>OY740766.1:156629363-157829363 GCA_963513935.1 Aphrophora alni | reverse complement strand
ATAATATAAATTATTAGCTTGGTTAAGAAAATGTATTAAGCACTGTGAATTAAACTAACTATAAAATCGGCAGAAATAGAACAGATTACTTGACTTGAATGCACTGATGTTTATCACCTTCCAGAAGTGATAGAGATAATATTTCGTCCTTTCCCAAAAGGATAGTGATAAGAGTTTGAAGAAATAAACGTGATATAATCTGGTAGTGCTGTAAAAAATAGTTCAGGCGCTTGACTCGACAGAAAATTCGCGAATAATAAATATTTTCATGTTATTTCTTATTTTCCTTTAATTATAAAATTTGTCAATAACATTAGTACTATCTTGCTTATAATTTTGATACATTTAGAGTGTAAAGTAGTAGTGTCACAGACAAGAGAGTATACCGCTTGTCTGTGGTAAAATGTAAACATTTTTGTTTCAACGGTAATAATTATTTCCCCTGTAATAATTTTTATAAAACAGTAAAAAAATTAATATTAGTTTTTAATTGAAACTTTCCTTACATTTATTGATTTAATCGAAAAAATATTGTTTTCGTTGAGAAATTTCTGATGATTTGTTTACAAGGAAGAAAAACAGCTATGGATGTATATCTTTTTTTTAATTGTTCGTTAAATTATGCTCTTTGCAATTGTGATGCAAAATTAAATGCAGTATCTATGATTTTTCCAAGCGTCTTACATGAATATTTTATATATAGGTCATTAAATTTACAATTCAATTGTACAAATTGCTCGGATTTCAAACAATATCTTCTTCTATTTTCTTTATTTTAATCTCTTAGTTTAAATCTTTATTAATTTATAATTGTATGTCTCTAAACACTTAGTACAATGTTCCTTATTGGTCTATATGCTTATTTTTATTTTTATTATTATGTTTTATTCTATTTCCACAAATTAACATCATATTAATTTGCCTCCATAACAATGGACTTCTCTTGTGCTTGTAACATTCTGGTACGATCAGTTACGTGTAAGTTTGTAGTGCCTCTATTGTTATATTTTCTCACAGCTGATTCATTTTATATTTCTCTTAAAGTGTTGTGCCCAAAATGTTATCTCTAATTATTTTAAGTCCTTCTAAATCCATTTTAAATCTCTTTTCTACAACTACATTATACCTATTTACATCCTTCCCGATAATAAGTATTTATCCAAATGTGTGATTTTCTCCTTATTCTTTATGTTTAACTTAAGGTTTATAAATGGTGATTTATTGTTTTTCTAGTTATTATTTTGGTTAATTAATTTGTGTATTAATTAAAATTATATTTTACATCACGTTGACTTGAAATATTTACTGTTCTCCTGAACCGATTTTATTCAAATTTAGTATGTATACATTTTGTATCCATATCTCGATACTTTTTTTTAAAGGAAAATATAATTTTGTGTTTTGATCGTATGACAGCTACCCTCAAATGTTGACTTGTGAAAAAAATAAAATAAAATGTCCAGATTTAAATCGATTAATTTGTTCGAGCTGAGACAACTATATTATACTTTTTGGCTTAGGACATCTTAAAACCGTATTTTCAAACAATTCAATATCGATTTTTCTATCTAATCACATAACTTTGTATTAAATATTCACTCAGGGGCTCGCTTTATGGAGTATTGATTTGGCAATCCCTAGAACCCTAGCTGAATATAGGCCTACACCTTTTTCATGTAGTCTTGAGATAAACACTCTCATATTTTCCCTCTTGAACCACTTTTGTTCTCTTCCGACCCTGATACTATTAGAGAGTATTTGAGATATTTATTTCTACGTTCTTTTCTTCTTTTTTTTATAAGGCAATAATCACCTAGAGATTTTTTGCCTTTATAAACAATAAGGGATTAGGTAATTGGGAGAAAAAGAAAAACGTACTTAAAATTTAAAATGGCACCCGTTTAAAATAATTTGTCTAGACTTCACAGGAACATATAAGTGCTTATTTAATGCAACTCGGCGTTTAAATCACCAGCCATCCTCAAAAGGGTTGCAAATAAATCAATTTTCCCACGAAACAAAAAAAAACATATTCTCTCACTTAAAAACATATTGTATTTTTGAAACATATTGAAGTGGTTTGCAATAAAACTTTAAATTAGGGTTGAATCAAAAGTAAACATTTCTGAACAACGGAGTTTTTAAAAGGGCGCGCGGATGCGCGGGGCGTTGTATTTGTATTTGGATTAAGTCATCTCATCTCACCCTTAACGTGCGTAATGCATGTGGGCACGACCAACAGTCATTTAATCCTAGCATATGTGCATATTTAATTAGGTGTATTTGTGTTTGTACGATTCTGATAGCATGTGTTCGGAGAATCGACGCGAATATTTGCTTTGTTGTCGTTTGTTGAAAACGTTCGTTTGAAAAACTGCGCGATCCTGTAAGAATAATAAATACAACACACTTTTTCAAAAAGTAACGTTTAATTAGCAAACGCGTTTCGACAATGCTGCCTTCCTCAGTTATACGAATATGAGTGGCATCACTGAGAATGGAGACGTTGTCGAAACGCGTTTGATAAACGTTATTTTGTGAGAAGATGCGGAAAAATAAAACTATATTTAGCAATGTAGAAGAGAGAATGTTGATTCAGCTGTAGATAAGATTAGAAATGTACTGCAGAACAGATAAAGATGAACATAACAAATGGACCAAAGGTAATCGCCACTACAGATGTCACTTCGGTAGTTATTAATCAAAAAATAAAATAAAAGTTTGACCCGTCTTTGGAAAATATTTATATTTTTAAATAATGTTCTAAACTTAGCTTCTGCCAAAAACACGTCTTTAGCTTAAAATACAACTATTTTTCTCAATTTTGTTTACTTACAACTTTGAACATGGTTTTATCTTGACATTACACTAAAATTTGAACGAAAGCGGTAGCGCAGATTTTGAAAAATTATTGCATCTTTAAAACAGCTCCATGAATTATTTTTTGGTGCTACACCGATATATCACAAACCATTTTTTTTGTTTTTGAGAGATGACAACCAATACGTTTTGTTTGTGTCCTGGAAGGCTACACTTTTGTAAAATTTAAAAATTGTTGGATCAGGGAAAAAATTGATTCGGCAGAGCCGATTTTGAAAATTAAGTATTTTATAACAGTTCCACATCCGATTTCTTAGTGTTTTACAAATAACTCACTAACCGGTACTTTTTGGGGGAGAATACGTTTTATTTGAACCCTTAGAAACTACACTTGAGCAAAATTGATCAAAATCGTTAGAGCCGATTTTAAGAAAATCGTAAATTTTGTGTTGTGGCAGCTACCCATAAATTTTTCATAAACATGCCAAATTTTTTTTAAAAAACTAAATTTGGTTCAAGTAAATCTACACATTGCACATATTACAGACACCATTTCGAAGAAGAAGAAAAAAGACTTTCACCTCAAAACAATTGTACCCGTAAAAACCACAATATAGATTATTATCAACCGACACATAATGTAAAAACAACAAAAATATCCCTCCTTTAATGTCTACATATCGATATTTCACTAAGCTCTTACCAGAATCGATTGTCGATGAGTCAAGAGATTTATCTAGCTTAGTAACAAACAGTTACCTATTCATAACCAGGCTTAAAGTCTGAGAAATACCCCACATGCAGCGCCTTAGTTGATTAGAAGATGTGGGAATAGGTCCAGCTGTTTCTGTAAGGGATGCTGTGTCCGACACACATGCTCTCATTCTCGCCATCCCCCTACTACCCTTCAAAACTTAATTGAATTTTTTGTCTAATCTATTTACATTCATTGACGTATCATATACTAAGACGTGTATTTATGTAATGTGATGAGAGGGGAAGGTTTTGTACTGGTAGGATGTAGTTCTTGTTACCATGACAACATTGTCTTCTTTATAACGTTTACAATGTTTGTTATAAAACATTGTTATTTCTCTTGGGGTACAGTCGGTTTTAAAACTAATAGAATATAAGATATTCTTGAGGGAAAAATTATTTAAAATTAACAATTAAACCGTTTAATATACTTTCAAAATATTCATCGAAAAAAAAAACATTGCGAAATGTATTAACAAACTTTAAAAAAACCTCTTTTTAAAACAGTATATAACCCAGTTCAGACGACATGATAAATACCATGTCAAAAACAAATAATCAAAATACAAAAATCAACACTTCTTTTCTTTAAAAAAAAACCTTAAGTTTTAAAGTACACAAATCAATCTGAAATTATTTGATTGATGTAGTTTAAAATGTATTGTTTTTGTAAAATGTAGTTGGTTTTTATTTTTAAAGAACAAATTCCTAATATAAAGCCAGATGTTTTTAACTACAGATGTTTATAATTTCCTCAAAAATAATTAGCATGGGATAATGGTATTTTCTCATGGCGTCGGTCCATTGTACTATAATTTGATTTTGAAAAATTAAAGGAACATGAGATCCCCGAATCTCATAACTCCCGATTTTTATCTTTATCTTTAGATCTCTCTCTTTCATCTTTCCTGTCAAGTCTCTCTTGACCAACTCTTATTCTCTTCTGAACCTGACAGAAGATTATTGGAGGGCTAGACTTCTTTATTTTTTCTTCCTTTTTTATAAGAGAATGTGATAACCGAAGGTTTTTCGCTTTTAAGGGGGAAAAAAGAAAAAGTAAAATTTTTGTTTATACTAACGCACATAAACTTTGTATATATAGAAATCCTTAATTACATAAATTGAATACATTTTAACCCAACCACGTATACTGAAGTTAGTGGGGGGGTGATTTCTAAGTAAATTAATTAATGTTTTGTTATTTTTACCACTTCAAATTTAATTACAAATGGATATAAATGCAATATTTTTATGAGTTTAAAGAACTGGTAAAGAAATAAAACAAAATTTGTTCTTACATTCTTCCAATTTTTCAGGAACTAGGCTGGCCAGGCAAGGTAGGACAAGATACGGCATATGGCATTCCTTCAGGCGCAAACCCCGCAATGCCTCTGCCGTTGTCGCCGAGTTGGGAAGTACTACAGGTAATTATTGTTATTCTAAAAACTTGGGGGGGGGCTAAAGTAACTTTTTAAAGAAACAATAATTTATAATTATTATAGGCTATTTTAAGGATTATCTTCTTACATTATTGTAGTATAAATGGGTCGAGTTACGTGATTTTCGTTAAGGTCTTCGAATTTAAAAAATACTTTTTTTAAATTGTCTGTCTGTCTATACAGCGCCCAGATGCGCGGACCAATTTTATCAAATTTCGTATGTGGGTATAATTTAGTCACATCTTTTGATTTTTTTTTTAATTTCCGATATTTAAAAATGTCTAAAAACCAGAAAAACACAAAATTACTTTTCCCTCAAAAATGGGTCAAACGATTTTTAACAAATTTTGCTCGAGTGTAGTCTCTAAAAATCCAAACAAAACGTATTTTTGGCTGTCTGTTTAAAAATACCGGTTCCTGAATTAACTGTAAAAAAAAAAAAAATTAAAAAATTAAAAAAATAAATGAGGCTGTTGTAAAATACGTAATTTCAAAATAGGCTCTACCGATTACGCTCAAATTTTAGTAAAATATGACGATTAATGACACAAATAAACAAACTTTTCTGTAAATAAATATTGAGCTTGACTTGTGATAATATTAGATAGAATAAAACTCGAACACAAGATCTCACAAAAAGATGTTTACTTAAGTTTACTCAGTTATAGTTAGTTATTGTACCACTAAGGATGGTGACTATGTCGTTGATTAGCGTTTGATTAGGTAAACGTAATTTTTGTGGGATCTTGTGTTCGTGTTTTATTTTATCAAACATTTCTGGATCAAGAATAATGAGAAAACAATTTATTTTTCACAGTTTAAAAGAAATTTACAATCAAAAATTTACATAATATTAACATAAAGATTAAAATATTTTGAAACTTTAAGCTTTTGCTTTATTATATCCTTGAATATGGAGTTTCAACAAGAAATATCTGCTATTACATTAAAGTTGAACAAAGAAACTATTTTTTTATAGAAAAATAACAATAAATAAAACGATTAGAAAATAATAATAATAACAATACTTTGAAATCGTGTGAAAACTATACACGCACACACATGTTAAGTCCTTGAACGTGTGCGGGAGCTATTCGACATTCAATAGGCACACAATCACACCCTACAGACGGATGGACAATGACTTTTATTACCAAACACAATACAAGGTTATAAAATCTTTTGCAGCATTATACAAAAGAAAAAACAAAATTTCAATTAATTGTTGTCTCACAATGCTCATACAAAAGTTCCACTTCCGTAATCAAACACATCATAGCACAAAAATCACAACCATATCACTAACACACATACTTCAATTGATAAAAAACTTAACTATTATTTTAAAATTGTCTGCATGGAGTCATAGAAAGTAATCACAATTTTAGCTTGATGTACAAATAGACAGAAAACAAATAGTTAAATAACAATCTCCTACTAATCTAGTGAATTAACCAAAGTTAATTAAGAGTTGTCCTAACTTCTAACCTCAAAATTGCCAACACCAAAGTCTAGATGTTTTCTTGTTATAAGCTATCACGTTTTAATCAGTCAGGATCAACCAATCAGTGGTTATTGGGTGTAGCTGGAGAAGTCTTGTTTCCCCCAGCTACAGTAAAAGTAGCCTTTCCCACCTTCTATACAGTAATAATGTCATTTTCCACCCTAGTTCGGGAAGTGTCCATAAGAAAACATTGCTTTTACTTTTCAGTCCTAAGACTGACAAATCAGCTGTTTGTTAAATCAAATAACGATGAGTTGTCATGTCAACAGACAAGAAACATCTTACATTTTTTAAACGCGATTCAGTTAATTTTTTGCTGTCGTAACCTAATTTGTCAGTTAAACGAAACCTTTTGCACTATCGCTGTAGGTAATTATGCCAAAATTTAGTTTAAAAAAAAAAAGTTAAACTTTGTTCTCTCTGGGCGACAATGTGTTTTCCACCCTTAATCCACAATAACTACTTTCATAGATCTAATCATGTTTAACCTATATGTCCTACCATTTCCTAAATACTAATCTGGATCATATGAGTATCAAATAATTGAGTTATCACTGAAAAACAAAATTATTTATTGACATAACCTCCAAATTTGTAAGTCGGATAGATATTAGTTTAAACAATTTTTTTATTTAGTTTTCTACATACCGTACAATTTCCAAAAATGAAAAACAGCCGCCGAACGTTATCGTCAGCTGAAATCATAACCGGAAGTTTATCAGATTTAAAATCCATCCTGTCTAAACAGCGCAGCTTTGAGCTTATCCCAACCCCAACTTGAAAACTTCAACCACCAATAGTTGACTTAGGTATTGCGAACAAAGCGCATGTTTTTGTAATGGGTGGAGTTGACTTTTCAGCTTCTCCCTTATCATTGGTCTGTTTAACTATCCAATCAGACTGGAAATATATCGATAAAATGGTGTCAATCTATTATCTATTAACAGTCCTTGTACTGGTTAAATATTTGTAACTTTCATGTATGTTTAGGCCATTTGATTGTTTAATATTTGTTTAAATTTTACAAGAAAATTGTAGGTTTCATTTGATTAATTAATTTATACAGTCATTTTATCTTCTTAGAAGTACAGTATAGTGAAAATGAGTAATGAATTTTTTATTGCTGTTTATCGTCATCGCTATATAAAAAAAGAAGAAGAAAAAAACGTAGTTCTAGAATACTCTAATAGCGTCAGAATCGGAAAAGAACAATAGTTGGTCGAGTGATACCTGAAGAAAGAAAGGGATCTAACCAAAAACAACATGAAGAACCGTGTAGTACTCAGGTTTGTCATGTCCGTAATTATGTTGAGAAGGGGGGGGGGGTATAGCGAGCCTCCGAGTATGTGTGATGAAGCCTTCAAAACGATATAGAGTAAAAAAGGTTTTTGGATTGTCCGTCTATCGTCTGTGAAATACTCTAAAGCGAAATTTTTATCAAATTTGACATTTTTTAGGGAATATTTTGGCTATACAGAGTGTCTAGAAAATATTGTCCTAAATTTCACCAGACGAGTTGAGAAATCAAGAGCTAGTTAGAATTCTTGTTACATTCTACAACTTTTTTATGTTGCGAATTTCTTGTAAAATTAAGTGTTTTTTAACAATTCTAAGACTTTAATTAATTTTTTTTTAATGCTGGTTATGTTTTTAGTTTTTGTTTGAAGCAACGGAAAAAAATTTTAAAAGTTTTTTGTCATTAAAGTTTTTTTTTGTTTCCTGAAATTTTTTGTAAAGTTTTTAAGATATTTGACATTAAAAATTTTACACTTTGAAAATATACAAAAGAACGTTGTGGTTTTTTTTTGTACAGGGGTAAAAGGTTACGTAACAAATATCTACACCAAATTTTGAGTTCAATATCTTTTCTATTTCCAAAGATATTAAGTGAATAATTGTTTAGTAAAAAAACAAAAGGCGGATAATTAGAAAAGTAAGCATTTCCGGACTTATATTTATTGGAATTTTTTTTCTTCTTATTTGCAACCTCTGCAACAGCAATTTTTTAATTGATTTATTAATAAATATCTATATACAGTAGTAAGTTATAAATACATATGTCTATAAATACATAAAGGTTATGGGTCGAGATATTCCAAATTTTAAAATGTCGCTCGTGGTAAATTTTCAACTTTTTGATCGATAATTTTCGAACCAGTATTTTTAGAAGAATTGTGAACTAATATTTTTATGTGCTCTTAGACTGTATTATTTAGCAAATTTTATTAAAATCTTTAAAGCCAATTGTGATAAAATCTGAATTTTTAATTTCCGTAATTATCCCACCCATTCAATTTTAGTTTGACTGCTATTCGGTTTTGTGTAGAAGTGTGTGTGAGATATCTTCTATTGTAATCAACTGGTCCTTTTTATTAATTCGTATAAACAAAATTTAATGAAATCATTCTCTCCAGAATATATTATTGTTCGAGTATTTTCTGATTACTCCAATGAAGCAACAAGCATAGTAGAAATGCTTAACAAGTTGCGTGTTAAAAGAAAGAAGGGGGTTTACTCCTACTCGTAAATTGCCCAGAAATAAAAGACTTTACAAGCTGAGAAATTTTTGCAATATCAGTTGGATAAGAGTTTTCAGAATCTTATTCCTCAAAGATAATAAAAACAATTTAATGGGTACCGGATTTTTTTTGGATCTATAAAGTTTACATTAGAAAAATTTGATCAAAATCTTTAGAACTGATTTGAGTTTTGGTTTTACAATAGCTCTGGCCAAATTTTATCCAAGTGGGAACTGTAGAGTACTGCCATATGAAAGAAAAACATCATTCTAAAAACTACTTTTACCTACAGTAGTGCGTAAAGTACTTTTCTATGTACACCGTGAGGGGAAAAGCAAAACAATCAGCTGATCTTTAAATCACTTGATACGCATTTTAAAAATTGAAATTGTTGCATAACCTCAAAATAATATTAACCATTGCTTAAAATTGTTTAAAATAAATTTTGGTACTCTAATTAAAACTGCAAGAAACATTTTGTGTGTACAATGGGTGCAAGTATTTTTGTTGCCCTTGAGAAACTTTTTCTCTCATGTGACAAAGTTGTGCTTTCCACCTTTAATTCACAAATAACTATTCTGTACTGAGAACAGATATTTCCACGATAAACTTGATTTCATTTATTTTTGTGCCAACATATAACTTTCTTTATACTACGTTATGTAAGAAAGAATAGTAATATTGTTTGGAGGCCAAAAAGGAGTTATTTTGTCCTTAAAAAAGAAAAAATATATATTCAACACTTGAGCTATCTTGCTATACGTATTACATAATATACCAATCCCTCAGGTGAGTATAGTGATCTTTCCTGTCTCTATAACTTTTTTTCATGTAGTCTTGGGTAGACATCTCTCCTCCATACCACATGTTTCTGTGAATCCTCTCTTGAGCAACCTTGACGCTATTAAAATATTCTATGACTGAATCTTCATTTTATTGTTTTCTTTTTTTTATATAAAGTGATAATGACTGAGAGGTTTTTCCCCTTTAAACAAAGAAGAAGAGAATATAGTTTTAAAGATCCTAATGTTGGCCATCTTGCGATGATCACCACTGTACCTTAGTTTGAATTGAATACAAAATAATTTTATTTTTGTTCATTTTCTCCACTACTATTAAATTATTGTTTGTCTGTTATATACTAATGCCTTGATTTGATTTTCAGGAAACAACAGCCCGCCTACTGTTCATGGCAGTCAGATGGGTTCGCTGTTTAGCACCTTTTCAAACTTTGTCTAAAAGAGATCAGGTAAGTTATAAACTCTTTTCTCCAATGCAGGCACGTAGCCAGGGGAGGGGCTTCAGCCCCCTCCGAAATTATTTTTTGTTTAAATTAACTACTTTAGGAAATTAAAATCATATTTGTGCAAAAAATATGAATGAATCGCTATTTTTCAAACTAGTTTTTAATATTAATAAAGTTTGCTTCTTCTCAAAATCAGTCTAAATGACCTATTCAAAAATATAATCCACATATGCATATAAACAAGGCAGAAACCAAGCCAAGAGGAGAGGAAATGTCTGGTAATTAATGTGAAAAATACTTTATTCTACCTAGCCACTATGTATAACATATTCTAGCTTCTATATATAAAATATATAACATTAGCTTTCTGCTTAGCTACTATTATAACATGTTAAATATATATATATATATATATATATATATATATATATATATAATCACTAATTTAGCCCCCTCCGAAGTAAAATCTTGGCTACGTGTCTGCTCCAATGGTAGGGCCATCAGTTTCTTTTAGACCTATCAATTGCCGATTCACCAGTCATTTAATTGTACCCTCATACCCATGAAACCCACCAACTTACATTCAAACTATGTGTGAATTTTGTGTAACAGAAAAACACTAGTTCTCTGATAAGATTGTTAATAGCTTTATATCCCGGTGTCACACTTACAGTTATATATCTGACAGCTTGCTTCTAATTGGGGACTTTCCATGTCACCCCCATTAAGAGTAAGCTGACAGATATATTGTTAAAAGGTTGGTTATTGGTTAACTTTAGGTAAGACATCCTATATATGAGGCTTCAAATAATTTTCTTTTATACACTTTTTTCCCCAGTTAAATTTATGGTTTCGGTCCAAATATGTTCAGCTATTTTCTATTTATCCATTAGGGCTAATCACATGTTGTTTTTATGTTTACTAACTTTTATATATACATTAGAGTTGATTAATACTCTTGAAATGTCATGCATTAGTTCTTATACAGGGTGATTCACGAAGTTATCCCCACACTTATACAGCTCATTCTACTAGTAAAAAAAATGAAAAAAGTTCATATAAACATATGTCCTATCTCGTTTCGTTTAGCGCCTGTCTGTCTGTATGTGTTTTTTAGAAAAAATTTCTATCTTAAAAATGGTTTGAGATATCAAGTTAAAACTTTTTATATTTAATGACCTTATTAGTGTGCATTTAGATAAAAGTTTCAAAATAATATCATTTACAGAAACAAAATGGCGGTCATTTAAAATGTTCAAATCCTAATAACTTTAAAACGAGTGATGTTACAAAAAAAAAGGCAAGATACATAAAAAATAGCCCCTTTTAATACAAACATTTTGGTACCTGGTTTATTGATCTAAGATAAGTAGTAACAGAAATAAGTAAGATTTCCCAAGTAAAGGTTTGTGTTTTATTCATAATTGCAATGTATTTTCAAAATCAAATCACACACAACATTAAAACATCTTACTTATTTCTGTTACTACTTATCTTAGATCAATAAACTAGGTACCGAAATGCTTGTATTAAAAGGGGCTATTTTTTATGTATCTTGCTTTTTTTGTAACATCACTCGTTTTAAAGTTATTAGGATTTGAACATTTTAAATGACCGCCATTTTGTTTCTGTAAATGATATTATTTTGAAACTTTTATCTAAGATGCACACTAATAAGGTCATTAAATGTAAAAAAGTTTTAACTTGATATCTCAAACCATTTTTAAGATAGAAATTTTTTTCTAAAAAACACATACAGACAGACAGACGCTAAACGAAACGAGATAGGACATATGTTTATATGAACTTTTTTCATTATTTTTACTAGTAGAATGAGCTGTATAAGTGTGGGGATAACTTCGTGAATCACCCTGTATACACAAATGAAGGGTAAAATCTAATTATACCATATTAATATGAACATTCCATCATTATCAAATAATTTTTTTAAACCAGGATGTTTTGTATAGCTGTTTCATTTACAAACATCCTTGACACAACAGCCCTTGAAGTACCTTTAACTCCCAACAACCTTCCTCCAGTCTTTTCAATTCTTCACCACTGGACTCCTATTTATGAATGCCTTTCTCCAAATTATTCAACTACTTTTTCTCCATCTTCCACTGATTCTTTTTCCTCTTGTCCTTTTCAATAATCTCTTTCTGTAACTTCATTTCTATCATCTCCTGTGGTATTTTTCACGAGTGGCTAACACATCTTATTTTGTATTTTTAAACTCTACTAATATTCCTAGCTCTCCAATCAAGCTCTCCTACCCCTAATTCCGCCTTATATTCCACCTTCATTTACTACTCCATATATCATTTTCAGAGTTCTCCTCTTCCATCTTTGTAACAGATTTTTTTCTTGTATTGTTAAGGTCCATGTTCCTCATCAACAGATCTCACTATGATCTTATATATTATAATTTTTGAGAGCCTACTCAAATTTATTTATTTAAAGATGTGTTAGCAGTACAAAATATGATTGTTTACCAGTTGCTATTTGAACCTCCATCTCCTTAGCTACCAAACTGTCCACCATTATTAGCAGACCCTAGTATTTTTAAATATTTGATCACTTCAATCTTGTAGTTACATATATAATAACAGTTTAGTATAAATATTATGTAAACATGGTGTAGATGTAGATAACATTTTTAGTAGGCTAAGTATAATTATAGATGAAAACTATGCGAATTTAACTGACATGGTGTTCTCTTTGCTTAAAGTTACTACTTCTTCAGGAGTCCTGGAAAGAACTGTTTCTGCTTCATTTAGCACAATGGGCTATTCCTTGGGATCTTTCACCTTTGTTTAACTCTGGTAAAGCGCGGGAACGTCTTCCGGTCGACGATCCATTAATAAACAATGAAATTAAAACAATACAAGAAATCCTAGCAAGATTCCGTCAACTTTCCCCAGATGGCAGTGAATGCGGTTGCATGAAAGCTGTTATTTTGTTTACTCCTGGTAGGTTGTATGTCTGATATGTATATAATATATTTATTTATAGTCAAGTTTTTCCTAAGATGCAACTTTTGTTACAAATAAATTGAACGTAAAAATAGAAAAAAAATTAAGACAATAACTTGCATGTAGAGCTTCTAAAATAATGTTAATACATATAACTTTTAGAGTAATGATGTAGTATTTGTGGTCTACTAAAAAATAAAAGTGTTTCATTTATGTACTATATTTATATGTAATATATATATATGTGTGTGTGTGTGTGTGTGTGTGTGTGTGTGTGTGTGTGTGTGTGTGTGAGTGTGTGTGTTTGTGTGTATCGGGTGTTCCAAAAACATGGGACCTCTTCTATAATTTTTAAATGGATTGAAATAGAAAAATGAAACTATGGGAATGTCTGGATAAATAGGACTTGGTTTTTTAGGGAGGGTTGGGGTTGAAATGTTTTAAGAGGAGGTCCTATTTATCCAAATATATTTCAAAAATTTCATTTCCTATTTCAATCCATAAATTTAAATTGAAATGCATAATAAATTTAGTCAAACAATACAGAATTTCCTTAAAAATAGAAATTAAACACTAAGGGCAAGCTGTAACAGTAGTCCAGGCTACGAGTTAAGATAACAGAATTTATAATTTTTTATTTAAAATGATGATATGTGTAAAGTTTCCTTATTTTCTGATAAAATGAATGTTTAAAATAGCATATAATATAAATATGTTTTTTAGTAGAAAAAAAAGAAGAATTTATTATACTATTTTTATTTTAAGAGTTGTGTTTAGTATGTGTATATTATTAATTCTGTGATGTTTGGGCAAACGGAGATATGTCAGCGAATCATAACTTCAGAGGAGAATATGTATTAACTTTAATAAGTTTGTCTTTTTGACCAAATGGAAGAGTCATAACTCCTTCATATCTAGTGCCATAACTTAAATAATTTTTTACGACCGTTTGTACCAATGAAAAGAGTGAATTGTTGTGGTCTAGAAAGCATAAAAACCTCAAAACACAGAAATCATGACTTAACCCCTTCTGGCCATATCTAGGTGAATTTCATTTCTGAATATAATTTTTGTGTTTATGTGATAAGAAAAATTACAAAAATAAAACACAATACACATTTTTGTTTTCCCAGCCTTGCATATTTATAAAAGTAAACTAAATTAAACCAATTGTTTAATATTTGTCTGTGTTTCATAGAAACACCAGGGTTAGTGGACGTCCAACCTGTCGAAATGCTTCAGGACCAAGCTCAGTGCATACTTGGTGATTACGTGCGAGGTCGTTACTCTCGTCAACCTATCAGATTTGGACGACTGCTATTAATGATGCCATCACTTCGCTCCATACGACAATCGACTGTCGAGAGACTCTTCTTTAAAGAAACCATAGGAGACATCCCCATACAAAGACTACTTGGTGACATGTATCTTATGGAAAAATCTTACGCTTAAATTAGAACAGTGAAGGTTCCTGGTGAGGGGAGTCAACTGTGAAGTATCCGAAGATCAAGTGGAGGTTTTAGAAAAGTATATGTGAAAGCAAGTAAATGAAAAGACAAACTTTAGTGGAGTTGTGATAGAATTAAATATAAGAAATGTGTGTTATTTAAAATCAGAGGTAAGATAGAACATAACGTATATGCTGCAGTATTTTGTACGCGTGTACTTATTCGCTGACCTCTAAATTTGTGTATACATTATGTCAAGCTGCACAAAATGATATAAACTCACCTAAGTTTTCAATAAGAAACAACTACTGAAATAGTATTAAATCAACCACCCAACATTTTTTATTGTGTGACTATATTTTATCATATTCTACAAATAGAAAACCATACATGTTAAATTAGACAAAAATTTCGATATTTCAGCAGTTATTGCTAATTCTTACTGTCCCAAATATGTGGTATAAGAAAAGTTATGTGAGGGTAAACAATCTATGTAAAATTTGTTGCGGGTGTAACTGTTTTGAGGTCCACCGAGTCCAAAAGATTTTTTTTTTTTAAATAACGTCTGATTTCTGTCGTCTGTCTGTTACTTGGATATGTGGAGTTACTCAATACCCATATAATACACATACACAGTTTGATTACCCCATACACGATTATAATCAAATTTCTTATGTGGACATATTTCGATCATGTATCAAGATGTTTTTTTTATTTATTTAAAAATTCAAAATTTGTGCAGGTAGCTACAATAAAAAATAAAAAAACACTAAGTTACGATTTTCTCTAATAATATTACAGCTCTAATAATTGTGATCAAATTTTATTTATATGTAACCTCTAAAATGTATTGGTTAGTCATAATCTGTCCAAAAATGCCAGTTCATGAGTTATTGTTAAAAAACCCAAAAATCAACCATGGTGATTGCTATTATAAAATATGTAATTTCTGAATATTGGTCTTACCGATTTCATTCAAATTTTAGTGAATGTAAAGATAAAACCTGTGTACAAAATCACAAGTAACAATATATACAGGTACACTTTCAAAAGTCCCTTACCACACTCGGGAATAAACAAAATACAGTAAGTGTGGTGAGGGACTTTTGAAAGTGTACCTGTATATATTGTCACTACAGTGCTCTGGTCTTTGTTTATTAAGTAACAATATATAGACTAATTGGCTAAACTCAAAATTGAATGTTAACTGCAGAAATTTAAAGCTCAATTTTAATCAAATACAATTCTCGCAAAGTAAGATTAGGCCCTTGGTAAATATATAATGATTTTTTTTTCCAAAAACAGCATTCATAGTTCATTTTCACTAACAATTAGTGATATTTTTTGGCGATGAAACATTTTTTGTCGGTTTTAATTTGGTTTTCAGATAAGCGAGCAAGAAAGTTTGTGTAAATTTTTAAAACACAATTTGAAGTTGTTTTTTAACAATTTTGTGTTTTAGTAATTTGCTCATATATTTTTTTGTTGTAGAAAACTTGAATGGACATCAATGGATGCAAATTTTGTAGCTGCACAAAACGACCTGTTGTAGGGGTAGTATATCAAAACCTACTTTCTATTGACTCATAACATTTTAATAGTTTTAAATTACATAAAAAATTACTATAACTAATATTATTAACACAAATAATTATTTAAAGAAAAAATTAGGAATTTGTATGTCTAATCATTTCAACCCCCCTCCTCAATAAAAAAAAATCTACAATTCCAAAACTAAACCTTTGTTTGAACTTGGTGTAAATATTTGTATATAAGATTTAAACTAAATTAATCATTAATGATGTTAAAAGAACATTTTGTCACTTGTACCAAAATTAAATCTTCTTATCTTTCAAATTTTATTTATTTATTTTTAATATTTGAAATGTTTCTTACAATTAAAATCTAAAACTTAACACTTTTAAAATGTAAAATATTAGATCAAACCTACAATTTAATTAAAAACTAAAAGAATTCAATGACATAACCTAAAGTAACATGCAATTTGTAACAAAATGAAAGAGTACCATCTGTTTTTAATATAAAGAAAACATTGCTGTGAGAGAGGTAGGCCAACAGTTGAGAAATATTTGCTATGTATTTATGAATGAGGTAAGGTTTAATTAAAAATATTTCATCCAAGATGTCTTGTTCAAAGTTAATTAATTTCAAAGTCTTTCAACCTGACATAGAATTTGATTAAATAATTCCTTCTTTTGCTTTCTTTTATAATGTAATGTCTCGGTAAACTTATAATAATTATAAATAATATTGTTTAATAACTCAAAAATCATATGGTTTTTAGGCTGTGTATGCTTACACCAAATAGTAGATAATTTATTTTGATTGTAGTAAGATCATTTTGAGATCATAAACAAATATAAATGTTTATATTTTTGTGGTGAACCTACCATTTCAATAAGGAAAAGATTTTTTGAATTCATAAAAATTCATACTTTAATATCATAGGTCTAAACTATGAGTTAATTTTGAGTTATCAAAAAAATGAGAGAAAAAGTTCTGAGATATATGAATAAAATATGCCTACACACCAAATTTGGTCCACACATACAACAGACAGACATCATTTAAAAAACACTTTTTTGACACAAAAACGTCCGCAGGGAATCTCTAAAATAGATACATCCACAAACTTTACACCAATAGTTTTAACCTATCACATAACTTTCCTTTTATAGGAAAGTAAAAACACAATTTCGTAAGCACTCCAGACGTTTCAATCATAGAAGATAATAAATTAAACTGCTGGAAAATACTTATTCCCTTCAATGAATAACAAAGTGAGTTGTGTTTGTAAAAATATTCAATATATTTTTTCCCTTCAGTACTCCCGTAGTATCTAAGGACTCAGTTTTAATATCTATCCACTCTAAACCAAACTATTAGCTGTATTAAATATTAAGAATAAATTTATATTATTTTTAATTTGTTAAAATTAATTTAAAATGTATATAATATATTATAGAATAAGTGTACATTAGATTTCAACGTGAACATAATCTAAAAATCAATTAATTATTATTTATGTTAGAAATATTGATATACAGTACAGTAGGCTCGTGATAAACCGGTATTCTGTACCTTCCTAGCCAGGCTGTGCTGTAAATAATATAATATGATCGACAATCTATAATGGTTAATTTATAATTTTTTTTTTATCACAAGTAGCTTACAAAATATGTCTATGCACACAGTACATGTATTCTATGTACCAGTAGTTTGTATAGCCCAAGTGAGAAAAGCAGATGTCAATAGAAGACTTTTTCAAGATTTATTGTCATAAATTACTGAATTTCTTGTTATTGTTGTTCATTTCCTTTCATTATGAACAGTGTTATTCTAATTTCAATTAGCACATTTCGTACAGTGGATTTGAACTAAATAGTACAGTACATTCAATGTTATATTTATTTGAAAATATTCCTCGATGTAATTTTTGTTAGATATTTTACACAGATGGGTATTAAAAATATTTTCAACATTTCATTTAATTTTCTTTTCATAATTAGATTAAACTAACACTAATTCTTCATGAAAAGTCTATCAAGACAAGTTTAAATATGCAATTAAATGCTGTTGTTATTAATTATGACAAATTGTGAGTAATGGTTGCACAAAAAAGCGATTCACCCACAACTTCTAGTTCATCCGACCATATTAAGCCGGATAATCGCGAGCCTACTGTACTGTGTGTCATTTATTTAAAAAATTTAATGTTCCTGTCAAATAAACACTATAGTTTTAAGTATGAGATCTGTGATATTATGTTAAATTTAGGAATATTTTCGAATTCTGATGTGCCAAAGAAATGCTATGTACAGAGTTTGACTTGTATCTTTCACAATGTATTGTTTAAAATTTAACTCTTAAAGGACACACGATTACACTAAAAAGAACCTAACACATTTATCATTGTATAGACATGTATCAACTTATCATAACATTGTTAACATCAGGCGAAAGTTTCATTTCATTTTAAATTATACCGATTTGGTAAATTTATTTTCCTGTATTTGTTTTTTAATGTTCTGTTATTGTAATTAACATTTACAATTTGATCGTTGATATCATCTTCTAATAAATTTATAATACATAAAATTACACAATTTATTATATGCAATAACAAATGATAGTGTTGTATAATGTGCCACAGATGGGGCAGGCTTGTATCTACCATTTATGAAGCTGGAGAGGTCCTTCCATTTGAGAAATACACTATATTCTTTTAATCAGACATCTTAACATGTGAAATCAGAGCTTACAATGCACACGGCAAAATTAATTCAAGACTAGTCGAGTTAGTAATTTATTCTTGGTTGGAACCTAGTTTGTGAATAAGAATAAACAAACATTCAACCTATTACCAGGGGGGGGGGGGTGAAGGTGAGTTTTTGGAGCGAACATAAAAGTAGACAGGTTAGCAAATATGGGTGAACTTATAGGAAGATACTATGCAGGATGTTGATTATTTCAGAGGATATATGTATGAGAATACACTTGTGGAACAAGTTTGTAAAGAGCATCAAGATAGGTGGTATGCATGAAGTAGACTGGTGAGAAGCCTTGGTGAGTAGGAAAAAAAGACAGTCACAGTGAACAGGTGTGACCTTAAGATTGTGCTTGGTCTAAGAGCAATATTCCCTGAAGACATCTCAACATTAGAGGTAAGAGGGATGACTCAGCTTGCATTAATTTTTTATGTTTAATTCTAAATTACCAAACCCATACTCACTATTAGTCCCTGAGACTCCTAGCTTGTATTAGGTATGGAGAAAATGAGACATTAAATAACTTATCCAATTAAGATTTAGGATAAGAGCTCATACAGATAACTTTACAGATGTCATACAGATAAGAGTCTTTGGAGATGTGGAATGAACAAATAAAGATCTTCAGAGTATGGACTAGGTTCATGATAGCCACAACATAGTGGCGGTGATAAGGCAGATGAAAAGTATTGATAAATAAATTACAGTATTTTAAAAATAATAGTTCTGTTGAGCGTTTCACAAAGTCGATGCAACATTATTGTGTCCATAATCTAAGGCAGATTCTCTGACAAAAAACTACACCAACAATAAGAAAACATCAAATATATTAGACTTTTTATAAACTATAGAAAATACAATCATAGACGTAAATTAAAAACCTATTTTAAAAACATGTGTATTTCATGCAAGCATAAGCATAAAGACTTCGAATTTATCTGCAGACAGTATTCTAAAGGCTATGTAATTTGGAACACCTCCAACAACGAAATATTAAAGTGAGTTAGGTTTTTTTTTATTATTAAAACTGTGTAAAAGAGTTTTCTTAAGCAATTTTTTTTTAACAATATTCTAAAATCTTACTCACAAATAACTCTTTCTAATACTAATTAATTCTGTAATGAAATTACTAAGATTATAAGGTATATGAACAAAATTAATATGAAATAAGTTGTATTGTAGTAATTTATTTTTTAGTATTATCACAGCCTAAATGTTCAGTTGTTATAAGCAAACACATTTCCCCCGAAAAGTGGCTTAGAAGTTGAGTAGGTAAATTTTGTATACCTCTATTGGTTTTGGCTACTTTATACTTTATCACTTGTTATTAATTAATTTAAACATTTTTATTGATTACAGTTTGGAGAAATGAAAATTGCATTATTTCTCATGAAAATGTTTAATACCTGGACTTTTTAAAGTTTGTTGCAAATAAGTTGATATTTAAAAAAAATAAATAATAGGTACCTTATTTTAGAGCATAATGAAGGGTCAGTGACAGAACTCTGGTAGGAGTTTAATTAACTAAAGTTTATTAAAGTCCAAGTAATTTTGTTCGAGGTGCATAGCATGCTTGCCAGAATATAAATAAAAAAATGTTTGAACAAGCAGAACATAACTCAAATGTATCTGTAAAATAATTTTGACACTTTTGGATATATACTGTAATTAGATAAATATAAAAAGTACAATTTTGTGTATTCTTCATAGCAAATAACATATTTTGTTTAATTTACCCTCAAGCTAAAATTATAAACAATGTTTAATAATAAGTGATAAGCCAAAGCCATAGATTTCCAAAAAAATTAATCACCGAGTAAACAATTTTGGTGTAATCCGCTCACCCACTGACACCACAGTGTCCTGTAAGGGTTAAAACATTTATGTCCTGTATTGTGCAATATGTAAAATAGTATTAATTTATTAATAAGCATATTATGTAATCATTATTGGATGTAATATACATTTATTGTACTTGAAATTATGTTTTTGTTTCTTTATGCATACCTTAAGACATTTCAAACTAGGGTGGCACTGATCTGATTGACACATTTCAAAAGGTATTCAATATTGAATTCAAATAAGAAAAAGAAAAAACGAACAAAAAACACTTTTAAATAGATTGAAACATGCTATTTATTATTCAATATTTACTAACTTATTTTTTTAACATCATGTCGTAGAGATGGCCTCCATTAATAATTTATGCATTCTTGCAAGCGGCTAAAGTTGTCGAAAATACAGCTCAGTAGATCTTCATCAATAGCTGGAATTTCATCAACAATGAATTATTTAGGATCATGAGTTGTACTCCTGTGGAATAGTCAGTCTGTTAAAAATCCCACAGGAAGAAATCAGTAATAATAATATCATGACTGAGCAGGCCAAGAGATAACACCAAAAAGGGAAAAAACCGTTCCAAACAACAGCTTTACTGTTAAGTGCAGTGTAGGCTGTTGTTCCATCTTGCTGGAAATTAAGAGCTTTTTGGGGTCAACCAGTTATAAGTGTGGTTTAACAAAATTTTGTGACATGGTCACATATTCTGAATTAACAGTTACAGCTCTTCCCTGTTGTTGTTTTAAAAGAAATATGGGGTACAATCCCGAAAAACATCAACTTCACAGCAAACTGTCTTTTTAAAAGAATGTAATGGTATACAGTTCCTTAGGATTCACTAGTGACCAGTATCACATCTTTGTTTATTCATATAGCCGGAAAGATAAAAATGATCCTCATCGCTCATTAAAAAATTATTCACAATTTTAGGATTTTTCGTTAGCAAACAAAATATTATTGTACAGAAAGCAAGAACTCTTTGTTCTTTGTCTCTACTGAGAAGTTTTTGAGGAACTTGCAACCAGTATAGATGAAATTTAATTTTAGTATTAAGCCCAAACTTTTTCGTTTCACAACTAAAATACAAAAATGCTGAAGTATTGAACATTGAGGACTACGTTCAAAGCTTCCCTTATTCTCTCCAAGTTCTCAGGAATTCTGACTGTTTATGGAGCTCTATGATTCACGCCTAATACATTATGAGTTTCTACAAACTTATTCACCCAATCCAAATTATGGTATGCTGTGATGGTATTCAACCATGTCAATCAAAATTAAAGTTACATCTAAAAAAAAAAAAGCTGAACTCCCATCATTTTGTAATAACAAAAAACAGACCTAGCTCAACCTAAAATGGTAAAATGGTACAATGCTCCCATTGGGACTAATGGACTGAAAGGAGTTGAGTCTACAACAAAATGGCGCCTCTTATTTCACCAATGACGAACGTTGCCGCATGTTGAAAATTGTCAGTCAGCTTGGCCCCATGCTGTATAATTATTTTGAGTACATTTTTCCACTACTCTTAAATTTAGCTGATGCGTTTAAGATGAACTCATTTTCAAAAACAATTTATGAACTGCTTCATCCTGAAAAGGGGTCGTCTTTTATAACCCAAATTACCTCCCTTCTTTTCTACCTAATAGGCTCTGCCTTCTTATATGATTAGTTGACATCCTACTCCTATGTTGTTAGTTATTTTCCACAGTTCGCTGTTTCTTTTAGAATTTTACCCAATAGCGTTACATTTCTAAACATTATATGACTGATTATTTATTTGCTCATTTATAATATATTGGTATTTTAATTTTATATTATTTCCAAATATGTTTAACCGTGTACCCTTATGTAATGTAATAATTTCATGAAATCTTTCATTACAATACTTTTAAAATGTGTTCTCTTTTAACAGATGTGATGCTAAAATTAGAATCCTTCCTTTCACATTTATAGGATATAACGTGTTCCCTAAATCATGTTTTAAATTTATGCTCCATTAGGGTAATGTATATTGGGTTACACCCACATTTAACTTCATATTTGTTATATCAGTCATTTTCTTTCACAGGACTTTATTATAACTTCTTTATGAGATGAAATAGCACGTAAATTGCTTTTGAAAATGATTTGAAACAGGTTTGAATTTAAAACAATATCAGGAGTAGTAGATGAATGTACTCAAATTAATCTTATATCTCCTAACTGATATATAGATTATCATAATAATTTGGCATATATAAACTTATAAGCGGGTCCATATTTGACTTGCATCGGTCTAGACATAGAGAGAAAAATACTCATCACCAAACTTTTGAATGTCGTACATGTTATCTTACTATGAAGTACTGCATGAAAAGGCACCTACATAATTATGATACACGTTCATATATTAACACTATTATCAAACAGGATATGAAATAAAATAATCCACAAATAACTTTACAATAAATTAGTTTATTAGAATAAATTAATAGCAATTAGTATCACAACAAATTTATAAAATATTCGTGCTAATTTTTAATTTTCAGAATAATTTGTTTCTAGTTGTTGAAACATAAAAACTTGTTGTTCATCAACACACTAAAAAGATGAAGAAGAAAAAAAAGATCCCTAGACCTCAAATAAAAGGAAGAGAACAAAAGTTAGTCACAATAATATAAACAGTGTCTATATAGCAGGAAATTATTGATTTTTATGTACAAAAGTGAGAATAAATAAATTGAAAATAAGAAAGAATATACTTGACTCTTTTTCAGAGCAGAAAAATAACGTTCTGTAGAGCCATTTATGGCACACTTGTACAGTATAAGTAATGCATAATATAACTTCGAGACTGTCACAAATCAGATCAAGAACAAAACTCAGGAAAAGTTCACCAAGGAATAAATAATGCAAGGAAAGAACCTACCACAAAACCAGGCGGTAGCAAACTGTAGACTGAACACTGGACAAGACTGCCTTGCTGCACACTTCCATTGCATTATCACTAATTTACAGATCTTACCACTGCACAATCTGTAGAGAACGTAATACACTAATGAAGATCACCTCCTTGTTTGCACAGCACTGGACTGTACACACCACGAAAAGAAAGAACCTACCAAAACTATATTGAAAAGACGAATGGATTAATCCAGAAATCTACCATTACAAAACAACAACAGTATAAGTAATGCTACACATACAAAAGAAAGTTGTTGACCAACTTTAACCAAACTAATATTTATACTACTTGTTCATACGTTGGTTTGAAGTATTCAGTTAATCTGAATCTTTTTCTTGTAAACAAAAGGCATAAAACCTCTGTCATCATCACTCAATAAAAAAAAAGAACATAAAATAAAGACCCATAGCCCTCGAATCCTCTAATAGCATCAGGGTTGAAAAAGAATAAGAGTTAGTCAAGAGAGACCAGATAGGAAAGGAAGAGAGGGATCCAACCCAAGACTATATAAAAAAGGTATATATCCAGTGTGGGTTCCTTGAGATTGCCTAGCATGTACTCTCAATTTAATTATTTCTAGTGTTATTAGAAACCATATTTGTATATCCAGATGGGCCACTCTAGGCACTTGTTAACCAAAACGTAAATTTCTACTTGCTTATCTGTATTACAAAAGACAAACAGGAGTATAATTCAAGAACTGGGTTCAGAGAGCAGTATAGTATTTATCTCACTATTGTCGGCCAAACATAAGCTGGCACTTGGCTGCTAGGTAGAAAACCTGTATTCGTCTTTCTGAAAACATCAGCTAATGTCAACAACCGGTTTCACGGGGCGAGAGCTGGGCTGAAGCGTACACACTGTAATTTTCTGGCTCCCCTAATTGAAATTTGTATATTTAATGTGTGCAGCTTATGTATTGCTTAAAAGATCTGACATAGATTACAAACCAATTTCGGTATTATACAAAGCAGCGAGAGTCAATGTATTCCGAAAGTATTTATACCTGCACTTCCACCCTCCCCTCGCCCCAAGTCTGTCGTCTCAGCTCGCCAAGCCCAAGTGCCAGCTAACGTTTGGCCAACTGTACAGTTCCGACTAGAAATCATTATAACTTACGCAAGTTCAAGCCTGATTGATAGTGTTCCATTATTCTGTGTATTACATTATTCCTACATCTTAATTAATCCTATGGGTATAAATTAGACGTTAAACAACACAAATAAAAATGCTCATACAATATACAAGCACAGCTGATAAAAAAATATACAATTTTGACTGCGGAAAAAGTATTAGATCTAATTGAGAAAAACAACTTGAAATTTTGTTTAAAACCAGAGCAAGATGTGTAAATGCAGTGACATTCAATGGATCAATTCTGAAGAAACTTTCCTTACTGCAGGCGTCCTTCTTACTTATCATCTTAAGATTTTCAAATGTAAATTGAAGTTTCTAAGTTATAATCCCTGACAGTGAAGAATTATGTTCATATACCAAACAAACTCTCCGCCAGTTTAATACTTGGATTAAAGTTGTTTTATAACATTTTAACTAATTTGTTCATAACTTTTGGCGGTAATTATTTTAGAGACACAGACCACACACTTTGATGTTACATTAATTTTTGCTCAAGTAAATCTCTTTGTAGCAACTAATTGTTACTATTTTGGCATTTCTTCATTTTTAACTAACAAAGTTAAACTTTTAACCATGATTTTTGTCATATCTTCTTGAAGGACCTATCAAAAGAAGAAAGCATATTTTAAAATATAAGAAATGATAAAGGAGACCTACAGGAATAAAGAAAAATCCAACTAGCACAAGAAATAGAAAAAATGCCAGTTAAAGAAAATAGACTTCAGGGCAATATAAGAACTTAAGAAGAAAAATGCCCTGAAGAGGCAGTTTAATGTCATACCCGGGACAAAAGGTTGAAATTTCATATTTTTTAAAGAGATGATGTGCCTGAATTGCTACAACTTCTCTAAAAAATGATATTGAAAAGCACACAAATTTATTGCAAATATACTAAAATTTTAAAGACCTATTAAAAGAAAAAAGATCTTTGTTTCAGTTTATAGACTTTTTCATTATTACATTTTTATTGTTTCTTTACAACAGGTACACGTAATGTTATATAACAATGAATCATTTTGAAAAATTTAAAAACAGTTATAAATATTAAGGTGTTTAGAAAATAAGCCTAAACAGAATCTTCAGAAAATGTTGTGCCAAATTTTAAGTTATGGGTTAAATAAAGAAAAAAAATTCCTATATATGTCCAGAAATTGTTCATTTTTCATCTGTCCCCATTTTGTGTTTTTTGAAAAATAATTATAGCTTTTGAAATTATTAAGATTTTGAATCTAAATTTGGTTTACACTATTTTCATGTTACAGTGTCATACACTATCAGTGTATCAAGAATCAAAACAGTTTTTTTTTCATAAAATGTAGAAATGGTGACTGTTTGAACTTTTACTTATATTTTCTTTTGTATATATTTGTTCCATAACTTTTAAACTTCTTAATAATAAGTTATATTATAGAAGTTCGTTTAAGCAGCAAATCACCCCTCAAACTTTCTAAAGGTACATACGCTTGACCCTTTATAAGTAAGTCTTCTCACTGTTGCACTTAGTTTAGTATTAGTTGGTTTATCATCCTCTAAGGATGATAGCTATGTTACCGAAATGTACAAAAGGGTTTATTAAACTTTCTAACGTTAATTGTTTTAGTATTTTATTTGTTGTTTGGGGATCACTTCTTTCATATTTCTCCTAAGGAAACTATTCTTCAGACAACCGTTCTTGGAAACACACAAGTTTTATTTAATAAAATAATCATTAACAAGTACTACAGCTAACAAAATATAATTATTTAGATAATAATCCTAAAATTGACACATGTCTAAAACTAAAAAATATATTTTAATTATAGAGGTAAATTATAATTTGTCAGTTACACTATTAATATGTAGGTAGTACTGTGTTTAAGTAGTCATAAGAAGGTGTGTTATTACTTAGTTTTAGATTAAATTTTTAGTGGAGTGACAGTTTGTTCTTTATTTTCTTTTTGATTGTTTATTTTTATACAACTAAGTTCATTTTGAAAGGAAAAGAGGGAAATAATATTTTAATTACATAGGGGAATTTGAGGTGTGTTTGTGTTTAAAAAAATATTAGGATATTACTGATGTTGTGTATTTATAAGAGATATAAACCATTTATCTCTTAAACCACTGCCATGAATGATCTGGGAATATGAGCTGTTGTCCTATCCTGCTAAAACCATACCATGTCCAGATCTCTCCTACAACCATGCAGTTCAGCAACAAAGAATTGTTATGTACTGAGCAGAATTGACTGTCATCACTTGCCTCCTCTCTTAAAAGAAGTAAAGGGCTATGATTCCAAAACTTACCACAACACACTAAACAGTTACTGAGGAATTAAATCAGACCAGTAACTGAATTTTTTTTGTTTAATGTGCCAGATAAATGAAAATGGTTCATCGCTCATTAAAAGGATCATTTCATCGGTAAACAAATTACCTTTATCAATTAGACTTTATCCATCTCACAGAATATTGCAGAATTGTGACATTTTGTACAGAAGAAAATTTACATCCCTGTACAGAATTTTTCACTTCTGTAAGAAAAACATAGAAGACTGTTAATATTTGAAGAGGTTCTCATGGTCTTTACAAGACCCGATGGTTTGTTTTTCATTGCAGAAGCAGTAGATCGGAAGTTGACAATTTCATAGTACTGCATCTAGGAAAAGCACAATGACGTATAATATTCAAAATATGTTTATGGAATAATCACTGAGTAATCAAAATGGAATCACAATTTTTAAATATGCTTCCACTACGAACACACGGTGTACAGGAGGAGTCTAACGTTAACCTTTTGACATCGGAATGGATATTTGCCGCTATTCCTCAGCGATCGCGCGGCCAGCTCTACTGGCCGCCGCCATTCGCATGCATAGTCCGATTTTTCCACAGCAGTTGTCCTTTGCGATCGGACGGCCAGCGGTGCTGGCCAACATGAATCCAACTAACGCTCGGGCGTCCAGCATGACTGGCCAACAACGTTTGTTATCATTTGTAATATTCAAACTATGAAGTGATGTCTGTAGAGTGCTGCAAACTTGTGAGGAATTATTGAACTAAATGATCAGCAGGTTTGCAACATTATATCGTAAAAATTGTGGTAAACTAAGGTAAAACAATGTACTGCGCGGTGTGTAGCGATAGGAGACCAGAAAAAGGACAAAGTGTTTTTGTAAAACTAGTTCAAACAATTCTGGACTTCATATGGGTGAATGTTTTGAAAAATACCACTCAGTGAAAAAAATTAAAGAAGATTAAAACACAATACTTACTTATCGTTTGTATGAGTGACAAATAGATGTACGTTTTACACGTTTAGTAAATAAGTAATTAATTTCACTTTCAATTTTCAAACAAATGTTTGTCATAATTCAATATCTTATTTGTTTTCGAGATTCAATAAAACAGCAGTATAAAATTGCAATTGATTTATTACAATTTAAATCCCCTATGCTAACATTGCAGGTTTTCAGTGAAAACAATTCCGAGCTGCCGGGAGAAAGCCAACATTATGAATGCCGAGTTGACGCAGAGTGGAGCGTGGCCAGTACAGCTGGCTATCCGACCGCCGGAACCAATTTATACGGAAAGAATTCCGAGTAGCTGCTGACTGCGTTGTGGCCACTCCTACTGGTCTTCCGATCGCAAAAGGTTAATGAATTGGCTTCCATCATTAAAAGATCACATTCAGTCTAATTAAATGTCTAAGTCAGGGTTTTGAACCTATTTTACTTAAAAATTCATTAGGTTCTCACTGCCAATCCTATACCATATGGTTCATATTTACACACGACAATAAATCCTAAATATATAAAATCAACTAAACATGTCCAAGGACAGAGTCAATAAATGCAACAAACATATTGGTAAATAGTTTTTATAATGCAAACAAATTGTATCATGCATATATTTTATTTTTACAATAACTTATTCACATCTGAACAGATCTTTTATTACATTTCATTTATATTACATAATTTATTAAAAATAAAATCAAAATAATTGTGCAGAACATGACTAAATATCGCTGAGATCGACTGCTTCCACCGGAGGCATGGTGGATTTAATGGTTATTGGTTTTTGTGGCTGTGGAAGAGGTGCCCGAGGAAAGTCTAATTTCGACCAACTAAGCCCCTCTGCTTTGTGTAATTTGATTTCTACTTTTGTCTGTAACATCTGCACAGAGCTTTCATTTACATCTACTACCTGCAAAAGCAAATATAATGTTATTTTTAATTTAAAATTAAATTAGCAGCGACTACAGCAAAGACAAATTGTTCAACATGTTTATTAAACCTCCCATCCCTCTTCCCCCAAAAAATAAGTCTATATAAGCCAAATTCATAAAACTCTCAATAGTAATACAATCTTTCCATTTTAAGAACAACAGATATAAACAATTAATAAACTAAAATTTTGGTTTCCTTTTGAAAACTTCAGGTTCTATTTTTCTTGTACTGGTTAGCTGATTCCGTATTATGTAGACATTTGAAAAATAATGCTATTTATTAGAATAAATAAAAACTGAAATAAAATAAGTAATTAAGGTAACAAATATTAATCAAACTGAAATTTATCAAAATATAAAGAAATTATCAATAAGATTAACCTCTTAAAATCGATAAATTTTATAAATATATAGAGAATTATTATATATAAGCTTGACATCTTAATCCTTCTAAGTTTTTATTACGAGGTGTCTCCAAAAAGTATCAGTTTGCTGCACGCCCATCACAGCCCTGTGATCACTGTTTCACACATGCATACTACCTGGTTCATTACCAATTTTTCGAAAATGTTTAATTTTTATTTTGATTGTTTTATTTCTTATGGCAGCTACACTTTTCTCTTTTATAAGGTTAAGATAACAGAGAAGTTTTCTACAATAACTAAACTATAACTGCCATTTAAAGTTATAGTTTAGTTATTGTAGCTCATGTAGTATGGCAACTTTGTTGTAGAAACACGTTTGATTAAGTAAACATAATTTATGTGAGATCTTGTGTTCAAGTTTTATTGTATCTAAATTTGTCTATACTAAGAATATTTGAGAAAACATATACGTGTATCTGCATGTACAGACAGAAAATCAACCTTATTAATCCCTGTAAAAAACTGGACTAGAAACAACACCAATTCTTCTTCCTCAATCCATCACACAAATATTATAATCATTAATGAACAACACATATTTCTTATAGTACACTTACCCCTCTAAGTTCCATATCCGATTCATAACTTCCATCTTCTTCAGGGAAACGTAAAGATATCTTCAGCCTCACTGGAGAGAGTTGAATTAAAGAAGAATCAGGATCATATTTCTTAGCATAAACAGATATAACAACAAACCGTGCTGTTTGGTGCCAGTCTAGGCGACATTTTACTTCACCACCAGTCTGAAAATTACACAAAAATTCATATCATTATCAAGATATATATGGGTGGATGGATCAGTTTATTAACAAATTTATTTTGAATGAATAGTTATTGAAACTGAACTTATTACAAATTTGGACCCCAAAGACCAACAAATGAACAATGATCATCATCATATCAGAGATATACGCATAAAAGCAGAAGTTCTACCTGGAAAAAAGAAAATCTATAAACTAAAAAAAAATAAAAATAGTAAACTTATAAAAATAATATATTATAAACTACTTTAACACTATGAACACAAATAATAAAATAAAATTACATTTACAAAATTACACAACTAATCAAATCAAAATACTTTTCCTCAAAAACAAAAGACAACAAATATAAACAAACTACATAAAAAAAAAAAAAAAAAAAAAAAAAAAAAAAACTGAAATATATAAGAAATCAGGGAAAAAAACAAACAAATCAAAAATATTCCTTGTTAACAAAATAAATATTCCTCAGGAGAGTTTAACAAAATACAAGACACACAAAAGAAGCCAACTTAAATTGACTCCTTGTTCGTGTGCTTTGAGCACAGTTTTAAAGACAAGCTTCACAAGGTATATTGTCACATTACCAAAAAATTTTGTTATCCTTTACAACCTTTAATAGGTAAGAGTAAATTTCAACTTTAACTTTTAAAACCTGTTAAATTAGTTATAATTAATAATATTATGAATGGCTAAAAATCTCTGTCAAAGCTTGGCGGTTTTGAAGAATCTTGGGCGTTGCACTAATGACGAGTAGGTGCAACTAATAAATCCCAAGAAATGCTCTAGATGGCAGATTTATCTGGTTACATGATAAAAAAAATCCTACCCTTTAAGGGAATAGGCAGATATTTAGCACTTATTCTGGATCATTTTTGCTTGGCAACCTTAAAGAGTTCCTAGCCCTCCAGGATGGAGATTTAGCCGTAAAGCTAACAACCTTACCCTGCAAAAATGACAATGTTATGAAAGATCTTGATGGACATAGATGAGTTAAGGACAATGCATATTTTAAGTCACATTGAATGTCATGAATATCTTCCAGTTGAGAGTTGTTGGAACATTAACAAAAATTGTCTAAGTATAAGGTGGATGTACTTTAAGTATGGAAAATTAGATTAATCTTATCGTACACCAAAGAAACTTATGTGCATGAAACCATGTCTAGAATGGCTAGAAGACGGGAATGAGAAGGTGGCAGTCATTTGCAATGGACTGCGAGAAATATAAGAATATTGCTAAGGTCAAAGTCTGCACACAACTATAGAGTCAGTGTGCAATGATATAAGTAAAACATTTACAATATGAACTAAGAAGTTTCATTGTTTATTATTTATTTATTATTTATAACTACATCTTTCAGTGTTGTGACTGAATGGGTAGATTTGAATTTTGTTTTCACCAAAATTCATTATTTTGAATAGGCTTTGATTTAAGGTTTCACAAATTATGATTTCACAAACTACGATTTGTAATGTGATATTTTTAAGTTGAGGTTGGTGGAGAGGAGGAGATGAAATTCTATTCTTTGATAATATATTTTAAACAGTTCCACTTGATGATGATAAACACGCCCACAAACAAAGTAAATCTCTCTATATCGTATAATTTGTTTAATAATAAATGTGAAAAATTTTAAAATGAACATTTTGTATAAAGTATAAACACAAATAGGCTATTGAGGTAATCCATGATTGTTCTAACCTTAGCTTTGTGCCACACATGATCCCCGATAGAACATCCAGCTTGTTCAATAAATGCATTGAAATCAGTTGTGCGTTTTGTACAGCAAGTCCAAAATTTGAGTCCTTCATGAAAAACAGGATAACCTGGATGATATATGCAATTTGTTAAAAGTGTGTCAGGACCCACGTATGTCTGAAAACAGTGTTAAATACAGAAATCTATATACCAAGTTAACTGGTTATGTTGGTCCATTCTGTTATAAATAAATCACCTCAATTTAAAAACGAATATCTGAATAATGCACAAAGAAGGAGGTGTCTTAACTTAATTTAAGTTAATCATATTTAAGTTAAAATACAAAAGTATTGTTTTAAAATTGCAAATCATTTTAAGTAAAATATTGACTTACAGCTTTAGTTTCAATAAATTTTATATTTATGGAATCTGATTTGAAAAATGTCTGACATAAGTAGCCTATGTTAGTATGTAAATGAATATATTTTTATGCTTATATAAAAAATTGAATTCTATAAAGTATTACATAGATATTGGAAGAAATAATCAAATAAAACAAGTTTTCCCGTAACTCTGCTGAATTAAAGAAAACAATTTTTACTTATAACCTAACATTTAACTCAGCTATATACCAAATGGACTATAAGTCAATTAACGCTTGCAGTTATGTTTATACAGTAGTTGTACAACTAGTGAATCAGCTGTGACTAATTCAACGATACATTGTTATAAAAATATCATATTTTCTTTCAATCGGACTATTTTCATATCATGTACAGGAAGCTGTGAAAGATGAACTATCTATAGAGAAGAGCAAGTATTTTTATTCAAGGCTTGGTCAAAATGTAACCGTAGTTACAAAAACGTAATTTATTTATTTGTGAAATACTTTACTGACAGTATACTACTATTACGGCAAGGTATTCACAAACTGAACATGAAGTTTGAGAAAATTTAATCAGTAGCTGATCTTCCTCATTCAAGTGGGACAGTTTCTGTTACTACAGAAGAAAACTTGGAAGTTGTAGCTCAGTGCTTTGTACAGTCACCTACTGGTATATGACATATCTAGAACAACTCTCCGAAGAATGCAGAAAAAGTTAAAACTCAAACATATTAGCCTAGTTTACATCAAGGCTTAAATGATGACAATTACGATAGGCAGATATAATGGAATTTTATGAGTGGTACATAGTCTATTAGGAAGACGATAATAACTTTTATAAAAGCATTCTATGGACAACTAGGATGAACGGATGTGTGAATAGACCCAACTGTGTATATTGGGCGTCTGTGTAATTTTCCTCTCTACTCGGATCACGAATTTAGTGATTTTAAAATTATTTACTCTATTTTATTTTGTACATCCATACTCTTATTATTTAAATTCAAAATATAGGGTTCCAACATGTGATTGAGCACATGTACTCTTTTTAAAAAATAAAGTTAATCTCAGGGCATGCATTTTTCGGAAGAATGTACTTAAATTAAAACACAGTCGTGATATCTGAAATGCGTACATTTATTATTAAATTTAGAACAGACAAAATACTTAATATTAACAACATTAATCCAACGTGAAACATATGTTCATAAAATAAAACAAAATCAAAAAAAATGTTCATAAAAGTTTTAAAAATTTAACCAAATCAAAATGTTAATAAAATAGTTCACAAATTTAATCTAATCAAAATGTTCATAAAATAATCCTAAAATTTAATCAAATGAAATAAAACGTTCAAGTCTCTTTTTATTTTTAAACAACACAATTTTCCCAAAAGTCAATATATCTCAATGATTTCTTTAATTATTTTAATTAATTTCTCTAAATCAAAGCTTGAATTCAAAATTTTCCTATAATAAATCATTAATTTGTAAAAATATAGTTCATTGTCACTTAGCATGTACTATACCAAACACATATTTACTGAATTAATCAATTCTAATACAATTTAACGCTCTGAGTTTAAAGTTATTTTAGTTTGAAAACTGAACTTGGATATTTTCTCCTGTTATTATTGTAAGATTTCAAAATAATCGTCTCCCAACTATTGATAATCTGCCTTAACTTAGAACGACACATCGGTTGGAGTTTTCTTGAGAAGGGTCATTTGCCTCGCCTCCCTCCAAGGCATAAATACTTTTTATGGACTTTTACTTTAATATCAATGGATTTGGAAGTTTCCAGAAGGTTTTTACCTTAGTCAACAGAAACAATATAAAGAGTTTGGTCTGAACAGTATTGTCAAATCTCTTTTCTATGATTCGAATTAACAAGGTTGTCAGATTGACCATATTATATTTAAGCTCTTAAACTTAAAATGTTCTTATAAAATTATACACACGTTCCTGACCATTTTATATAAAAATAGTTATTTTATGTGGTTTATATATCTTGCTTTGAATATCTCACATCTTGTTCCGTATTAAGTCGACAATACCAATATTTTGCTGATAAGCCGATGTAACAGCAGATAAACTGCTAACATTTTTCAATTGCAACCGGGATTATCCTTACTGGTTACTGACGTCACAATCAGCAATTATCAGACGATTTCTATTATACTTTGACTTAGATTTTGAAAACGATAAGCGCAAAAATGTGATACATTACATCTGGTAATCCACACCTGATAATGGAGGAAATTGTATATGCTCCTGGTGTGACTGTTTGTGCAATTTTTTTCCCTGGTGGGCTTATAGGTCCTTATTTCTTTTATAGAACTGCTACAAAGGAGAACTACCTTGAATTGTTAATAAGTTATTCTCATACGACAACAGGAAAATGATCCTATCCTTTCTTGGAACAACTCTGGCCTGTTCAGATAAAACTGATATGGTACCCGAACTGATGTGGCGTACCACCACAGTATGGAACAACTGTTAGGACCCTTTAAAAAATATATTTGAATAATGGATTAGCAGAAGAGGAACAATCTCCTTGTTCCCCTAACCACATACTGATGGCTCTTATTATGGATGGGGGATGGTAAAAAATTGATTTTTCTTACGTATTTTTTCCTTGTGTATTTTTCCTTGATTCCTCTCGGTCATCACTGCCTCATAAAAAAAGGTAAAAATAGTATAAAATAAAGACTCCTAGCCCTCGAATACTCTAATAGTGTGAGGGTTGGAAAAGAAAAAGAGAGACCTGGTAGGAAAGACGGGAATCTAACCCGATTACATGAAAAAATGTGTAAATCCAGCCTCTCAGGATTGCTAAGCCAGTACTCACCAACGTAAGCCCCTGAAGGTCAGGTAAAAGACAGAGTTTACTCTGTAAGAATAACAGTACTGGACACGTAAAACAAAGAATATGAACTGAATCCACATAAATGTCTTCACCGATCATACGTAATAAAATTTGTTTCCTTCTTGAAGGCATGTCAACTTTGCCTTGGAAAAAAAGGAAGGTATTTTGAAAATGTATTATATTAGTCTACAATATACTGTGTCTGTCTGTTCTATATAATTACAGTCAGTGTAACCAACCTTGTCTTTGTAAATAAATTTGTTAATGATAATTATACATTTTTGTCAACTGACTTAAAAATGTACTGGCCCACCAGGTATATTTCTTATATATTTTTATAAATTTGTAGTTAAATATTACTAAGAAAAGTATAAATCGTGTACAATAAAGAAATAACAATGTAAAGTAACAGGTGCCAAATGAATGGCCAATTTGGTTTTGTTTTATCAATAACTTACAAACATACATTTTTGTGGAGATGGTAATCAATACGTTTAGAATGTGTCTTTAGAAAATATGATCAAAATAATTGGAGCTGATATTGATGAATCAGAAGATTGTGTTTTTTTTCATATGGCAAATAATTGAACAAATGTTTTTAAACATCTCAAAGTATGACCAAAATATGCCATCATGTCAAATTTGGTCAAAATCTGTCAACGACAGACATCTTTTCAGAAACCACTTTTTTAGAGCTCGGGGAACCTTAAAAAAGCAACATGAAAAACTCAACATCGATTTTTGAGCATTCACATAGCTTTTTGTATACTATATACATGTGATTAGTCGGCTGACTGTCAAGTTACAATAAGTATAACGAAACTGAATATTTAAAAATCTTACCCGATTACAACTATTATTTTTACAAACAGTTCCTAAAGGTACATCTCCAGTACCATCGTAGACTGTCTCTTTATTAGCTGGTGACTGAACAAGACCAGCTACTTGTTGACGTAAGCTACTAGAAACCGTTGGTGAGAGAGTTACCTGCAACAAAAACCATATTATTAACAAAAAATTTTATAAAAATAAACACAAATAAAATAATGTTCAAAACTGTAAACCTATAGGTTAAAGAGAGTGAACAACAGATCAAAATACCAAGATTAAGACTCGTTTACAAGAAAACCAATGAAATAATAATATGATGATTACTGTTTTTGCTTTATTGGACTGGTTCAATCATTACAAATACCTTGTTACTGCTCACAGTTATAGTCTTTGTTATCTTTTGATATTTATGGTAATGAACATTTTGTCTGTTATATAAGTCATTGTCAATTTTTTATTTTTTTTTGTTGTTGGATATAATCTTTATTTCACACTCGTTTCACTAATGATGGGAAATAGGTAACACAGGTTAAAATGTAACACCAACAACCAAGTACGAACCTGCGTAATCTTTGACAGTGCAAATTGTGACTAAAGAGTGTGATCTGCCAACTGAGATACGACACTCTCCTGGCATTGCCTCTTGTATATTTTACAAATTTAAATATTTGCCTCCTGTCGAAAGATAAGTGCGTAAGTGTAATTCTAGGAAAATAAATGACCACCAATGGAGGTTATACAGACTTAAAAAGCACAAAAAATCTGCCAAGTCAATCTAATATTATTGTACAATTGTGTTATAGCCAATCCGACTATTGATAATAATTCAATTTAAATAACTTACCACCACAATAGTTAATAGTGATATCTCTCTTCACTAAGACAGTTTCGGCTATTCAGCTATTATCAAGTTATGGTAAAATTTATCTGTTGTCATAAGTTATAAATTAAAAACATATATAGACATAATATATAACACTAACACAAACACTTAAAACTAGGTTTAATATTATGTTATATTTATACAAATTAGGTCCTCTGCCTTGACATGTAGTGTCATTGCTGTTCACACTTGTACTGATGTTGGGTGGGAGAGGTTCTTATCTACATTCGCTTTTATCATAACATATAGTATGTTAGAATTGAAATGTAGCATTTCATTAACTCATTACTTAATAAAAAAATTTTACTAACATAAAAATGACTTAATAGTACATTTTGATTGCAACGTACTATATAATACTATCAAAGCAAACATAGATAGGAACTTCTCTTAACCAGCATCAGTACAAGTGAACATCAGTGAATATTATATATCGAGACAGTGGATAACACAAAATGAATCCGTTTTGACTGTTTGTGTCAGCATTATGGACAACGTGTAAATGTGTTTTTTAAATTTTTTAACTTATGACAATGGATGAAGTTCAGCATAACTTGATAATGCCTGAATAACCAAACGGCCATAGTGAAGAGAGAATCACTATTGACTATTGTGACGGTAAGTCATTTTAATTTAACTAGTGTTATCCTTATGAGTAAAACTCGCCAAGAAATAAATACAAGAAATTCAGGGTAAAAAGCCATTTAAACACAGCCTGAGAAAATTATTACTTTGTGGATCCTTTTACTCAGTGGAGGAGTTTCCCAGCCACGATCAGAAAAATGGAAATAACTAAAAAACACCATGAAATAAATATTGTTGTAGTTATTATATGTTCAAAGCTGCCAGTATTTGTATTGTAATATAAGGTTTTTGATGTAGGCTAATTGTTTTATTGGCTGTAAATTTTTTTATGAGTGTGAAGATTCTGTGGGGATGATTCTTTCAGCTGCGAGTCAGATATCGTTATTGTAACTGTGATATTTCAATTTGTTATTATTTAATTTTAATTTAATATCATGTAAGCACTATAATGACTCTTGTTATTCAAACTGTATTTGTCACAAAACAAAACAAACAAAAATTCTGTATACCGATACTACAAAATCACATAACGCATACACAAAAATCATACATTAATAACAATGAAGATTCTGTGCATTTATCCACATGTGCACACTTATGCAAGCAGATTTTTTATTAAACAGAATATACATTGCCATTCAGGTTAGGTTAAAGTAACATTAAACCTGGAGTAAAAAGTAAACTGTTCCGACAATGGAAGAAATAAGGATTTACAAAATACCTACAATGAAGAGAAAGATCCTTCAAAATAAGGTTTAAGAAACACATTCCCAACAGAAACTCATAAGCAATAATAGAACACCTAACAGAAACCAAATCATAATTATTAGACTAGCATCGAGACAAATCTAAAGGTTTCACAGTACTTAGCATTACCCAGACATTCTTTTTACGAAGCAAGTCTTTATTGGGTAATTCATTATTGAGATAAGGCTAACGCCAGTTATTCTTAGACATGAACAAACAAAAAGTTTTTTTACTTATCCCTTCCCCATCCGGATCAAACTCACCGTGCACTTCTTCCGCTATAAATCAAGACTACCATAGACCATAATGATGACGAACGTTTATTTTTTTGCCAATTATTTCTGAATCATAATATTTTTTAATTGCAATTTTGAAAAATTCATTACTAATATTTGAAAGGATTGGTAAACCTGATTTTGAGAAATTATATATTTTACAACAGCCCGATGGCCTATTTTTTGTTTTGTTGTTTTTTACTGAAAACTCATAAATAGCCATTTTTTGAGAGATGCCAATATGTTTTGTTTGGGTCCTTAGAGGCTATACTTGAGTAAAATTTGATCAAAATCGTTAGAGCTGATTTTGAGAAACACATAATTTTCTAATAACAGTTACATCCAAATTTTGAGTTATCAAAAAATTTAAGAAGCCCAGAGAATGGCCAAAGTATCTTCACATACAAAATTCATTAAAATCGTTCAACGCTTTTGGATTGTATACTACTACACATACGACAAATGCCAGACAGACATGATTGTAAAAAACACTTTTTTGGACCTAATCTGATATATTCATCATTAAAAAAATTTTTTTTTGACTCACTACATAACTTTCTTTAACTTATATGTGAGAAAATTAAAAATGACGCTAATATTTTCATTTCTAATGGATGAGAACATGTCTCTCTTATCATATAACAATTTGTTCAACTGGTAATAATTTGTGATGCTTTTAATTTAATTAAAAAAATATAATCCTATGATAATACGTAATAACCCATTTATTTGTGTAATTCTATTGTCTTCTAAATAAAATGGTTTAAACATTTGTTATTAACAATGACATGTAGCCTTAATTATCTTTTCACCTTCTTCTGACATACTTAAACTGATATTTTAACTTTCATATATGTTTTAAAGATGAAAAACCTCACTATCACAGTTAAAATTTACTTTTATCTCTATTTGTAAATATGACTTTATTTTATCATTTTGTACACTAATTATGTTTAAAATATCTTGTCTTATACAAATATTGTTTGTCAGAAAAGATTAAATAAATATAATAATGATGGTGATATAATAAAGACCCCCCCCCCCCAGCCCTGGAATACTGCAAGAGCATCAGGGTCGGAAAAGAACAAGAGTTGGTTAAGAGAGACCTAATAGAAAAGAGAGGGGTCTAAAACAAAACTACATGAAAAAGGTGTAAACCCAGCTAGGGCCCTCGGGATTCCCATGCCCCCTGGACCCCTCGGGATTGGGGTGAACCCCCGAGGGTATTTTTAGTTTACAATCAATCATTACTGGTCCAAGTTATTACACTTAATATAGAGAATGGATAGAAAGTAAATTTCTCCTTTATAGTATAAAGTTATGTGATGTGTCAAAAATTGAAAAAAAAGTTTTTTCTGGATATATCCGTTTTGGAATCTCCCCCCCCCCCTTTAAAAAGTGGTTTTTTGTAAGAAGTCTGTTATATTTGCAGTGGTATATAGCCAAAACGTTTCAACTAATTTTAATAAAAATAGCATGTGGGCATATTAGGACCGTATCTCAGGACTTTTCAGGAAAATTTTAGGGGTGCCGCAGTAAGGAAAAACACAAAATTACAATTTTCTCAATATCGGCCGTTAGTGTAGCCACTTAGGATTCAAACACAATGTATTAGTCGACATTTATTCAAAAATTTTGGCTTGTGAGTTATTGATAAAAACAAAAAATCAGTCATTGGGGGGTGCTGATTTTAGTTGAAATATGAAGATTAATTACCCAAACTCATGTGCAAAATTGCTAGTTAAAAACCCGACGGTTAGTTTTGGTTCGTTTTTATTTAGTTTTAGAGATGAATAAGTGAAAAATTATATTTTTTCCCAAATCTTCCATTTGAAAGTAACAGGGAGGTAATGTTTTGATAGTTCCTTTATCAACTCGGTCACCTTTGCTTTCTACAGACTTAAAACGTGTTACTTTCAATGCAGACATGGAATTTTTTTTTTAAATACGGCAATCAATATGTTTTGTTTCAATCTTTATAATCTATATTTTACAAAATTAATCAACATTATTATAGATTTTGAGAAAAACTGAAAATTAGTTGTATAGCCAAAAATACCCCCAAATTATGAGTAATAGAGAAAAAATCAAAAAAACAAATATATGTCTATATATCAAATTTAATTAAAAATCGGTCTGCTGAACATAGAGCACTGTATAGACTACAGGCGAATACTATTTAGAAAACACTTTTTTGGACTCAACGGACATCAAAATGATATTACTTTTTTAATCCGTCACATAACATTCTCTAAAATACATATATATTTTTTATAAATAATCCAAAACAATGTGTGGTTGTAGGTTTTAAATAAACACAATAATAATATAAACTCACAAGAGGTGTATTAAAGGATGGTCTTGCCATTGGTTTCGGTTCTGGTGGTAGACAAGGAGCTCTACATACTATAACTTCTTCAGGATTACTTTTTTCAACTACTTTCTGGGGTTCTACTGGCTTTATGTTGCTATGGTAAGATTTTGTGCAGCCCTGAAACAATACATTTAAATAATTAATAATAATGCAGTTTTATTTATACAATTACAATAATATATGAAATTTAAAAGGCATTACACAAGACACTAGTCGAAAGACAGTTGGAGAAATTGCTGAATTATACAAATACAATTTCACTAATACTAACATAATAAGCTGACCTGAAAACACCATGTGACTAACACAACTGAGAAAGTAAACAAAAGATGATTTTGCTTAAGCATCCAGCAGGAACAAAATGAGAAAGCACTCAGGATACTTTGAATAAAACGTATGAAACCAATTCTGAAGTATGGTAGCAAAGTTGTAATAACAGCAGACAAGTCTGAATTAAAAAACTAGAAGAAACACAGAACTGAGGCTAGTGTGCAGTGCAGTAAAAACAACCCTTCAGATATATATACACATAACTTCCCAATAATTGCAGAGATAGAGCAATAGGCAACCTTTTCACATATTGCTTTACAAGCCCTTCCAAATATAAACTGGGGGAAAAGTAAGCTACAACCACAGGCTCTAAAAACCCATAGAGATCCTATAACAATAACGAAAGTACTCCGAGATCATTATAATATCACACAGGAAATTGAACCATTTAGTTTAACCAAAAAAACCCTTGAATACCTGCAGTTTGAGAGAAACTTGCTGGTAAATGGAAGATCTCAAGAAAAACTATTACCCACCTTCAGTAAACAAATCATACTGTCTACAATTGAAGAAAGGTACCCTCCCAATGACTGGCTTTATATATATATATATATATATATATATATATATATATATATATATATATATATACTTACAGTTCCCTCATAAATAATGAAACAGGAGCAGGTGCTGGAATATATTCAACACTCTTCTCACACTACATTTCAGTGGGGAAAAATTACAGTTTTGACACAGAAATAGAAACTATATCATTCGCTTTATAACAACCACTACACAGACCTGGATCATTTCAGAAGGTGGTTTTTATGGTAGACTCCAGAGAAGCAATCCAGGCTGTACTATCTAACAAAAAAAACCCAAAACAATACTGTATATGATACCCAAAAGATGGTAAAGTTTTTACAAAGATTGGGGAAACAACTGTATTGATATTATGAAATGAACCGAAAGTCCAACTTGCCAAAAAAGTACCCAACTGCAACAAAATTGGATTTGTTGGAGGAGAATAAAAAATGTAGAGTGAAGAAAGAAGCAGTAACTGGATTCCGAATGAACACAGGACATGACTACTTGGAGACTGTACATTATAACATGAAACAAATTCAGTTATGAACAAGGAGTTATAAACTTGATGCAGACTAGAGATGATCAAAAAATGCTGATAAATTGTATTGGCTTGCAAGAAGACTAATGAATTAGGTTCCAAATGTCGCCATAAGAAACCAACCAACCTAACATAATTAATTAAATTATTAAAAACAATTACAGAAAACTTTAATAAACTATAATCTAATTAATTTTTTTAACTAAAACCGACAGTTACAATTACAGTGCCATTCTTTTAACTTTAAAATGAAAACCATAGAAAAAAATAATGGGAAAAACAAAATGATTAAGCCTACATACCTAAATCAACAAAAATTTTCCTATTTCACAATATAAATTAGAATGATACACAATGAAGAAAAGGAACACAATGATTACGACAAGAAAAAGCTATAAACCACAATAACAAGATTAAATCAATAAAACACCTAAATAATATTACATTACAACAGTTATATTAATAATTGAATTCTTAATCAGCTCAAGCCTGAAGTATCAAGGTGGTTTGCAATATTTACTTAACATATTCAATTTCTTGCCTTTCATATATTCTTTCACTTCACTCACAGTTTTAGCGAAATTATTTCCATAAGCAACAGGGCAGGTGACAATAAAATGCAGAATGTCCTACTCTTCATCTCTGTTGAGCATTGAGCACCTTTCTGAATCCGATACATATGAACTATTTAAATATTTAAATTCCACCCTTGGTCTTATAAACCAATTGATCATAGTTACATTTTCCTTGTTATAAACGTAATTGTTGAAGTTCATCAATTCATTACAAAATACAAGATGCCGACAACTAAAACTTGCTTGTTTAATATCAAAAGCCAATTAATTTTTTTATTCTATCTAAAATATTTTCAATATTCGTATATTCTATCAGAAGCTCTTTCGTAGGTATTTCGTACTTCTCATACAAGAAAGTAAATTAATTATATCTCATAACTATCATACAGAACGTGTCTAAAATACAAGGGAAAAGTTTTGGATTGGATTCGAAACATCCAAAAAATTAAGAGTGCTTTCAATCTTTCTCACACATAAATCAACCTACCTCAATGTGCTCTACTACGATACAAGTAGTAGCAGCGTGCCATACTAGTGTTCCGAGTAACCATGCAGTACTCATTTTATTTCTTTAATATGAAGCAGTCTTTTAAGCGAAATGTTTATAATACCATACGTATTGTGTATGTTTACCGTGAGAACTATTTTTATTGTTCATTCTCTGATCCCCTTTTTTTTTAATCGTGTGTGGTGCGTGCGTGTGTGTGTGTGTGTCAGTTTTTATGCTGTATATAATGAGTGTGTTGTGTAGAAGTGAAATATAATTAAAATTTAAAACATCTGACTAGAAATTAATTACAACAATTTAAACACTACAATATATCAGAAAACACAAAATGTGATGATAACTCCCTCCGCCAAGTCGCAAAAGGAAATCACTTCTACTCAGATTACTAAAACAATTCCTGCTGCATACTCATCCATCGAATAAAATGATCCAGATAACAGGAGTTGGTTGAAGTTGTTTTTAAAAGACTTATAATTTGATTTAATCATATACCATGGAAGTTTATTAAAAAATAATGCACCTGCTTAAAGCAGAAAGCTTGTTCAGTACATGATCACATTTAAACTCGAAATATAAGATCACTTAAGAGTAAGTACTCCAAGATCTTCAAAATCAGTTCTACAAGTTTGAAATTTGTTTAATTCAGCCACAAACCTAATAGTTTTTTTTTTACAGGACAAACTAACTTACATAGTTTAAAATGATGAATTTGCTCTAGAGTAAAATTCCCTAGTTCATGTTGGGATATGTTAGCCCATAGTAGGCTGTTAAAAGAATTGAAGTTTAGCAATATTGTTCTGAATATCACAACACAAATACTCCTGAGCTGATGCTATTAACATGATCATTCCAGTCTTAAATTTCCCTTTCCCCCTATGAAGACACTTAGTGCCTTATTATAGATTAAAATACATGTAGTTTGTCTTATCAAGATTAATTAACAAATTGCTTTCAGCCCAATAATGATCTGTGATAATGGCTTGTAAAAAAGCCTTTTATTCTAGGATTTGCAGAGTTAGCTTTAAAAATTAAAGTTGTATCATCGGCAAATTACAGTTATTGCTGATGACACATCATTTATTAGAAATAAAACTAACCCAAGCATGTTTTAACTTGGATCATGTTTGCCATATTTGATTATTGGAAATTATTAGTTTTGTACTTCACTATTGAAATTTATTATTATTGTTATTTGTCATTAATGATAGCTTTTTTAAATTTTAAACATATTTGGATGTCTTATTGTGTGTGTATTTATTAAGATATAGTTTTACAATAATTCATATTTAGAATGATGTATTTATACATTGCTTATATTATTGTTTAAGGGATTGTGATAAATAGATTGAATTGAATTAATGGTGGGAGTACAGACATGTCCTTTTGTTTTTTTCATAAGATTTTATTAAAATGAAGGTAAATCCAACATTGCCTTAGCCAATAGATTCCTGGCCGTCCTTAATATACAATTTCCAAAAATATAAGATGATTATAAAAAAATGTACATAGTTTTTATGAATAAATTTGTGTAATTTAAGTATGATTATCCTTTTGGTTTAAAGTAGGTAAATTGTATATTATTTTCTTGCATATTTTTCATAGCAAATTTTTGTTGTTGCAATAAATTGTACTTTGTTTTATTGTTCATAATCTCAATAGATTCAAAGTGTAATTTGTTTAATATACAGGAAATAAATTAAATTCTAAATATTGGAAACTAAAACAAACTAGTTTATGTAAGAACTCGGAGCTTAAGCTAAACCTGAGCCTCACAATAAATAAGACTATAGAACATCAAAATATGAATAGAGCCAACATAGTTTAGGAAACTTAGATTACTAGTTTTAGTTTTCAACATGGCCCTAGACTATTAGGCTATGGTGGATTTTTCACATTTCTCAGTTTATCACTTGATAATGAGAGTTGATTTATATTATCAAAACTTTGTGTATTATTAATTCTTATTAGACAAATGATGGCAAATGTCCCTAAAGGCAAAATGAAGGGTCAAGTGTGTGCTAAAACCACAGGGCTTAGGGTCAATAGGCATATAGGAACAATTATTTTTATAATGTTGGAGTCTTAAGAAGGCAGTTTAAATTGTACAGAGAGACAGGTACATCTGTGGTTTTACTTATGGACCCTAATAAAGGGAAATCAATGAAAATGCAATCCATCTTTTAATGGCTATTGAATTCTTTCTCTCACATCTCACAAAAACTGCTTTTAAAACTTATATACTACACATTTCTCATTGTATTCATCATAAAAAAAATAATAATAAAAAAAAAACTATAATATATGATTTCGCAATATAATTTATTTTAAATCCAAATAATTTTTTTTTTTTTTTTTTTTTTTTTTTTTTTCAGATTGTAGGTCACATCATCTTCAAGTACATGATATCTGACACTTTAATTTTGGCCTAACGCCAACATATTAATTTTTTTATCAGAAATACATATTCGTAATTAGAATAACTTCTAGTTTCATTTGATACACCACACATAATATTTCAATCCAAAAATATGTAAACTCATTAGTTTTTGCCCCTTAACTACCCCTAGGTATTTGTCTTGTTACTGCTATATTTTTCCTACATACAAAAACTATAAATGCAAAATTTGAAATATATAGGATTTATCATCTTGTCTGTCTAAGACAGGTTACGAATTAGACAGACACACACATGAAATTATAATACTCCTTGTTTTTACATATGAACCTTATTTGTTTACATACCTTAAAAGTATATAAGTAATTTGGGGTCTTTTATAGAAGAGCCCCGCCACTTTTAAAATATTTTCTATAGGGATATTATAGTAAAAGTAGACAAAATTTTTACATAGAAAGTTTATTGAGTAGAAAACACAGAAAAAAATCTATACACAAATTGGTAATATGAGTTATTGTTCTAGAGGCCAGTAGAGATTAATGTCTCTAAAAATGGTCTTGAATAGATTTTCTTCTTTGTTTCGTTTACGCCATTACACAATGATTATGCTAGATCGCTATTTCAAGTCACGACAGGTTTGGTCAGATTGCTATATATATATATATATATATATATATATATATATATATATATATATATATATATATAATACCTGGCTAATATCTGGTATATAATAACCTGGCTAAAAAAGACCCGTAATTTGTAACTAAAACCTGAACAGTTGAAAACTTACCTGTAACTTAAATAAACTTTTTCTGAAAATCAACAATTTAAATAGAACCATAATTTGTACTATAACTTGAACAGTTGAAAACTTACCTGGTAACTTACACACTTTATTTTTAAAATAACAATAACCTAACAATTAAAAAGAAGCATAACAATGTTAAACAGAAAACTATCATTAATTGAAGAGAAACTTGAACGCAAGTCAGTTAATAGTTTTAAATCTGAATGGAAACTGCAGACCCAGGCCTGTATCAGATAAAGAGACTGCTTTACTAAATAAAGGATCAAAGTACAACATAAGTGATTCAAAATCTTTAACAAACATTTAGAAACTAGTATTAAATATTGAAAGTAATTTATCATATTTACCTCAAGATAATCAGATAAACAAACAAAGTAACAAACTTTCCTAAAACAATCACCATTAATGACAAACGATCCTACAAAAGGTCAAGACAAACTGGTCATCACTAAAGTACAAAACATGTCCAGAGAGTAAATAACAATTTAATATAAACAATTTTACCAAAAAATACTTTTCTATATAATTTCCACCATTATTAAGACACTTATCTTATATGGTTACTAGCTTTTATATTCTCTTCATAAAATATAAGAGTAGTTGTTTTTGTTTAGTAATATAATGATTCAGAAATAGTATAAAAGTAGGTGTTTTTAGTAGTGGAGCCATATAATGACTAGTGTTACAAATGAAATATAAATATTTGTATGAACAGTTGCAAATCCTTACTAAAACACCTCCAAAAATTACTAAAAATCTTTCATATTTAGGGGTTAAAATAAATAATGTTTGTCTACAAATTGGAACTTCACATATCTTCTTCCACTTTCTAAGTGCTATTTCAACATATACTTTAGTGAATAGAAGAAGGAGGCTACGACCTTCTCTTATACCCTTAGAAGTATGTAGAGAGTTTGTTCCCCACTTCCACGTAACACATAACAAAGATTGACACTGCAGAAAGCCTTGATTATGCTGATTAGACCCATGCTATCTCCCATTATCCTTAGTGTTTCCCACAGCTTCAGATGAGATATTGAATCTTAAGACTTCTCCATGTCTATAAAACCGAAATGCACTTACTGCTCCACTGAGATATATTTCTCCAAGAGTTGCTGGAGTATAAAGACAAGATCTGTTTGGTCTCATATTAATTTGGATAAAAAATACTGTTGGAAGTAAAAGTTTTATGAAAGTAAATATTGTGATTTTGAGAAGATTAAGGCCAAACTATAAGTATAAGAAGATAACTATGGTAAAACAAATAAGCCAATTGTAAAACTACAGATCTGAAGGTAATACCCATCTTTTATTCATTTTGTGCAATCTCTAATTTAAAAAGAAGTAAATGAAACTTTTGACAATTGAAATAAAATTTAAATTTAGTATACTTTTGGTAATTTGAAGACATTGTACTTAATATTAACCTAATACCAATACAATTACACCAAAGACAATTTTACAGTTATAGCCCAAGACAATTTTACCTGGGTTTTTATTAATTCCATCTAAATGATATATAATTTTTAAAACAACTTAACTTTGTGAATAAATTTAATTTGTTTAGATATAGACATAGATGAACTTGATAAATGAATGTATATTAAATCAAAGCAAAACCAACACAAGAGAGATATAATAATGCAGTTCAAATAACTTCAAGATACTTCATTCAATAAATACTTGTTGTTGTCAAAGCTGACATCAAATGGTTTCATTTTATTGTTATTATTTATTAGTAATAAGACAAGTAATTAATAAGCCTATAAGAAAATATCTCATATTGTAAGTTAAAGGCAATTAATAAATCATTTTATCTAATTTATAAATTTTGTTTCAACTTGTGGCTCATGTTGAAATCTAAAAATTAATAAAATCATTTTATAAGACAGATAATTTGCCAAAAAAACCATTGCTTTACTGTTACTATATAACATTATCTAGAATATACATTTTTTCAAGGTAAATAAAGGGTTGGTAATCTAAGATTAAATACATTTTGTTACATTTATAACTCATGTTTATTTTTTTTAATTTTTATTTTTTTAATAATAAAAAAAAAAGAAGAAGATGACGCACAACTATTATACTAAACAGTGTAAAAATAACATATAAACTTTCTCACTCACTCATCCTCAAAACCTAATAAAAACCAACCAAAACTATTCGTCACTAAAAAATGTCACTTGAGTAGTTGTAGGTGAAAAGGTAAAAATGAACATGGACACCATTAAAAAAAAAGAAAAGAAAAGAAAAAAAAGTTATATATCCTAAACTTGCTTTGTTTTGTCATAAAGAAAGCTTTTTATTATAGTGGTCCAGGTTCAATTTTGTTTTTGACAATTATCCCTGAACGATAATGCGATTTTGCACACGGATTTGGATCATTAAATCTTTACATGTCCCTAAAATTTAAACAAAATTGATAGAGTCAATTTTCTGAAGTTACATATTTTATAAAAGCCTTTTTTTTTCATTTATTATTTTTTTACTGATAACACTCACGATCCAATATTTTTGGAGAGATGGTGACCAATTTGTTTTGTTTGGGTCTTTAGAGACTACTACACTTGTGCAAAATTTGATCAAAATTGTTAGAGGCAATTTTGAAAAAACTATAATTTTGCCTTTTAAAAAAAAAATCCAAAACACTAATGATCCATTATAAACGCCTTCGTTCTATAAAGAAAACAAAACAATTATAATTAAACATGTTTATATCCAAATTAAAAGGTTTTTTGTACAACTCTGTGAAATAAAACAAGAACCTACCTTGATATTGAGAAATTCTGTAAAGTCCGTACATTTCTTTTTACAGCAAGACCATCCCTTATAGGCATCATGGAAAAATGGAGCACCAGGATGATGCAAGCATGACTCTGAAAGTTAAAGGAGTTTATAAGTAATAGTGAAGTAATTATGAAATATAATTAGATTTTTATAAATTTCTTAATATTATTAAACATGAGGAAAAAAATTGTGCTTACATTTCTAATAATAATTACATTTAGGAAAACTTACGTAAAAATACACAATCTTAGGATTTAATTACGGAATCAAAAAGGATAAACCAAAAGCTCAATTATTCAATCAAGAGGGCAGTAGTGAGAAGAGCGATGAAAAATTTTGGAATTCTAAACAATATTATAAATCTGTATGTTTGAAGAAAAATATCTATGAGAGATACAAGTGTTGCATGAAGTCTATCTGTATGTGTAGTGCTTTACAAACCAAATATGTGGACAGATTTATTCAAACTTTGTATATACCTACACATATTTTGGCCATACCTCAGTACAGTTTTCCATTTTTTTTCGATAACTCAAAATGTGGAGGTAGAAAAAACCAACACAAAACATGATTTTTTTTTCAAACTTGGAACCCCAATAAGTCTGGCTTAATGAGCTTCTACTGTATACTAAGAGCAAAGTTTCTCAACCATTCTATGTCAATGGCTCCCTTTTAAGTAATAATCAAATCTTTACAAATTACAAGTGAAAGTATAGAGACAAGTTTTAGCTTATCATCAGAAGTGAATATCCCGGTTTGGTATCTGCAACTTTGAAGATAATCATCCAATTTCCAACTTAAACCTCTGTAAATTGGGATTTTCAACTATGGTAAACATCAAAAGGAAACCAATCACGTAATAAAAAATAACCTTATACTGTGAGCTTAACATTTTTAAACAATTTCAAAAATTTCAAACAAACTAGCATTTTTTAAGCAATTATACTAAAATGGTTCTAGACTAGAGTTAAAGAAATTTCAGATATGTATAGACAGATGTGCTCAAAACCGAATGTTAGATGTCTATGAGATTTACTTGATGGACTCGAACTAACAATAATGCACTAATTATACATAACTAAAACCAATGTCACTATCTATGATGGCATTGTTAGCTACCTAATTAATATGACTATCGTTCGGTCATTCCACTGTACATAATACAGGATAATTCAAAATTCCATGTAAATAACCGAGACTAAGAGTAAAAATAAGAAAAAAAACCTTCATATAAACCTATGTGCGAAAAAGATTTGTTTTCTAGTTGGTGAAATATTTCATCCTAAAATTGGCTCCAAGAGAGAAATAAACCACAGGTCCTACTCTAATTTTTGGGTAACAAATTTGGTGGTTTTATATGTTTGTATCCTTGTCTAAAACAGACAAAATTGGAGTAATAAAACACATTTTTAGGTTTGGTTAAAATAACTTTGTTACATGGTTAATAAATGCATAATACTTTTGAACATAACATTTAATGTTACAAATATTCAACTATTATTAAAAACAGTATGGACCAAAATGTATGTGGGAGAAACACAGGATTAGGTTGGATTCCATTATCTACCCACCATTTTTATCAATCCCTAACCTAGATTAGGTTAGGTTATGATAGTTTTGCTTGTTTATAACAATAAATTAAAGGAAGTATATTAATAAAAAACTGTTAAATATATTTTTATTGACTGAATTAACACATGTAAATACATATGAAAAAACACACACACACAAAACAAATATTAGGAAATGATTAAACGTACATAATTCTCACAAATATAAACACTTTATTTCATACACGTTTCGACGACAATGTCGTCATCATCAGTGACAGTTACAAATTATAATTTTGCTTTGTAACTATCACTGATGATGACGACGAAACGTGTCTGAAATAAAGTGTATATATTAAATTTGTGAGAATTATATACGTTTAATCATTTCCTAATATTACGTTTCTCTCAAGCCAAGCTCAAGTGTATATTCACAAAACAAATGTAATGTAGACTATCTTGCAGTAGCGTAATTACTATGGTACCCAAAAGTTTCCGATGTCATGTAGAATGATAAGATATGCTATTTATAACAAACAATTTGTAAATAGTAAACAGAAAAAGGTATTGATAAAATAGTGGTGGATGGATAAAGGAATTGAAACCAAGTTTAAACAAAATATAATGGTCATCATAATGCTGTCAGATGTTTGTACAATACTTCAAAGCCCAAACATGTGAATCGATTTTAATCAAATTAGGTATTTGAGCATATTTTGGCCATATTTCAGGATAAGTTCTTTGATCAATCAAATTTTGGATAGCTGTCATGAGGAAAAAAAATATTAAGTTTTTTCAAAATTGACTAACAGTTTTGATCAAATTGTGCTCAAATGTAGCCTCTAAGAACCCAAACAAAGTGTATTAGTCGCTCTCTAAAAAAAAGAAGCTGTTTCCTGAATTACGGCTAAAACTAAAAATTCTGCAATGGGGTTTGTTACAAAACACATAATTTTTTAAAAATTGATTCTACTTATTTTGTTCAAATTTTAAAATTTGTTCAATTTGGGTTTTAATATTAATAATCCAAAATTGAAAGTAAAAAGTATGCGAGGACATATTTATGATATAGCAAAGCAAGTTAGGCCCTTATTTATTTTATTTTTTCCAAAGATGACATCCATGTTTCATTTTCAATGTCATTCTTGACGATGATTAGCTTTGGTACGTTTTTATTCGGTTTTGGGGATAGGTGAATGAAAAAATGTGTACAATATTATTGTACCGTTTATTAATATTAATTTGTTAGATCTTTTTAATTTGTTACTGAGAGGAATAATAAGCAATACATTTGCATTATTTAAGCCCAAATTTATTCGGATAATACAACCCATCTATATTACACAACATGATTATAGGACAATAAGAATGACGATGATATTTTCAATTGATCTTTTCCTTAACTATATCTATATATAATAGATCTGCATCTTTAGAATTGAAAAGAAATTGTCAGCGTTGTCAAGGGGATATGCAAATTACTCATAACTTGGTGGATACAATATAATCATAAATTTCCTTACATGGAAATGTAGGCTAATTGAACAAGTAGAGAAATTGCAATGTCAAATGTACAGTAATAACAAAATATTGTAACAAGACAGATAAATCGTGTAAAAATGTTGCAAAACTTTTTCACTCAACCATAACCATAACCAAAACCAAAACCAACTTAAACTCTTTTTCACTTATACAAAAATGTTAATACTCTAGATCCCGAACAAAAAGTGAAAATGAGTCGTCTTGAAAACATATTTAAATAAGGGGTAAACAATAAACATGTTCTCAGTATAAATCGTATTTAATAAAAATCCAGCTTTTAATGACAACAGTAAAATTTTATTTTTGTTTTTTGCCAACAAAACTCCCGAACCAGCATTTTTAGGGAGATAAAAACCAGTAAATTTGATTAGATTTCCTTTTATCAAAAATTTATCAAAATCGTAAGAGCCTACTTTGAAAAATCGAAATTTTGAATTTTCATCTAATAACAGCTAGGCTACCCAAAATGTTGAGTTATCATATATAAACTAACTAAATGCCTTAAATGACAGACATCTACACAAATATTTTTTCTTTTTCTTTACTTGAGGGGGGCCATCAAAATGAATAATTTGTGAAAAAACATATCAAGTTTTAAATTGCACAAGTCAAACAATTAGTATATTAACTAGCCCTACACATTTTAATTTTGAAAAAAGAAAAAAAAAAAAGAAAAAAAAAAGAAATTGATAAAATAACTTTCCTTTTTTTATAATTTGATAATAAATATGTTAAAGAAACTGTTTTATATTATGCGGGGACTTGCTAAAAGGAGTTGCACTCAAAAATGATAACTACTGGAACTAAAGAAAATAAAATATTAAGAATAAATGATCCTTTAAAAGTTTTTATATAAATTAAGCCTAATAGTTTTTAATTTGAATGATATGAGTATATTCTTCATCCTCCAGCATCCGTCGTAGAAGTTAAGACAGAGTGGTAGAAGTTCTACATTAATATCATAATAATTAAGTTTTACAATGAGTTAAATATTGTGATTTTAACTTAAGGACACATATTTCTAAAATAGTTTTCATAGACTAACTCGAAAAGTATTATATTTAGAGAAAAAATAGTACAGCAAAAAGTAAGGCTTGCAAACTTAGGATATAATTATTTGTCAGCATAATTTCGCAGATATCCAAGTTGGAACACGAATGTTTATTAGAATTATTTAGTTCAAATGTTCAATATCTAAAAACAACTATGTCAGATGAAGTGGGGACTAATCACTGTTTTCTTTCCCTCCTTCTCACATAATGTTTGACTTCCAAGCAGTTAAAACCGCAAATTTCAAAATAATCTAAAAACCATGTCGCTTAGATCAAAAATGCTAAGGACTAAAATTAAAATAGTTAAACTTTAAAAACTTTAAACTTTAAAATAGTTAACTTTATTGTTATTCTGTAGCATAAAATATAAAGAAGTTATGATTTAAACAATGTGATACTTTACATTTTACTTCAACATAAATTGGTAAAGAGAAAATTACGTGAGTGAAGAAAATCTATATCAGTTTTTCACAGAAATATTTGATTTCAGGACTCAAGAGACCTGAAATTATTTTCTTATCTTGATGTCTGTCTAGTGTCTGCTGTCCCTTCAGTTCTTTGTAGCCTTAACAAATGGAATGATTTTAATCAAATTTAGTATGTGGGCATACATATCTTCAAACACCTTTTTTTTCCTTCTTTTTTTTAACAAGATAAAAACATAAAATTCCAATTTTCTCCAAATGTGCTATATAGTCAAACTCTATATATATCCTCAAACTCTGCATCTGTGCCTCTTAAAAAAACAAGTCCAATCAACTATTCATCTGCCAAAAAAATTGGGTTTACTCAGAAAAACAAATAGACGTTTACAAACGATTTTCAACCTTTCTCAGTAGTTGAGGTCAAGGGATGTCGAAATTTTTGTAATGTTCTTAACCCAAGTTAAACTTTACCCAACCGTAAAACTCTTGCAAACATTCACCTACCAGCTAAATTTCAATTGATATTTAATGAAACTAAAAACATTATTCAACAAGCGCCCTCAGTAACTATAACAACGGATTGTTAGACGTCCTGTAATAACGATTCAGTTATTACCGTAACTACACATTTATTAATAACAATTTTGAAATTAAGTCTATTCTCCTTGAGACAACAAATATGAGTCATATTAGTCACACATCAATTAACTTAGCGACTGAGCTAAAAAGAGTTGTCACCTATAGAAAATAAAATTTTGTTAGCAGTTTCAAACGATGCTTTTAATATAACTAAAACCATAAAAGAGGAAATGAAATGGTGTCATCTTGGCTGCTATGACTACACCTTGAATTTAATTGTCAAATACAGTTTGTTTTCTGTAAAGCCTTAGCTGAAAAAGAAAAAACTCTTGTAACTTCTTTTAAAAGAAGCACAACCACAAAAAATAAACTTGATTATTATCAAAACCAAAGTGGAAAGAAACAAAAAAAAAATTTCAATCAGTTGAAACTCGTTGGAACTTTGAGTACTATATGCTTGAAAGGTTAGACGAGCTCGTGGATAATGTAAGAGCTGCTCTTGCCATAATAGGCAGTGAAGACTGGCCACATCTTACCAATGAAGACTGCATGAATATTAAATAGCTATTAATAATATTGGCCCCTAGGGTATCTCTTACAAAACTAGTTAGTGGAAATCAATATGTGACAACCTCTTCTGTAATTATTTTATTTAATGAACTGGAAGATGTTTTCAAAGAAATGAATCAAGATCCACAATTTTTGCGATAACTGAAAGAAGTGATATCACAGATTATAGCCAACATTAATAAACGTCTGTGTGTGGTTTCAAAAGCAGTAAGACTTTGTCGGATTCGACCTTTTTAGACCAGCGTTTTAAAATGATTGGTTTCTCTTCGATGCTGAAAAAGCCAAATCAAATGTTAATAATTTTCTAACAACTATGATTAGTGAAAAATGTACAAGCATTGAAAAAAATAATGAAACGGGACAATCGAACTTCATGAGTAAAGAACTTGAAGAAGTAATTGTGCGGGATAAATATATATATATCTATTTGGAGTGCATTTGTCCAAAAGGTTTCTACTTTTCAACCGATGGGGAACTCGAGATCCAAAGCAATCATAGAAATTCAAAGGTAAGTAAATAATTTAGTTTATAAATAAAATGTTTGTAATAATTTATTTGTAATATTCTAGAACGCACATTTTATACCATACAAATACAACTATCCTCATTAGTCTAAAATAGTTCAAGAAAAATTGGTACAGTAACTACATTTGTTCCATCCGAACGTATATTTTCAAAAACAAGCCAGTTAATTTCCGATCGAAAAAATAGGTTGTCTTCTAATAAAGTGAACCAAATTATGTTCATTAACACAAATAAAAATTAATGTAATGATACTTTATGTAGTTTATTTGTGTTCATTATTTTTTTTTTTTAATTTGTCTGAGATTTTGATTATGCTTTATATAAATGATTGTTTATTTTATGTACAAAAAAAGTCTTGTATAATGTAGAGTTAAGTTAAACTATGAGATTTTAAGAAAGCCAAAACAAAAGAGTCTTATTGAAGTTTTGTTCAGTTTATTTGTGTTATATATATATATATATATATATATATATATATATATATATTACGTTTGTGAAAGCCAAAGAATATCCTGCTATCATTTCATATGTACTTTATTTTTGTAGCAAATAAGTTGTTTTGTTTGTTTTAGTTTTGATTAAAAATATATTCTGTTTTTAAAAAGAATTTCGTGTATTAGCTTTTAACATTAACCATTTTCATTTTCAATTTTTTATTAGTCCTTTAGACGAATTTCTTTTGTATAAGACAGGTCAAATATAAATATACAAGTCAAAGCAGTTAACAAATAAACAAAAACAACAAATTAAAATCATTCTTAAAGTAAAATGTATAATCAATCCACAAAATAAGCTATATTTAAACCTAAATTTACATATCTCAATTTACAACCCACAAACTAAATCTATTCTTTAGCTATCGAGAGATACAATTGTGTAGCCAATGTCAATAACATACAAAATTAAATTACAATAACTGCAAAATTACAATACTACAACATTTAGCCACAAAGCCAGTGACTGCTAAATAAGTTTCCATTCACCATTGTATTTAATTGCTAAATCCGTATTCCTTTTTCTTTTACATGTTAGCAGAATCAGCTGTCAAAACAGTTGAAAGTACTACTATCAGCTAGTCTATGCACTGCTTATTGTATAGCTGCTATTACTAGATGTTAGCAGAGCTCTGCACCAGCTAACGTAGCTGCTTGGAATTAGCAGGTTTGCTAATTAGCACCAAATCACTACCTCAAGCCAACTACTACACTGAAAATGCATCTGAAGATATATTAAAAACAATTTTCTGCAACTGTGAAAACGATCATGGAAAAGCATACAATTTGTTGAAAACCAGAGTTACTATATACAATTTAATTTGTATTCTGTTGGCTAAATTCCTGTATCAAATTATTACAATTTTAAAACACAGATATTATCTTAGATGAACAAGGGGGAAATTAATAACGACTTAAAAATCTTACTAGTACTATTTTCAAAAACTAATAACAAAATGTTACAATCAATTAAATATATGATTTCTTTATACCTACAAAATTAAAATGAGAAATCATTTTGAACATCTTACTACATTTACATCGGCATTAAAAAATTTAATTAAAATTCCTAACCAGCAACCTCTAGAACCTTTTACATAAATTAAATTCAAAATCAAGCAATGTTTGTACATTTTACTAAAATTTAGATTCTTTAGATTCTTATTCAGCGATCCTCAAAACATAAATATAGTATATTTATTTTCCTTTTGCTGTTGACAATTATTTTAATCGTAATAGCAATTTTTTTAAAAATTATATAACTAAAATAATAAATTTAAATGCTTGTGCAAATTTTAGAGCTAATAGAAATAAATAAAGTGAGGACATCCTACTGTTGTGGCTGCAACGACTCCAAAAGGACATGGTGATCACACACATATGGTTGAGGAACTCCTCCATCAAGTAAAAGGATTCTGATACTATTGTCAAAGACTAATCTTAAAGGAATTCTGGTCTTGAATACTGTATTTTTCATTTGTAGTGGGAGTTCTTAATCAACAAAAGCCCTGCTTATCGGGGCATATTTTTTAGACAAATTCAATTTGTTTTACCTCAGCCTAAGGTTAATTATAATTATGAATATTCTTTGTTCAATGTTAGGGTACATTTAAAATTTAGATAGCAAAGTGTTTGAAAGATATACATACAGGGAAGTGTTAATATACTCAACTTCTTGAAAGTGTCATTGCAAGATTTAATTTTTTTAAATCCTTTGATAATCCTTACAGTGTTTTATGTAAAGATTTTACCAGAATTTTTTTTTCCCCCCTAATAAAAAAATGTTGAGCTGCATTTTCGTACCCAATTCATTCAAAATTCAAACAATAATAAAATATTGTGTTTTTTCCAACCATAATTTGTGTTCTTCTTTAATTTGGCAGATTATGCTACATTAAAAAGTTGAAAAATCCATAAAAATATGATCTCCAGATTTGAAGAAATTTACATAGCAAAGCTGACAAAATCCAATGGTTTTTAAGTAATTAGCTTTCGCTGAGAAACATATTGAACATTTTGTAAATATACACAAGATTTAAAATCGATAGGAAGGAAATCATATAAATCTAAAAAATTGACATTTTGTTTGTCATTACAATACTTTTCTTAAGGGCCTAATGAAATAGTGAAATTTAAGATAAGAGCAATAACTACAACATAAAGAATATTGATGACTGACGAAAATTGATAGAAAAATGAAAAGGTCGCATTGGTAACTTAATCACTGTGTATTTATAGTACTAAATGATTGTATTATAGTGGATGTTTGTTTCATTTGATAGCCTCACCCTACGACACCATAAAACTATCGCCTCTGACATAACATTAACCTATTCACTTCGGTTCTAGCTTTTCCTTCCAATTGTTTCCTATCCATGACACCTTCTTTCCACCTTTTAATGGTGTATCTCTTCCTCTTCATTTCTACTGGATTTCCAGTGTATATATTCTTAACAATCCATCCTTTTTTCTTCCATTCTCTCTAGATCACCCAACTATTTTAATGTGGTCATTTTTATATCAATTAGCAAGTCTGTTGATACACAAAGGTCTTCAGGTCCCTGGTTATTTCTTATAAGCTACATTTCATATAACTCCACTGCACAAAATACTTTCTACAGTACCTTTCTACCACATTGTCTTCATACAATCGTTAAGGACAACGCTTCAGATCCATACAAGTCATATACAGCATATTTCTGTTCTTTCTTTCTATCCGAGCCGATCACAATCTGGACTGCAATGCAAATTAGTATTGATTTGCCACTGCGAATCTTTTTTTATTAAGCTACTGTTCCAATACCCCTATTTTACTTACTCAATATATAGACTATAGAGTAAGTTTAGAAATCGCTTAAATTTCAACCTCTGTTTTTGACTAATCTTCATGTTTCATGGCCTCAGGAAATCGGAAAAGTGATTTTCCGCATTATGTATGTCCATCGTCATTGTTATCTGTATATTAACATGATAGCAGCTAAAAAAATTAAGATAGGAACATGAAATTTGATGTAGGGGACGTGCTCTATATAGAACCCAATTGATAATCAGAAAAATCGAATTGAAAAAAATATTAAAATAGCAGCCATTTTAAACAGTTTTTTATTCATATCTCGTCTGTTATTCATTATTGGTCGCTATGTTGGGTAGGATGAACTTAGAGACCACTAGTTTACGCCATTATTCTTATTTTTAAAAGACCTTTAAAATGAGGTATCACTCAATAGGGGTTGCTGTTTAAAATTCTTGACTTACCCCCAAACTACCCCATTTTGGGGATAAGGGTTGAAAATTTTGATACTTCTAAAAACTCCTCGTTTGGTTATCTAAACTTTCCCCAAAGCAAATCTGTCTATTTCTATTAATAAAAAATAATAATAGGGGGGGTGAGACTTTTGGGACACATGGTATATTGACATCTTCAATCATGGTTAATCCCAATTCTTTGGCTCCTGCCACCAACTTCTTAAATCCTTCGTTAAACCATGTTATGTTTGTGCTATTAAGGTGACATCATCAGAGATATATGTTTATTAATACAACTAAACAATCACTGTTGTTTGCCTACACTGATGTTTTATCTGTAACTTGTGAAAGTAACCAAGGCCTAGTACCAAAGTGTAGCAAAACCAATGAAACTATTTGAATACAATGCCCCCTTCACATCTTAATCGACACAAAAATATAAATCATTACAAAAATCAATTCTATCAATCATTTGCTTCATTTTCAATACTAAATTGCAACAACAGGTATACTGCATATTTACCCTTAGCGTATCAAAAGAAAACAATATGATAGTATTTACCCGTCAAAACAACAACACCAACTAGAATGAAAAATCATTTATAGTTCTTAATGCTGTAGTCACATAAAAATACACTTTTATAAATAAAACCTATCAATTGTAAATAATAAATAAACTACCATACCTAAAATAAAATAAAACTCGAACACAAGTTCTCACAAAAATTACGTTTACTTAATCAAACCCATTTCAATGAAAAAGTCACCATCCCCAGTGATACATAAGCTACAATAACTAAACTATAACTCTATAAAACTATATCTAGATTATAAAATGTTATATGATAATGCCATGGATTTGAGATACTACCGAGCTAGTTCCATACTAATAATGCACCTATTGTAGAGATGTCACACACTTTATAAGAGTATGGTAATATTATTTTCATCACATTTTAATCTGTCAGAGTGTGGCAACAGCTCCCCATCCACCAATCCAAATTTCCTATAATCTCAAATTAGGCCTATCCCTCATATATAAGATACCGCAAACAGGTAACAAAAAACCATGTCAAAATAATATTTTTAGTTCTTACTCATCCAAAAACCTCAAATTCTCATGTGTCCCCTAAGTTCCACATTCCCCAAATCCCACAATTCATCTACTGCAGAATTATATATCTTTTTTATAGGCTTACTTACATTGTTGGTTTTCTGTGACAATGGTAACAATAGGTTAAGTTATGGAAGATGGCGGCAATACTTGGTACTCCAGAGATATAAAAAGTTCCTAATAAAAAATCTTATTTTTTGAGCAATTAATTAAATGTCACAAATTTTAATTCCCCCCCCCCCCCATATCATTGAACGTCCTGTTTACAATAAAATAAAGGTAAAGTCAATAACAATATCTTTCAAACCAATTATTCTTATAAACCCAATACACAAAGGTACTGATTAGTACATATGGCATGACACACAACAAAATATATAGACCAAGAGGTAGGGACTATCAGAAAATAATACAATATATAATTCACAGAGAAAATAATTAAGGTTAAACGAAATAGTTTGCTTGTCGAATTGTAATTGTAATTTATGCAAATTCATTGGAATCACAGTGGTCATAAATATGGTTACTTACCTATCAACATATAGGTCTATAAACCCCGAAATGCAAGACTGCCTTATTAAAAAACGAAAACTTTACCCCCACCTAAATGTAGGTCTAATTAGCCCAATTTATTGACAGCGTAAACAATCCCTCCTTCCTATGTCATAAAAATTAAAACCATTAGGCTATTATGAGCTGTACTGCTCTTAGGTCACCAACATAATAATAATTCAAGGACATATACTTGAGAGAGTTAGGAGATTTAAATCCTTAAAAGCTCCCTACATTATGATATAATTTTGAAATTATTCGCATTGCCTTTTTTTCTGTAAGACAAATAGGCCTAACCTTCGTAGATGTTGTTTATTAGAATTGCCCTATAAAATAGTTGTTGGTAAATATGTAGGACTAATTTAAGTGTGAAATCTCACCAATTTGTCTTCAAAATAGAGTTTTTTTCCATCAATTTGATACTCCTTTTCAACCCAAGTGGGTTCTCTATCTCTCACAATTCATTATTTACTTAACAATCTTTGAAATTGTCAAATTTGTAACATATTCAATCGTGTAGCCATATTGAAATCACTCGTGGGGTATATGCTCATTTCATTCACTTATACAGGTTGAAGGTATACGCTTCTATGATATAAAATTCATGATGACTGGGTCTTTGAAACCCAGACCTAGTAAACGAATATATATAATGACCTTCCTTGACCTGTAATACTTTAACTAGGTGTGGTGACATCATTGATAAATGATATCTAGTTTGACAGTTCTTAATAGTTTGACAGTTCTTAAAACAGAACTATTTGCGAAAACACATCGATAGATTTGACTTAAAATTGACGAAATAACCTCAAAATGCCATAAAACAGTCATTTTAAATCAGTTTTCGGACAGATATAATGAATTGTGAAAGATAAAAAATGAAATGTGTTGAAAAGAAGTATCGAAATGATGGATAAAATGCTACTTTGAAGAGGAATTGCCGAGATTTCGCTCTTAAATCGATCAGACAATCCTCCTGCATATTAACCTTGTTGTTCCATAATTTAAATGGGGTGTAAGAGACCATAAGAAATATGTAATAGGTTACATTAGAGTTACAGTACTACTTCGACACATTCCAGAACAAAATCATTCCCAAAGTCATTTTACAGCACAAGTTATCTATTTGATCTAAACCCAAAAGTTTAGGAGACAATACATAAAATCATCCAAATACATGTTAGGATAATATATCCTGAGTTACATGGAACACCAACCAAAGAAAATGTAATTTTTATTCTAGGGGGTTAAGTTTTAGATTAATTTAATCAAATTACTGACTTGCCTAATTAACTTGTACATAACGTTCTTTAAAGAAATATAACTTAAATATAATCCTAAAAATAAATGTAATAATTTAAAATATATTCTTAAATTAAATAAGATAACCTAAACCTAGTCAATTGCACATGCTTGGTTTTTCATCACTTAAATAAAATAAATAGTTTTATTTACCTTCAGTATTAATATCTGGATCATAACTCTGGCCACATCCTTTATTATAACATAATAAAAATTCACTTTTGTTACTTGGCATTATATAGATACGCAGTGAGAAATATGTTCTAGAAAATATTAATCATCAATAGCAGACAAAAGCAGGAAAAGCACAACACATGAACACAGCACTTCAAGTCAACACAAGTCCAAGTTCAAGTTTCAAGTTATTAAAAGTAACAAGTAACCAAATGACAAACAGCTGTTTCATTAGAACAAGGACACAATGGGCGCACTCAACTGTTGAGTAAATTCCACAATGAGTTAGAAACTATTCCTCAGATTCTCAGAATGCAAAGTTCAGAGATCTGACACACGGTAGCACGCTAATGTTGTAGTGGAAAAAAATTATCACCATCAAACAATTAATTATTAAGAAAATGTAGCTTAACTTTAAGGTATCACTGTATCTATAAAACTGATAATATGACGTTGAAAAGGAGATGAAGTTATGCTAATTAAAATTATTAAATTAATATAGGGCCATATGAAAAATTGACCATGTCGCTAGTTTTATTTTTTAATTTTAGGAAAACCGATGAAGTATGAGATGGTGTTCTGGTGACCAATAATGATGTAGTTTTCGAGTGAAATTAAGGCACCAAAATAATGACGTCCTAACTTTTTTTTCATATAGTCTGCTGATTTATAGATATATTAGGTTAATTTCTTTAGGTTTTTCTTGTAATTTAAAGGTCATCATCGCCTTATGAAAAAAGGAGAATAAAAGGGATAGCATAAAATAAAAACCCCTATCCCTGAATACTCTAATATTATGGTTAAAAACTATATCCAAAGAACATACCAAAAGCCAAATTATTATTATTGCAACATCTTTAAAAATAACGTTCCACTAGTTCATACTTCATTGCCTTTTTTTCAAGTATATTATCATTGATTGGTCCATAGTCCACTATTTCTTTTGTATTAAAGATTGGTTTACTTTTTATATTGACTAATTGTCTTTAAATTAAAAGCCAAGAGTTGAAGAACAGCGTTGAAATCTAAAGGTTTCATCTTTCATTCATGTCTTCTTTTGAAGATGAGAAAATACATTTAACTCTCAAACTAACACTATTTTAATCTAACATGACCTGACGTAAATAAGTATTTCGTCTTTCTCATATAAATGAAACTTTTTGCCTTAAAAGCAGTTTATATTTATAAATTGTCCATTTTAGATTGATTGTAACTGACCAAAAATTAAGAAATACCGTAGTGTTAAAATAAAATTTACTGTAGTTATCAAGCGTGAGTATACAATGTTTTAGGATTATATCCGTTGTTTCCAATTTAGGGAATGTATTAAAGTCACAGGTTGGATTTTATATATATATATATATATATATATATATATATATATATATTTCAGCTAATTATGGAATTAGAAATAGAAACTACAAAGTTTAATGTCAGTAAGGACAAAATTGTTGCCTTACTTACTATGTCATATGCATTTCACTATCAACTATATTCTCATTTATTTACAGTTCACCTATATTACACAATTACCTACACTTTTGCCTTCTCTTAGGGTTCCTATTAGTAGGCCTACTCTACATCTTTCTTAGACAAAGTTTCCTCACATTGGCAACCAAATGATGCAACTCAGCCAATTCCTACCAGATGTTAAAACTATTATTGGTATGAAAAAGAAAGAATCCTGTGTTTGTGTCTTACTTCTGGGATGCACAATCTAATTACCATGGCGGAATCAAGTGCGTGGATCCTAATGTGTCCTTTGCACTGTTGAAAATCTTTACAGTTCGAGTTCAGGAACTAGCCACTTAGCTGTGCTTGGCAAGTAAATAGACATTAGGTAAATGGGGAAAGAAACCCATAATCAATGCAGACAGTAGTGAAGAAATATAACGTTCTACTGGAATTCACGTCTGAGTTTAGGGAGGCGGGGTAATCTGAAGACATGTATTTCCACCCCCCCCCTTAAATTTGGAACTCGCTTTAGTTTGATTTGCCTGGACTACTAATTATGTTTGGTGTGCCTAATTATCGACTGTGCGATTCATCACAAACCTAATTAAAGTGCTAACGAAAACCTTTATGGGAACAAGAACTCCAATCGCCAAATCGAATTTAAATATAAGTCTGAAAAGACCTAGTTCAGCTTTGCCTGCCTATTATAATCATCAGTTTACTATAAAAAGTGACCAACTAGCAAATTGTTAATTCTGAGAAAAAGAAGTTTTTATTTTTCATATGAGTGTTAAAATTCTAATAATCAATATAAAATAAAGTAATCTATTATAATAGTTATAATATTATTTATTTAGGCAGTTTTAGCAGACAATTCCTAACACCACACTAAGCAATATTGCAATATTACATTACAAGCTTATTTTTATAGAAAAGTGCACTTGGTCACTTTTTGCAGTAAACTGACAATATGGTTGTGAAGTTTAAAGAGTAGGGAAGTGGTTGCTCAACAACTTGAGTGGCCAGCTCCTAAATTTTTTATATTTAGCAATACAGAGGAAGAGAAAGACCTCTCTATGGTTTCCCTCTTCCTAATCAACAAAGCTATTACTGGCAGAGCAGGTCCTGTAGATTCCATAAGGAAGTTTCAGAAAGGAACACTTTTGTTAGAGACAAGCGACCAAAATCAAATATATGGTCAATATGGAATGAAAGGTCACAACAGTGAAGGATGTGAAATGTCCCAATTGGTGGTGGCGACCATACTGCTCCTTCAACTCCACCAGGTGCAATGGAAGAAAAAACTATTTTGTCTATCATCAAAAAACAAAATATCTTTCCATGGTGCCAGAAAGACATTTAGGGCTTCAAAACCTGTAGATGTAGGAAAATCCTTAGTTTTTCCAGCTTCAAATAAAACAATATAATGTGCAAACCGTCATGAACTGACCAAAACAGTTAAATTACTTACTGTGCTTAATACCTGTAAAGTAATACATTAGTAACATTTGTAATTCCACCCTGCCCCAGTGTTTCTGGTAAAATTCATCTTTTGAAAATAAATTCACTCCTCCAGAGGCAACAACTCTAAAAGCCACATTTGTGACAATGATAAAGCCTTTGTCACTAACAATTAAGCAGTTTTAAAAAACACAAGTCCTGATATTACTTGTCCTGGTACAACTAACCCAACAATGAAATACTAGCCATCGGTAAATAAGATTATAAACAAAAATAGAAAAGTAGAACCTCCCTCTAAATTCATTTGGGTGGAGTCTACCAAACCCCTCCCAAAATCACCTCTGGTATCTACCCAGTCCTCAACATTTGATGTTTTAGTTTTGTTGTTAGATTCTGAGATAACCAAAATAAAACCACATGGTGGTAGTTCAAACCAGGCAGATGGTTCTAATCCATTTTAAATTTAACTAATCATTATTATTTTTATTAATACTACATTAAATATAGCCTATAATCAGAAATTTAAACAGCCTGATACCATGAAATGTTAGCCACGTGAGAAGTCACATTGAAGATCTAAAAATTATTATACATGATGTATCCCCCTTATTTATTTGCCTACAGGAGATTTATCTTCATCAACCCCACTAATTTATTTCAGTTTTTCGATCTGACCATGTCACTGCAGACAGAGCTTAGGATGGAGTGGCAATAATCGTCTATAACACCATCTATGGTACTACTGTGAACCTTAGAACTTCAATGCAACCAGTAGCAATTAAAGTAACTACTCCATATAAAATGACAATTTGCTATGTATACCTGCCACCTAATTATTTATTTTGGTAGGAGATTTTAATGCCCACTACTATAGATGAGGATTAAACACCTGTAGCCCTAGAGGGAACCGCATAGACAGGATTTGCTCCAATTTAGATTTAATTCTGCACAATGATGCCTCACCAACTCATTTAACGTCTGCTATAGATGGTTGGACAACTGTCAACCTATTATTTTGTAGCCCAGGACTTGTCACTAAATTTGAGTGGGTTTTTTCTAACTGACACTTATAGATGTTCCTATGAAGGATATTGTTCTGACTGTTTGAAAAGTGACAATCCCAAGCTACCCCTTTCTTACTGTGCTATAGAGATGGTTTAATTCAACATTCTTTTTCAAATCTTGTATTCCATTTTGGGTAAAGAGTATATATTTCCTTTTCACTATGGTTTCTCTGCTTAAATTTTCCCAGGTCTCTCTCTTGTCTTTCCCAGATCAACCTGACTAAAATATATTTTAGTGTCATCTTCATGGACTCTTCCAGCACCATACCACCTCCATACACTTGCATTGTAATACATGTAATACTACTCTAGACTGCATGTCTTTACTGGAGTTGTTCAGTTTAGTCCATCCCAATATCTCCATCTTGATTCACTGGAAGGGTACAGGAGTTAAAACCGTAGTGTAGCAGAGTATAGGGGGTCTGACAATATACACAGTGTAATACATATATAAACTATACATAAATAAAACATTAATTATAATCAAACTAATAGTGTGGTTACTAATTGAAAGGGTAGAAATTAATCCAGTACTTATTTATGCTATCAACCATTGGTAGGTGGAATTTCATTTTAAATCAAATAAATAAAAATACTATTGTATTTTCCACTATATTCATTGAGCCTTGCTAGTTTACAAAGACTCTAACATAGCATTAAACGAACAATCAGAACTAAGTACTAACTCACCACCTCTCCTAAACAACTATGTGTAACTGGACTTTCGTATCTTATTTAGTTGAATGTATATTATATTTCCTTAGTGTGTTTTAAACTGCCTATAAGAATACTGTAAATGGCAAAACTTAGGTTGGCAAGGCTCATTAAATATTGTGGAAAATACAATAGTGTTTTTTTAAAATTTAATTTTAAATGAATCCAGTATTAATATGCCAAAGACCACTAATTTGAAGTTTCCCGGCTCATCATCAACTTCTGACTTAACCAAGGCCAAATCACCTCTTTCATTTGACAAAAGTTCCTATTTTAATTGACAAGGACTTTGAACACAACCCTTCTGTTAAAGATGAAGATATATTAGAAGCTATATAGAAATTGGGTGAGGAGAAAGTTAGTGGGTAGATAAAAACTTCTGTTGATAAAGAGCATTGTCGTTGTCTTATATCCCACATTAGACTGATCATCAAAATATGATAAACATACTATTATTTAGTCACGTTATAATATTTACTTTGATAGATCATTATCAATCAGTCCTGCAGCACTTTCTAAAAGTTCATGTTCAATTACCTAACCAATTAAAATTAAATACGAAATATATATAACAAATCTTATTACACCAAGGTCACTTTCAAATTTGATATACTGTAACCTTTTCAGTCTTTTGAAAATAAAATTTTGATTTTGAAATTCACCAAATTGCACACTGTAAAAACTCTTCAATTTTGTATAACTTTGATTCAAACTATGCTAGTTTAACTCTGATTTAACACAATTTAAAAAATAAGATTTCATAGTGTCAAGACAGAAAAGAAGAAGATTAGTGAAAAGATCATGAAAATTCTCTCTGCTGGGCTGAAAGACAACTGGAGATTTGTAACATGCATATTATTCATCCAGAAACACATTTTCTTTCTCTTGGGTAGGAGCAGTACCTAATTTATACTTGAAGGTAGCTTTAAAAATGAGCTCCTAGTTTAAAAAAAAATGTAAGTAAAACAATCTACATGTATTTGCAAATACCAATTATTTATTTTTTTCATAAATGTAATCAAATTCACAAAATTTTTAATTCTCCTTATAAAATTAATTATGCTATTCATACACATTATATAATTAAAAATAATATTATAAATATCTATAAATTATCATACATATTAAGAGGTATACATATATGTATGTAAGTCCATGTACCTATGGTCATTAGTAAAGGTGTATCATTATCAACCTATGAACTGGTACATGGGCAAAATGTAAGGTACAGTTTTTATCATTTTAACTACCAGATACAAGAACTTGCAGCTTGAGTGTAGTTGCACTATAAAGACCACAGCACATAATAAATATGTAAATTATTTCCCCACAGTTGACCATTTTATTAACAAAGTAATGTCATACTCTTAAACTGTTACACCAATCATGCACAAAGCGATGATTTCTAGTTTTGTAATTGATACAGGCTCGGCCTAAAATATTTCTTAAATTACTACCATAAACAGATACGTTAAATGATATAACCTTCATGAACTAGAGATTGTTTTAACTTATTTCATAGTTGGCACAGGCTTATTAGCATTGCTAAAGTGATACCCTAACAGAGTACATTAGATGACACAATAGTGATTGACACAAAATTGTGCCTTGTTTTGTAGTTGACACAAGCTTAGCATAGTTAAAGTAATACTCCCTCAGGTGTTCACTTTAGTGAATATGGGCTCGGCAATACTGAGGAAACCTAACTAAATCTACACTTATTTTATATAATCGTTAAATCCCTCTCTTTCATCTTTCCTATCAGGTGTCTCTTGACTAACTCTTGTTCTTTTCTGACACTGACACTATTCGATTATTTGGGGGCTAGATTATTTTGTGTGCTTTTCTACTTTTATTTGTAAAGCAATTATGACCAAGAGGCTTTTTGTCTTTATTTATTTTTCCACCTTGTTTAAAGGAGAAAAACCTTTCGGTCATCATCACCTAATAAGAACATAAAATAAAAACATCCTAACCCTCGAATACTCATCAGGGTCGAAAGAGAACAAAAGTTGATCAAGAGAATCCTGTTAGAAAAGTTTAAAGAAAGGAATCTAACCAAAGATTACATTAAAAAAGTGTAGATCCAGCTAGGTTCCCTTGGGATTGAGTGTGTACTTACTGAAGTAAGCTCCTAACAGTTTTAAAGAAACAACAAATGTAAATAATTAAAATAATACTTCCTAAACTGATACCCAAATCAAGGTACATTAGATGATACAACAATCAAGGGCAAAATGTTTTTGTACATTGTTTCGTAGTTCACAGAGACTTGTTATTGGTGAAGTGATAATTCTTCAACTGATACCCATTTCAATGATGTCCATTGTATCATGTAATGACATGATGCAACAGACATGGTCAAAAGGTTATTGTACCTTGTTTTGTAGTTGGCACAGGCTTAGCATTGTAAAATTGATACTTCCTAAACTATTACGCTAAACAAGGTACATTAGATCATACAACAGTCATCCGAAAAGGTTTTTGAACCCTGTTTTGTAGTTAGCACAGGTTTAGCATTGCTAAAGTTACCTTTCTAGACTATTATCCTAAACAGATACTTTAACAGACATGCTCAAAACGTTTCTGTTCCTTGATTTGTAGATTAATACTGGTACTCCACTAAGGCTTAATTTTCTCCACTAACATACTTTACTACTACCAAATAAATACCATTGTTTGTGTGTTAAACACAACATATTCATAATACTGTAACAAGCAACTGCACTGGCAGAGATTATTTCTCAATTACATATTTACATTTTGTTTTCTTTCAACTATTATAATCTAACATTTATTATTAATTCACTTTTAAACTTGAGAAATGATATTAAATTTTATTTATAGCACAGTATTTGAAAACACTTGACCAAACGGCTTAATACTATATTATTTAAAAGATATGTTTGGTTTAGTTTAATATATAAAAATTTAATATAATAGGGAAGAAATCCCATTATTCAGATTTATCCTAAATTCCTAAAATAAACAAAAATATATTCCACGTATTACTACTATATATATAAAAAAGAAATTAAAAGTGTGAATAACTCTTGTTAGAATTTCTATGTTATTGAAGATGGAGAGAAATTAAAATCAAGTTTTATACAAAAATCACACTTCTAACCACATTAGCTTAGTACTCAAACCTGAACTATCAATTTTGTTTTAACTGCATCTTCATAAACATGGAAGATTTCTGTGTAGATTTACAAAGGTAAATGTTAATTTTGAATATACAAATTATATAAATTGTGTATATACGAGGCCTGTTTGGAAAGTCAGTTCTGTTTCTGTCTGGTGCATAGAGGAGTGGGGATAGTGGCATGATCTTTGCACTGTGTAGTGCTGTTAGAAAATGTTGCCATTTGTTCCAGGATGGACAAACTAATGCCCTTGATGGAGAAAGAAGTTTTTGACCATCTGTTCTGTACTTGTTGAAAACTTCTCACTGATGACAAAAAAACAAGAGGATGGGCGAGACACTAAATTTACTTTTGCACTACGATACAGAAGGTGATGATTGCGTCAGTCATTTTGTAACAGGCTATGAGACTTGGGTATTGTGTGTCAATGGGAAGACAAAATTTCAGTCAATGGAGTGGGGCCACACTATGTCACTAGTGAAAACCTTTAAATTGCTGGATAACATTTTCTGCAAAGAAAACTCATGGCAACTGTCTTTTGGGACATGAAAGGTGTACTCCTGGTGGTGTTTTAATAGAACGAGTTACTACAATAACTTTACAGTTTCCTGTGACACTTTAAAGAACCTGAGAAGAGCCATTTAGAATAAATGTTGAGGCATGTGGAGTTCTGGTATTGTTTCTTCCCATGACAATGCTTACCCTAATACACACACTCGGTGACCTCCTGGACAGTTTCAAATGAGAGTTGTTTGACCTTCTTCCATACAGCTCTGATTTACACCTAGTGATTATCAAATTAACATGAAAAAATGGGTAGGGTTACAGTGGTTTGAAAACAACAAGGAATTGAAGAACAGTGTCAACACATGGCTTAATTGACAGGTAGCAGATTTCTACGACGAGGTTATTAAAAACTTGTTCAAGTGCCTTAATGTAGCAAGAAATTATGTGGAAAAATAGGTATGAATTGTAACTTTAATTTGTGTATAGTGAAAAACCCTTCAATTGCATTGTCTTTTTTATTACAAAACGGAACTTACTTTCTGAACATTGCTCGTACTTATAAACAAATATGAACACAACATATATAAAACTACATACTAACCGGTCCAAAAGTAGGCTTAGAGTACTGAAATGACATCGAATTATTTCTCTATGGAATGAACTCTATATTTCCAAAATAAACAATAAGCTGTTTTACTTAATTAAAACAGTTGTTTGTATCATTTTGAAAATGTGTTTTTATTTACAGTCGAATTGTAATTCAGTGTAAAGGAAGCTAAGTGTTTTCTTATTTTATACACATTGACTTCACAATGTCAATGTGAAATTTGTCAATAATAATAATTCAAAACCTGTGATTTTAACTCATACATGGACAGTAACTAAATTAAACAATTAAATACAAAGAACAAAAATGAATGTACTTAACCAATCACTGTTGTTATTATTAAAACAGCATCTCCTCTACAAAGAGAAGAACTCTGACAAAGAATAAAGCTCCTCAAAGACAATACACTACCGCAATTTCTTCTTAAATTTTGATTCTGGGTTTAGTTGCTTTAATAAAAGAGGCAACCAATTGTAAAAGTGGCAACACAGCACAAGGAATGTCTTAACAGGAGCTACAAGAAAGTAATCTCTTGACCATGTGTAGTGGTTATGGATTTCTTTGTTAAAAAATAAATTAAATTTATCAGAAAAAATATTAAAATGGTTTATATAAAATATATTGAAGAAAGTGAGGATTTGATTTTTTTAAATATGAGGCCATAATTTTGACTTAAAAGTTGCCCTTATTGCCTTCTTCTGGAATTTAAAAACTCTGATTCGGTAAACTGGAAACTCCACATACTCATTCCACACTGAAAGTAGCTGTAAAATTGTGATTAATATAACATTAGAGGCGCTAAAGTAAAAAAGATGTGATTGATGAGATGGAAACAAAAACTCTCCGATGGTTTTAATATGCATATGACTGTGAGGACCATAGTTCTAAAATTATAATGAACTGGTCACCCCCCCCTTGGCAAAAGAGGAGAGGATGACCCCACAATGTTTGGAGAAGGAAAGTGTGTCATCATGCAAAGAAAAGGGTTGCTCCTGGGAGTTTAGATCTGGGTGGAAAAAAAGATTACAAAACAACCACTTAAAAAAGTGAAGAACCCTTCAAAGGTAAATGGAAGTAAAAATAAAAAAGGTTCTTACTTTCTGTGTAACTCTCATACAAACATACAATCACAAACACAAAACAGCAACACTCTAAATAAAATCATACTCACGTTATATTTAAATTTTTTGTACATTGTTCGTGGTATTTTAATATTAAGCTCTTCATAATATGTATTTTATTCTTGCAATGCTGGAAGTATAAATACATTAATAACGTTTATTATCATACAAATGTTAATGTTAGTATAATAATTCCCCCAACTATTTCTATCATAAAGGTACAGAGTAATATTCATTCTACTTTTAAGACTAAGAGTATAAAATACTTTTTGGTAAATGATTTAATCAACTGATACTCCTAAATAAATTTTATATGACTTTTCTTCTTGAGGTTTCACATTCACCAAAACCTCCTCCAGTGATATACAATTTCTATGAATTTTTGATATTCTTTTACTCCTTAAAGATCCCATTTTTTTCCTGTAAACAAATTTATTTCATAAAAACACATATATAAGAAAAATGTATACAGAGCAATTCAAAACTATGAACCCAAACAAAATTCAAGAAATAATTGTACAAACAAAAATATTTTTTAAATGTACAGCCCAACAATGGTATATATCATTTCATTTGTATTTTTATGAACCTTTTACCAATGTACTATAACGAAACCAAATTTATTTACATGATTTGAAACCTCAAATAATATCATTGACCACCAATCCATTCAATAACATCGCGTAGGTATTTATTTATATAAATAATAAATTGTAAATAATTCATTAATAAACAAAAATTCGTATAAGGAAAAGTTACTTAATAGAATTCACCCGCCTTATATGTTGAAGAAAATTGAACGTCCACAGGAAATTGTAGTCAAATATATTTTAAAACTATTCTTTGAAGGAAACTTTCAGGTCATATACAAAACACAAACACAAACACAACAAAAAATCCTTTACACAATAATTACACACACACATGACGTTTCACGATGAAACAAAACACATCACATCCTTAGGTGTTAGTCCTACTGATGTTCATGGATGTTTTAGTCTGAACCTCTCTGAGCGCCTAACACAGGTCAAATGACTACGATTTCCTGTAGATGTTCAATTATCTTCAACGAATATGGTGGGTGAAGTTTATTAAGTAACTTTTAATTATAAAATTTACCCCACCTATAATGTCTTTTAAGATTAAAAAAATTCTTATAGTTATTATGATTTCAAATAATCACCATCATACAAAATGTCACAGTTTATTCCATTCATTTAGGAATTTTTTAAATGTAACAATTTAACAAAATAACAAAATCATATCAAGGGTGAGATCAGAACCAATATATTTCAAATATTCTATCTTTTATGAGTGTCTCAGTAGTCCTTTGGAAGATCAAAACTGTATGTACTGAAGAAATACTTGAAAAAAGAAGGAAAAGCAACCAATTTATAAACAGATAGGCTACAGACACCAAGTGAATAGTGACAGTAAAACTGCAATATTTTTAAAAAGAAGTCAATCACAAAAATTTATTTTGATGGATCGACTTAAGTGTATTTATTTCCTGACGACAAATTATAAAACTACCATTGTGCACATTTCATCTCCGCCAACCTAGAATTCAATAACTCAACTGTTTTATCAAAGTAATAATTAATCAAATAAAAATAATTTTAAAAAAATTAACCATTTTCAAAATATTCAGGATTAAAATTTCAAATGAACGCTATTTTGAAACCATTTTATGTGAAATTATAATGTTTTGTAGAGATATTAAAATTTAATTTACCAATTATACATATAAAATTACATCGTTACATCAAAATCTATTCCTTAGATATAGGTTTCTTTACAGAAGACAAAATTTATTGGAACTTTTTGTCTATTTCAAATACTTGATCGCTCTTCATCATTAAAATTATATAGGTTACCATTTTCAAAAAATGTTCGATCTGGCATTTTAAATGAAAATTAACTTTTTCTGTAATTTGCTTACCATAATTTTATTTCTAACAAGAAAGTAAGGCATATTCCCCTTTTCAAGTATTTTGTATCCTTATCAGTCGTGGATACAGTAGTGGTGACTTAAAGTAATCTATATTCATTAAGATATAAATGATGCCAAATAACTATTATGGATATTTCATAGTATATGGTGACAGTGTTTACATGAGATAGCTTAGCTAAAATTAAAACAGGTAAGAAATATACGAGACATGTTTTTTAAGTAAGGTCATTTTTGACATAAAAAGAACACGTTGAAAAATAAAAATATTTTATTACAACTAAAAAATCTACAAATCTTCCTTATTTCTTAATATAATCACCATTGAATTACATATAGTTTTGTTATTGTTTACCTTCATTACTCCATCTTCATAAAAGTCCATTGCCAATTTTCTTAATAAGAAATAGTTTGATTTATACTACTTTATGATCCGCTGAGTGTGGTATGGGTGGAAGACATAGGAACGTTGTTGCCATATTAAGTGCTCTAACCACGGAATTCATGTGTTTGGAAATGACTGAATGACAGACAGATACTTTACGTAAAACTGACAACATACAGTGCACCGGTTGCTATGACTACTGCCCCTTCCTGATTGGTCTAGACCATGCCTCCACTTCCCAGCATGACCACTCAGTTCCCAATCCTAAAGCAGTTTAAATCAAACTATAGTAACATTGACATTCAGTTCGTCATACTTTCCAAAGTGCTATATTCCAAGCTATTAATTTAATTGGAGGAGTAAATGGTAATCACTTGGTATGAGATCAGGGTTTATAGTGGATGATCGAAAACAACCCTGCTAAATTTTTACAACAGTTTAATTGTTTGACTTGATCCCTGAGGTAGAGGTTACTGTGCTGATACTGGATAATAAATCACGTCTTTTGTTGTATATGGCTTATCTAACTTCCTGCATAGTTTCATATTAAGCGTCAATTTTAACAGTCATTCTGTAAAATCAATCAATTAATCCCTTTCTCATTCAAAAAATAGTGCAGGACTTGCTTAAATTGCTTTGCTTTCAGATGATGAGTATCAAAATTACATTGTCTGTTGTGTTGACTCAACATTTGTATACAATTCCCGGGTTTCATCTTCAGTGACAATGTGTTGGCACAGCCCATCCCTTTCTTCTACAAACCGTTGCATTAATGTTATGTTTGCATATATTGGTTAACATGTTTTAAACCCATCTAACACACAGTTTTTTTAAATCAAGATTCTCTGTCAAAGTATTGTAAATTACTGGACGAGAAACATTTAAAAAAATGAAAATGACAATTTTAAAATTGTAAATAGAAGATTTTCAGAAATTTTTGCATTCACTTGTTCCTTTTATCATCTGTTATTGGGCCACAGCTATCCTTTTCATCATAACTATTTATTAATCCATCCACTATTCGAACAAACAACACAATTGATTACTTTTATTGTCACTCATAATGTCTGGCCCATGAACCTCAACATCTTGCCTATGAATTTCAACAGCATTATCAGTTTTTGCTAACAAAAAACGTATCGCAGCATGAACCTCACAGTAAGATTATTTATCATAGGACATGTTTTAAATATTTCTTACATTACAACAATTGTGTATCAAATGCTAACAAAATGCCCAACAGCTGCTTAATATGTCATAAAACACATTGCGTTCCCAGTAGGCAATAATTTCGAAACCGACTTTACTTTTAAAATACGCCTTGTATGTTCTTAAGTTAAATGAGAAAATAATTTTAATACAGTACTTACAAATGTGATGTCGGAGCTGGATATGTTGTTATACTATTAGCTTCCAGGAACATATGTTGGTTTCTTAAATATCTTCTGTGAGCTTGTTCACGTTTCTTTTCAAGCCAAGCACAAAATCCAGCTTCATTTTCTTTACGTTTTTCTTCTTCTTCTTTAATTTTATTCTCCTTCCTCACTTGTCTTGCTTTAGAATTTTCAATTTTAGCTCTATAAGAAAGGAATTACACCTCATATTGTTTGCAATTTAAACATTTGTTAATTAAATGTGTATCCCATTTAGTGTGCATGGTAAAAAATTCTGTCATCAATTGCTAAAGAATTACCATAGTGATCAATTTAACAAGTAGACTGTGCAAAACACTGCACTAACTTTCACACACACTCTTGTAGGGTACGATAATCAAATTATTTATTTATGTGTCTTTGTTCATTCCTCTTCATTCAATATTCTTTCAATCTTTGTTTCATTAAGGCTTGGTTTTTTCTATTTGTGGGAAACGTTAGCCAACATTGGTATTCATTTGGCACCACCCAGATGACACTTACAGTTGAATGTATTTTGTGGATACGAGTAATTTGTCCCTCAAATACAAATGCAAGACAAACATAATATATGAAAAAATATGATAACACATGGATCATGGAACAACCATTGGAACAAAAACTGAAGACACAGGCAATAAGTAAAAACAAGGAGATGCATAGATGGAAGAGACAATACTCTCACAAGCCTCTGGATTATATTAAGTTCAACATCAATCTTCAACTTCTAAAACCAGTTAATAAAACAAAGGACAGTGATCAGAGCTGATGTTATAAATAGCATTGGATACAATAAATACACTCTATCTAATACTGAATTGGGTAAGGATTTACACTGATAGTTTCTAGACCAAAGAAAAGACAAATGGCAGGTTTTTTCAGTGAACATTTTAGTCACTACTTTGGATTAAGTAGTGATGTTATAGTTTTTGAGGCAGAGGTACTTGCAATTAGTGAAGCCCCAAAACAGTTAATAATGAGGCGGCTCAATAACACTATTATGGTACTAATTGGTTCCAAGTCAGTGTTTGAAGCGATTACAAATAATGACACTTCAAGAAGCTCATTGACTGACTTTATTAGAAACAACTACAAAATCGTCAAGAGGCAAAAACATAACACTGCAGTTGATACCACCACAACTCAAAGGCAATATAGCACCTGATAAACTAGCAAAAAGGAGTACGGAAATATTGCAAAGCCAAACAGAATATTTTCATTAGAAAGCAAAATAAAACTGATTAAGAAACAATCACTTTTATATTTATAAAGGATATTTTGATGAAAATTTTTAAAACAAATCATGTGAAGCTATAGAAAATCTCTATAAAGAAATTGAAAATCCGATTGCAACTTTCTGATTATTTACGAGTCATGATTGCCTGGCAGAACACTTAAGTTGTTTAAAAATTGTACAACTAAGACAACATTAACAAGGACCATCTCCTGGACTCCAGAGTGTTGTATAATGAAAAACAGGAAAGAAAGGACATATCTCCATTGGGAAGTGAGAAGAAAGATGGTGTGTGCCAGTTCAAGCCATTTGAAAAAGACATTCTTTCATTCTTATGGAGATAACAATTTTATTTTATTTGGACATGATAAGACCGTTTTTCAGTAATTTCTCTAGAACTCTTAATATTCACTTTTCAGAATGTTTCATAAAAATGGATTTGAGAAATTTATTATTATTTTTGTTTTTCAAAATATTAATTATTGTTCAATGTTTGAAATGTTGAAACATAATACACTATCATTTTGCAAATACCAAAACTAATAAATGGTGCAAAAACAATGCACAATCTTTCACACTCACCTATCCCAAAAACCAAATGATCAAACCAAAACTAAAATGTCATTTTGGTAGTTGTCAATCATAAATTTAGAAAGGAATCATGGACACTGACTTTGAAAAAATATTTATATATTTAAATGAAGGCCTAAGCATACTTTGATTGTGTTATATACACTTTCTCAGAGTATTTGATTCAAATCAGCTTTAATGACAGCGTTAATTTTGATTTTTTGACAACTATTCATGAATGTCATATTTGTTAATTTGTGATTTTTCACACAAGTTTGGGTCATTAATCTTTACATTACAATAAAATTTGTAGAGCTGAATTTGTAAAATTATATATTTTACAACAGCCTCTTGGCTGATTTTTTCAGTTTTTCAGCGATAACTTATGAACAGTTATTTTTTTATATATACCAACCCATATGTTTTGTTTTGGATCTTTGGAGGCTAAACTTTAGCAAAATTTAATCAAGAACAAGTAAATCGTAATTTTGTGTCTTTTTATGGTAGCTACTCCCAAATTTCTAGTTATTAAAAAAAAAAATGTAAATAACCTCCCAAGATGTAGCTGAAATACGCACTTATACCAAATTTTATTAATGTGTTTGTGCTGTAGAGTACAGCACATACAACAGAACAACATTGTTAAAAAAATCAATTTTTTTTACTCAGAGACCTCAAAATGAATACTGTACCCGCAAGAAATAAAAATTGATTTTTTCACCTATCATAACTTTCTACACATGTGCAAAAAAGTCAAAAGAACCCAAGTAAAAATTACTGTCCATTAGAACTTCTTTTCACTCACTACAATCAAAATAATCATAAAAGAAATAAATCTAAATCTGCTTACCTTTTTCTTTCTCTAAGTTGTTCAGCACTTAAACCATATTCAGACCTTAAACCATTGTAATCAGGAAGTCGTGGTTGACCCCACTGGCAGCATGTTCTCTGAATAGGTGCAGTAAAAGGTCTTGTAGGTCGCTTCTCACTTTTCTTTCTTTCAACACAACTTTTTGGTCTTTCTATATTTTTATGTGAACTACAATCAACCGAACAATTAGGTGCAATGTCTATTTCAATTGATTTTGATTTTTTCGCTATACTTTTTGATTTTTTAAAAGTATTAGTTTTTCTAAAAGGGACATATTTTATTTCAGTTTGATCCAAATTTTTATACAATTTTTTATTATTTATATTAAATTTGTTTTTTATTTCATCGGTAGAACATGTAATATACATTTTATTATTTGATTTTTTCACATGTATTGATTGTTTTTTTAACACTATTAGGTTTTCTTCAACATTTGGTAAGTCGTTACATTTATTCACTTGGGTATTATTGGTTTCACATTCATTGTTTAAATTATGTTCCTGTAAAACTGCATTTTCTTCTTCTTCAATTTCATCTTGATCGCTAAAATCAGTTACATCTGATTCAAAACTATCAGCTCCTGTTATTTTAATCAAAACACCGGAATTATTTTGAACGGCCAATTCACTTTCCTCATCTTGATTATTACCTTGAATGTGTCCATCTAATATGTCTTGTAAATTTTGATCTTCTTTAATATTGTTTTCTTCTGGAAGTATGTTTGTTACTTGTTCTTGTACCTTTTCATCCATGATTTGGGGTGTACATATGCTTCTACACATAGGAATACAAACATCATCATTTTCAAACTCATCAGTGATAGAACTTGGTTCTTCACTTTCAGTGTTTGGCATCTTAACTACAAGTATTTTAGTTTCATTACCTTCTGTAATCACTTCAGTATACTTTGCAGATTTTCGTTTCATTGGTACATCTTTAGTTTCTTCTTCACTAGGAAATGTACCTACAAATTAAATACTAATTAAAAAAGTTATTTCCCCCAATATTTCAAAAAAAAATAGGCCAATCTAAATTCATGCGATGTTTTAAACAGAATTGTTTAAAATGTTTCAATCTTACAGTGAGTTACACAATCTAGATCTAAAAATGTATTATTGAACCAATCAGTTTTGACATTAATATTATGAGAATTAAAATCAGTTAAGAATATTACATTTATTCGCAAATTTCCTGATATAAAAATTTTAACTTTTGTGATCACCTATATTGAAACTAAAGAGATCATGAAGTTGCCTTTGGAAATAGTTTGAAATTATTTTTATCTAATTGTATATACAGAGTATATACTCATTCACATTGATATATCTATATGTCTCTGAATGTAAGTGTTTATGTATATATATTTAGGGTGGGAAAACTGGTTGGGACTTGTCAATAAGGATTAAGTTTTAGAAAAAAATGTTTCAGAATTAAAATAAATTAAATGATGGCTTTGACCTTGGGGTCTAATTTCGAGGTCTATTTAAATATTTCTAAGGTAAATTTGATACATTGTTATATTGAAAATCGAAAGAACGGAAAATTTCATGTAAAACCCTGTATTTGTTAGGGGTCAATATAACCTCTATGTTTCAGATTTTCATTTAGCTCAAAATCATGACAGTTTATCGGAGAATGAACTTGGAACAGGATAAAAATTGAAGCTTAGGTACCTGATGGTGACCTTGGGTCGAATTTATAGGTCATTTCAAGGTCAGCTTGAGAATTTCAAATGGGAACTTTTTTTGCGTTACGAAATGGATGCATTTTTTATGGAGTCAAAGTGACTTCCCAGGTGTTATTTTAAGGTATACTCAGAATTTTTAAATAATTAGAACCAGTAAGCAAGACAAAAGATTTTCATGAAAAAACAAACACAATATTTATTGGTCGGCAAGACTCAATAAAATTGTAGAATTTACTAAATATTGTGTTTGTTTTTTCATTAAAATGGAGTTCTATCAAGTACCTTCGGTCAATAGTGTAAATCATACAAAAGATTTTCCATGACTAAAATAGAAGTTTCCAATTTCAAGTTGATCTTCAAATATTGTCTGTTATAATAATAAATAGTGCAAAAACATTACACAAATTGGTCACTCAGTCATCCCCGAAACCAAATAAAAACTACCGGTATCTAAAATTAATCATTCCTAAAATTATCACTCAAGGAATGAAATGAACTATAGACACTGTTTCTAACAGAAATATATATATTTAAATAAGGGCCTAAACTTTTATTTGTTGTGTCATAAACACATTCTTCACTTAAATCATAATTGATTAAAACAAAGTTCTTTTTAGTTTTTTCCCAATTACTCCTGAACCATAATAATTTTCATTTGCAATTTTACAGATGGGCTTAGCTTCTTAGTCTTCATATTTCACTAAAATTTGAATTAAAATTTTAAGCTGATTTTTGTACACACGATAATGATAAAACTGAGTTTTTTGGAGAGATGATGGCCTATACATTTTATTTGAGTCCTTACAGGCAACATTTGAGAAAAATTCAATCCAAAAAATTAAAATCGATTTTGAAAAAAAAATCATACTTTCTTATAGCAGCTATCCCAAATTTTGAACAAACAAAAAATTTAATATCCCAAGATATTCTAAAAATATGCCCAAATACCAAATTTGATTGAAATTGGTCCACACATTTAGATGTAGAGCACTGCACATGTGACAGACAAAAGGGTCTCAGGGGACCTAGAAACAGATATATCGTTCTGTAAGAAACTCGACATCAAGTTAACTTTCTCTGTACTATGTATATGTCACAATATACAAATCAGATTTAAATAAATCAGGAATATTATATTCACTCTGCACAGTCATCCCCTCATGTTCACAAATTAGGGTGATTCAGTAAAATTTATTGATGACCTCATTCATATTATCTTATTACATTACAAGGTTCTTTTCTTTTCCTTATCTAAAAAAAAAAAAAAACAGGGTTTTTAATAAAAATTAAAAACTTACAATACTAATGTACCTAATTGCACCTCAAGGCACAATTTTAAGTCCGGTTTTGTTTATTCTATATATTAATGACATGCCTTTACATTTGTGTTTGGGTACAGCCCTCATGTGCACAAACAATACAACCCTCATTCTATCTGATCACGACTGAAACACTTTAGAAATAAAATCTTTCATTGCTTTAAATCAACCTATAGAATAATTTGACACACTCTATTTAATGGTAAACGTAAGAAGATTTCAAGGATAAAATAAAGCAAAAGCTTAAAGTTTCAAATATTTAATAGTATAAATGAGCTATACTATTACTATAAATTGCTCATTTATACTATTAAATATTTGAAACTTTAAGCTTTTGCTTTATTTTATCCTTGAATATGGAGTTTCAACAAGAAATATCTGCTATTACATTAAAGTTGTACATTAAAGTAAGAAGATTTAATTATATCTTATTGTCTGCGAAGAACAAAGAAAATTTCCTGTCTACAGATAGTTATCAACTAATTGAAGTAGAAAGTACAAAATTTCTAGGTCTTGCAATTAATATGGAATAATAATATAAACACATTGTCTACAAAGTTAAATTCTTCAACTTATGTTTTTTTAAAATATCATATTATTACACTTTAACAGTTTTTAAAATGGCATATTATGGTCTATTTTACTGTCAGTCTAATATAGTGTTGCTATATAGAAAAATGCTTCGAAGGGATCAATGTTAAAAAATTTCAAAATTCAAATGTATGCAGTTCGAGCTATGTTTGGAAAGAAGTCTAGAAACTCTTTTTACTTTCCCTTCAATTTACATCTTGAGTGTTATTATGTATTCTAAGTTTCACACAGAAACAGATCATGCATAGATATTTTACAAGAAAAATTGCACAATCTAATTTAGAAAATAGGCTCCCTCAAACTGCAAAATCACCACTAATTTCTGGGGCCATCCTCCACAATTACAAAAAAAACTACAATATTTAAGAGAAAGCATTTTTTATTCTATAAATGAATTCATGGGACGACCATCTATTAACTGATAAAAGGGTTTTGGGACGTGTATGATTTTGTTGTTGTTTCTGTATTTTTTGTTTGATAAATTGTAATTTTTAAGAACTTTACAATGTAAAAACAATGTAAAATATTCTCTTAGCTGTTAAATAAATAAATCTGCTTTGTCCCAAAATATTCCGAGCGTAAAGTGTCACAAATGATTTTGAATGAATGAGATTTTATATTTTAAATAGGAGCTATAAACATAATCACCTGAATTTGTTAATATACCAGAGTATGCTTCAAAACAAAAGGTCCCAAAATGTCCAGTGAGACAGAGCTGGTTCTTGAATGTCATGTATCAATCACATTTTATAATATAATGAGTATAATACTTACTATACTTACAAGCCTGAAATGAATAATCTTCTCCATTATACAGGAAAATCGTCTTCTTTTGAGCAAAATTTACTTTAGTTATTGAAGCTCTTTGTACGGTTTTATCTGTTGCAAGTAATAAATTTGCTTCTTTCATTTTCTCTAATTTGTTGTAAGGTTCTGGTGAAGGCATCAGTACAGATCCTGATGGATTTGAAGGAACTACATAATACATAAAATCATATATATTCTACATTTATGTGAAATAATTTTTTTTTAATGTATACTGTCTGTTCTGAAAGGCTCCTCCCTTTATTTTATCTTTTGATCAATTTATTTTTAAAACACAATTTTTGGGAATGTCTATTGATTATCTGGAACTATCTTTTAATATATCGTGCAGTTTTTCTCCTCCCACCAAAATACAAACATTTTTCTTATTATTGCCTAAGATTATTATCAAACATTATGTTAAAGATCTTATTAACACCTAAGGATCATGGATGGTCACAGCATGTCACGAGGTTGAGTAGTCCAATAGTAGTGACTTGCTGGGCACTTCATATGGTTCTGTGTTCAACATTGACTAAAGTTTATAATAATACTCAATAGATGGTGTTATCCTCTGACGCAAATTTACTATCAATAGTGTTATTATGACAGGAGGAATTTTTACAGATATTTTATTAGTTAAAGTAGGGAATATAATGCAATGTTTAGCCTTAAATTGCTTAAAATATAAGTGTACTGCCTTTAAGGGTATGTTTTCTACTATGGAAATGCTTTATATACACAGGTACCATTTGTAGGCTAACAGAACACTAATACAACAGTGTTATATTATCATAATTTCTTGCAACAATTAAATGTAACAGCTGATTTTGTTTATTAATTTATTTACCTATTTGTTTTGTTTATTTTAAAACCCTATTTACAACTTCGGTAAGTTCAATGCATCTTTAATGGTTTTAAGGTTTTAAGTAATGAAAGGGATCCTGAAGAAATACTGAAAAAGGGAGAACGTTGTTCATAGTAACTGGGAAGAATTATCTGGAACTCAACCATTTTTCAGATTTGCAGTTTACAAACTGTGAAATAAGTTTGAAAAATATGATATGCTAGTTACTGTTATGACTGAAGATAACACATTGTTGGTTTCTGAAGATTTTATAAAAAGTTATAAGAAATCACAAGGAAGAGCTTCGATTAAGCTTGGAATCACAAGATCTTTACAGAGACTGCAACATTGTCTCAATTTTAAGTTGTATTGTGCAAGACTTGTTCATGATTTGTTGAAGGATTGAAGGATTGAAGGATATATCTCGGCATATCCAGTTTTGTAAAATTGTGTTTAACTAACAAAGAGAAGGAAATGTAATCTTGACGACAGTATGGAGGTCTGACAAGCTTGTTTCACGTTAAGTAGCGGTGTAATCTGCTACTTAACTAGGATAAGTTAAGTATCTGCAATAATTAGGATAAAGCAGCTTACTCAACGGAGAGGGAGGGGTGTAGATCACATTTGGGGTGGTCTGGCCTTCAACAGTGTTTTTGGGCTAGTGTTGGTACAGTCAATGGTCATGTGTACATATCACTGTTATCCCTTAAATTCAATATCAATGTGGCAATGATGTCATTTTTCAACAAAATAGTACCCCGCCACACTATAGACTTCTGTCCAAGAATTACTGGATCAGAAGTTTCTGTTTAAGTGGATTGGTCATTGTGGTCCCATCAATTGGCCTCCATGATCAAATTATTTGACACCCAGGACTTTTTCAAAGAGAAATTGTTTTCTTGGAAACTACTCATACTAAACAACGTGAAACAACTCATCAGATACATTTCATTGAATTGACAATAAAAAAACATCTTTCCTGTTATATATGTGTAGTTTTGTTGAAGAAATACTCCATGATTGCATCAATCAAGATGGCTATCATTTTGAACATCTTCGAATTTAAATTGTTTCCCAGATCATGTTATTTATTTTTTACAATTGTAAAAAAAATTGTTATTAAAATTATAATTATAAAATAAATAAATGTTGTTATAAAAGTGTGAAAAAATACGTATTTTAGCTGTTAGCCTACATATGAGCACCTCTGTATATTATATTAGTCTTAGCACAACAGCTCTTTGTGAGGCAAGTTCTACTAGATGTGTTTTCATTGGGGGATGTGTGATCAACATAAAGAGTTTTTGTTGCCTTAATTCTAGTTTATATAACCAGATTTTTCTATTAATCGTAGGTCCCTACTTTCCTCATGATGGTGAGTTAACACCGAAACTTTTAAGCCTCCATGGGGACTCAATGCAAGAGCTCTAGCCACTAGACTAACAAGAAGCTTTAAGGAAACATGTGCAGTATTTGATTTATTATTTGTTTTTGTTTATTATTTAATGTTGACACAAATGTTTGCCCTACAATGGTCTCATTTCCACTTGATCTAAATTCAATTTAAGTGCGAAGAGGAATCGTAAAGTTTTGTAAAATGTGTGAAGTTACTTTAGAGTATTGTTCTGTTTTTAAAATATATCTTAGAGAAGACAAAGTTTGTGGTGATTTTCTGGCGAATGAATCTGTGGTGAGTACTATAACATCAATAAAACATATTCCTGAAAAAAAATATAATACTATGATATACTTTATAACTTAAAATTTGTATTGCTAATGACAAGGAAGACTAATTAAATTGACCATCAATAAAATAAATTTACAGAAATCACTTGCATGAACTTATCCAAGATGGAGAACTTTCAAAGTTTTAAAACTTGATATTATTCTACTAAATGTTTGATGTAAGTTAGTGTTAGAAAATTTAAAGTAACAAAATGTTTGTTTTGACAATTTTTAAGCAAAAAACATACATAATTAATTTTTTCCCCTCAGATCCTTAACAAATGGTCATTGAATATTTACACAATGTACAAACTATAACAATCAACTGTAATAAACTATAATAGTTATTCAAAAGTTAATAATTTACAGAACAAACTGAAATAATTACCACACAAAATTACACAATACAATTAGTAAAACTAAATGCCTTTTAAAAACAGCTTCACATTAATTATATTAAACTCTCAAATTGTTGTTTGTCTATCTTCTGTCAATAATACAACTAATTTTCAAACTAGTCTCTAACATTTTGTAGAATTTCTAGAGTAACTGGATTTCAAAGATTTGTTAATCTTCTATTGAACTTTGAATGTCTTTGGATAGGTGCATCATAGCAAGTTCTGGTTTTTGATGTGTGTTTCTACTTATGTAGGCCTTTGAAATAATATATAGCATAATAGTACTATTAATTTTCATTTTTTGAGGTGCTCCATTTTTATTCTGAAAGGGGGGGGGTAACTTGACCTATACATCAAACTTTGCTGATGACAAACAAACATTCTAAACATCTCGTGTTTCTAAATTTATCGATTCAAAAATTAACATAGTAGGAGGCAACTTTTGGGACACACGGTATATTCAGATATTTATATTTTAAGTTACTTACTTGTTCCTTTCAGGAAGTCATCATACTTAAAATATACTCTATACTAATTAAATATAAAAATTAGTTTGTTACTGCTAAACGTATCCTTGCCCTATGTTAGAAGTGTTACAGCTGTTTCATGACTTATCACATTATCAAACACTGTACATGAAGCACATATTAAATGTCTAAAAATACACAGCTCACATTTAATATATCCATTCAAACTTGTCTTAATAAACTTAAAAAATCACAAAAACACATAAAAAGTCACGCATAATTATGTGTTCTGTTGGCCAACAAGGAAAATGATGCATGACTTTTTATGTGTTTTTGTGATGTTTTTTATTTATTATGATGACATTCAAATGGACGTATTAAATGTGATCTGTGTATTTTTGACATTTAATGTGTTATGTGTGCAGTGTTTGATAATGTGATTGGCCATGAAAAAGGTGTAACACGTTTAACCCAGGACAAGGATATGTTTGACGGTAAGAAAATTTTAATTTTGTATTACGTTTTCTGAGCTAAGTGAATTTATTTAAGGATAAAATAAGCACTATGCTATAGTTTCAAATGTATTTAATAACTTAATTAGCTACAATTGTTTCGCCTTGCGGCATCTACGGGCAAAGTTTAGCCCGTAGATGCCGCAAGGCGAAACAATTGTAGCTAATTAAGTTATTAAATACATTTGAAACTATAGCCTAGTGCTTATTTTATCCTTATTATGGAGTTTCAACAAGTAGTTACTGCTGTTACAGTTAAATTGAATTTATTTAAAACTAATTAAATGCTGAACAAATACAAATTTTAATTGGGGTTAATTATCAGAGAGGAATTTTAGCGTAATCAAATTGTTTGTTGAAAAGCATACATATACAACAAAATTGTAAGAAACTTCATCATTTTGGATATTTACTTTCTCAACCAATTCCACTTGTGATATGTGTGTAGTTACATATTTCCGGTGTTTTAATTGTATTTTAATAGCCTGGCATTAATGTTTTAACACTTGTTATGAAAAAAAGAAAAAGTTAATACCAATAGATAATAAATTAAACCTTTGTCCTCTTTATAATCAATATGACTATGTTTTTTTGTCATAACTTAAGAACCTAGATATTGGCAAACAAACTAATTCTTCCTTATATTATAAGACACACAAGACCATCAAATATCGTGTTTGAATGTTTATTAGTTTTAATAAAGTTTCAAAAACCAACCATAATTTTCTTTTACTTGCAGTTTGAAACATTGTTTTAAGTTATAAAATTATACACATCACTAAAATTAGATCACAGATTTTGAGATTTTAACATTTAGGATGTTTTATTGTTTAACCATTAACTAGTTTGTTTGGGAATATAATGACCAGTTTGTTTTGTTTGGGTTCTCAAGAAGACATGTTAGCTTCTCTTTAATTTGAAGGGTAATTAATATTTGATTTTACATAGAGTTGTGTGAAAAAACGAGTTTATTTTTCATTGTATTTAATGAATATTTGTAACATTTCATATCAGATCAAGTATACAAAACAGCATCTTTCCATTTATTTCATATTTAAATAGATAATTTGTTTAAATAAGTAACAAATGCAGTACTTACAATAATCATCATCATCATCATCATCGTCATCGGTATCACCTTCCTTATACTTTGTGTAACTGTCATCCAAGGTAAGAGATTTAAGTAATCCTGTTAAATGTTCACTTTGGCCACCTTGCCCTATGTTTGGCATGCTTGTTACATTATGGACATAAGGTGGTGCGTCACCAGATTGTACAGCCATTTCAGTGATAAATTTTACTTCTTTTTAATCTCCTTTCTCTAAACAGTACCCTTAAATTGCAGTAACAACAAATAACTATTATTAATTTAATCCCATATAAGAGATACCACATACTAAGAGCAAAACCATCACCATATTTAGTATCAACTACCCAGTAAGACACTATATATATTTCTTACATCTTATGATACAAAAATGATGCATTGTTGGATCTCATTATGACAGAATGAAACATGGGTTTTACACTTTATTCCGAGACTAAACTTCAATCTCTTGAATGCCCAGTTTTTCCAAACCATGCTTAGTTATTTTCCAAACTAAAAAATTCACGCAGGTGCCTATAACAAACAACTGATGGCCACAATGTAATAGGAACACTAATAAGTATTACTATGTGAATTCATGTTCCTTGATGAAATGAACAATTTCGATTCCTATTGCTCAACATTTTAAAAACTGTTGTGTTCTTTTTAAAACTATTGTTGTTATTGAAATTAAGTGTATCTGTTTCACTAGTGCATTCATGTGTTTCAATATGCACATTCAAGCACTAAATAGTTTTTGATACAAAAATTTTGAGTTTTTACTATGTAGCTGTCTATTATGTCTTTCACCTAATTTTCGAATGAAAGAATTTTTGGAAAGTGATAACACAGTTGAATCAATGACTAAAGACAATTATTAAGTGACTTAATGGATTGGAATTAACGTTTTTGACTAACCATATTCTTAGATGTGGCACTAGCGTTTGACAAGATATGGCAAATAAACTCACTCTATAAACTGAAACGTGATCTACCAAAGCTTATTTTTTCTCTGCTTTTACTTGTTGGGTAGATGTTTTAGAGTTAAACATATAGAAGAGATTTCTGAATTGAAAAACACAGCAGCAAAGGAGTGCCACAAGAAAGTGTCCTCTAACCCTATGCTAATGTAACTTGTAGAATGTGAAAACTCATTTCTGAAGACAAGGTTGAAGCCAGAGAAGAACACAGTATGTCGATATACCTAAAATGCTGTGGGATCTTTGGTGATTTCGGGTTTATAGATGACCTACCAAAATATCTAAATAACTACCAACAATTTGTTTCATAAGTTTAAATAAAAGATGAGGATAGGGATTTGTGTTTGAAGGAGTCATAAACCTTCATAGTTCTAGGTTTTAAATAAGAAAATGTCAGGTTAAGAAGTCAATTCAATAAGAAAGTATAAATGAGTATAATAGATTTTTGTAAAGTATGTATGTTGAGATAAAGGTCAATGTTAAAAGGTAAGTGGGAATAAAATAATAATTTGTGTTAATGAAATAATTAAAGATAGTAATTTATAAACAAAATTTTTTGTTTAAAGTAAAAAAAAGGTTTAAAATATTGAAAGAAAAAAGAAAAAATGAAATGCGTAAAGTTGTATTAATAAATGGAAAATAGGATTTTTTGAAATTTGAATAATAATACAGAAATGTAAAAGAGTGTTATCACACATATTTGTAAATCATAGTGGGAAGATTGAAGAAAAAGGAAGCACATTAGAGCAGTGAGGAATCTTCAAATTTCCAGTGAATTGCAATATAGATAGAATTCAGTGAAAGAGCTCAGAGACCAGGTTCTAAGCAAGCCATGTGTTGCCAGCAGATGTGTGGGAAGGCAGACAGTTGATAAAGTTACATTATCATTCTAAGGTAACTTTAATGGATCAAGATTGATTGAGTAATCAAGGAAGATAATTTTCTGCTATGGTTTCTTATAGTGATATTAAATAAAGAAGTAATGATGATCTAATAATCTTGGTATTTGTCAGTTTTTAAATGTTTAAAAAGAAATATTTTAGTTTGAATAAATGATACTTTTTACCACTGAAATATTTTTGTTTCTGATTATTTAGTACTACTTATATAATTTTTTTTTGTTGTTAAAATCATAATAAGCCTAAATGAAGCATAAATAATTTTTTTATATAAATTGTTATTGATGGAAAATGTAAAGTACGATTAAAAAGAAAATCTGTCGCTTCATTTCCATGAAATGAAAAGTCAGATTTTACGGGGTTTCTGTTTTAGGGTACATTTTTGGTTTATAGACTTGGTCTGACTAGAGAAATAGTTTACAAGGCAGTAAATAAGGAATGTAATCTTATTTCTATGAGAAGCTTATATAGAACAACATATTTTAAAATATTATATGAAAATAAAATAAAAAACAATAATGTATTTACATAATAATTTTTATAAATTTATTTTAATGCTTATATTGTATTATAACATTAAATTTGCTTGTTTAATATATATATATATATATATATATATATATATATATATATTATACATATATAGAGAAAGAGACTTTGTGATTGCCAACAGCATTCAATCATCAAAATAAACTTATAAGTAATGAATAAATGTATCTATAAATTAAAAACTACTTTTATCTACCCCCCCCCCCCACTCTTGTATAAAACTATTTAGTAGGATAAATTAAATTAAATTAATGAATGTTCTTACAGATATGGTTAATAAAATTCAGTTGAATTATATTCTTTAACATATAACAATAAGTTTTTGTTTTTTTTTAAATACAGCATAAAATTGAATTAAGGGTAGTAAAATTTTCTTAAGTGTTAAATTGATCTTAAAAAATAGGTTAAAAATAGTAATAAACTTAGACTATTCAAATAATAATTACTTCTATTTTAGTGTCAAACCTAACATAAGGATGAATAATTTTATTTAATGTTTGTACATTTAAAAACCTTTTAACACATTTACCTCAATTTGATGAAATTTAAAACTTATATCACAAAATAATATTCTATAAAAGTTAGTAATTTTACTAAGCTAGGCTACTTTGAATAGTTTGACTTGTTTCTATAGCAACTTATTCTCTCAGCTGATTACAGAAATACATTTTCTTAAAATCACATGAACTTAAAAATGGTGAACTCATTTCAAAATTAAATTTACTCTACTAAAGAATGTATAAAAAGACACTCATTTTCATTCAACAAATTATATATTAATACCATGAATTTGATTAGTTCTATTACTTATAAAATTAATAAAACTCAACAAAAAATCCACATAAAAAAAAAATTGTTTCAGTATTTCTTTTCTCTACCAGAGTGAAGCACTGATTATAACATTTATGACAAGAGGCAATTTGTATATTATCTAAAATATTGTAATTATTATTTTATATAAGTATATATTATTATTTATTATGATAAATGAAATCGTATTGGAAAAAAAATGGATAGTAACTAGTGTTAATCTTAACTTGATGTTGTGTAAAATTAAAAAATATATATGGTTATAAAAATTTCTAAATTCTTTATTTTCAGTTATTAAAAAATAATACTTTAACAATCTGTATGTAATATAAAATAAGTTGATATTGTAATAGGAATAAGTTCCTCAAATTATATGGCATTTTCTCTTCCAAGATAGGGGAATGCAGACAGACATTTTACCGAAATTTTTCAAAACAATTTTAGGACTTGAGAATTGACAGACGGATATATCGATACATGTCATTTACGTAAACAATTCTACTGGTGGACAATCATATGATCATTTATTTAACACCAGTTGTTCTTTAGTTTTTTCAACTTTCGTATACGTGGTGGATAGGTTAGTTGGCCCGGGCCGGTTAGGTTTCAAAATGTTTATGTATTCATTATTAGGTTATGGCCTTTTAGTAGTTTTATTGTTTTGTTGTGGAATTATCAGTTTAGAAGAAGAAAGTTGTTATTCTTATGCGGGTGGAAATATTTACCCACACGGATCTGGAAGCGGAACAGATCATAAATTACAATTTACGAAAGCAGTTAGTGAGTAGTTTTTTTTTACAATCATAATAGTGCTATTTTGTGTTTTATTAATTTAACGAGTTAATTCTACAATTATTGAGAATTTCATAAATATTGATAAAACTTTATAGAAATAAAAATCCGTAGTAAGGCCTAGATTGTGTAACAATTATCTTAATAACCTTAGTACTTTTAGAGGTAAATATTGATCAGTTGTACCTCGTCCTCGGTTCTTTTCTATAAAAAATTATGAAAACGTAAAGTATTTACCTTGTAATCAAAGGATCAGATCATATTATTTGTCTGATGAAACGTTTCATGTCCCAAAATGCATTAGTTTAGTAGAAAATGAAATTTATAAAAGTAAGAAATCCAGCTACATAGGTTAGGAATGCCAACTTTAATACTAATGACTACCTTCATCAAGTCACCGAATGTATGATCGCTTGTTTTATTAAGTCTGGCTAAGTGACTATAGGCAAGGTCTGTTCAGATGGCTATAATGTATATTAACAATGATAAAATGGTAAATATCCAGTTGATACCATGTTACCATTTAATATAGAAATATCATGAAATCGTGTTTTACATACCTCATTATTAAACAATTTTATCATCCTTAAACTGAAACGACCCTTTTCAAGTATGAAAATCCGGTATTTCTGTGTAAAATAAGCAATTTAAAAGTACAAAATAAAGACAGGTCTGGTAAGGTAGCTAGACCTTACTTTTATAGTTACGGTAGGCCTACTTAGGCTAACCAAACCTAGTAAAGAAACTACATATATTTAGGCCTACTTCCTGAGATCAAGTTCACATAATTCTGAAATTATACAGCATAGTAATACATATATCTATTATGACACTTTTAACGACACGCTATTCTTGACTTATGGATCCTAGACGCATTGGCTCATCCTCATCGTGTATTCTGATAATTAAATGCACACTTTTAAATTGCTTATTTTAGACAAAAATAATGGATTTTCATACTTGGAAATGATCTTCCCAGCTTAAGAATGATCCAATTGTTTCATAATGAGGTATGTAAAATACGATTTCATAAAAATTCTATATTAAATCGCAACGTAGCATCAACTGGACATTTACTGATAAAATTATGAAATGATCGATCCGAAGATGCATATAACCGTCACATCCTAGACGACTGGGACAAATAGATCCATTGACCAAATAATACATGTTTCATTACTAATACAAAGTCATATGTCATAATATAATAACATATTCATGAACATTCATTTAAAACAGCACTTCTGACTGCAGCGGACAACAATGTTCCGAAAATGTCTGAGATGAACTACCACCAGTTCCATGGTGGAGCAACGAATATAGTATGATTCGCTCTGGTTACTCCATAAAGTTCTAAGCAAGTTTAACATGTGAATATCTGGAAAGATATAAAATTCTACAAGCCAAAGCACACAGAGTGTTTCGACAGAGTAGGAAGGAATCTTGGGCTCAGTATTTTGGTGCAGTAACAATAACCTCATCTACGGTGTAGAAAAATCTATACTCTGTGGTCCTCCTCTTTCCTCATTGGGACTTAACCAGCGAGTTGGAGTTTTGACTACAAATAATTATGATATTGTTGCTAAAGTTTTGGACTCATCTTTTGATAACTTTTCTTCAACTGCTGCTTACAGTGATGCCTTTCGTTTATATAAAAGGTCTCAAGAAGCAATTCCTTTCACTCTAGGTCCATTAGAAGAATGCCCATTAAATACCCGATTTTCCTTGGAACTAGAGTCTACTGTGTTGTTTGAACGGGATTCCACTCAAAGCCCTGACAACATGCTTTATGATTTAACACCTCCTAAGAAAGTTATTTCTTCTTAAAATATACAATCATATATTTGAGGAGCATTTTTTTCCTGATGTTGATTAGAGACTACAGTAATTCCTCCCCTAAAAACAGGTAAAGAGAAAACCTAATCAGGAAATTACCATTCTATTTCTCTCACTAGTGTGTTTTCTAAGCTAATAGAAAAAAAATGGTCAATCGGCACCTTGTTTGGTACTTTAAAAATAACCGGCTGCTCTAAAATGAACAATATGGTTTTAGACAGGGTTTATCATCTACTGATCAACTGGTTTCATTAGAGTCTACCTTCCAAGACTCCTTATTCGTACATCAGGCGCTTGGTTGCAATGTTTTTTGACCTGAAAAAGGCGTATCATATAGCTTGGCAAAGAGGAATTATGAACACTTTAAATCATTTGTGTAAATAGCAATATTCTTGAATTTATTTAAAACTTCCTTAGAAACAGATATTTCAGAGTGTTGTGTTTGAGCAAATTTATCACATCATTTTAATTTAGAGAATGGTGTCCCTCAGGATAGTGTGCTGAGCGTGACTCTGTTTACTGTGGTAATCAACAGCATTACCGCTAATGTGGAGTGTTCTGTCGGCTGTTTTCTATTTGTTGGCAATTTTGCTAACCTAATCTAATTATGTAGATACAACTGATTTCAGCACCTTAAAATACATAAATATGGCTAACTAAAAAATGTAGCAGATTATAATAGCCTAACAACAAACTTTTAATTCAAATGAGTATATTGTTCCGCTTTTCCCAACTTTGTTAATCTCACGTTTCGAATATACTACATTCTCAAAACACTTAATAGTACTAATCATCCTACGCTTAGACTTGTTATTTCAAACAACTCGCTCCTCCCACTCTTCTTTCTTCCTATTGGCCTATCTAAAACTTGTTTCTGATTAGTCACTCCCCTTATCCATGTTTCCGGTCTCTTGCCTTTCCCTTTTGAAAAATGTCAACAAAATTTTATAAACAACATCTTGTGAATTTATTTGTTCATTAATAATTTTGTTTCCTTTTAATTTTTATTTATATATTTCCATATTTTCCCTAATATATTTTAATGTCTTTCCCTTTTCTCTGCAATGTAAAATATTCACGAATTCTTTCATTTCTCTAGATGTTATGCCTTCTCTTATTAAATATGTGGCATAATTACAATTAAGTGTTTTGAGAATAGAGGATATCCGAAATGTGTCAACAAACATGAGATTAACGAAGCTGGAAAAGGCGGAACAATGTAGGCCCTACTCATTTTAATTATAACATTCCTAGCGGAGATAAAAATGATATACACAAACTTTTAACAACTAAATTTAACTTAAATTATCATCTGTGTTTATTTACAGTTACATAGTCATGATGACATGAATTTATGGTTATAAATAAAGTTCTTGATGTTTCTACCACTTTTGGAACTTTTGGACCACTCAGAAAAATATGTTAAATAACATATTAAATAAATATCTTGTCAGTTGGGCTATTATGAACATCAAAAGAATTAGTAAAGGTTACATTATGAATAATTATGTGTTACCTTTTTCTGGTACATCTTACTAATCCACTGTTACTTATGTCAGGATTATTGCAGTTTCAGCCATCATCAAATCCATAATAATCATTTATGTATCTAATGATGGACCCAAGAAGCCTGAAACTGCAGTACTCCTGACATAATTAACAAGATTAGCGAGACGTACCAGAAAAAGGTAACAGAAAATTATATAAATAATTTGACTAATGCGTAGTTTACAATGTTGAAATTGAAAGTTACATTATGATATCAACTTGACAATATAACTAACTGACTTTTCATTTTTTAACATTTAATTTTTTTCTTATTCTAGTTTCTAAACCGGCACCACAATGGGAAGGGACAGCCGTTATTAATGGAGAACTCAAAGAACTCAAACTTAGTGATTATAAAGGAAAATATGTTGTTTTTTTCTTTTACCCATTGGATTTGTAAGTATCATTACCAATTTTTAGAAAACTTGTGATAGATGTTTTGCTATATCTGTCTCCTATCTTCCACTATTTAACAAATATTCTGAAATTTGACGAAAAGTCAGTAATGACAATAACAACACCTACTCTAAAATAAAGTCAGTTCATTGTACAAAATTATTCGTCATTATTATTTAATGAAAGTGAGAACTATCTTGGTTTCTCATTCCTACAACAGCTTTATACACTTTAATATTATTATCTTTTATGATGCAATATGATTTTGTTTAAATCCTAACAACTTGAATAGCGTAACTAATAATAGAAGTAGATAGAAAAACAGGTTTCACCATTGAGATGAATTGAAGTTTTATGTGTCACAAAGAATCATGTGTTACAAATAGTTTAAAACATTAAGTATGTCTTTAACCTTACTTAAAAAAGTTAAATATTACAATTTTTTTTTTTTTTTAATTTTTTTTTATTTTATTTTTTTTTTTTAATAAATGGTCGGAATTTGGAGACAGAATATTGAAAAACAATTGTGACATAGAAATCAGCATTAAAAATCTGTATTACATGAACATGTTATCAATTTTTGAAATTGACTAAGATGACAGGTCCAAGATAGAAGCCAAAAAATTTCAACATCATGAAAGGTATTATGTGGGATAAGGTATAAAACTTAATTTGGTCCCAAATCGTTATAATAACTAGAGGGAGGGGACATAACATACTTTGGCCACCCCGGATATATCTTTGGAAGTGATATTTAGATTGTAAGATGTTTATACATTTTGAAGTGAAAACTTCTATTGGCGTGTTGGGTACTTTTTTGGATGGACTTTTTCAATAGAAATCGCGTCACGCACACTACTGTAATGCAACTTTTTGGGATGGACTTTTTCAATAGAAATCGCGTCACGCACAGTAGCGTAATGCAACCTTAATATATAGACAATGGATACGCGCGCCCCATACGTATTAAAACTAAAAATCTACGAAAAATATTGCACTAACTTTCTCAAACTCACATACATAGTTAAACTAAAATCAATGCAAAAATATCGCACAAACTTTCTCACATACCCATATATATTAAATCTAAAAATCTAATATTGCACTAACTTTCTCAAACTCATATACATAGTCAAACTAAAATCAATGAAAAAAATATAGCACAAACTTTCTCACATACCCATACATATTAAAATTAAAAATCTACGAAAAATATAGCACTAACTTTCTCAAACTCATATACATAGTCAAACTAAAATCAATGCAAAAATATTGCACAAACTTTCTCACATACCCATATATATTAAAACAAAAATCTACGAAAAATATTGCACTAACTTTCTCAAAATTCGCATACATAGTTAAACTAATATAAATGAAAAAATATAGCACAAACTTTCTCACATACCCATACATATTAAAATTAAAAATCTACGAAAAATATAGCACTAACTTTCTCAAACTCATATACATAGTCAAACTAAAATCAATGCAAAAATATCGCACAAACTTTCTCACATACCCATATATATTAAAACAAAAATCTACGAAAAATATTACACTAACTTTCTCAAAATTCGCATACATAGTTAAACTAGTATAAATGAAAAAATATAGCACAAACTTTCTCACATACCCATACATATTAAAACTAAAAATCTACGAAAAATATAGCACTAACTTTCTCAAACTCATATACATAGTCAAACTAAAATCAATGCAAAAATATTGCACAAACTTTCTCACATACCCATATATATTAAAACAAAAATCTTAAGTATATAAGCGTTACATACTGTTCAAACAACTTTCACTTCTAACATGTGGTCTTAAGCACACCCAAATTTTTTTTTTTAGTTTAATCCTTTAATAACACTGTCACTCTGTGTAGCCTACTCTCACATATTCAACACCCTGAAATAAATGATTTTATTTCTAGAACCATCTCTTACAACAAAAATTTATAAGAACTGTTTTCTGGATTTAAAATAATTTAATTTTTCTTCAGCTATTCTATCTATTTCTAACCAATCCAAACATAAATTGACTTGGAATAACCATATCAACAGGATTTGCCAAAAGTTATGTTCAAGCAATTTTGTTCTTAGACTTCTATAATCATGTGGAAGTCTAAGCATTTTAAAAAAGCCTATAATTTACTCACATTTATTTAAACTATGGGCTCTTATTCTGTGGAGGTTTGTCAATTCAACGAAAATTATTTATAATGCAAAAACAAAAATGCTGTGAGGCTTGTAAAAGGTATTAAAAAAATTTTATTCATATGAAAGTACTTTAGAGAGTTGGGGATACTTACACTCTCTTTGTGTATATCTTTCAAACCATTTGTTATGTGAAATATAAGGGTAAATTCTCTATCAAATAGAGATAATACCAGACATCAAAGCAATGTTCACCGCAGGCAACAGATGTAATAATGTGAAAAATTAAAGTTTGTTTGTATGTTTGAAAGACGCGGTGAAGTGTAAGGGGGGATAGCTGTTTAAATAACATTTAGTATTCGGTAAATTCATTTATAAGATGAAAATAGATTTTCAAAACAACAAAATAAATAATCATGTTCAATTTTAATATAATTTGTTTAATATAAAGTGTTTGTAAATTTGTGTGAAAAATAGGGAGTGTGTAAAATTTCTGTAACGGTGAACCGGAAAAACGCTTTCGGAAGTGAGATATCTCGTGAGTTTGAGGACAGTTGGAATCCACCGCTTGAAGGGACAAGTCATGTTTCTCGAAGGCTAGGTCGAGTGAAACTTTTTTTAAAAATGTAACGAAAATTGTTAATGTAGAGTCCCATTATGACATTTGAGTCAGTGAGAGACTTTTTTTGTCTAAAAGAAGTTTTAGAACATTGATAGTGATGATTTAACGAGGTTAGAGACAGTTTTAACGTGGTAGGACGTAGTTAGAGTTTGAGGAGAATATTGGACAATATCTTTTAATAAAGTGATGAATTTATTGTACAACATTGTGTACTTGAAAGGACAATTGAGCATCGAATATATAAATTGAGTCTACAAGGTGATTGCAACACAAGATGAGAGAATCCCACCATGAGGACATTTTCAACCTACAGGATCGGTCATGCGGTAACAAAGGATCATAAACATTTTTATATAAAAAGAACTTTTTCTATGAACCTTTTTAAATTGTTCTAATGAATAATTTTTGTATAACAATTAGTAAATTTAGAGTATTTAATTTCATTTTAATATAATCATAATCTTTGCTATGTGAGAATATAAAAACACTCACTATAAAAAAAATATTTTGTTTTGAGTTGCAACTATTAATATAAAGTCTTAAGGAAGAATTTAAGCCTCTTCAAGGCAAAATATATTAAAAAATTTAAGAACATAGAGATTTTAAATATAAGTGTCATGAATATGTATGTATAACTTTAATTCAATAAATTATGTTCAATTTCAGCTATAAATGTTTTCATTTCAAGGAACCAAAATCACTGTAAAGTACACTACTAAAAGAACTTGCGACCCTGAGGTTAAATTTAATTAAATTCTTTTCTTTTCTTTTCAAAATTGGTAAGCTAACGCTACCTGGCGCCCATAAAGCTTGGTATATCATTATAAATAATAAAAAATTAAGAACTCTTCAAGTTCATCATAATTTCTTTTGCTATAAAACTTTTACAATAATTACACAGACTTGATAAATGTAAAATATTACCTTCTCGCAAGCATGTGCTTTGTTCCGCAATAAACTCCTAAAAATATATGAAGACCAGGAATCTTTTAAAAGGAATTTTTTAATACTTCTGGTATAGAATTCCTTTTACTCTGTGGGAGATTTCCTCAGACGCACATGGTAAATCCAGGTGTGTTATTGAGCCGATTGCTTAATTTGGCCATATTCTGCTTCAAGCTTTTTTTACACTATTTTTGATTGTTGTACTATATATTATTACTTGTATACCGTGTTACATATTTAGAGTTGTAATTTATAAAATATAATGCAGAGAATAACTTTTTAGATGCAGTGTAATTTACATGTGTGTGTGTGTTTATTTATATAATATGCATTGTGTACTATGACTCTTGTTCTACAGATTAATTTTGTCCATAACAACAGAATAAATAAATAAATTTTTCCTTGAGTATAGCTAATTTTCTTTTTGTCTTATTTCGTTTACAGCACAAATGAGTAGAGAGGCTGTGATCAAATTTGGGAGGCTATGTGAGAATAGTTTGGCCATATCTTATGGTGTAAGACCAAAAATCAAAATCAGCATTAATGGTTTTTATTAATTTTTGCTGTAATGTTGCCTCGATAAACCCAAATACAACTTATTAATCATCATCTCCCCGAAGATGTCTGATCATAAGTTAAAAATTAAAAAAATTGTTCATAAAACTTTCGTAAAAGACCTCATTTCTAAATATTTCTTTAATAAATAAACCGACTAAGATAACTTCATTATTATTAATAGGTGTTTTGTGGGTCAGATTTTTTATCTTCATTTTTATTGTCTATATGTGTTTGGTTTTTTAATTTTGTGTTTTTAATTAATTAATTTATTGATTATAACTTTTCTGATAATACTTTTGTAGGTCTAGAGATATTGTTTAATATCATAGAAGATATTTAGCATCTGATAGAAGACTTATTTACGAACACTGTTTTATTATTGTATTTTTAATTAACTTATAATGTTCGCTATCAACATTTCTTTACCATTATGACAATTTAAATTATATCTCCATAGGTGAAATTAAATGTTATCATTATAGTTTGGTTAAATATAGATTAGTTTGATTATATTATTTAGTTGTGGGTATATTATAAATTATTTATACAACATGCTCTTCATTATTTTCCAGTTTAAAATTTGTTATTAAAATTGCTAAATTTTTACAGTACGTTTGTCTGCCCAACTGAAATTTTGGCCTTTAACGACCGCGTTGAGGAGTTCCGTAAAATTAACACTGAGGTTGTCGGTTGCTCCGTAGACTCCCACTTCACTCATTTAGCATGGATGAATACGCCTAGAAAAGATGGAGGATTAGGACCACTTAAAATACCTTTACTGTCAGACTTGACTCATAAAATTGCTAAAGATTATGGTGTCTATTTGGAGGATGTTGGACATGCATTAAGGTATGTTACTTATTATTTGTTTTAGGCCTAGTCTAATTTAACCAAGATATCAAATTAATTCTGTTTGTTCAAAATATCTGACCGAGTAATATGTGTTTTCTAAACTGAGTGTAATTTAAATGTTAGTAATGTCAACCATATCTAAAATTTAATTTCCGTTAAATTGTTAAAATGTAGCGTTATTTTTGCTTCAAAATTGTAAAAGAACGATTGAACTTTCAGACATTTTCAATCTCTTGTTTTAATAAGCTTAGGTCTCTTGTGGGGGAGAGAGCGGTCTGAAAAATATACATTTTTCTACAAATACAATAGAAAAATATGTAGACTATTCTTTAAAAAGTTGTGAAAAATAATATTACATCATATGTTTAACCCCTCTACATAGTTTGCCGAGCAGCGTTTGCATGATTTTATCTGTTGTTTTTGACGGATTGCTGAGCACTACTCCCATGACAGCTAATGATCTCTACTGACTATATTTGGGACTATTTTAAGAAACTAAAATATACAACACATGTTGAAAAGCTGTTTTTATCATTACTAAAGGTTTGTTGAACCCAGTACATTTTGTTTGAAATAAATTCTGAAATCAAATGTTTCTTTGATAATTATCAGCTCTCTCAATTCTCTCAGCTGTAGTGTGCTATTGTATTAGCTTATTGTACACCTACGAGCAAGGCAAGTCAATGCCTGCACCTTCAGTGAGGTTTAGGAGTTTTTGGCCGATGGTAGCATCAGAATCATCATCTGGTTGTGAAGCCCCCAATACAGCCCTTTCCTAGCCTCAATCCTTTTATGCACTCGGATGATATCTTTAGCAGTCTCTTCAGACTGTTTATATAGCCTACCTGTTTTCTTCGCCTAATGGCTTAAAAGAGCAAGGACTTCAGCCAACGCTTTGTTGCATCATTGATGTAGGAAAGAACGAAAACTCCTTTTTCCATGTAGCTCCCTGAAATGAAGGATAAGGTCCATTCTCTATGAGTTCAAACTTATCCATTACTGTGTCCTCTATATATTCACCTTCCTTATCGGTAAGTTTAGCCCCAGGTTAGGCATCAAGAACAACAGCCATTTTGCTAGCAATGATGTCCCTGTAAGTAAAAACTTCTTTACCAGATCATTCCAAACGACAGTGCATTTTTGTTTTCATTTACACTTAATAACACCATGTTTATTAAGTGTAGATAAACGTAGGTAAGTTTGGATATGGTTTATTTATTTTTCAATTTAATTTGATACATGGACATATTTTGGCCATGCCTTAAGAGTAGTAACTGCTTTAAGAAAGAAAAAAATATCAATTTATCAAAATTTATTCAATTGATATCTACCCTCCAAAAATCCAAACAAAATATTCTAGTCACTATCTCCTTAAAACCGGTTTTTTAGTTATTGATAAATGTTAAAAAGTAAATGTCCGTGGCATTTAAATCTGTTAATAAAGACCTATTTTCTCAAAATCAGTTCAACCGATATTGCTTACATTTTAATGGAATGTGAAGATAATCACCCAAACTAGCCTGACAAACCATAACGTGGTAAAGAAACAGCAAAACAGCATTTAGGAATAATTATTCCTTTTCAAAAATAAAAATTTATCTTGACCACCATGTTTAAGCATAATTTCATCGAATACGATTTATGACACAAGTTTATCCATTATATAAATACAGTATTGTTTAAAATAATTTGTAAAATCTAAGATGTCGGGCATGATAAATTTTCACTTTTTAATTGCCAAGTATTGAACTGACATTTTTAGCAAGAATTAGGTTTGTTTGATCATTATTTGGTTTTGTAGATTTTGGGTGTGTGAGAAAGTATGAGCAATGTTTTCTGCATTGTTTATTAACTTTACAATTACTCCGTTTAATTTTCAGAGGATTGTTCATAATTGATAACAAAGGACTGTTAAGGCAAATTACGATGAATGATCTGCCTGTTGGCCGAAGTGTAGATGAGACTTTAAGATTGGTTCAAGCATTCCAGTATACAGATCGTCATGGAGAAGTCTGTCCTGCTGGATGGAAACCTGGACAAGATACGGTAAATTCACATTTTTCTTGAAAATTAATTTATACAACACACAGCGTATATTTTTAGGAACTTTTTTTTGGTAATATAGCTATTATTTGAAGAAATTTAAATCACAAATTAGTTACACACAAGTAACATTCAGTGGCTGCGATAGCGGGCCCGCGATTTAGGAGGGCCCGCGAGCCTTGGCCGGGATTTTTCGGGAAATTTTACCGGGATCCGGACCCACGATGGGCCCTGCCACACGGGCCCCCCTATCATAACAATATTTTTATGAGTATTGTCAAGAAATTACTAAAATAAGGTAAAATGTCTTCAGACAAGATTGTGCATCGTGCATCCAAAACGGCAATAACCATTATTTTTAGAGAGCAGTATTTATTATTTAATGTCATGATACAAAGTATGTGTATTGTTTACCGTTGGTCGATAAGATTAGTAATGCAGCTATCGCTACGTCGCGCATCGCAGTGACTCACCGGCGCCGGCCGGCGAAAAGATAAACATCGGGAGAGGGGGCTCGATGAACAAATTTGCGGGGGGGAGCGCGGGTTCTTATCGCCGCCACTGGTAACATTTATTTAATTCTTAATGAATTGAATGATAATAAAAATAAATGAAAATAATTACAGAATTCAATAAAACTTCAAGTTTTGTTTACAGGTATTACAAATGTTCAGTATACTTTCATTTGTTCTCATTTTTCTAGTTCTTTAAAGATGAAAACATCTTTTGGTCATCATCACCTTGTAAAAACATGAAGAAAAGAATATAAAATAAAGACCCCTAGTCCTCAAATACTCTAATAGCATCAGCGTCAGAAGATAACAAGAGTTGTTCAAGAAAGACCTGATAGGAAAGATGACAGAGGAATCTGACCCAAAACAATATGAAAAAGTTGTAGTTCCAGCTAAAATCCCTCGGGATTGCTAAGCCTATACTTACTATAAGTAAGCCCACAAGATTCATTTGTTCTATATATAGGTTTAATCACACCATATGATAAAATGTCCATAGAGCACTATGGCAATATTCACAATAAGGAAAACAAGGATTTATTTATCAGGTTGAGTGATCACGTTGATAGAAAAATATGATCTTGGACCGGCAATCAAGATTTTAGGTGCAAAGTCAAGAAAAATAAAGTTTAAATCAGAGCATTACTTTTTATTACAAAGACGTTACTATCAAAAAATTACAAAATGATTTAACATATCTTTACAATTATTTAAATTTAAATTTTCAGAAAAGAAAACCTGCGACCCCTCATTAAAAAAATATATAAATTTTGAAAAAAAAGAAACCATGGCTGTCATGAGGGAACAATCCGTAGTGGGCAACAGGAGAGGACCTCTTCTAGCATCTCTTCCCCTTTCTGTCTTCGATGTGATTCCCGCTCACAAGTTGCAAATGAAGCTTTTTGAAATCTGTTCAAATGTTGCCAATTTATTAAATTATGTTATTTCATTCTTCTATTATTTTGATTTCTGTTTAAACTCTACTATGCTAGAATATCAAGAACCATTTTAAATAGAAAAGGAATATTTTATTCACTTTACTTTCCTTTCTTCACATTCAGAAAGTAAAGAAGAGAAGGTAAAAATAAGACAATTTTCAGAGAAAAAGTTTTAGCAAGCATGAATAGCTTTGGCCTGCTTTTATTGCCTCACTCATATCACCTAGGTTGTGTGAAAAATGCCATCCTCAACTCAAAAAGGGGCAGATTTAAATATGTATTATCTCTAATATTTAACTCTAGTGAAATTGAGTAGACATGCAAAATTAAGCTGTGTTTATACGCAGCTGGATCAAAATGGAGTAATAATTTCAGACCCTCAAACTCTAAATTTTGTCCAGATAAACTAAATTTAAGTTATTCTGTAAAAATTTCATAAGGCCTTTGATTACCTATAAGATAGAGACTTGATGTCTATCTGAAGTAGATATACGAAAATTGAAAGTGTTTGAAACAATAATAATAAGAATTTACAATGCCATACATCTTTTTTTTTCTTGTTGTTTAAAGGTGAAAAAACTTTGTCATCATCGCTTTATAAAAAAGAAAGAAAAGAACATAAAGACCTCCTTCGAATTCTGTAATTGCGTCAGGGTCGGAAGGGAACAAGATCAAGTTAAAAGAGACCTGATAAAAAAGAGATATAACCTAAGATTACATGAAAAAGGGTGTAGATCCAGTTTGGGCTCTCGGGATTGCCAAGCTCGTATTTACCAAAGTGAGCCTCTGAGGGTTGAAGATATTGTGAATGTTATTAAACCAAATAGATTATGTTGTACAGCTCATGTTATGAGAAATAATGGTTTAACGATGCAGGGAAGGATTCTAGATATATGTAACACTGGAAGGTGGATGAGATGCCAAGAAATGCTGGAATTTTAGGAGTTAGGAATTGGAGACCGATAGATTCTTCTGGAGTTTTTTGTTTTGGAAGACCACGGATCATATCGATCTGTAGTGTTGGGAAGTAAGTGAGTAATATTTCATTAATACTTTTCTTTTTGTTTGCAGATTATTCCTGATCCAATAAAAAAGAAGGAATTCTTCATGAAACAAGCTAAACATTAATAACATTCCATAAAATTAGATTTAGTTATATACAATTTACAATAATACAAACATTGCTATTTTTGAACTAAATTGAAGTTAAAACAACATCACAAATTTGAGACTGAGTTTCTTATTATACAGTTAGTTTATTGTTTTATTTAGATTAAATAAAATATGTATACTAATAACGAAGAGATATAAAAATTGGTACAAATATTAAAAGGTATGGTATTTAATAAACTTATTTTATATTTGAATTTTGTACTTCATATATTTTTTCAGAATAGAATAAATAGCTCCATTTTTGCAATGTCTGTTCGTTGGAAATAAAATAAATTGCATTAATACATATTTAAAAGTGACTTAAACAAAACTTATTTATTTTTAGTTTAGTTATACAAATTTTAGTTTAGAATAAAATGGATTCATTTGTACAAAAGTGCTAATTTTTTATGTACACAAGTAACGCAATTTCATAGTTTTAAAGAATTAATTATTTTAGTTTTTTTTTTTTTAGAAATACGGGTATTTTGAAATTTTAAAGTTTGTAGGATCAATTCTTGTTTTTAATGAAATAATTTTTTTGTATTATATGTTTTCTCTTGTAAAAATATCCTTAATTCCATTCTAGTTACTATTTCAATCTGTGTTCACTATGTCTCCCCAAAACCTCCGGTTTTGTCATACTTTTATATTCTTTCCCAGTTAAGTTCTAACAAAAATTATGTTTACCTAATGAAACGTGTTTCAACGACAAAGTCATCATCCTCAGTGATACATGAGCTACAATAACTAACTAACCTTGTTCTTAGTTTTTTCATTGATCTTTTCTCTTCCATCTTCAACTTTTATTTTTCGAAGTCTTCCCTCTTACATTTGTTTTAGATAATGATACAATCTGTGACATCTTTTTTCCACTTTAGATGCTCTAAATACAGAGCTGTCTCTAATATCTGTTTCTTAGTGTTATTTAATCTTGTTTTCCCTCTAAGAGTAAGGACATGCCGAGCAGTTCCTGTCGATTTTGCTCAACATATTAGAAATATTGTCACGCGAATAAGAGCATGACAATGATATAAGAAAATGGAAATCATGTGTTTGACTGTGATTGTCATATTATAACATTATAATAATCTTGAATTTTGACAGCCATATTGTTTTTTTATTATTCATATAATGGTGAGCGATTCCTACCACATCTCACCTACAGCACATCTTATTCGTACAAAATTGCAAAATTTGGGTGAATATTTTCATCTCTTCCAAGAGTTAAAAGAAGACAATGATAAATTTCTTTCATATATTTGAGAAGTTTCATTAGTATATTCAAGTTATTTATTTATAAGCTTTTCGTGTATTATGGAATTTCATGTCATATTTACACGACTAGGCCAATTACGAAAATTTCATGAAAATTGGCCTAATAGTTAATATTTTAGTTCTTTAGCATAAATATCATAGGATCGTGTCTGTATAATATACAAATCTAGAAAAGGAAATTGTGAAAGACCTATTTTGGCTAAACCGCAAGCCTTTTTTGTAACGTTTTATATTTTTTGCCCGTATCACACAAGAAAACGTAACTTGAATTGATGGATTTCTGTTTACATATAAGGTAATTTTCAAAGCACCTATATAGAATGTATCCATACTCCATGTATGCTAAGTTTTATATAGGTAGATCGAGAAGGCTCATACGTGAAAATGCGTGTCGATTCTAACTCGGCACAAGAAAAGAAGTACTAAGTAAAAAATTTCAAACTAGCTACATGAAATATTATTTAACAAATTGTAATTCTATTTACTAGTAGGTCCAATAATAGTTCAGTTTTTATTGCTGATTCTGTGTAAGTAATATATCAATAATTTGTACGATATGTAGAATAATTTGATATGTCCAATTTCAGAGTTTAAATGAGAGTTAAAGTGAGTTTAGCTTGTTTCTAATACACCAATTGGAAAGTATGCCACCATGAGGTTTTGATTCAAACATGTAAGAAGAAACCGTTTTTATTTTATCATCAATTGTACCTTCATATAAGCAGTGATGGTGAATAGCTTGGGCATACACATTCCTCTTAAAATTATTGTATTTATTTTTATAGAGTTAAACATCACTATAACCCACGACTTAATTTTACTGCAAATTACTCGGCCTGTCCTTATCTTAAGGAATCTCATTTCTCCAGCCAGAATTCAACCTTAGAATCATTCATTCATTGGTGTATATGAACTCTTTTACACTTCTTGGGATGTTTTTGTCCCAAATCAGATGTTTAACATATTGATAGAAATTACCTTCTCTAGTCTGCGATTCATCTCATGTTTTCTTCTAATTTTTATCCCCTAATCTTTCATCATTCAAATATTTAATCATCCTAAACACATAGTTTTAGATAATTATTTTGGTTCTTTTTCATTTTAGCGGGGAGGTAGGGTATTTTAAAATTAAGGTTTCTAGGGTCGATTTTTATTTTTAATGGGATCTGTTTTTTAAATACATTTGATACATATTCATTTTATTACTCTAGATCCACCATAGCTTAGGTATGAGGCATATGTTTGCCACAGTGAGATTCCTTTTATCAAACTGCCATTAAACTTGTAACGTTTCTCTCTGTTATGATGGATTTCCATAAAATATTTATGTTAAGCAACAGAACAAAAAAATACTTTTTAAAAAAAAAGAGTACCTACACAAAAAAAAATAATTGGAAAAGTAATAAAATGCTATAGAATGATAATGTATATATGAAGCATGTTTTTTAAGTAAGGTTCATTTTTAAATATAAAGAACACATATATAGAAGATTTATTTTTCTAAAAATCAACATTAACTTGTACCCATTGTTTAAACAGCTTCTTTTATTATGAAAATTTGTTTGTCTGTTCATAATCAAACGACACTATTACCTAGTTTTACACTTGCTGATAACGTCTAGACCAGAAATCTCAACAAGTTGTCCATGAATTTAGTATTCATGTATTTTGCTAACATGTAAGTCTCTCACAAACAATGAGAATCGTGTATAAAATGGTGGCGAAATGATCAACTGGTGGTTGTTGCATCTAATATAACACTAAAATCTCGGTTCTTTGCCACAATGGTGATTCTTTCTCAATGGTAATTTCAAAACAGACCTTACTTTAAAAATGTGACTCATTTGTGTGTGTGTGTGTATATGTGTGAGTTTTACCGATATGTTTCAAATGTTTTCTATATGTATGTACAATATATTAAGAGATAAAAATATAGAAGTATAAAAAAACATAGAATATACATTATTACTTTGATTATCCATCAGAAGTCAGGACTGAAGCTGATAGATATGAGATAAAAGAATAGTAGAATAGATACTTGTATTGTCAATTTACACCACTGTCAAAAGCTCATTTCATCAAGTAGATTAATGTTAAACATTGCAACTTTTTTTTCCATTGCAGTAAAAGGCAAAGTTTGATTTGTAGCATACTACAATTAATAGATAAATAGTTTTACAGATAAATTGAATAAACATAAAACATTTAAATTCATTGTTAAGGTTTCAAGTCACGTATATGAACAGTAAAAGTAATATAAAACAAAAATATTACCTTAAATCTGTCAGTAACTTGTTATCAATTCCTCTAGTTAATCCATTGACGTGTTTCGGGATGCAAGTGGACCCCTCCCCTTACTCTTGGAAAAATAATGAGTTGATTGTACAGAATCTTCATAGGTCATGACTATGGTAACTCTCACCAGCTCTTAAAATATTTATTTAAATCCAGTATCTAAATTAATAAACTGAACTGTAGACAAATGATAACCATTATTGTAGAATAATTAAATAGACAATTATTGGTCATCTGGTGGTTTTACCAACCAACCTAATGTGCGGCAGAAATCAACAGATGGTTAAAATGGTGACGGATAATCAAAGTTTTATTGTACCCACATTATAATTGTTGTTTTTCGTAGTACTATTTTTTAAATTTGAGTATACTAAAATAAGAACTGATATTATTTTTTAACAATTTGTGTAAATTGAATTTTTGATGTTTATTTTGATATATTAGTTATTAATTTTGGCTTTTTTTTAAGATATTAATTTTTGTCTTTTTTAAGCACAACTGAAATATATGACATCTTGTGTTTTGATAACATCTATTTATATTTTTTTAAATGGGCGATAAGAATGTACTAGAATTTAATGTAACAATAATAATAAATTATTCAATGTTTTATTTGTATTATTGTATTTTTTTTTTGTGAACACCTGTTGAAACTATTGATGAAAGATATACCATAGTTATGGATGTAATTATAAAATATGGCAAAGAAATTAAAACATATAACCACATGTGGATTGGGGTATATTTGATGAATTCAATTCAATAATGAGGAATATTCTCTCATGAATAGGATGATGCACGAATACTAGAACACACAGTAGAGTCCCTGCCGCTCGGCTCTGAGGCGTGACGTCACCCTGAACCCTCCGCCTTGCTGCACTGTATACAGACTACACAGTCCACAATGTCATTCGCTATTCGAACACTAAAACGCGTAACCTGCAGCCTTTAATTTCGTTAGATATTTTTAATACTTAGGGACAACAGTACAATTTGCAGGCCTGTACGATTTTATATTCGTATATATATTTATTAATATTAAAAGGGCCTTAACCATGCCACTACTCTCAAGTTTTGTTTAATAGTCACTAGAGTTTGATGAATTTCCGTGTGCACAAATTTTGAACGAACTTTTTAAGAGCTATTATCTTCTCTTCTTTCATCTAGCCATGCTGTCATTCCAAAATATTTATGTTAACTGAACTTGTTGTATGAATAGGTAATATTCTATGGTCGGTGAAATGTTAGTACAAAGCCTCCGAAGGACGTCAACCTCTTTCACCACCTCGGAGGTCACTACTTTTTTTAGGGGAAAAGAGGCTCCCATCAGGCTTAGACCATATAGACCTGTGGTATGGAGAAACCCCGGCAAAATATTTTTTTGCAATTGAATCATTAAAGTTCATAAATACAGAGGGTTGAATTTTATACATTAGATTATTTTATTTACATACCAAATAGTTTTTTCTTTGTAGACTACTTCATCAATTAGTAACTTTCTCATTTTCTTCACTTTTTGTCTCTGTTCACTTTCAGCTCTCTTATTTTCTTTTTTTGTTGAGAGTTTTCATTCTAATGAAGGTATTGTTCTTACGTAACACGTAACAGCAAAGTTCGCCATCCCAGGATATTTTACATTTATTACAATACTAATCAACCTGGTGAAGGAACACCTTTGGGCCGTTGTCAATGAAATCGCCATGGAATGTTTGAAACTCATTTTCCATTTTAACACTAACTCCATAAACCAATCAGTTGGTTTCATTAAATATCCTCTACTCTTGTTACCACAAATATACTCCTCAGTTGTAAGGGTTAAAGAAAAAGTTATACCAGGTGTTTCAAAATGAATATCGGGGTTATAAAGCATTGTAGTATTTATTACATTTAACTTACAATCCTAAATATTACATCAAATGAAAGAGCAACATAAACAGTTTTTCCTATGCGTTCAAGTGAGCAGCATTCGTCACATCGAGTTGATAGCTGAATTTTGAATGAGTTAATACAAAAAAATATATCTTTATTAGGGTTTTTGTGCAACTATCAAATTAGTTTCTCATCCATTTAATAATACTGAACAGTTTGAATATAATTTTGAAAGAAACACCTTTAGAGAAAGACTGTACTAATGGTTACATTTCAATTTCTATCACAGCCACCTCTGGTTTACAGTTTTTTGTCATTATTCCTCTATAGTATACTTGTAATTACTTGTGCAGAGTGGACAACAGTTTTAATTTCAAGGCAAAAATAACAAACAAATTTCACATAAAACAAACTTCATTTGTGACAGCTGTTTCGCTATTAGGCATCTTCAGTTTTTATGTGAAATTTGATTTAAGTTAATTTTTGCCTTAATATGGAATTTCACCAAATTCCAACTGTGTTTATACTTAATAGTTTCCACTTATTTTATTGCACAACAGTTTTTGAAATAAATCCTGTCCTCGTGTATTTTACAGTTTATAATATACATATTATATCTCAATATGATATTTTGTTTACAAAGAAAGTCCCTGCTTTTTTTGTCACCGAAAATTCGCAATTTCAAAACTCCAGAATTCAATGCAGTTATATTTCACGGAAGTCAAGCAACATCAATTGCGGTTAGTACTTGGATGTGTGACTGCTTGGGAAATAACGCACAATTTCTTCTTCTTTCTTTTTACAAATTTACGCGTAGGTGTAAGGTGGCTATATTTAACCTTGTAAGGTAAAAATTCATGTACATACGTATTTTAACCTGTAACTCACTTAATGGACCTTAATCTAGAAAAGTTGAAATTATGTTGTTTTTTTCCTGTGAAATAATTAGCTCTATGTTGAAAACTTATTTTGTTATTAAAAATAACATGTTAAAAAATGTAATTGCAAAAAAAGCTGTGACTTTATTTGTACAAAATTACCCTCAATATATATCTTACCATAACACTTTTCATATGTGTTGTGTATACGAGGGCCGTTTGGAAAGTAACCTCCGATTGGCCACTGAGTGGGGGTAACGGTGCCAACGTTGCACTGACGAAGGCGGCAGCTCAGTTGGCTTCAAGCCGTGGTCCAGTGAAGGTTGTACGAGCGCTAGTTTGGTTTTAATAGCGTCTGGAAATGTGCGCTGCAATTAAAAACCCCGCCAAATGCGAAGTGCGAGCTGTTATAAGGTTTTTTAAGGCAAAACAATATTCGGCAGCAGCTATTAAGAGAACTTTGTGCCGTGTATGGACCAAATGTTATGAGTGAAAGAGTTGTGCGTGAATGGACGAGAAAATATTCATGATGAAGAGAGGAGTGGTAGGCCACCATTAGTCACCGATGAACTTGTTCAAAAAATTGATGGAAAAGTTCGTGAAAAATCGACGTTTCACAATTTCGGAGCTGTCGGATGAATTTCCACAGATTTCAAGGACTGTGTTGTACGAGGTAGTGACAGAGAGGTTAGGTTACCGGAAGTTCTGTGCCCAAAATTCTTACCGAGCACCACAAAACTCAAAGAATGGCCTCTGCAATAGATTTTCTCACACATTATGAGGAAGAAGGAGAACCATTGTTAAACAGAATTGTAACCGGTGATGAAACCTGGATTAAGTACGTGAGACAAAGGAACAATCAAAGATATGGGCCAATTCAAGACCACCGAACAAACCAAAAAAAGCCCGGCAAGATTTTTTTTTGGCAGGAAGCTGATGGCAACTGTTTTGTGATGCTAAAGGGGTGTTGCTGGTAGAATTTATAGAATGAGGGACAACCATTAATAAGGACGTGTCCTGTGAAATGTTAAAAAGCTTAAGACGAGCTATACAAAACAAACGCCGTAGTATGCTGACTTCCGGTATTGTTTTTTTGAACGACAATGCTCGTCCTTACTCTGCAAAGAAAACAAAAGAACTTCTGGGTCAATTCAATTGGGATGTATTCAATCATCCCCCTTACAGCCCAGATTTGGTACTCAGCGATTATCATCTCTTCATGCATATGAAGAAAGGGCTTGGATCTCAGCGATTCGGTGATGATGACGAGCTGAAAGATGCGGTCACTGGCTGGCTCAAGGCACAGGATGGCGATTTCTATGCAGATGGAATTTCAAAGCTTGTGAAGAGATGTGCCTGAATGTGTATGGAAACTATGTTGAAAAATAGAGAAAAGAAGTAGTCTTAAGATGTATATAATAAATTGTTTTTATTTACTTTGGTGTTTTTTTTTATAATCAATCAGAGGTTACTTTCCGAACGGCCTAGGTATTTTATAAATTGCAAATTCTTGAGGATGGAATTTGTTTCTAAAATTGCTGTCATTCAATAAATAAACTTTTTCTACTCTGGACGTAATTACCAGTAAGTATACATATAATGGATTTTTAGGATAATCATTTATTTTAAAATTATAAGATTACCATTTAAAGTTTTTTATTTCTCTGAAAAACCCTCATTTAGAGAGTACAAGACAAAAGGTTAGCTTCTTTAGTACTATAAAAAACCATTTTTTAAAGCCCCTTTTAAAACATTTATAGCTCAGAAACTAACAATCGGATTGATTTGAATATTTCTGTATATAAAGAGGAAAGTTCATATTTTCATTGGGTTCTTTCAAATTGTAAATATCTTTTATAGATTCTGAGAAATTAATTGCTAAAAAAGACCAATTTTCAACTTTTGCAAAATAGTAAGGTAGTCAGCCCCTTGACTGTTTTACAAGGCCGAAAAGCGATTTTTCGAATTATGATCAGGAATGTACATCAAAAGATGCAAAATTTAATCCTTAATCGAACTGTCATTTCAGAAATTGAAAATTATCATTAAATTCTGAGTTATTATCATTTTTCTGAAAGTATTTGTAGGTTAGTTTTAAGCTAGTTCATTAGTATGGCATGTAAAGTGCTGCACTTCTTTTACAAGATTTACTGTATGTAGGTAACATGAAGAAATAAATAGCAAGGTCTACCCGCTGTGTCAACAGTCCCCATAGCCCCGAAGGAGAAAGGTTTTTTAAAGGAGAAGGTAATACCTGCTCTTATTGAGCAGCCAAAGCCTGCACCCAGCGTACCAGGTCCCGTATCCACTCCATGTGCTGAAAAGCAAACTGAGGCGACACAACTACAGACACCCACATCCAAAACCACTCTAGCCCAGAACACTACAACACAATCCAATCCAGGCACCCGACTCCGCTAAACCCAGCTTTAACCTGGGACGCATTTCTCCCTGCTTTCCTACAATTCCAATTATCCCTAATGACTATACCCAACACTACCTTTTCATCCTTCCTAACCTCCCTCCTCAACATCATTAAATCCGTAAATAATAATGGACAATAGACTTTTTTAGAATGCTCAAGGCATTAAAATCAAAAAATTAGAATTTCTTCGCTATATGCAAAGAAATAACTATAAAATAGCTTTAATTTCAGAAACACACTTAAAGCCACACAACAAATTTACTCTTGAAATTTTTTAAATATACCGCACCGACAGAACAAACAGGGCCGGAGGTGGTACGGCTGTAATAATACATAAGCATATAAAACATGTTGAAATTTTGTTGCCCACATTAACATGCATTGAAGCTACGCTATCAAGCTTGAGCTGAATGGCAGCCACACTACACTCATTTCAGCATGATATAGATAAACTCCTGTTAACAAAGTTGTCATCGCTGGGTCTTAAATTAGTTTGGACTTAAATCCAAAACATACACGCTGGGACTGCACATACAATTTCAAGTGGGGGAATCCTTTACCGCTACATCGAATCAAACAATGCTATATGTACTACTGGCTCCCACTGAACACACCTTAGCACCTACAACACAGAGGACATCCTTGACTTGGCTGTTGCTAAGGGTTTGAGAACCAAACACTCCAACTGCTGAGAGTTGTTGAATACACTACCAAAGGTTTCAATCGACCTTTGTCAGTCTTCCTGGACACTGAAAAGGCCTGTGACAGGGCCTTTGCACAGTGGTCTCATAGACAAACTCAGGCAATACAACTTTCCAGACGAGCTGATACACCTCATTAGGTCTTACCTAGCAGACCACAAGTTCAGGGTTGATGTATACCTAACAACATCCACACAGAGTACAATACAAGCTGGCATGCCTCAAGGTTCGCTTATTGGGCCCATATTGTTCAACATCTACATCAAGGACATTCGAACACTTGATAATACCAATGTGGCTATATATGCTGACGACACAGCGATATCCGCACAGTCATGGCAACCATGTATGATCTACAGTAGGTTACAAAGTCTACTAAACAATATTTAAATAAAAAAATATTTTCCACTTAAATATTTTTTTTGAAAACCATCTTTATAAACTTGAAGTGTGTCCATTTGTTTTCTCTTGCACCATATACATATAGCTTGAATATTACTTACAAAATTGGAATACGAATGATTCTATTCTATGATGTGTCCTGCATAATTTTATTTATTTGAAATTATATTATTATTAGGTAAATGTTTTTAACCCTTAACTAACATCATACGTCTTGAAGACGGGCGCGAAAATAAAAATCGGCATATTTACCCTCCCCCTGGCCTATTGTTTTTGTCCGGCCGTCTAGCTGCCATTCGGACGTTGGTCTTTTTTGGGTAAAAATTGCCAGTTTTTTTCTCACCCCTTGGCTGCGCTATTTATAGTTTTTGATGAGTTTCCGTCTGTGAGACGTATGTTGTTGTTTACGTGACTTTATTTTATAGTTTTTATCGAGACGCGTAGTGAAGGACATTGCGAAAAGATGTTTCTGAACTATTTCTACGTCCACTCTATGTATATATAGGTATGTTAAAACCATTTTACGGATTATTACATTTATTGATAATTAATTATGCCTTTTTTCATTTAAATACCCATAGGTGTCTCCCAGAAGTATGATGTTGATTGCGTAACTTTAAATCGTGATGTTAGTTAAGGGTTAATATCATTTTTAAAAATTTCTCCCAGTTTGGCCAATACAAAAACAATCACAATCGCTGCAATTAATTCGATATATCACAGATTTTTTGTTCCAATGGTGTTGTTTTTAAAGTTTTAACTTGTTTTCAATGATATTGGATGTAAGTTATACACTAGTTATATTTTTTTAAGGTAGGTATTCCTTAAAATCTTGGGTGTGATGATTTATGGGGATTTCAAATTCCATGGATCTAAAATATTCTTGAGTATTTTGGTTTATTAATTCTTTAAGAATATTGTTGATCATGGAACTAATGTAACTGTTTGTAGTGCCTATATATTTAATTCTGTTTGAAAATCAAAATCGTTGAGTTGTACTGTTTGTTATCAGTCTGTGGATGAAACTGTTATATGCTGCCATTTTTTTTTGTATAAATGGAAGATGGGAATCAGCATGTCAATTGTAGTTTTTCTGTATCTTTTATATTGAAACACATATATGTGATTACTGAAAGGTCTAGAAAATTAATTATTTTGTCTGTCTCTTTTTCTAAAGGTGAACGGGATGTATGTGTTTATTAATACTGTTCATGTATTCCTCAAGTACTTAATTTGTCTTACAATACTGTAATTAATTGAATACAACAAAGGTGTCATCCACATAATGAGAGTATAATCCTCTATTATTATGTTTTTGTATAATTATTTTTCTCAGATAATAGGTATTTATTTTCGAATTTGTTTAAATAAATATCTCCCAGTAATCCTGAAAGCTAATCCATCTTTTTGTATTTGGAAGTTATTATTAAAATTAAAATAGTTTTGGCTCAAAAGTACATTTAAATGATATTAATTCATCAACAACAAGAGTATTTGACAAAAAAAATTGACATGGATTTTTAAACTGATCGTCTTCTAAATTTATACTCTTGATGATGTTGGTTAAGATTTTAGCTGTTTTATATCTAGGTGCTGTAGTGAATTTCACAAGAGGTCTAATAGGAATATGATTTTTGTGAATTTTGGGTAAGTCTGTAAATATTTATAGGTTTAATACTTCATTTGATGTTATCTTCAAACAAATTAGTACATTTTTATTAATGGAACGATTGAGATTATCTATGGTACATAATCATTGGTAGGATCTTTTTTAATTTCATGATGTTATTGTCAATGATAAAATTATTAACTTTCTTATTATAGTCATTTAAGTACATTATTACAATGGTTATTTTTATCAGCTTCTTTTTCATGAAGTTTATTATTTAGATTCATATTGTGTGTCCATTTCTATTTAAATTTGCTAGAAACCATTTTTTGTGTATTAAGAAAATTGACAAGTTTGTCATTAATAAACACACACTACATATTTTGTAAAGCGGGTCCTGGTATCATTGTTATGACAGCTTCAGTGTTAAGTATTTCTTTAACATGTTTTATTAGTTCTTGGAAAATTATTGTCTATATTAAAATAGTTGCTATAATAATTTGTAAAATGTTGTTTATTTATTAATATATGGAGTAATTCAAGATGGGTTCTGTATAATAACTTATTGAAATTAGTTTTTTTTAATATACTTCTTTTAACCAAAATAATTGTGCGTGTTCTTTAATAATTTTACCTGATCTTGATACATTATTAATTTTAATTGTGTCATACTTTGGTATAATTTATTTAATAAGCACATTTTTAATAAACTTTATTTGCATGTTGACTTTAAATAATGTTATCTTAATCTCTTGGAATATATATATTTTTGACTACCATCCAATTTGAATTTTCATTGTAAAATATATCTAAGTCACAATATGAAATAAGGAAATTGTATAAATATTTTCTGATCCTAAATGAAACCGACTTCAGCATGGTTGAGTAGTGTGTATTATCCTATTTATAAACAGACTAATGTTATAACTAATTGTAAATAATTAGGGGGCACAAATCGGCAACAATGAAAAGTTTCCCACCTTGTAACTTTCCCAGCAATACTTTAAAACTTAAAAAAAGTTATATGATGTGTGAAATTTTGGTGGATATCAGTTTTTAAATCCTCCAGTTAAAAAAAAAAGTCTTCAGCCCAACTTGGACCAATTTTTAATCAAATTGGTATCGGGATATTTTTTACTACCTCTTGGAACTTTTTCCTTTAACATTTGGAAGTAAATGACAAAAGGAAAAACACAAAATTTAGATATTTTCATAATCGCCCCTCATGATTTTGATCTAGTGTTCAAGAACCCAACAAAAAACGTATTTGTGTCCATTATTCCAAAAAATGTGGGGTCGAGAGTTCAGTAAAATTGTTTAACCCTTTGCATACCAATGTCCTGATATCAGGACGTCAAAAATAAGCCTACAAATACCAATGTCAGGATATCCAGATGTGAGTAAAACAGTCTAGAAATACCAACGTCTTGTTTCCAGGACGTTCCTTTTTTTTATTTTTCCATCAAAACTATCTAATCTTGGGTTTAAATTGTTACTAAAGAATTGTAGATTACGAATATGTGCACATTTATGCATTAATATATGATCTACGACTTTCCTTCATTGATTAATTATCAGCTGTTGTGTTTCTAATGCGCGTCATAGTGTAAATTTTTAGATTTTGTTCAAACTTTGTGACTGTGTACAGTTTTAGTTATAGTTTTCAGTAAAATGAAGGATTTCGAAAAAAAAATTTTTGAAGCAAATTTCCACAAATGAACGTCAAAAAAAACCTAAAAAAATTTGGTGAGTACGGTACATTTGATTTAAAATTTTTTTTTTATTCACTTTTAGGAGCAAAGAAATTATATATTATGATAAATAATAAAAATACACACATTAAAAAAAAACATTCATTTTTTCTAAAAAATAAAGGTTTTATAAGCAAAAATGTAAAGTTATGCGCATAAATCTAAAAAGGGCTGGTATTTTTCAGCAGTCAGATAACTCACTGGTATTTTTCAATCAATTTTTTTTTTTTTGCTCCGGTGCTCAAAGAGTTAAATCTCAGAGCTGTTCGGCTCTACAGATTTAGTTGAGTTGAAATGTTATTGAATTGAAGAAAATGATCCAATCCATGTAGAAAATCAAGTAAACAAATATTACGGTTTAGAAATAATTGGTCAAAACCAACTTTTTAGGATGAACGAGTTAAAATTTGTTCAATGTTTATTTTTTATACTTCTCAAATTGAAAGAAATTATTTACAATAAAATTTCAGAGAAAACCGCAACTGTCGGTTAATTTGTTGATAAAAACATCATATTTTTATCAACATTTATTAAAAATAAACCCAGATAATAATGAAATTTTGCAAAAATCAATAAATTGACCCAATCATTATGTGTATCATAATTCAAATTGCTGAAAGAAAACTTATTGATCAAAACAGTGTAACGTTGCAAAATATAGTATGGCAAAGTTGATTTTATAAACTTTTGTTTAAAAACATGTTTTAAAATTATCCCTTCTTGATGCCATGCAGTCCTGAACCCAGTCGTGATTGTGGTTAGCCCGGCCGCAACCAAGAGCCAAAGTGCAACCATGTCAATCCCACGTCACATATATGTAGTAAATTTATATTTGTTTCCTATGTTTTTGAGGTTGAATATGCTAGTATATCAGTCACAATAAAGACTTACTAAACATAGTTCAAATACAAATTATCTGTACTGTCACCTTCCATCAGACAAAAACAAATAAAAGTTAAGACGAATGTGGAAAAGTGTCAATTGGTGCTATAACACTGGAAACCACAACGGTAGTGTCGATACTATACAAACAATGACATGTTCAGAACACCAAAAATAAGACAGTTGATAGAGACACACATGTTCTTCTTTCTCTGATGGTTTACGATTACATATTTATAACAATTGATTCTCAAAATAGTGTTGTTTCAAATAATTTGACAAAAGAAAAAGCATATAAAAGTATAATAAAATATAACGGTTCTTTTTCAAGGGCATCTGAAAAATTTCTGTAGATCGCTATTTTCCCAGAAATTCCATGTCTCTTGATACCCTGGAGTTGGCCAAGACTATATGAGGGTGTAGATCCAGCTAGGTATCTCGGCTTTACCAACTCTATACTTACTCATGAGGCATGTTTCATTATTGAAAAACAATACAAAATTGTATCAAAATACTAATTTACTATAACAAAAGAAAGATTAAATTACAAATTTATATTACTTCATTATGAAATAAACAGAGCATTCAATGATACATTGATAAAAAATTATAGGATAGATCCCGAGAAGGCAATCCCACTTGTTCTTTAGGATTGAAAATGCTCGACAGTTTTTGGCACAAATAGTCCAATGAAGTCATTTCTATAACACAATAAAATGCTATAAAAAAATTAAATGTTTATAAATTTTTTAAAACTGTTTTTTTACATATAAATATAACAATAGTATATAATAATTGAGAAATATTAAATAAAACACAAGACCCTAAAGTTAAAAGTGACTGGAATGCAAGATCGATATGGCACTTTTGATTCGGCAGGTGTTAAAATGAAAATCCATCTTGAGGAATAGAAAATCCTTGTTGTATCTCATTTAGGCCATCATCGCCATCCTGTTAAGATAAAAAAAAAAAAAGTTTGTCAATGTACAAATAAAACTGTTAATAAAATGGTTATATTAACCCTGTTATAAACATTGAAAGCAAATAACTTAAATAAGAAGGAAGATAGCTACTAATTTTCCTGAAATTAATTTTAATGTTGTACTAAGCATTAGAGACCAAGGATCGAAACAAAGACACAATTTACCCAAGTCACCATGCTAAACTATGGCGAATCATTACTGAACGAACCATCTCAAGTTGTAACACACCTGCCATTTAAATTTCAAACATGGTGGACAGAGATGTACTGTGGAAATAAATGAAAATGGCTTTATGATAAGAGTCATACATGATATAGTTTGAAGCCATAGTCAATGGTAAAGCAGGGATGTTATTTTTACCAGTTACTGGCCTGATTATAAGCAATTCCACAAAGTCAAGGAGATCAATAGCATTAAGCTAGACCATCTCGACTTCGCATACAATATATGTCTTATATCTAGCACAAGATATGACCTGTGAAAGGGGAAACAGAGGATGTATCTGATGATGAAAAAGAAGAAAACTAAATATATGAAGTGTACAGTGAAGTGACGCTATGGAATCTATAAAAAAGGAAGTGGAAGTAAGCTGCAGAATTGGTCAAATGCACGGTGTCTGAAGAAGATATAGAACTAAAAAAATCTTTCCGAGTGAAGTAAGATGAGGATTTTCAACTCAAACGAAGAATGTACTACAGGAAGAGTGTAGATTGAGCACATCTTGAGTAATGGAGAAAAAGAGATTGCCAGAAAAGCGCTGGAGTGGAATTCTGCAGGAAACTTAGAAGGCCTAGCTAGAAACACATATAAGAGGACCCTGGGAGAGAAGCTGAGGGGTTGGTAAGGTATAGAACAGGAACAATGATAGGTTATTAACTAATTACATATTTTTAAAATACTCAATTAAACAAACAATAATACACTACAAAACCAGTGGACATTCACTTATCACAACTTATATGTATGGAGTATGGATCACTCTAAAACATAGCTTCAAAAAATGTTAATTAAACCAATTTGCACATGGTAAATCCATGTATGGTAATTAGGTTTTCTTTTTTAATGATGTCCAAGCATGGTCTCCTTTTTCATTTCACACTTACAGGAAGGGGTCCAGTTTGAGTTGATATTTTTAATTTGCCGCCAAATTGGTTTTTTATCGCTACCTCTGTCTAGTAATGAATTTGGTAACCTAGCCATACCAAAATGTCTCCATACTGCGTTAATTTATTTCTTATGGATCTCACGCAGTATGCTGTATGAGAGAAGAGGAGTTCAGATCGAATGTTAACACCGTTTATAGCCATTGTGCTTTTACTGATACAAATACATTTCAAACTGTCATGCACTCACCACTATGGATGCATTTACATATTTCAGCACTCACTACTCACTACTCTCGCTTGAACCACTTAGAAATGTACAGTAGAAGCTTTGCTCAGATGTAACTGAAGTGTTCCTATTTTAAAGTTTTTATTGGTACATTTTATATTTCTCGATACTGAATTTATTTAGTGAAAACTTTACAAATAACTATTCTAAGGCAAGGTACGTTACTGGATGTTAATTCAATATCTTGTAAATAGTTGATATAATGACAAAAAAAGCTTGACTTTTCTCTCTGGAGATTATACACACACGATTTGAGACAAAACGTGTATATTAAATAACTCTGTGACTGAAATGAAGGAATTTATTATCTTACCAAAATATTCCATTTATTTTTCAACATAGTCCTTTTATAACTCGATACACTTTATCCAACTTCTTAAACACTTCCAAAAAATATGATTTCTTTTAATCTATAAGGCGTTTGTTTCAGTGATAACTTCCTCGTTATATTTAAATCTTTTCCACAGAACCACTATGATTTTTAGCAATCAATAACAAAAAATAAAACAGAATCGTGGATACAGGCCACACAAACACCCGTGTTTAAAGATTAGACCATCAAGTACGATTATTAACGAGATTGAAACCTCTCAACTTTCGGACTTATCCTTCAAGTTTGTATATGACTGATTCTGTCGATTAAAATAAAATCCTTACAGCCAAACAATCTTAATTGACATTCATTACAAAGGAGTTCAGAGCCCTTTCTCTTTCAGCTATGCTCATAGTATTGACTTCCTTGAGTAAACACTTCCATTTATTCTTTATTCGTCACTCATACACGTGTAATATGTGTGTTGTTTTTTAAAACCTTTCAATTCACATTTTAAAATCTAAACAAATAAAGAATGAGAACAAAGTTTATATGTACTCAGATTATAAATATATTGAATCCATTTAGAGTTAAGTATTTTCAATCAATGTATGTTCACCCCCCCCCTCCTCTCTCGTTCATGAGTAACAGTAAATTGCAGACAAATTCTCACCAAGTCAACAACAAAGGCTCTAATATCACTCAGTTCATATCAATTTCTATTTCAAATATATAGTTTAGATTTTTGCATGGATAGGAGGCAGAGGTTTACTTTGGAAAGTGGTTCTTGGTACATAAATAGGTCTCCTATTCATACAAAATCTAAACTAATAGGCTATGTGCCGTATTAAACGTATATGAAATACATATATAGGTTAGAATTTAATAGGGCACATAGCCTATTAGATTATTTAGATTTGGACAGGAGACAGGCTTACCTTGGAAAGTGGTCCTTGGTATTAACTAATAACAAGTAAGAAAACACACACACACACACACACACAAAGAAATATTTCGTAAACACTGTTCACTTTCTCACAGTAGAGTTAAGAAGAAGCTCCTTCTTAACTCTACTGATTGAGAAAGTAAACAGTGTTTACGAGTTATTTCAAATAATACATATATAGCAATTTATGCCAATTCTTAATCTACAACCTTACTCTTTTAAAATATTTTTCTGACATACATTTTCTATAAAGTAATTTACCCTCAAAATCCACATTCAGTAACTTCATGTATTCATGAATTATTATTAATTTTTCCTGATCGATCTGAACTGACCCGTATATAAATTGTTTGAACAGGAATAAAAAACATCAGCGCAAATCTATAGTTTTTCATTTGTAATCCAATTATACTCCGTATAAGTGCTATTTAATAACTGCTTTTTTGTACAGCAATAAATTCTCACATTTCAAAAATCAATAATCAGTTTTTTAAATGTTTTAAAAGTCCCTCCCCAGTGAATTCAATATAAATATGTAGCCTTATTATTTGTAGCACAAGATAATAGAGATCAAACTATACAGATTTGCTTGTACAAACCATATTTATACCATCATTCGCCAACCCCTAATGATTTTAAATATAATTTTAACTTACATTAGAAAAGAAGGTATCAATGATAGTGAGGCACTTTTGATAAATTTGCTCATTTTCATGCTTCTGTAAGTTTTCCAATTGGTCAAGACCTCCACATTCTTCAATAACTTCACAAACTCGGCCAACTTCACCAAATTTTTCTGCAGCCTACACAAATATATACACTATTGTTATAAATACAGATAAATGAGATTAGCAGTTTTTTTTTTTTTTTTTTTTTTTTTTTTTTTTTTTTTTTTTTTTTTTTTTTTTTTTTTTGATTACACAAACGTGTAAAATAGATTAACATACATAAATAGATTTAAATAGACATAATAAAGAAAATTTATTTATTCTGTTGAATATATTTTAACAGCTCAAATTGAATATCAAGGTTTTAAAAATGTCTCTCGTATGTGCAACTGTATTGATTCCACCTAGTATACACGTTCTTTCTTTAACCTTTACCCAGCAAATTCTAAAGCTAGGATTAAGCTTTAATCGGAGAATAATGAGCCTTTATCATTTGACACAAACAGAAACTCCAAACAGATTAAATATATCTGATCATGATGTCGACGTTAACTGCCCAAAAATAACAAATTTAACTTTGGCATAAAGAATTCAAAAAATAAACCCAATCTCATTTATTAGTTGTACGAAAATATAAAACAGTATTTTACAGGTATGTAAATTTCAACAAGAAAGAATAAACAAAGAAAATATTTCTTGAGACGAGTGAAACGAGGTTGAAGTCATATTTTAACTTAACAGTCTATATGTTTTTGAATTGGTTAATTGCACAGTTATAGCCAAACATGACGATCAAATAATAAGGTTCTTTGTAACTAAGTCAAATAATATATGCACAATAAATATTTTTTTAAATTTATTTTGTTAGCATGGGACATCTTCCAGTCAATTATTAAATAAAAATTTAATTCAATTTTAATAACATAAAATATTATACGTAAATAAATTGTATTATAATTAAGAAATAATAAATTGAAAATGAATTTAAATAAACATTTTAGTGCATCCTATATAAAGAAAGAACATTCTCGAAGCAAGGAGGAAGGTATGTTGACAATCATAAGATGTCTAAATAAGGAAGTAGGAATGATCATACAATGTTCAAATATGGTAATAAACAAGAAATATCTGAGAAAAATGTTTGGAGCAGGAGGGATGTTGTGCGCGTCACTAGTTGCACATCAGTCGCAAGAAATCTCTTGTAGGGGATGGACGCAAGTGTCCTTTGGTCAAAGTTTAAATCAACATATTTACAAAAGTCTAAGTTGCATTACAGATAAACGAGTTTGGCAGATATACATTTGAAAATAGCGAATCCTGCACTGTTCAAAGGCATAGAATAGTTCTCCAAGTAATACAAGCGTATTGTTCAGAAAAACTAAATATAATGATTGTGAACGTGACATAACAAGCCGACATAACATACCAAAAAACTTCAAATGAAACTATATAAAATTTCTTCAGTTACTACTTTTAAAAAAAAATGGTTTTCAATTAAGATTATGTATTACATTTCCAAGTTTGATAGTTATACAAATTAAAATATCAAATAAATAATTATTTTTCAACAGTTATGCACTTGCTCTGTGATATCCTTTAAAGTAACTTGTATGCTAGATGCATCAATTTATTAAAGTAAAATATAAAACAGTGGTCTGAACACTTCAAGGTTTGATGTTTACAGAATCACTAAATTCATTAAAAAATAAATTCTTAAAAGCCAGCAAAATTTAGAACTGTAAAATTGATAGAATAGACAAAAAGGTTGAAACAAAAATAAAGCCATTTCAAATATTTTTATAATATGAATGCATGGAGTAATAAAGAAAAATTATTAACATCTTTAAGGTTCCTTGGTAATAAAAGTAAACCAGAGTGACTGTTTATATTTCTAACAATACTGAATGAAATTTCACAACTAATTACAAAAGTTAGTGTTCTAGACTTACTGATAGTATGTTTGTGAGGCCATCTAATATCACGAGAATTGTCTTCCATTCATTAGCATCTAGAAGCTTGCACATGAGAGGGATGACTCCAGCCTGTACAAGAATAGAGATCTGCTCTACAGTACCTCCTGAAGTATAATTTGTGACAGCCCACGCTGCTTCTTTCTGAGATTTAAAATCTCCCTGTAACATATCATATTAGGATTAGAGGGATAACTCTTATCAGTTTGGATCAGTAATATAAATTAAAGCTCATTAGTGACATATTGCAACTTTAGTCGTAATTGTCTTGATTACAATTCCAGTCAATGTTTTATTCTATTTAAGCTTTTCTTAAAATTGTAGTAATAAAGTAGAACATTGTTTGGACATAATATTCTCCTGGAATATAGTCCATGTAATACAGCTTGTGCTAGTGAGCTCAAATATTTAGCGGGGCATTCTAAACACCTGACTGAAAACTCAGTCAAACATCCATTTATGTTTTGCACAAAGCCTATATACTGAACCAAAAGATAACTAATAATCAAAGACATCAATTCAAAATCTGAACTGAAAACATATTTTGACATTTCCAGGAATTAAGTTATGTTTTTAGTTTCGTCACAGCAGCCTTGAACAGTAGGGAGTGATGAAGTCACTGTGGGTTTATAAAGTGAGGGGAAGAAAGAGAGGAAATAATCAACTATGTAAACTTGGAAGAGAACAAGATTGATTTAAAATAAATATAGAACAAAATAATTGTACAGAACATGTTGCTCTAATAAAGTGATAATAAATAATCTGTATACAAGCTTACATTTTTCGTTGAAATTTCTTTGTTTTCCCTGCATTGTGTATAAATTTTTGGTATAATTTAAAATTAATAATTGTGTTACAATGAAATATTCTTATCTTAAAGAATTGATTAGTCTTCTTATTTCTTAAAGGTTTCCCATTTTCTTAATTGTTAACACAGAGCGAAAATAAGTTCAGTTTTATGATAGAAGTATTTCTATCAGTTTTTTTGGAATTTGGTTTTTGTAAAATACGAAATGTATAATTTTGCTGGGATCAATAGTATGTATTTTTTTCCTTTTTTCCCCCTTTCTTGGTCACTTAATGGTGAAAAACTTCTTGGGCATCATCGTTTTATTAAAAAAAAAGAAAGAAAAAAAAAGAAGATAAAATAATGACCCGCTAGCCGTCACATACTCTTATAGTATTAGAGTCAGAAAGAAACAAGAGTTGCTCAAGAGAGATCTGATAGATTGATAGAGATGGATCTATCCCAAAGACTAAGTGAAATATGTATAGATCCAGCTAGAATCCCTCGAGGTTGCCATGCTTGTACATACAGACAGCCTATGAAAATTACAGTTTCTGTAAACATAGTGGCTATCAATAGATTTTCATGGATTTGGATTTAGAGCTATTTGTGGCATAGTGAGAGCTTTACATGATCCCTCAGATATGTAGTGAAAGGTTATTATGCTCAGAATACGAAATAATTCATAAATGAACTATTAAAAAAAGGAAGAAATTAACACAATGGGAATATGTTTAATTTTAATTTAATATCAAAATTATATTTTTAAGATTAGATTTAACTTAGCTTAAAAAACTAATAAAGTGGAAAAGTTTACTATATGACTTGCATTTTAAATGATCGATCAGGAAAACAATGGTTCAAGGAACAATTAACCCATTCAGGTAGTAGTTATTCAAGGCCATGCAGGATTAGCTGCAGCAATTAATTTTGTCGAAATTGTATGCGTTTCGTTTGAGCCTTATAAAAACACAACGGTTAAAGATAAATCAATGAAATTTTCACAGTTTATTTACTAAATTAGTATTCTTTGAATGTATATAGAATACTTTCTTTTAAACAGTTACCATTTTATTTTAATTTGTTGTTAATTTGACATTTTTAGTTTTAAAAATTTGTAAAATTGAAAGTAATCGACTATAAATTATATTTAGTGGCATCTCACTTTACTTTTTTTCTCTTTTTTTTTAAAGTTTAGAATATTTTTTACACAAATTAAAAAAGTAGGATCATATCTTTACTTAACCAAAAGATATAGCAGATAATGTTAGTGACTTACCGATTCATTTTTTTAGCGTTTTTCCTAAATGACAATCTTTTATTTCCATGGTAACAATTTAGTATATTTACTTTATTACACTAAACACTAAACATTTTTCACATTATTACACTCTTTACAAAATGCACATTTCATTCTTAGTAATTTACTAAAGTGTGAAAAGACTTAAAACAATTTTCAAGATGTAGTGGAACTTATCAACATTAGGCCTGAGCATAAAATCAATTTTGAGGTTATTTTTAGTAGGGCTATCAACTAAATTTGACTCCTCATATAATCTGGGCTCTAAAACAAAAGGTTTATCAAATTTACCTACCAGTACTTCATTATCTGGATTAGGAATATCATTCGAGAACTATTTTCGGAAGAAAACATCAAAAAACCGCCTTCCTGTCTTTCAAGGTTCATTTCTGAGTTATTTACAAGTAAGTTATTAAATTTTTTATGAGAATTGGGGTATTATAATGTCTTCTACACTTTCATCATTATCACTTATATCGGAATCACTTTCATAGTCACTAAATAAATAGTTATCTACTTCTAAATCACGCAATAATTCACGCTCCATTATCACTTGAAACATAAACAAAACAATGTCGAACGAAGGAATATTCGAGGTTAGCAGATGATATTCAACATATGTTTTGCTTTGAAATCAGGCTGGCAAACCATGAAAACTTAATATTTTGTTTCTAAAAGACTAGCTGAAGCAATACAAGCAACATCTATTGGATTTATACGGAACTAAGACGACAGTAATACAATAAACATAGAACACGAGACCACCTCGTGGTTCAGCGTTTGGTCCAAAAATGCGACCACGAGTGTAGATCGTGAGTCTACCTCAATGGGTTAATGTGATATAAATATTAATTGTATAAAGTTTGTTCGTGGCTGCGGTTAATCTATTCCTAGACCAGACACCTTGTATGCAAGATGATCATGGTTTAATCCCCTTAAAAGTTTCGGCAGCATTGTGAGAGAAATGGGAACACGATCAAACAAATTTGAACTAAGATTAGAAACAAATCCTAGTTACAAAACCTAAAATTGCCACGTCACTCGATAAAAAGCAGTCTGGGCTTACAACGGAACCATGTATCATGAAAATGATTTCAAGAGTGAAATATGTGGCCACAAAAAAATATATTATAAGACTAATATACCGGGTGTTTCAAAATGAATAGCGAGGTTTTAACGCATTATAATTTTTATTACACTACAATTACAGCTATAAATGATACATCAAATGAAACAGCAACTCAAACAGTTTTGTTTGTTGGCACCACGCAATGTTTTCGCCGCTATCCGTTAGAAAACGCTAGTGGCAAAGATGGCGACTAGTGAACAGAAAGCTTTTTTTGTGTTTTACAGTTTGCAAAGACGGAATCTGTAGTTACTGTGCAACGTGCGTTCCGTATTAAGTTCGGTTGTGATTCTCCAGGTGATAATAACATCCGTAGATGGTGCTATATCGTGGCAGAAAGTTTATGGGCCTTTCTTTTTTGGCGAAGCAACTGTAACTGGTATTTCTTATCTTGATACTCTACAGTTATGGCTCTTCCCTCAGTTAAAAGATAATGAACAAGAGAACTTCATTTTCCAGCAAGATGGTGCGCCGCCTCACTGATTGGTTGAACGTTACTGTATTCGACCGCTGGATTGGCCGCAAAGTTTGCTTTGCATGGCCTCCAAGGTCACCCGATCTGACGCCTTGCAATTTCTACCTTTGGGGGTTCATAAAGGATCGTGTGTATGTGCCTCCACTACCAACTGACCTTCCCGAATTAAGAAACAGGATTGAAGCAGCTGCTACAACAATTACTCAAGAAACACTAATCAAAGTTTGGGAAGAACTCGCATATCGTCTTGACATGTGCCATATGATGAATGGTGTTCACATTGAACACTTGTAGGTTTTTCTGTAAAACTCTTTGTTTTTCATTTGATGTGTCATTTATAGCGGTAAGTTTAATGTAATAAAAGTTATAAAGCTTTAAAACCCAGCTATTCATTTTGAAACGCCCGATATATATGTCAGTATTGTATGTGTTTGTTATTTATGTATCATAATAGTTTAAATACCGCTTATGATGGTGAAACAGCTGTAATAAAAATACATTTCTACAAGAATTGCAAGACAGAAACAGAACAATATATATAATAATTTCTATATACATACGAAATACTTACAGATTTTAAAACATCCAAAAGTTGTGGAATAATACCGGCGTTGATTACTTCTTGTATTTGATCAGAATTTCCAGCTGTTACATTTGATACTGTCCAAGCGGCTTCTTTTACAATATTAGAGCGATGGTGCATTAAGAGATGTGTTAACTGTTTAAGGCCTCCCGCTTGAATGATTGCATCAGTCTGAAAGTTTTGAAGATATTCATGAATTTAGTGAGCTTATGCCAAAACAATCTGATTCATAAATTTCTAATTAATTGGAAAACAAAAGCTTAGTGAATAAAAATATTTTTATAGTATCTTTATTATTCATAAAATAAGAACAATATCTCAAACATAGCGAGAATTCCACATCCACAATTGGTCATTTGGATAATTCTTGAGTGTTCAGGGTTCATATATATATATATATATATATATATATATATAAGTTAATATTTCTGAAAAATTCTTTTAACTGGTTGATTATTACTGTTCCACTATCTTTCTGGATGTTGCACAAACAAGCCTTCGATAAAGTATGGCAAGAAGGCCTTAAAGTTAAATGAGTAAATTATTACCAAGAAATTACTGTTGACTGATTAAGTTATATTTTGCAGATTGAAAGTTTACAGTAACTGATGTTAGCTCAACTTCGACCCGATACAAGCAGGGGTTCTGCAAGATAGTTCCTTGGACATATCTTTTACTTGCTATATATGGGAGACTTACCGACTGACAACAATACTACTGTAGCTACCATTGGTGACAATGCAGCAGTAATGGCTCTAATTGAATCACAAGCCGAAACAACAGATAAAACTCCAGGGAGCTATAACACAATAGTCATGGGATTGGAAATTGAAATCCACCTGTCACATTTTCCCTAGGCAAGTAGATTTATTTTGCTGTGTATACATTAATAAATAAAAAAAAAAATACTGTAAAACGACAGTGCAAAATATACGGAAATGTACCTTGATCCACATCACGTGGAAGCATCTTGTGTGAAAGAAAGTGGGAGAAATCTGTATCAAATGTTAATTGGGTGAGGATCATACTTGGACCTCTATAACGAGATTACTTTACCAGACTATCATAAGTGATTGCCGTAAAGTGGTGCGATAAACATTGTGTGACTATTTTATTAACGGTGCACAAACATGAAATGGTCAATGTAACAAGGCACAGGGATTATGTACAGAAACCTTTAAGTGTAGTAGAGTATAACAAGAAAATGAAAGAAACATCAAATATGAAAACTCAAAACTAGCTGTATACAATTCTTTAGTACATCTGAATATTCAACAATAATTATCGTTTATCTTTGTGTAAGAAATATAGTAATTAATCGTTGTATTTACAATAGGTTAACTCTCACGCTTTATAATTGTCAAAGTTCGGTTTGTAAGATAGTTAAAACTGTTACAATGTATTGTTTGTGTTCTCTATTATTTTGTTTCAACTAAGAGTATTAGAGATACCAAGTTTATACGCAGTTTTATCCGACTATTTACCATAAAAGATTTAATTACTCACACATACGCTAATATAAAAAAGACGTGAGCATAATAACATTTTTGTAAAATCAAAGAGGGTCAAATTTTAACATATCAAAATAACTGATTACAAAATTATAATCAAGAATATTAATTCTTTTGGATAAAATAAATTTTAAAATATCCTTTTAGCCATAAATAAACCATAAAAAATAACACCTATCATAAACCCTTAACCATTTTGGTAAATTTTATGGATAAACTGTAAAAGTTGGCAGGAATGTACTTGTATTTAATTTTAGACCATTAACTGAAAAACCGATTTTCTTCCATTACTAATGCAAATGACAGATTATTCTAAATCTAAAACACTTTTCAATTAATTTAGTTTTCTACTTGCGATTCTGCAAACAGATTTGAGTCATTATTCCTCACATTTCACAAGTTAAAAAAAATGTCTACCGATAATTCATAAACTAACATATTTGAAGATATTGTGACCAATAAATCGTTTTAGTTGTTTATGTGTTTTTACTTAAGGTACTAGCTCCATTTTTGAGTACCAAAAATGAAGGAAGATTTTGAGCATCAAACTCAGAGATATGGCAAAAATATACTCACAATCAATTTGATTAAAACTGATCCCCACATTTGGACTGTAAAGCAATAGACTGACGACAGACAGACATTATTCCAAAAAACTACTTTTTTGGACTCAGGGGGCTTCAAAATGGATTTACCCACAAAAAACTCGTCATAGATATAAAAATGTTTTTTTGTTTATGAAGACTATGACTCACCTGTATGTCATTGCCAGTTACTATGTTTCCAACTGTACGTAATGCTGGAGTCAAAACATTGACTTCTGAACTTAATAACAACTCCACAAGTCTAGGAACAACACCATTATCTACGACAGCTTGAATTTTATCATTGCTTCCATCAGTGAGGTAAGAAAGAGCCCAACACGTGTCAGCTAAAACAAACCAAACAGGTTATATGTTTAAATAATTAGTGAGATCACTATTCTTGGCACTTGGGATACCTAGTTTTAACCCCCACCATAACTTACGTGTTTCTCCCTTACTCAGCACTTGGTACAGTCACTGCTAGCATTTTCACACTGAACGTTAGGAACCAGAATTGTTGGTTGTCCGTGCATATTATAAATTGTCAATTCCAGTTTCAATGTATCTATTATACTTTCCGAGTTAATTTGTTCAAATTAGCGATTTTTTATTATTGTTTATACGAAACTAAAAACGAAGAGTTTCATGATTTAAATTTTTATTTCAAACTAAAAGAAAGACAACTAAAAGGCTTTGTTTAAATACTTTTACTTCCTTCAGGTTCTGAGGTTAAAACTAATTTTAAAGTTAAGCATCTGTACAACTTACCAAAATCAGTTAATCACCTCCGAAAATTGCTCGATTCGACATGGAACTTTCTTCCTCCAATGCACTATCACTATCCATATCGGAAACCTCGTCTAAGTTAACAATAAAGTTTTCTAATAAACCTTCATTCTCCATGTAATCTTTTAAAAAATTTAAAACATGATTGCATTGTCTTTCCCAATAATCTGCTGTTATTAATTAAAAATTTTCTTCGAATAATTTTATGACATCTTCAACTTTAAAAGTGCTGTTCAGTTGTCCACCCATTAAACATCTGCCCATATTAGTCCATCGGATTAAGATCTGGATGATACGGTGGCAATCTCAAAATTGAATGTCTCTTTTCAGCTAATATTCTATCTTTTGCATAAAGTTTTATTCTTATTTACACCGATAAAAGAAACGAAAGTAGGATAGGCGCTTATATAGAAACATTTGAGATCTATATTATTTTTTATTGGGGTTGTACCGCTGAAAACAATTGCAACAAAGGAAATGCAGGGGCCCCTCTTTTCCTCTCCACCCCAGACACATTCCTACCTTGAGGATACTATAAGTTTTATTTTTCTTCTTTTATAAATCCACCATTTCATATCAAGCAGTTTTTAATGTACAATTTGAATTTTCAATAACATAATTTGTTGATGTATTATTGAAAAATATTTATTTTGGTAATTTCCCAAAATTACGGCAGAAAAAAAAATATATATTCAGTTTATTTTGGAGTATACAACTGCCATTTGCAAAAGGTAAATTTCAGATTCGGATTTGGATTTCACCCCCAACCCAAATTTCTGGGATCTGACACACTGTTGTATCCAGACATTTAAAAAACTTCAGGCTCTCTAGCTTGCAACATGCTTGTTTCTTTTGATTTATTCTAACTTAGACTCCTTGCTAAAAAAGGCTGCGATACATGTGTATTTAGGAAGCAGGTTTCACCTCTAGACACCTCAGTCTAAGTTTATGACAACACAATTATAGACATAAATGACATGATGGAACACACAGAAAAATGTATGTATAAACATTGTCTTTGAGACATACTTAATTACAATAGAACTATGAAGGCAAAACAAATAAATTGTTGTTGTTTGTGAAATTATAAGTGCCTTATCATTTTTGTTTTGCCTTATTATGGAATTTCACAGAGTATCGACTGTAGTCACACTTAATATAATAGAACTATGCACATAAAACTCAATACTTTTAAAAACTAATCACGAAATTTTTAGTTAAATCGAGGAAAATACGTGTGAGAAACTATTGTGTTCACACTAATGAGATCGAAGCAATATTGAATTTTCTTTTTCCAGATACAACTCTAAATTTTCAAAATCTCACACACCTCTATCATGTATAAAATTTAACAAAAATTGGTTAATCCGTTTAAAGTATACAAATGAGACAATCTTGAAAAAAGGTTAAATTTTTAAACTAAAGAGACAGAAAACTTCAAAATACATACATCTAAAAATCAATGGATTTATGTCACTCTATACTACGCACATGCAACAATTTCTCATTAATTTTTAACTTACCTAAGACATCGTTATCATGGTAATGCAAAAGTTTGTTAAAAGCTGGTAAACAATGTTTAACACTTTCAAATGCAGGAGGTGGATTCTTGTTACGGCATAGGTTAGAAAGAGTCCATACTATGTTTCGAAGAAATAATACCTAAAAACATGACATTTGCTATTATATAAAAAGGCTTAAAACAATCATCAATGTATTCTAAATTATTTCATTCACAGAGCTAGCAGAAAAGAGAGGATAAACAAAGTCTAATGGTGACCTCAGGCTACCTTCTCCATCAAGAGAACTCAAACTCCAGTTAGAATCTATTTCAATCAGCAGACAGCACCTCTTAGTGTGATGTGATGCCAACTCTCATCACCAACTTGGAGAGGGCAGCTTGACACCATCAGCAGAGGTGAGTCATTTTTAGATTTCATTTTGTCTAATCACTTGCAAATTGTAAATGTGGATAGCAAACCAACCTTCATCAATAGACAGAGAAGTGAGGTTATCCACATTATTTTTTGTACAGAAAACACCTTCCATTTGGTTAGGGCTTGGGATGTAACATCAGAAGCCTCCCTCTCAGATCATACATAAATCTAGTTTCAATTAGGAATATCGCACAATAACAACCGGTTTAGGAATCCGAAGGTGACCGACTGAGGGTCCTATTCGATTTAACTGTCGGCCATGATAGGTGGGGTTAAAATCTTTCTGGATACAGACTAGGTCTTCTCCTTGCTGGAAGTGGCCATCATGATAACTATCGAGAAAACTGCCCCCTGCAATCTGGACCAAACACCCAGATGTTAGTCTCTAGATCCTGGTCACAGGAGGAAAAACCTAAGGAGACTTTAACATTTCTAAGCAAAGAAGTGACTAGAGAGTATCACTCAGCTTAAACAGCATACAGCAAAGCTATACACACCCTTCGTCTTAAATATGGTGCAACTGAAATGGGTACTAGAATAGCATGGCATACTTGGAAATGAAATGGCCGACTTCCTTATCATAAAAAGGGAATTAACACCATTCATAGAACCAGAATCAATATGCTGCATCAGTTGGTCTATGGCATCAAGCAGTAAATAACTGGGCCAAAGAAGAGAATCAATGTTAATAGCGATCAACGCCTAGCCATATACTAAGCAAATGCCTAATCCCAGGACTGAAACTAGATCGCTGACTACATTACATCGAGTACAACTTTATAACAGGACAGGCCAATTCAGGAAACATATCAACAGTAGGTCTTTATCTAGGAAACCAAAACTGTTGATTCTGTGCACCAAACACGTTATCTTTGATTATGAGATATTAGGACAAACGTAGAAGGCGCTTTGGAATCCAGCAACCAGGTGACAAAAAGATGTCAACGTAGGTTTTAAAATCTTAGACCTCGTAAGAGATAAGGGGTTTTGACCAATCACGACAAGCCAACAAAAAGGGCACAATTAACCTACAAATCAAGATAACATACAAGCAACTCCCACCTGAGGCGACTACAATCTATCTAGTTCACAGAATTTCAGATATGGGTGAGTGGTAATGTTTTTGTACATTTTTACTTTCTCAGATAGACGTTACATAAAGATATTTACGTGATGGGTCAACAAAAACATTAAGTTTTTGCACTAAAATTTGGTGAATCGGTAAAGGTGTTTGTGATGTGTCCAAACCCATCATATCCCTGCTAATAGTTTATCTTCATATCTTCATAGTATAGTACCTTGCCTATACGATGAAATGCAAGGGGATTAGGAAATATTTAACATAATATCATTTTACCCCTACGCCCAGCTGAGATTGCAGCAAACACCGTGCACACAGTGCATGAAGGGAGCAACAGGAAATTTAGCATAGAAGTCTAATGTGTAGCCCCAAGTTTATACCCTAGCAAAAATGATCAGCTAGAGCATTTTGGAAGAGTCTAAGACCGTCGGGGAAGTTACCATGTGTGTTCGACTTTTTTATGAATTTGGTTCGTAGTTATAAATCAGTCAAAGTATGGCCTGACAGGTAAGTATAATGTCAATCATAATTAGTGTTAGTTCATGTGAGCTTGTTAGTGATATGTCAGTCTAAGGTTAGTTGTTAGTTGTTTACACTAGAATGAGTAAGCCAGTAATTAGATCTGACCTCTGGGTATAATAACTGCTTCCTAACGATTACCTATTCTCAATCATTTTCTTTTAGTTAACACCCATTCCGGCCCCCTAAGTAACCAAATTGTTTCAAATAATAGCACCATGTTTCACATTTCGAGAAATTATGTCTTTTATACCCCATGGTAGATTTTTAAGTTTTTAGGCAATAACTCAAAAACCAGAAATTTTTGAGAGATAGTGACTAAAGCAAAATTTTATCAAAATCGCAAGAGCTACTCTCAAATTTTGAGTTATTGAAATTTGTATAACTTGTGGATTGCTCACATGTCAAAATTGATTAAAATCGGTCAAGTTACACAACTTTTTCTATACTAAGTATTTGAGGGAGTATAAACAGCATACTTGACTGCATGGGCATTATTTAGTATGGTTCCATTCCATTCCCAGTTGGTTACTAATTTACCCCTGCTCCTTTGTTGACTAAATATTAAACACTGAGTGTGCAATCAGTTTCGAGTTGGTATCATTCCCACACATGACAGATGCCACCAGACTATACATTTCACTTGAGTTATTAGTTTACTTTTTTTTTTTTTCTTTTCTTTTCCCTCAAAAACATTTGTATTTGATAACAGGCTGAGCTTCAACACTATATGTTTGGAACAAGGCATCAAAGCAAAGCCTATTTTTACATTCTATGAGCATATAGAGAGAGATACTATTACAGCTTAATGTTTGAACAGATATTTAGCTACAAAAAAGTTTTCAAATTAAATGTGTATATATTTGGTCGAATTTCTATTACTCTTCATAAAAACAAAGTGTTCATGACCAAAGATTAAAATAAATCTTTATGAAAATTATTTTTCAGTATTTTCTAATTAAATCCATAGTGTCTTTCCTTTTAAAAATTTTAAGGTTGTATAAATGAACATATAATTACAATCACTGATTATTCCTGCTAATACAAATTTAATTATTTATGCATAAATATTATGAAGAAAGGCATACAGTATGTGTTAAAAAATGTGTATTTTTTCTGACTAATATTTTCTCAATAAAAAATTGATTTTCCCAGATTATTAACAAAATTCCTGCCTTTTCCCCTCAGAGTTTTCCTGACTACTTAAAATTCCCGGCTTAAAAGCATCCATCAAAGGTTTACACAAACATGAGACGGCAGTTGTCCTTGGACCACTACACGGGCCACTCCCAATGTTAAATATTTCAAGTATCATGTGTATCTTAAATGTTTTAACGATCTCAGATGAGTAATAATTATTTGAAGATGGAGTAAATCTCTAGAACACGTCAAAAAGAATTTTAAAAATATAAATGAAAGGAAATCATGTGATGAACAAAACAAAAGTAAGTAAACTTTAAATGAAATGTGAAACTTATCAACCCAAACCTGTGTGCAAATAGCAAGTAAAAGTATAAAAAAGTTCAAAAATAATTGATAATAAAAACAAAAAATGGTTCATATTCACTAATAACTAACCAAAATGACATTTTGGCGACAAATAGTTTTTGTTGGGTTTTGGGGATGAGTGAGAAAATTTGTGCAATGTTTTCGCCATGTTTATTTATAAAAGTCAACACTTCATTATACTCTAACGCTAGTAACAATACTTCAATTGATATTGTTTAAAAGGAAAAAGTACATCGGTCATCATTGAAATGGTTTAAACTTTAAATTTATGCTAATTATCAAAGAATAATTCTAGAGATGACAATCAATATTTTTGTTGGGGTCCTTAGAGCCTACCATTAAACAAAATTAGATTAAAATTGATGAGTTGATTTTAAAAAAAAAAAACATAATTAATTTTGTGTTTTTCTTACAGGAACTACCTCCAACATTTACCAAGAAATGAAAAAACGGGAAAAAACGGCCTCAGATATGGGAAAAATATGTTCACATATCAAATTATGATTAAAGTCAGTCTATAAACTTAAACTGTAGAGCACTGCACACACCCATGGCAGACTGACATTCCGAAAACAACTATTTTGGACTCAAAGAACCTCAAAAAGGATATATTCGACTCGACACATAACTTTCTCTATACTGTACTATGTACATGTAAAAAAAAATTTTTTTTTAATGACAACTTGATTGAAATATCAGTTAAAATTAATTTTGTTGAGGGTCATTTAACACTTACTGTTGTATCAGGTTTGACAAGTTCCAATAATGAAGGGACTGTATTATAAGACAAAACCAAGTCGCGTGTACATGCACCGTCTCCAGCGATATTTCCTAAAGCCCATACAGCTTGTTCAGCAACATGTGGGTAAGGTGAAGATAACAATGTCACAAGTTTAGGTACAGCACCACCTTTCACAACTGCATTTGTCTGTTCTGAAGTTCCAGAAGCTACGTTGGTTAAAGCCCAAGCCGCTTCAAACTGTAATGTTGGGCTACAAATACAAACAAATTAAAAATCAATCACAATAAATCAGTTTCATATAGGATTAGACAATAGTTTGGGGACAATTTTGTATGAGTAAAAGTTAAAAAATTAACATATTTGCATTTTGTTGTACATGTTCCACCAGTGTTTTCATAGGCCTGCCATACATTAATAGAATCATTCTATATAGTTTTAAAAAAGAAGACAGCAGTTGCAATTAAGCTGTTTATTCCCGATGATGGCAAGCTAGTGCAGGATTTCAGTTCATAATGCAAAATACAATAAATATTGTATCCAGCTGTCAATGTTAATTGAAATCGAGAATGAAATCACAAATGGTTCGGTGCATAAGAAAATAATGTATTTATTATTTTACTTCATAAATATTTGTACGTATAGTGGTTAAATAATTATCATTGAGAATAAATAACTACTAAAAAAATATATTTTAAATAATTATAATGTTTTGGAAAGTATAGGTTGATGTTTAAAATAATAAAAATAAAAAAAGATTAATAGATTATAAAAAATTGAACATGTAAAATAGAAGTGATGAATCTATGAACGTATGAACATAAATAGTTATGATGGGTGAGAACTTGGAGGGTATCATCTTTGCATTAGTATAGTGAAATTGTAATCTGGCTTTACAAAAAAAAAGATTTCCTTTTTCAAACCAATACTAGAGAGAACTTAATGATAAGAGTGTGGACAGACTGGGAAGTAAGATGTGATAGCTGGGAGAAAGCAAAGTAACAAGAGAAGGTAAAGAATGTGTTACTTAAATGATAAATTGTGTGTATAAAGAAAGAATGGTATGTATCAAATTAAAATTAAGTTTTTTCCAAATACTAAAGTGAATATAATGAACTTGTAACTTGTAATCAAAGTTAGATTCTGAACATGTTGGAAATTTGAAGATAGACTTCTTTTTCACATAAATACAATAAAATCTTTGTTTCAAGACTTTCCAATATGTATTTTATTACGAGATGCTATCAGAAAGTTTCCAGACTGTATTCATTACTGCTGTTGGACATGACTGTACAAGCCGGTGTGCCAGCATCCGATTACATAATACCTAATGAGTAAGTGTACAGAGTTTCATTGCATTGTGAGGTCGTGTTCGGTCTACAAATTGTGTTTTATAATCATGTGTTATTGTTCATTTGTGAATTTTATGATGGCTAATAAATTCAAGCAACAAACTTGTATCAAGTTTTGTTTTAAACTTGGTAAATCACCTACTGAAACTTTTGTAATGCTTTGAGAAGTTTTTGAAAAACATTCCCTAAAGAGACCACAGGATTTTGAGTAGTAGAACTTCTCTTGAAAATGATTATCGTTCAAGATGACCTACCACGAGCAAAACTGATGAAACTGTTGAAAAAATTTGATAACTCATTCACGAAGACCATCATCAAACAATCCATGATTTGTTTACAGTACAAGTGTCAGCATAAGCAAACTTAAGGGACGAAGGTTTTGACATGGCAGAGGAGATCTAGAATGTAAAAACAAATAATAATAATATTGATATAATTAGGTCTTGAACACATTGACAGACCATGATTTCAAGAGGTGATTGAAAATGGGGTCATTCCACGTCAGTTCAACCAGACCATTTCACCCACCACCTCAGATTTTTATGAAAGTTGGTATGTTTGTTTTATATGCAGAGATAAGTAACACCATCAAATTTCGACTTTTTTATCTCACTTAGTTTTTGAGTTATGGCACTTTAAAGTTTGGACGTTTTTCAATTTCCACGCCTTGGATAATGCCAAACAAAATGTGTCGTAGAAAAGAAAATAATTTTTCATTTACTTATTTCACACCCATTCTTGATGAAATGTTTAAGGTAGGTTCTTGTGACTATAAGGATTTTTTTTCCCCCAAATATATCAATAATCTAGGTTAAAGCTATTATTAAAAAATAGCTTGGCTTAGCGTTGAATTCAATATCTCAAAAAGGGAAGGAGATAATCAAGAAATCCCCCCCCCCATTATCTGCATGAAATGAGCTTTAATTTAATAAAATAAAAATCCTCTGTATTTTGTTCCTTCTATTGCTTAAGTCCATTGCAAGTTTCAATATATTATTTACAACCAATGTGAGGTTTGTCAATTCCAATGAATGGCTACAGCTTTTAAAAGAAAGGTATAAACTACATTTTAATATTTGGTTAGGTAAGATAAGAGGATTGACCTGGTCCTTTGTCATTGTCATATGTCTTTGACCTGTGGATTGGGGTGAAAGATAACTGTACCACTAACAAAACAATTAAGAACAGGTGGCTTGCTCCTTGCAAATATCTGTGTAGACCTTACCACTAATAAAATACATTTTATTGTAGTTTTAAGTTTAGTTCCATTTCACAATTAGAAGTGTAAGTCTAGATGTAGCTATAGTTTAGAAGCAAGATCCTCGGATGATGATAACCATGTTTTTGAAATGTACATTAGGGCAGTTTGAGGAATAAACTAAATAGAGTACAATAATTGTGTTTTATTTCTTGCTCCTAGTGATTGTGGTTAGGGGTATATTCAAACCATTATTATAGATTGTACTGAGTGAATGAAATTTATGAATGTCATACATGGCTACTAATATAGTTTAAAAAAGAAAAGAAAAAACTTTAGTCATACATTCAAATGTGTTTGTACGTATGTGTGGCTAACTCGATTTCTGTGTGTCTAATATACAACATAATAACAAGGACTGTTTTGTAAACTTACTTGTCAAACTTTGCAAGGAACTCAATACATCGAGGAACTAAGCCAGCAGCAATCATTACATCAATCGGTGGATTACGTTCTCTACTCAAAGTTTTTCTCGCTGCTTGGGTTGCTTGTAATTGTATTGATTCATCAATATTGTTCATTCCTAAAAGACAAGTTACAAAAATTAGAAAAAGGAAAACTTTGATTGTACATCAACCTTTAAACAAATGATTTCTATTAATCTGTCACTGGTTATTAAAAGTTAGACAAGGTAAAAAGTCAGGCTATTTATATCTGTGTATGCATTCTTCTCTATATCCTTAATAGACCCGTACAAGCTAGCATATTCTTTATGCTACTGCATTGCTACACAGTAATAGCCTGCCATACATAAGCTTACATTCTGTTAATTTAAATATTCCATTTAAATAAATAATTTGTAAACAATTATTTTATGTTTCTTATTTTAGCAGCTGGCGAGTTACAACAGCCATAATAAGCAAAACATTCCGATCTATATGTAATAATTATCTCTTTTTTCACTACCAAGCAATAAAAAATGCCTATGATGATTCACATAATTAACCTTTTGGAGATCAAGACTAAACTACAATGTATTCAATGTAATGTAATAGCACACCTAAATTCTTAAAATTCTAACTCTTGTCAGAAGTACAGAAAAAAATGAGTTCACTATAACAAACACTATTTATTAAAAACAAAATTTATAATAGTAAACAATTTTTCAATATTCAAAAACTCAGTCTCACAAAGATAACAATTCTTAGTTTTCCTGTGAAATTTCCAAGTTCCTGTTTGTTGGCTTAATTGAATTTGTGCCTACAATATTTAACATCGAAGTGGTATAGATATGATTTACAAACCTGCCATTATTTCTTCTAAAGACATATTGCTAGGAGATTTAGAGTTGTTGTCTTGGAGAGGGCTGAGAGCTTCATCACCGATAGCAATATTCCGTCTCTTTAGAAGTTGATCATCTTTTCGAGCTTTCCGAAGTTCAACAGTAACTACACCTCTGCGACGACGCATTTCCTGAAATAAAGTGAGCACACAATACATATTACAAAAGTTACTAATTTAAGCTCACATCGAAGTTTGAAAATAGTACATCTTGGTCGAGTGAGACCTGATAGGAAAGATAAAAAGAGACCTAACAAAGACAACAAAAGGTCTAAATTCTGCTAGGGTAACATTGGGATTGCCATGCCCGTACTTACTATAGTGAGTCCCTATAAAGTAGCTAACATTATCCAAGCCACCTAACAAAATTATTTATTTATTTTCCTTTACTGTCACAAATACATTTATTTTACAAAGTCAGCAAGAGCCGTAAAACAGGTGACAATACTATCATACAACATAAACTTAACACTATAATAGGCCTTATTTAAATAATCAGTTACTCTTTTTTTTAAGTATTATTATTTTTAATACAGTATTCTTAAGTTCAATAGACAGCCTATTGTGGTCTTGTATAGTATAATAACCATCGATATTGTTAAAAAAAAGCAGAATAACTCAAACAATTTTTACAAAATACAAAACTATATAACTACTGTAACTGACCCACCATTGGGAGTATTTATTTATGTATTTTTCTGACAAACTGTAATTTTGTTTTTAGTACAGTTTTCACTCTGGTTTTGGAACATAAACTTCTTTATTTTTCCAAATTTTGATTCAATAACTAGTGTTGATTATGAGATATTAAGTCTTCTGACTGACTGCACTCATTTTCATTATCATTAAATTCCCAAACTGGAAATTTTCGGAATTTGGAAAAAACTAGATTCAATACAAGAATCACACACACACACACACACAAATTATTACAATATGATAGGTGTTAAATTAAAACTGATTTTGATGTGCGAGTGTGAAACTAGAATCTACTATTAGCTATTAACAGTTGTTTTATTTCCACGGATCCAACACTATACATTTTTTGTATTCAATTTAAATAATCTTATATGCTAAAATAATTATATTTTTAAAATATTCAAAGAACAATAGGAATAATATAAACATACTAACCTAACAATAAAACAAGAATATAAACGATGATATATATAACAATGAGATAAATCCAGAAGAAACTCAAATCTCACTTGATATAAAATATCACAACATTCTACTGAGGTGATTAACAGTTGTTGGTAGAATAAAGAAATAAGTTACCAATGATTAGTAACAGTAATCCACTCACACTCTTTTGAAATGCTGAATAAAGTAGTTCCGAGCTGTACATTGCAGTTTGTTTAACACTCCTACTTAGCAACTTCTGTTTCATAAACATTACTCGCACAGCTCAAAAAGAATCAAGTGCACCAACAACTACACCTGCCAATTGTTAATAACATTAGGCCAATAAACATACCAGGATTGTTGAAATTCTGTGAATTTCCAAGAATTCAAGGATATTCTTAAGATAATGTCGAAGAGGATGTCAAAGGTAAATGTCCCTGAAATACCATATCATGTCAACTGCAAAGCTAGCTATAAGCTATATATGAAGAGTGCACTGACTTGGTAACAAGGACAGATCTATAATCCCCAACGGTACAGTGTCAGAAGTTTGTGGTATCAAACCCAGAGAGTGACAACCTAAGCCTGGGAAAGCTGACAATTCTTTTTCAAAAGGAAGTAATTGTCCTGATTGAATGAGTGAAGAAGAATATAGATATAAAGGAAAGACCATTTATATAAACTCCGATAGGAAGGCAGCATTTCTGGTTTTGGCAAACCACAACTAGATAACAAGATAGTGTGAGATTTTCGTAGCATCTTCAAAACCCCAACAAAAATCAACAATGTAAATTTGCTGTAGGTCCTGAGATATAGGAATGACGAAACAGACAGGTGTGCTAATGTACACTGTCCCTTCATTAGGTTAGCACCTGTGTGTAGAGTATATTATTCTTTGACATATAGGTATGTCTCCCAATGGGTCTTAAAGGAACATCAGAAAACTTAGAAGAGATCCGAAGACAATAGACAGCCTAAGAGAATGTTCAAGGGTCTTTCGAGACTCAATACAGAAAGCCCTCAGACTTGAACAGAACAAACCTAAGGAAAGGTGTTGGATTGTTAACGGGTCACTAGATGATCCATAGTCATCTACACAGATTGAGGTTTCATGTATCAGACCTTCTGTGTAGGAAATATGATTAAGCTGAGCAGACAGTTCAGCACATAATATTTGACTGCCCAGTTTTGATCAGAAAACGGATAATCCTTAAGCACTATGTAGAGTGGAAAATAGATAAGAGAACAAAATAACATCATCCAAAGTATCTCATGGTTTTCTAAAATCCTGAGATTAAAGATTGAAGAGGTATAACTTGCATAAAATATCATACAACATGTAGGCTAATGTTTTTAAACCAGATTTATTTATTTTATAATTATTCAAATACAAAGTGAGTAGCCTATTCTTAATATTGAGGTTCAAAAGTTCAATAGTCTGTAACTCGTGCCATGACTATTTTTATAACACTTTTATATGCACAACATAAATTAAAACTATAAAAACTTTAAAAAACGAATAAAAAGTATACAATGGAAGTGGATAAGTGATATGATACAAAGTTAATGGTGGATTGTGTTATTAAAATGGTATTTATATTGCTTATGTTAATAAAAGTTCTTTCATTCACAGTTATAATGATACCTTTAATTCAGGTTATAAATAAACTATCACCTCAGGGTACCATATCATCAAGTACAAGACCCTGACCGCCATTAAAACAGTCATGATCAACAAACCTTCTCATTACGTAGCCCATTTCCATTCATGGGCTATAACATTATTAAAAATAATTGTTCATTCACCAGATTGTTACCCATATAATTTTCTTATAAATAAACAGTGAATATAATTGATTTATTAAAGTGTAGTGCTAAATATACAATATAATAAACAAGTAAAGAAGAGGAAATAAGAAAAGAGGTTGCTACAAAATGGGAAGAAAAATAAGGGGAGAGGATTGAGAGATCATTTTTGGTGAGGACAAAAAAAATAAAGCCAGACATCTTTGACAGGGGCTTTACAAATATATTAATACTATCTCAAGATACACATAAACTGGCAATACCAAACCAAAACACTTAAAAGCAGTAACCAGTATCAAGACTAAATTGTTAGAGAAGAGTTGGTAATTATAATAACAAATTTGGTAAGAGGCCAACTCCAATTAAACCTCCATCATATAAGCTACTTCAAACAAACATCTTGTGCACATAGAATAATATAAGAATAAAGGACTATAAACTAACACCCCAATTAAACATTTAAATTTTAATATTAATTCCTACTAATATTCATAAATTATAAAATCATCCTTCATCATTACATATTTTCACCCAAACCTATCACCCATATAGATTTAAGCATCACCGAAATACTTTGTTAGTATTAAGTTATCCTTTAAGTTTTACCTAAAACAAGTGATTATCTAGTTTTGTTATTAAATTGAACATATTAGCTTTATAAACCAAAAGGGCTATCCGAGGAATTTCAAAGACGATACCTGAGATCTAATAAATGTTTTTAAACTTAAGATAATTGCATTGTACTATATTAACAGAATTGTATTAACAAATAACAGTCATATTTATATTTCATCCACCTCATTTATACAGTATTGAGCTTGCTACTATTAGTTGAGGGCATAAACTCTAACACCGGTCAACGTCAACACCAGTTACAGTTGAGCGTGATTAACTGTTGAAATAAACTGCTAATGTTAACCTGCCAGACAGAACATAAGACCAAGCGTCTTTATTCAGGGTGCAAATAATAGTGTGAAAATATTTACACTATTACAGTTACTAACTAACACAAGTTATTTATACAGTTACTTTCCTTTCACACAAGCACAAACCTAACCTAAATATTTACACAGTTAGTTGACAGCTTTTATCAGCTAAAACTAAAGTTATTTACACACACTATTTTCGTATTATCCAGTCGTCGTTTTAGATTTAGTAAAAAACAAACAGTAAAGTAGTAGGCTACAGCAGAAACATACGTTGATTCGTTGATGAATAAACATTGACGTTAATTGATTCGCTTTAGTTTCTCAACTAAACAGACACGACAGAGAGGCTTACGTGTAGCTGGGTGTGCGCGCATCGAGTGGGCCGCTGGAGCTAACAAACAACCACTGATGCGTCACCTGCAAGCACTAAGCAGTTGATGAACATTAGCGGTTAATACCCTTCTTCGTCAACTGTGTTGAGCATTGATTTTGGTCAACATTGACACTTATCTGTTACCCGTTACTGGACACAGCACTAGTTACTGTGGCCTTTAATGAATTTTGAGAGAGTTGTAATTTTGGTTGATCTGGATGAAAGGTGAATTTATAAAATCAGTTCCATGGCACTTGTAACAATTCAAAGTATATTTTAAAATTTTAATACATAAATAAATAGTTGTATTAAAATAACCAGAAGAAGAAACGATCTCAAGTATTTCATACCTAAACTTGAAACCTAACGACACCTAGTGGGAAATATGCGAACTCCCAGAAAAGATGCAAACATGTTAAATAATCCGATTTCAAATCAGAAATGAACTAATTAAAATGACCTCCTGATATTTTCGATATACACTTCTCATATCTAATCACGCAAAATTCATACATCCTTCCAGGAAAATTACTACTTTCGCTCAAAACTAAAACTATTCATTAAATATCTATATTTAAAGGTCAAAATCTTTGCTCAACAAACATCAATATCAAAGCGGGAACCGCAAAAAAAATGGTATTTACATGAGAACTATAAACTCCGGATAAAAAAGGATAAAGCCTATAGACGACGGATATTTTTACACATAAAAAGTCTTTGACAAAATTATCAAAAACATACCGTTAAAACAGGACAATCGGAAAAACAACTCACAACTTATTTACAATGTACCACGGAAGACATCTTATATTATGGTAATCACACCTACTACGGGAGAATTTGTCTATGATTGGTCCACAAAAATATCTTAATGTTGGATGAACTTTGGAAGAATGTTAAAAAGATCCCCAAAATAAAGTCCCATTATTTCTTCATTGCACAAAAAAAAGATACCTTAATAATCCCATGTACCTTCCGAAGTCGCATTAGCGCAACTTCTGCTGCGGTGGCGTTAATATGTAAGTACCCAAAATTACTACGTACAGCCCTTACTCACATTTCACTCATTTTTTTAAAAAATAAATTCAACATCAAATGTTCATTATTGTTATAAACATATTATTTACATACAAAAGGTGAAGGTGAAAATATATAAAACAGAAAGGTAATTTTTTTAAGATAATCTGTAAAAACTATAACATTTTTAATTTATTTTTTAAATGCCATGTATATTCTAAAAGTCAAAAGTGGGAGGGGAAATCAAAAAGTTGTCACACAAAATATGAGGGAAAAAATCAGGGAATTTTAAATTAAACTACAACATTTTATTTACCCTGAGGTTTTTTGAAAAAATAAATAAATAGTATCTACGTTTCCTGAAAAATCCATAAGTGTAGCTAACATATTTTCCAACTTATAAGGGGTTGTTCCTCTTAAAAAAATTAAATCAATGAAGATTAAAAAAGCGTAATACAAATTCTATATTTGTTCAAGATTTTACCATTATATGGATATAACATCAAGATTTTCTTTTTTCAGGGAAATAACACTAGAGGTTAAGGAAGAAGCTGATTGAACAAAGATTTTGAAATATACATCAACTGATAATAATGTTGTAAAACCAATGATGACAAATCACAATATACCTTTACCAACAGTTCAAACTTGGGGATGCTTATAGGATTTATTTTTCATGCCTCAAAGTATAATATTGTAGTTGTGCAAGTCATCACAACACTTTAGAGTTTCTACTTTTTTGTGACTCTTAATTAACAGTAACACACAAGCATACACTTCTTAAATAGTAAAAATAAAATATCAACTTACATCAGAGTTTTTACCCATATTCTTGTATTTGTCTTTATTCTTAAAGTTTTCTTGTTGTGAAGGCATTTTTACGTTATTTGTGCTTTAAGATTTCTAAAATAAACAAAATACAAAGTTAATTATGACAGTTAGATGAAAATTGTACATAAAAGTTATTGTTATATTTCTAGTTGATTCAAATTTAAGATTTACTGGACATGTAATAATTTTAAAAAGAACTATTATTAGTAGACAACAACAAAAAACAAAAATATAAATATAAATATAAATATAAATATAGTCACTTATCATTCCCATAAGTTAGAATATCTATTTGTAATTAAAATAATCTTCTGATTACACTTGTCCGTTATCTTACAGCAACCACTTAACAGGTTACGTTTAGAATAGGGTATCACACCAAAATTATAGTAAAAGAGATGTAAATCTAAGAACTTAAGATGAATAATCAACTATAAGAAACATAAATGTCATACCAAACACATGTACTAATCAACATGAGATATTCCGTTACATTTCAACGGCAATTACTACCAACCTAATCTTATTTGACATAAGTATTTTATTTCACCAAATTCTTTATTATAAACGACTACAATTAACACACAAAATGAAATTTGTATTATTAGCCTACATAAAATATTTGATTTAATAACAAAGGGGAAAAAACTGAAAAACTATGTACATTCTGTTTAGCATAATTGCACAGAAAAGTATTTTTAGGAGTTTTGATATTTGGTAAGCCCTGGTCACTTCATCACTAACCTCAAGATGCCACATCAACTTTTTAAAGGCTCCAAGTTGTTCATGTTAAAAATGAATATTTAATAGAGTAGAACACAGCTGTAATTTGGAAAAAAGAAGAAATTGTGCAGGGGTTTCCAAGCACCCATCCAAGTACTAACCCCACTCAATGTTGATGACTTCAGTGATCTATAAATGCATTGAATTCTGTAGTTTTGAAATCGTGATTTTTCGGTGAAAAAGTTAGCTCTGCATTGAAAACTTATTTTATTATTAATAAATAAGGTATGTAGAACATGATTATTATTTTTTTTTTTTTAATTGCCAAAAACACTAGTTGCAGTTGCAGTCACAGTAAACAATTACCATTCCCTTCAATATAGTTGATTATACATATTATGATTAGTTATATATACTCATTAAATGGTAGCCTAAGATTGGCAGTTGAACACTGGTTGAGGTCTAATAGAGCCTAAAAATTCATTTTAACAATTGCTAGGTTTGTCATCTTGTTCTAGAATTCTTAAAACAGAGGATAAAAACTTCGCCCTAAATTAAACTGCCTTGTTAAATCCTGCATGATAATTTTTATAGTTTTTTTTTTGGTAAATGTCTGGTTTTTATTATTATTAAAAACAATTATTAATAAAAACAAACCTCATTATTAAACAATTGGATCATCCTTTAGCTGGTATGATCCTTTTCAAGCATCAAAATACATTATTCCCGTCTGAAATAAGCAATTTAAAAGTACGAAATCCTAGATATAAGGTTAAGGCATTTGTCTATATTAATTTCTATGGCAAATTGGGTGTCTCATCTCTCGATGTTTGTTTATATTCATCCGCGCAAATAGGTTTGGTTAGATAATTATATACTGTATGTATATATATGACCTCCTTGACCTGTAGTTCTTTAAGTAGGCCTGGTTAAGTAGCTATAAAGGAATAGTTCACACTTATTACACGACATGATTGATACTAAATGATATGTAGTTTGAAATTCTTCATAGTGACAGTTTTAAAACAACTATTTTCCGTGTAGAATAAAAAAAATCAATGGATTTTACTTACCTAAAATGATCAAATAGGCTATGTGTTGAAATAACATCAAAATGCCATAAAAAAATAATTTTAAATCACTGTTTTCAGACAGAAATAATAAATTGGGAAACATAAAAAGTGACTAGTGTTGTTCAGAATTTTTAAAAAAATGCAATTTTGAAGATGAAATTTCGTACTTAAAATCTATCGGACATGTGTCCTGCAATTTACCCTGAAATCATACCTTTTAGAAGACAGTTAATGTCCATACATCTAAAGATACACTATTCTATTAGCTATGCATAATTTATATATTCTGAACATCAAATGGTAAATGGTAAACCTTTACTTTAAGGTGGCGCTTTATTTTTCGGAATTATTTTAAACCATCTATTACATAACTTACTTTTTAAGAGTAAATAATATTTTCCTTACGCACATCACTATTTTTCACTGAAAAATCACAATCTAAATATTACCAAATCCGACGTATTTATAGGTTAAAACATAACAGCAATGTTACTAGCATATGGTTTGATGCATGCACATTATACAATGAGACTAAGCTATATCGCTATTTCATAAAACAACAGGTTTGTCCAGGTTATCTTTTGTATGTTTATTGATGTTAATAATTTGCTTATTTCGCGATAAAATTATATGAAGCCTGCATTTCCAAAAGGATGTAAGTGCCAAAATGGACGAAATTACGTTTTCTGTGTAATCGGGTTGTAAGTGCCACGAAATATCAGTTTTCAAAGTATTACAGCGGTGCGGCGCTCCTTGTGGGCCAAATGTGAACTTTTGTTGTTGTGCAAGTCAAAAGGGTGTATGTCCCTTGGTGCAACAGTTTGAGATCACTCAGTGTAGGTGAGCGGTACGCTACTTGACTTGCATAGCTGTTTGCGCTGTATAATTTTAACAGTTTATTTCAGTTAAAATATAATATTAAATAGTTTTTTATGAGATGGAGGTACGGTATATTATATCACAACAGGTTTGGCCAGGTAGCTATATATATAAACACCTGGCCAAACCTTTCGTAAGTTTATTGAAGTTAATAATTTGAAATTAGATTATTAATATGGAGGATTCACAGCATATCACGTATGAGACGTAAATGTGAGCATCTGCCTTTACATCTAACGTATAAATATGTCGGATTTGATAGTTTCTAGATTGTGATTTTTGAGTGAAAAATAGTGATCTGTGCAAAGGAAACAATATTTATGGCTTAAGAAGTAAGGTATGTAGTAAACAATAAAAAAAATAACAGGAAAATAAGGCACCACCTTAAAGTAAACATTTACCCATCAAATGCAAACTTGTAAATTGCTTATTTTTTAAAGAAATGATGGATTTTGATACTTGATAAGGGTCTTCAAAGCTTAAGGATGATCCAATTGTTTATTAATGAGGTATGCAAAACACAATTTCATGAAATTTTTAGCCTATATGAAATCACAATGGGATGTGAACTGAACATTTTTCGGTTTTTAGGGAGTTAAAAATAGCATACAAGGGCTTACCCAGACCCTCCCAATTTATTCATTGGCCAGATTTATACCAGTAATAATTTCTTATCAAATCGTTTCAATAATAGGCCTACTGTATGAAATATCAAAACCACATTAATCACCAGGCTTCAACATGAATAGTCTAGGCTATGCCATAGCAAGTTTGAAAATGAAAATGTAGCAAATAGCCTAATTAAACCGGCTAGGGCCTTGAAATATTTTAGGCTATTCTAAGAACTTAATGGCATTAATTATCATTCTGAAATTTTGATCTATTATAGACCAAATCTATTTTATACCAAACACTTCTAGCCTAGTTAACCCTTGATTCCATATAAGTATTAATTATTTACATAATATTAATTAGATCTACACATAAATGGTAAAATGTTTTAGAATGTATAAATTAAAACGTACCTAAATAATAACTGTGAAATGAAATACTAAATAAAAAACCGTCAAATCATACAACAAAATTCTTGAGCTAAAAACCGCTGAACTGCAGGTCAATACCCGAATCAAAAAGTACAAAAATTAAATCATTTGAGTTATAAGTATTAAATTATACTTTTACTGATTTACTATATCTTTAACAGTACAAAAGACTTACGTTTTGAAAATAATGACCAGTACTGAATAAATTGTTGTTTGAGGTAATTTAACTAGACTAAAATACTGATATTGTAGCTAACCACTCTCTTTAGTCTTTAGTGCAACAGCAACTGGCTTTCTTGCGTTCTTCCGTTTTTCTTCAACTCTTAACGTATATTCTTCAGTAACCAATCACACGAGTTGAAATTTTAAATTTTTGAATTCCTAACAGCCATTGGATAGTTGCGTTAAAGGTATCTAGATTGTAACAATAGTTTACCAGTGCCTTTTTTCTGTTACTTTTAAGAGATTTGTGTAAATTATTTTTGATTAGCCATGAAAACGACTAAATATTACATTATTTTTTACAACGACAAATTTCTTGGTGTTTAATTTATTAACTTTTTGTCATCATTATCCCGTTCTTTCATTGTTATATTCCATTGTGTGGAATAACTATTTCAGTCTAAAAGAAATTGAAAAACAACTGCCAATACAATAGCTGAAATGAAGTACTGTACTGAAAATAGATACCAGATAGTATATATATTATTATAGATCTTCCATAATTTTCAGAAATATTTATCTACATGATAAAGAATAATAAATAAAACGTAATATTTCTCTAAAACAAAAAAAAAACAAGTAAACTTGTAAATAAAGTTGCAATCAATAAAAAATACATTATAAGACAGTATGATCCATCTGAACAATTTCTTGAGTGGAACTTCTATGCTTTACCCTAAGTGAACCAGGTGGTTGGTAAAGTATCAGTCAAAGGTACTCACTGAAGATCAGAAGATCACGATCACATTCACAAGAATGAATGCAAGGGGTGAAGACTGAAGAGGGAACTGCACAGTGCACTTGCGCTGATCGCAATTTTATTAGAATTAGACTACACTGACTACAGTATACAGTAGTACTACACTATATGTAGGTTGTAAAGTTGTAAGGTGATTACAGTACTCTATTTTGTTCGTGACGACTTGGCAACCCAGCGATCGTGTTACTAAAGTACTGGTACATCGTAAATTTTTATTTTAAACTTTTCTCAAATCTCAATATCCTTTTTTGTTTCAAGGTTTGCAGAAGCATTAAATAAGCAAGTAGCACCCTAACCTAAAATAATTATTATAAGTTTGCTTAATATAAGGTTTCATAATGAGGTATATAAAACTCAATGTCATACAATTTCTATATTAAATCGCAACATGGTATCAACTGAACATTTACTGATTTTTGATTAAAGGAAAAACCTAACCTGTACACCATATCAAATAATATCACACATTATACTAATTTCAGCCATATTAGATCTCAAACTTTTTTGTAGCCTAAATTATATTAAATTTATACTTAGCATATGTGAAGTTTGTATGTGCATAGTATTTTTTTAATGTTTAGAATTAATTAAAGGAATAATATGAATGGTTTTAAGCCCTAAAAAATAGATTAGGGCTATTTAATTTACATTAATACCTCTATTAACCCAATTTGTTATAAATGCCACTTGTATTCTGAATGTTAAACAGATTACTTGTTCATAAAATCCAGCGCTTAATTTATAAGCTACTTCCTCCTACCAAACATAAACTTCAGCAAACTCGTGTAGCAAAAGAATAAATGTCTTTTTTTCTCATAAAGAAAGATAGCGACACTAAAAAATTGCATAAAAATAGTTCCACTTAAATATGAATTTTTATTTTGTTTAAAAGACATTACTCCCATAGGCTATGTAAACAGAACTTGATTATTACACTAACATAAAAAAGTAAACAAAAACTATTCCTTGCAATATCTTTCCAAAAGTTCAGTTTTGGGAGTTATAGCTCTAAAAGTGATATGAACTAAAAACACCTTCTTTGAAAATTGAATTATTTTAAAATGGGTCAAAAATATTAATCAACTTTTGATGAAATATTAAGGTGCCAGTTCTCCTGTACAAGAAATTATGATTCACAAGTAGCCTAATTGGAAAAAAAAAATAGAGACAAACCACATTTTAAAGAAGTTTTTAGTTAGCTGGTTGACCAAATTCTTTAAGGTTGTTTTAAAACATGTTTTTTTTTTACTCAGGGGGCCCTCAAAATGGCTGTTTCCATGAAAAATTTCATAACAGTTTTATATGTAAATGATTGGAAAGTCATGTGCTAGTTCCATAAATTATTTTATTTATTTGATTCATTTGTAGCAATCATTAAAACCCCAATCTCCAAACATTTTAGCAGTCTTATATAAATAATAACTACTTAATTTTTAATAACATTTGGATTTATTTAAGAATTTGATAAGAAAGAGAGCCTTAAAAAATTGGATTTTAAAATGATATCTGTGGAGTGTTCTGCAAGCCTAAGGAGTCGACAAATTTTGATTGACTTAAATAATAGGGTATATTTTAGCCATATCTCAAAACCAAAATCTAATTCAATTTTTTCCCCTATCATTTATTAATTGACTTAAAATTTAGTAACTGCTATAAGATTAAAACTCAAAGTTAGCTCCAATGATTTTTTATTTCTGCTAAAATGGTTGATTCTTATTTGGTTTTGTGTATAGGTGAGTGAGTACGTTTGTGTACCTTTAAATTTTTAGTTATGGTAATTATATATTTCATACATAAAATAAAGTTGAAAACCCCCTTTAAGGACCGATCTGGAGTAAACTAGATCTAACGAATTTTGAAAAATTAATGCAGATAGAAATTGGTTAAAAAACAATATTTTTGACTTAGGAGAAACCAAAAAAATGTTTCTGTGAGAATTTCAACATTGATTTTTCCACGATCAAAATATTATCTATACATGTTCTGGGTGTCCAAAAAAGTCTTCCAACAGTTAAATAATTTTTAAACTAATAATGTAAAATCAAGAATGGGGAATACCTGTTGGTCAGATTAAATTAGTATCTTATACAGTCCTATTTCACAAATCTAAAAATAATGAGCCCCTCAAAAGGTGCAGGAATTTGTTTGTAATTAAGAATTTTCAAATGTAAATCTATATATTTTTATTACAGGATATCATAAGATGATTTCATTAAATTTTGTTATGGTACTTCTTTTTAAATATGGAAACATTTTGAAGATAGTGGTTCTCAAAAGTTGTTAAAATTATAGAAAGTTCAATCCTAGAACAGAAAAAGTTTCTAGGTTTTTATTACAAAATTTAAAAATACAAAATAGCATTAAATCATTAGATAATTGTATAAAAATTATTAATAATATTTATTAATTAGATAATAAAATTTGTAAAATAGTAACTTCGTTAAATTGGACTATTATTCATTCAAAAGTTATTTAACTGTTCTGGGAATTTTGGACATTCTGTAAACATCCCATGCACATTGTCACGTAACATTGTAACATTAAATTACAGCTTTTAATCTAGTAGAATACATTTAAAATGGCCTTGACCCATAGAGTGAATAATCTGATAAGACTAAATAAAAGTAAAATATTGTGTTCATGGATCAGATTTTCTTCATATCAACTGGAAAATAAAATGGTTAGTATGAAGTATAAATATTTAGTACTATTGTTTGTTATATTTAATTGTAACAAATGTAATGTTCTTATGAATGTTCAGTCAGATGTGGATAATGATACTCCTCGACGAGCATTAATGTACTGCCCTGGAGATGATTTGAGAAAAATTAAGAAAGCATTGAGCAGTGAAGCTGATTGTATTGCATTGGATTGTGAAGATGGTGTTGCACTTAATAAAAAGGTTTGAATATTTTGTTAAGAATTGGTTTTATAGAAATAGAAACAAAAAATGCTATATCTGAATTCGTGAAGAAATTTTTTATTTGATCAAGTTTTCAGTTATTTTTTTAATCCGATTTTCAATGTCACTTTAAATTTCCAAAGGTATAGATTTTGTTTTAAACAAAAGATAAGACTCCATACATAAAATAAATGCATTTACAACACAAAAAGGAAAAATATTGATAGTATAAAAATTGTTTTCACAACCAGAGTGTTGAGGAATCTCAAAGTTTTAATTAAAAACCACACTTTCCCCCCCAAAAAAATCCTTTTTGGATCCAACATTTAAAAAATTAGAAATTGTAGTGCATAACTAGATCATCAGAGGAAAAGATTAATGAAAATCAGTTCAGCTGTTTGTTTTCAACCTAGATCAACAGACCCACGGTAAGCTGTTTAAGGGTCTACAGAACATTTTGATTATAATATTATATAATTAATAAAGTAAGATAAAATATCCCAGTTAAGAGAATAGTTTCAAATAATAAATTGGATCCTTCTACTGAGTGTAAAAATGAATTACCTTACAATGAAGACTAATATTTAGAAGTATGTTTGTTCCTGAGGTGAAATATATCCTTCAATGTCATTGCTGGATTGGTAATTCTGCACAATTACTTGGTCAACCCCAAATTTTTTCATATTTTACTACGATCATAAGGACGTTCTCAGAAAGCAAGAAACATAAAATTTAAGGCCCGCAAGGCCATCTACCGAGCGATAAGAAGGTTCAAAGTCCACGCGATAACAGCGGCTTGCAGCAGTAGCGCGGAAAGCCAGTTGTGACAGTATCGTTATGGCTAGTGGTTCCTCCGATAATCCTCTTTTATGTGACGGATGTGAGAACACGGTACTTAGTTTCACGGTTTTAAGTGAAGATCAGGAAAAATTAACACGTTTTTTGTACGAACACGGCGTTTTGCAACGTACCAAAGTGTGTCCAACATGTGGCGGGTCGATGACGTTAAATGAAGAAAAACACGCGTTTAACTGTTGGAATAGAATCGAGTCAGTGAATAGTAGTAAAAAAAAGGTCAAAATTCAGTGTAAAAAATACGTGTCGCAGTATAAAAATACGTGGTTTGAGAGTCATAATTTGTCACAGCAAACTATTTGTCGTTTTGTTGCCATCTGGATGAGGACGTTGAACCCGGCGATTACTGAGGTAATTTCTATTTTTTTTAGTTTCACATACATCTCTACAGGCCTATAATGACAGGTTTGGCCAGGTAGCTATATATATATAGGCCTATATATATAGCTACCTGGCCAAACCTGTCATTATATATAATTATATAACGGTACTGTCACAGCTGGCCTTCCACGCGTCTCCCGCAAGCCACTGTTATCGCGTGGACTTTGAACCTTCTTATCGCTCGGCAGATGGCCTTGCGGGCCTTAAATTTTATGTTTCTTGCTTTCTGAGAACGTCCTTATGATCGTAGTAAAATATGAAAAAAATTGGGGTTGACCAAGTAATTGTGCAGAATTACCGCTGGATTTTTAGTATCGTGTCATTTTTAAGAGCTACAATTTACTTGTTGTTCTTCACTATGATTTACTTTTTTGAGAAAACATTTTCGGCTTTTGTTCATATTAAAAATAAATTAATTAAGGAATTCGGATTGAGGCTCTTAATAAATTCTTTGGAAGGGAACATTTTAAAATGTGTTGATTTTTTAAATGAAATACCAGCTACTGAAACTAACTTGGGAAATCCTTAAATGCTGTAATTTTAGATAAATATATGTCTTGCTAATTACTAAATGTTAGTTAATTCTTGGGACTTAACATGCATGTTATACGTATATGTTATGGTTCAATAAATGAATAGTAAAATAATTTGTGTTATAATACAAGATTAATTGGCAGTAGGTGCTGGGTTGAGGTTAGGTAGGCCTGCCACAGCTAGTATTGAGAATCGCTGCTGAACGTAATTACAAATAGCCTATCTTTTTACATACTAACAATCAGATACAAATCTTCTTATAATGATTGGTATTTCATGGTCTAAGCGAAAGAATATCAAATTTCATTTAAAATTTTTAACTCTGCACAACAATCTTCAGAAAGTTGGTATATAAAAAGCTAATGCAATTGCATAAGTGCTAATACCCGCATCTAAAAAGAGCTCCGTCACTTTATAACCAAAACTGGTTCTAGACCATATGTAGTGTCCTTTAGAATTACTTTTAATGGACGTGTTAGGTACCTTCCTAAGTGTCTATTTTGTGTGTTTTAAGAAAGAAGCTCGAGAAATAATAAGGAACATTTTGAAAGAAGGCAACCTACCAAAACATCCTGAAGTATCTGTTCGAGTGAACTCAGTTGATAGTGGTTTATGTGAAGATGATTTAGCAGCCGTTCTAACTGCAGGTAATCTACCAAGGACCTTACTTCTGCCCAAAGTGGAGTCTGAAGACCAACTGACTTGGGTGAGTGACTGAGAGAAAAGACTAACATTTTCTTTCTCATGGAAACTTCGATCCTACCCATAGAAGTAATTTAAATAGGTTTTTGGATTAACTTCTTATCTCAAAGTCATAAAATGTCTCTTTGTCTGGAGTTATCACTAAAAAACAAAAATGTTAATTTTTAACTGTGTAGTTTAAAAATTTTAACAAAAAAAAAAAATCCTTTAATAGTCAGAATATTAGGTGCATGAGTTTTTCAATCCCTTTCGTTATAGTGTTTGAGCTCCAAACAATAGGCCTATTTTTTCAATATTGTATATAGTTTATAAAATACACAACAAAATGCTAGGATATATATATATATATATATATATATATATATATAATACTCAGAAAACACTATAGAACATGTATAAATACAAATTTTCTGAAGTTTCGGCCAATTCATCCAAGAGAAAATGAAAATTTTTCTTTTTTTATAAATTCTTACGTAATTGTACTATGTTGGTAAAAAACAAAACTAATGTAATAAAAATTCTAAGATATGTAAAATGTGCCCAAGACTGAAATGTATCCACAAGAGAAATAAAAGACCTGTGACATATCCAAAAATGTTTGAACAAACGTAACTTCTTCTTGACAATTGAATCTGAAAATAGCTTTTAAGCTGTTCCAGTGACCCCAATGAAAAACTAAAAAAATAAATAAAGCTCATTAAAGTGCTTACTTATGAAGTGTGTCTTTGTTACTTTGAAAAAACTAAATAATGATATGCTTTGTAACACTATCACATCTACGATTTGATTTAAATGTTATGAACTCAGGTCAGGTGTTGATTTATTATAACCAAAGATATTGACATCTTCAAATTTTACACATAATCATAATTGATTATCATACATTTTTGATATCACATCTCTAGTTTATTTCACTGTCAAAAAAGTCTGTCCCAATGTGTTGAACTGTTCGGTGACCAAACTCTTCATTTCAGTATTTTTGATTTCTGCTGTAGATACATATTCATTTATATAGCAGGAGTTCAGTCTTCATTCTTATTATATCATAATGTTCATATTAAAACACTAATAACATATCAATACTGTACTACCAAATATTACCTCCAATGACAAATGAGTCTTTTATCTTCTTCCTTTTTATAATGCTACAAAAATGTACTAGTTACAACCATGTGTTTTTACTTACATGCATCTGTCAAAATTTTTGGCACCTGTTTTATTACAGCCTCCTATTACATCACAACGTATTAATTACAAAATGTGAAATATTGGGGAACTCCTTACATAATTTTGACACTACTAGGGATTTCCAATTGAAACAAAACTTCGATGTTTATATCGATGTAACTATCGTAACTTTTACATTGATGTAATACTATAGCACCTATCAGTAAACATCGATGTTTTCAAACATCGAATGTTATTGTTAAGTAATATGCAAGTCGCAATCGCATGGTCTGAGTCTTGAGTTGAGCGGAATATATAGATATATTTAAATAATTTAAAAGCAAATGTGTGTGTATATATATCCAATTTGCCAATTTAAACTACAGCTGGTGAATGATTTTTGGTTTTCAAAACACCATATCACCAGATTAACAGAAAACACTGAAATCAAGGAACAGGGGGAACAGAGCAATGGACATAACAGTATTTACAAAATTACAATGAAAATCTAAGGAGAGGAGAATGTATTTTCATGCAATTAGTGTTGTCAACGGCAACATAATAATTTCCTGACAAAAAGTAAAATCGGACCCTTGTAATATATCGAATAATAAACAACAAATGTTTTCGATGCATCAATGTATATCGAATACCTCTAAAACTACTTCCTAAAATTACTCTCACTGTAACATCTAATCTATAAACTTCACAGTTTTCTGTGAATTTCAATTCATTATATTATTTTATTCTGAAGTCAGTTTTGCTATCCAGCACCAATTAAAACTGGACCTTACTTAAAAATTAAACCTTGTATAAATATCTTAGGCAGACAAATGATTAACTTCTATGTATCTTTCTTTATAGTCTATTCTCAATTTTGTTTTCAGTTTTGTGAAAAATTATCGAAGTATATGCCTGAAAAAACCAAAATAAACCTTATTATGTTTGCTGAGTCTGCACAATCAATCATGAACCTTCCTAAAATCTGCCAGAAGGCACAAGATCTCTCGAAAACTTGTGGATTTATACCTGTAGGCCTGGTGTTAGGAAGCGATGATTTGTGCGCTAGTATTGGTAAGAATAATTGTTTATTTGGATTATAAGAGAGATGAAGACTGAGATGTAGTTATAGAGAACGGATGTACAGTAAAACATATATTTTACCAACCTAATTTAAATTCACACTCTAATTTAACACCTTTACTACTATGCAGATCTCTTAAAAGCTGAAAGTATTAACCATTCTATCAATCTCTACGTATTCACTTTTGTGTGATTTTTTCCAGAAGACGCTAACCATATTAAAATAATTCAGAAGTACACCAATCAAACACTGACAGAAGCAACAACTATTTTTTTCTTTACCCTACTCATCTAATTATAAGCATGAATCTAATTACTAAGTATAACACTTTTAATCATTTGCTGGAAGAGTTGACTGTTCATGATTTCAAGATCTTTAAACAAAATTAGTTTTAACTTTGCCTAGAAAAAACTATAGTTGGAGATTTTCTTGGTGTTTAGGATGTTATTTTTTGTTTTGTATTATTTAAAGATGCAAAACATCATGGTAACGGCATTAAAAAAGAACATACAATGGGGATCCCTATGAATATTCTAATAGCATCAGCGTTGAAAGAGAAAAAGAGTTAGTTAAGAGAGACCTGATAGGAAATATGAAAAAGAGGAATCTACTCACTGTAAGTGAGCCCCTTAGCATTTCTTAGTGTTTTAATTGAGGACTACAGTAGAAATTTAATAAATTCTTTCATCTGGGACCAGAGGTATGATGAATTATAGAAATAGACAGCTAAATTAAGAGTTATCTCAATATAGGCTACTTTTAAAATTTTAATTATCGTAACTAAATACAGAAATTACAAACCTTTTTAATTGCAAAAAATTGTGCAATATTTTTTAAATAATTTTTCACGCCCTTTTGTAATTGCTAAATTATCCACATACTGCATTGTGATGAGATTTAATATCTGCCTTGTATTGCTGTTCATACCATAGCATAAGCTTTGATTTAACTTCTCCCACTTGTTTACAATGGATAGTACCGAATGAGAAATATGGCTTCCATATTTTGTGTGTTTGTTCTTAATTTTATCATCATTCAAAGTCTTATCCCAAATCCGAGTTATCAACATTTAATCACTCATGTGGTTCACACTGTACTGTTGGAAAAGTACAAATTTCTTCTCATTTGAGATGTTTCACTCAGAAGTTGTTCATTTTTGATTTCTTAATTTTGAAACTCATAGTAAACGCGTATCCAAGTCACAAAGTATTACTAAAATACTAACCTTATTTTCCGTCTTGTGACTTATTTTGATGTTTTTTATAAAACAATTACACGTTTCGGGATTTATATCCCATCATCAGAATAGTTTCACTCCTTGGAGGTCGTCAGAACATTAAGGCGGATATATAAGGGCCATGGAGGAATTCGAAATATACAACGCTTTTATAAACAGTCCAGATAATTTGTTGAACGACCAAATCAAATTTAAATCCAACTCCTTGTATGACAGCCATGAAAATACAAGATAAAGACAGACCATGTAAGCCTAATCTCTGATACATAACCCGAACTCCAGTCATTCCTCAATGCCGTGGTGCACACCCGTCTCGTGTATTGTGTTGTGTTAAATTAAATATATGTGTTATGTGTTCTTAATGTTCTGACGACCTCCAAGGAGTGAAACTATTCTGATGATGGAATATAAATCCCGAAATGTGTAATTGTTCTATAAAAAAACATCAAAATAAGTCACAAGACGGAAAATAAAGTAGTATTTCTTAATTTTGTTAGGCGATGGCTAATGTTTATTCTAACTGCTAGATAATGTTTCATTTGATATTTTATACATCTGCAATGGTAAAATTGCAACTTTAATTGTGTACATATTGTGACTTCACCTCTAAAATTTTAAAAGTGTCAATTTATCAAGGACAGTATTGAGTTTTCACTGTATATCAGGACAATATCTGTGTTAATTGTATTTATTTTAATTTGGTTTATTTCTTGTATTTTAAAGTTTTAATGTAGTATATATTTTGGCTTATCAGATACTTCTATTCAATGGAATGAATAAAGTTATCATTAAATCTTCTAGAGGAATGTGGTACTTGAAGCCACATGGTTATCGATGCAATTTGCATATAGATGGTACTTTGCTTTGAAATGCTTAACATATCATAAGATAAATGAACATCCTGAAGTAGTTGTTGTTTCAAACTTGTTTTGTTTCATAGAGTGAGAATATTTCATCTCGCCAGTGTGTCTCAACCGATGACCTGAATAATTATATTTAAAAATCAATGGGAGCAGGAATGTAACACAAACATAATAATAATCTGATAGTAACTATGGCTGAAGAAGTATTATATATTTACAGGCACGGCTAGGAGTGTGGATGGAGGGGAATTATTATATGCTAGACAAAGACTGGTGCTAATAGCTAAAGCATTCCATTTACAAGCAATAGACATGGTACATATCCAATATAAAGGTAGGTTTATGTTACATTTTGTTACTTCTTAATAGGAGTCATTTCTAGAAATTAAGTTTTTGTTTTTTTTTTAATTGTTACTGCAGCATGATGTTGTGCATACATGCAAGTTCATTGATTTGTTGGCAAATAACTGATACCATATATATTTATACCATTTATATATAGCATATATAAATGTGGTGTGTGCTTATGTTTAAAAGAAAATTGAGATGCTATGAAATGCAGTATGTGATCTGATTCTTAAATGCGAGGAACATTAAATCAGATGCAATTCACCATTAATTTGTGACGTTTATGGAGAACATGCATGAGAGATTCAATAGTATGGATATGGGTGCGACTTTTTTCATAAAAGAGATAAAAATGTGCGCGATGATGAACAAAACTGATTGTCTTTGCTAAATGAAGATTTCGTGCATACGGTTGAAGAGAACAGGCAATTTTTCATTACGTCACTTTTCCTTCATTTTTTTCCATAAATTTATGTCATCTTTTAATGAAATTGTGTACATACTACAGATCAAAAATGCTTATAGAACATAACAACATGACAGTGTATTAGCCTATTAATACGATACAGTAAAGAATGCATCTTGAGCTACATAGTCTGTGTTACACACAACTTTGAATCAAAGTGACGGTATAATGGGAGGTACATTTCATTGCATTTAGAACCGAAATTGAAGCATACATTTGACACTCGAAAGATCTTGTACACAGTGTGTTAGGACAAATAAAAGAGTTTTGCTTGTGGAACTCTTATTTCAAGGCTCCACAATCAACTTGGACATCTATTGCGAAACACTTTAGACATTGCATCTTGTGACCCGGAATAAGCAACATGGCATGTTTAATCACATACTGTTGTGCTGATTCATGACAATGCCTGCTCACATTCCCACCACAACTCATCATCTCCTCGTGACCTTTGGCTGGAAACAATTCAATCGTCCCATCTATAGTAGTAACATTTCATATTTTTGGGTTTCTAAGTTGGGTTAATACTTGGTTCAATATTTGACGTAACCAAGATATGATGTCGGGAAACTTCCGTCATCTCTCATATTGCGATTGTATATTCGAAACCTCGTATGGACGGACAGACAGTGTTCTGAAATTATGGAATTGTGAGTAAACGATTTGTATGAATGAAAAAGGATAAATGTTGTATTAATAATAATAATACAATAGTATTGTTAAATAAATATTGTAAACTTTTATAATAAATAAGTAACTTATTCTAAGAAATAATAATATTTTCCAAAAATTAAAAACATATTAACCGAGTGCTGTGTAGTAGTGCGTCGATCTAATTGTCAGGTTATCCCCAATTGGTCAAAAGGATCCACCAATTATAGAATTTTTCAGTTGGACTGCTACGTGAGACTTTTTGTAGTTCCACTAGCTCTTCATTATCCGACAAGAGTGGTCGTGTTGACTCTCACATCACTACGGGACCTCCTATAATCTTCAAGAGCGTCATTTCAAAAAAGAGCTCATAATAAACAGTTTTAACCAGAACTAAAATAAAATCAATGATTGCATCCTGGTATAGATGCCTACATTAAAATTTTTATAACCTACAGTATATTGAACACATAAAATTTGTAAAACTGACTTTAAAGTAATAACTTAAAAAATATCATATCTATGTCATTGGACAGGTTTTGTGTGCTCCCTGTATTTGTACAATCAGACGGATTGTATAGAATTAATAAACATTGACTATTTGATTAAATTAAGGACCCATTATATAAACTTAAATTCTAAAAAAAATTGAACATTTTATTTTAAGAATTCATGTCATAAGGTATTTTAGTATTTTACGTTGTTAGTATGATTACTATTTCAGGAGTGCATCCAATTGGAAAATTGTTTTTATTTATGTCATATTATAGTACATAAGGTTGTTAGATAAGTATGATTATTATTTCAGGAGCTCATCCAATTGGAATCATGTTTTTATTTATGCCATATTATAAATAATTATTAATCAATGTATGTATGTATTTCAAATGGATAATATTCATTAACATTATAAATGAAATGTTCAAACAAATTTGTGGCTTGTTTGTGACTAGAAAGTACACTTTCCTAGATTCCACGATCGCGAATTTTTTAAAGCACAAGGTGTCTATGCTTATCCATATAATGTTGCCCAATAAAATATAAATTTCTCTTTTTTCTCAATTTAAATTCAAAGTCAAAAAAAAAAAAAAAAAAAAAAAGTCACAAGAAAGTTGCAGATGAAAGGTGGGTGGTTGTATTTTGATTTATATAATTAGGTTTGTAATAACAAATAAGTAGATTATTTAATCTGATCGTTTTTAAATAGGATAATAGAATATATAAATTAAAATGGAAGGGGTTAAGATAGAAAATTAAATCCAGTTAAATTTAAATATTAGGGACTTAATGGCATATTTTAATAAAAAATTCGAGCAATTGGAGGAGTCAAATAAATAAAAACAGGTAGAATTAAAACAAGATTTTTTAGAATTAAAAAAAGGATAATGTTGATATAAAATTATTTTCATGTGTTCCATTATCTGAAACCTTTCCTTGCTGTCATGTGGTTTCACAAATATAATGAGTTAAAATAAGCTGTTAATACAGGGATACATGTGGTTCCTTGTTATGACAAGTGCCTCAACAATGGTAGGAAGGGAATATGTCAAAAACTAGTGTAAGGTGTGTATATTCTAAGAGGTGGTTATGGATATCCCTTGCAGCTTTGATTGGAATTTTAATTCTGAAATTATCATAGAAGGTATTCAAGGTAATGAAAGTTTGAAACTCCCTCAAAAAATACGCTTTCCTAATTTGAAACTAGAATGTATAATACCGATCGTAATAAATTTGTTTAACATTTATATTGAATTTGTTTTATCATAAACTTAGTAAATATTTTAGAAACTGTAATTTTAATAAATTGCAGATTTAGAAAGCCTGCGTGTCCAAAGCGAAGCGGGTGCAAGGTTAGGTTATACAGGAAAACAAGTTATCCATCCGTCACAAATATCTATAGTTCAGAAAGCGTTTCTTCCTTCACCAGAACAAGTGAAATGGGCTCAAGATATAGTTAAGTCTTTTGAACAGCACCAACAACAAGGAAAAGTAAGTGGCCTGAAAACATATCTCAAAAATTATTTCTAAGTAAAAATTTGTGCCTACAGTTTTTTCGTTAGAAATTTTTCACAATAAATATAACTAGTCCAACTCAAAGTTTGGTAACCTGTCTTAGAAAAGACAAAAAATTAGATTTTCTCAAAAATGGTAGTAAATTTTTAATTAAATATTGCTCAAATACACCTTGCTAAGAACAAACAAAAGTTTTTGGGCGTAAACTCTCACATTTTAAATGAAATGTAGCCTATTTGTTTAAAGATCAAGAAGCCACAAGTTGCATCCCTCCACTGTGACCACAAATGGATAACCATATATATTATTAAAATTAATTAAATAACAATATTTTTAACCATTTATTTTTATTAAGATTGAATTAACAGATAAACTAATATTTTCAGGGAGCATTTGTACATGCTGGTTCCATGATTGACATGCCTCTATTGCGCCAAGCTCAGAATATCATCAAGTCAACGAAAATGGTTGAAAAAAGTTTATAAATAAAGAAATGTATGTAAATATCTCTTATTGAATTATAAATAAAATATATGTATTTTTATTATGCTTGCTTTATTTAGGGGCTACCAGTAAATTTATTACATAGAAATTCTAGTTATTGTGATCTTCCTCATGGAAAAGTTTCTGGGCAGACTATGTTTTGTTCATTGTATTTATAACACATTAGTAAATTTAGTATATAGGCTTCATTTGATTTATTGAACAAGTCAGTTAAGTAACAAAGTTGATAAGAACAATTTCATTATAGTTGGTTATATACGGTATATATATATTAGCTGTAGGTCACATTAGCTCATTGTATGTAGCTTGAAAATCTTCATATTATTCAATACAAGATTTAATATTACTAAACCTAAAATCCAACATGTTTTGTCGGCCACTATTTGAAAATAGATATCAAAAAACTTTTATGCCAAAATATCCGTTTTCCAAAAAAATAACCCTTCACAAGCTGAACCAAATTATTGTTACACATTCATGTAATTATAATTGGTTGGGTAAAAAAAAAATAAAAATAATCTAGGGTGTTTTATGTTACAAAACTAGTTGTTAAACTAATTTTTTTCAACAAAACAACCCCTAAAAATACACGTGAATATACCAGTCATAACTCTTAATAATATAGTATAAAGTAAGGCAGATATATCCATCATTAGCTTTCCAGACAAAATAAAGTTTTAGGTTATAGTTAAAAAAAATACAGTTGTTACAATCATTGGTAATAGTAGCAAGATAATACCATTTGTGCCAGAACAAAACATGCTTAGGAAATGGTGAAAATTTGCTGAAAATCAAGAAAAACGAAACAGCCTATCCGAGGGGGGAAAGGAAGACCAAACCCACTGAAAAGTGGCGTGAAATAGAATAAAATGGCTAACACTTGCCGATTACGTTATTGCACAGTAGAAGAGTCTATAACCTTAAATGACTGATACATCCCCATAATGCATACACAGCAAAAGTGAGTGTACAAAGATATATCAGTCAAACACGAAGGGTTAAATCTGATTTAACATTACTTATATTTATATTTGAAAATCTTTAAATCCCTACCCCCTCGATATATCCCTTCTGGGGCAGTAAAATTATTTTTTTAATAAATTTTGCATACCAATTTAGTAAAGTAAACTTTATCTCAAGTTTCTAGTTCAAATCTTGTCCACAATACATTTTAGAAGATAGGTCTGAATAATCCTGTATATTTAATAAATGCTCTAGAGGTCACAATTTTGCTCGGTTTTACAAACAATTGGACCAGCTTCTTAACCAAGCAAGAGAATCAAATAAATGGTTTGTTTCGGATAATTTTTTAATTAACATTCTACAATAACTCATTTTATGCAGCTTAAAAATTTGCATCCAGATGCTCAAACATGTTACACGGTAAAAAAATAAAATAAAAGCAGATTTAAAAATTTAAATTGCTAAAAACAATTGAGTTATCCAAACGACCGAAGGTACTTGATAGAGATCCATGTTAAATGAAACATAATATGTAGATTAAAATGCTACAGATTGTGTTGAGCTGCCTCGTAAATTCTGTAACTGACAAAACCATAGTCGGCAAGACTCAATAAACTGTAGAGTACAATTTTAATCTAAATATTGTGTTGTGTTTGTTATTTGTAATCGCCATTCCGACTATTGTTATTTATGTACAATTTATATCAAACTTACCATCCAATAATCTTATTCCTTGTGTCGATCACAATGGCAGTCGGGTTTTACACAGCTGGTCTATTAGATATACACGTGATTATATGTTTGTATGGGTTAAATGTGTTTTTTAAATATGTGCCAAAGTTTTTTTAAATATAACTATCCCAAATAAAAACTTGAAAATGGCTGCATAACGGAAACGACCATAGTGGATCAATACGAGGAATAAGTTTTATACAAATTGTAATATTTTGTGTGCGTTTTATTTAAAAACATAATCTTAAAATTCGTAAAAAATCAGCTAGAAAAGCTCTGTAATGAGAATTTTAGTGAAATTTAGCATGTTTATTAGGTTTTATTATTGAATATGATTTTTTTTAAATGGTAAAAAAAAATTAAAATTGTGTCTGTTTGAAATGGTTTTTCAGTAATTTTTGCTTACGCATACCTTACACATGAGCCTGTAATAGTTCATTTTGTTCAATTGTTGATCTGAATATATTAATGTCAAAGTCGAGGTATGCAAATGAGCAGAAACAAAAAACACAAGACATTTTATTATGTAGGTATCAGCTGCATGCCGAGCATTAAATATTCAACAATTTAAAAGGAGAGGTCATACAACTTTTATTTTAAATAATCAATTTTTAGTAGAGCAAAAACTAAGAATCTAATTTTAAAATTTCAAAGAATAAAATTTGTCAAATGTTCAAAATTCATAAAATTAGGTACACGTTTATATTTTGGGGTGTCCAGAATTTGAATGCAAAAACAAATATTAAATTTTATAAAATTCAAACCAAACAATTAAACCTGATTAATCTTTTTATAAAACATGTAAATTCTGTATCATGCTGACTTGCATATTATTGGATTTAATTTAAATGGTAGGTGTAGACCTTGGTGAATTTCTTTATTAATTATTTCAATTTTATTTAAACCACATTTTTTGAGCTTTACAAACTAAGTTTACAGTTTTTTTGGGATTCTGTATAGTAGGGTTAATAATACAAAAATTAGTACCATTTTATTTTATTACCTTAATTAATTATATCAAATTTAATTTAATTAAAAAATATATACACTTACAAAATACATCGCTAATTTATAAATATAATAACAAAACTACACTAATTGTAATTAAAAGAAAACAATAGTGTCTTATTTAGAATTATTGTCTTATTAACTAGAGATGCAAATCTAATGAAAGATAATTGATTCAACAAAGGCCTACTGACGTCACACAACAAAGTGAAAACCTTCAGAAGTATCATGAAAAGTATCCTACCTTTTCATCATGGAAAGACCTACACATAGGATGATGAAATGGACATAATGCTTTCTCACTTTATTAATTTACACTAATTCATGAAAAGATCCGAAGAATTTACGATTCCAATTGACTTTTGTAGTATCGATAGTTGATATTCTGAGCTTTATTTGTGCATTTTTAATTTATATTGCCTATTGTGAGCTAGTCCAATGTTGAAAATTTAGAATGGTGTAATACTCTGTTGCAAGTTCCAGTCTAGTAATATCTTCTTTGTATACTGACATTGAGTTTTTGAAGAGTATTTTCATTTTTTATTCATTTTCCAACTATTCCCTCACAATTACTAAACAGACGTAAAAGATAATAAATAAAAGTAAAACATTACTATACAAACAATAAATCAAAGCTAGAGAAGCCTAATTACAGTTATTTTTTATACATACTGGAGTTGAGCAGGAATCTTACTAAACAATATGACAATTTTCAAAAACGGCTTATCACTTAAAGGGTTTACAATCATCACATCTGGGTTTTGATGTAAGAAAACTGGGTGAAAACATTTTGTGTTGACTTTAGTGGGATCCATTCAAGTCGTTTTATAACTTCGACATTGAGCACAAAGACATTTCCCAATATTAAGCTAAACATTTACAATAAATTGTCTAAACTCAGTATTTGTTTGCTTAATCCAGATACTTTGATCCACACAATTATTTTAGCAGATAAATTTAATTTATATTAATGAGCAAACATGTAATCATGCACACATGTTTTCAATTATATAAAATTTAAAAAAATATACATATGTAGGGTTAATAGTTTATGTACTTAGGAAATAACATCAGTTTATAATGTTTAATCTTGAGACAACACTTTATATATTTACTGAGAAATAGGAACATGATAAAAACAGAATTACTACTAAGTGATAAATTTTTCGACTTCTATTTCAAAAAATATTATTTTATTAACAAAATAAACTTTCAAACAATGCACTAACTTTGACACATACAGGATGTCCCGGAACTCTCTGGAACATTTCATAAAAAATGTTCCTTAGGTCGAGACAAACATATTTCACAATATAAACATGTGTCTCCGGTGACTAGTTTTCCGTCTGTCGGTCTGTGTGTGTTTTTTACAAAGGATTTTATAACTCAAGATTTATTTTAGATAGAAACTTAAAATTTTGGTATAAATATGTACCTTAATAGGTAGAATAAGTGCATAAAATTTCGTTGCTGGAACTAAATCCATTTCAAAATAGCGGCCGTTTAAATGTTTTAGTGTCAAATTCCATGAAAACCGTTAGCTATAAAACATTATTAAGATAGGTAAACGATTCACAATTAAAAGACAAATCGAATGACACCTTATTTACTAAAATCGAATAATAAACAACCAAGTTGTGACAATTCTTGCAAATCAATGTAATTTTCATTTTGCAAGAATGAAACCTAACCCAACAATGCTTTACTAATAAGTAATGCTGATTCATTTTTAACATGAAGTGGACAGAAAACAGCTGATTAATGATACGCAGCGACTCATATGTTGTGCTGTTAAACAATGTTTTAGGTATGTATTGTATTTTAAGTTTCTATCTTAAATAAATCTTGAGTTATAAAATCCTTTGTAAAAAACACATACAGACCGACAGATGGAAAATTAGTCACCGGAGACACATATTTATATTGTGAAATATGTTTGTCTCGATCTAAGGAACATTTTTTTATGAAATGTTCCAGAGAGTTCCGGGACACCCTGTATAATACTGCAAACTAACAGTGTTACTAATTCCCTGAATATTCTAAGCCTGACTACTGGTTATCTGTAAAAAATCAAAATGACTAGCGAGCAACATCCTAAAACTGACTACCTCAAGCTATCAATTAGTATAAATGATTCGGTTTTTATCACCATTGGTTTGGGACATAAATGTTTGATGAATTTTTCATTTTCACCTTTTGACCATTGAACCGGCATTTTGGGGGAAATGACGACTAATTTGGGATCTTAGAGGCTACATTTTAGCAAAATTTAGTCAAAATTATAATAGCCAATTTAATAAATATATATATATATATATATATATATATATATATATATATATATATATGAGTTATGATTAAAATATGCTCATTTGCCAAAACTGGTTTCACATGTTTAGATAACAATGCTATTCTTTTTTGCTGTTTAAAGGCAAAAAACCTGCCGATTTTTTGAGCCGATTAATTACCTTTAAAACAAAATTTTGAAGCCGGGTTTGTTTTCCGTAACAATATTTTCTAATAAGTGAAAAATGAAATTAGATATTTATTTTGCAACAAACACAAGTAACTTAGGATATAAAATCATTCACATTTTGGTAAGTTTATTCAAATATACATTTCTTATGAGAGAACAATAACAATCAGACATTTATTTTTTTTAAAAAACACCATAAATGCTCTTAGATAAATAATCAAATTTCCAACTTTTACATTATATGAGGCATAGTTGCTAAAACAACAGTACTGATGTTGAAATTATTATTCATTTTAAAAATTTAATGGGATCTCCTTTAAAATCATCTCCGGTACTTACGTATTAACGCCATCGCAGCAACTTTGCACCTATATATATATGCACCAATATTTGCTTACTTTGCGATATAATTATATATCATGACAGGTTTGGCCAGGTAGCTATATATATATATATATATATATATATATATATATAAACACCACCTGGCCAAACCTTATATATATGCGCAAAGTTGCTGCGGTGGCGTTAATACGTAAGTACCTCATCTCCATCTCTATATACGTGTATACGTATTTTCTATTGCACAATTGGTATCCACTGTCAGGTTTTTTAATATTTCTGTCGTTCATTTTCATCTCATACTCACCACCAAAGTGAGTTCTGTTCAATAGATTTTTTTTTTTACTTTTGGAGTCACAAGAAGCCAAATTCGGTAACTATGGCGTATGCTCTAGAACAGAGATGTTTATCAGCTACAATTCCAATATAGGGCATTGTTAATTTGACTGTCTCTTCATGCATATAATCCATCCTTTTTGTTTTCCCCACAAATTTGGCCTCTTCTTTCTCACGTATTTTCTTAGCTTACCACCTCAATGTATGGCCAAGTGACCCAGATCCTATGATTTTTTAGTCATTGATTTAAAAAAAATTCAAATGGGATACCTTTTATGTTGTTTAGAATGTCGGAAAAAATTCCTGTTAATTTGACTCCTGAGTTAGACTTTTTCATTTAATTGAAGGTGCAAAATTTGACATACTATTTGTTTATAATAACCATGTCTGTTATATTTTGAATGCCAAGACGTCGATCTGTTTGACAGAACTGATTGATTTTTAAATGTTTTCAATATACATGAGGGACTATCATTTCCACTTCTTCTCAACCCTCTTTCTTCTTCAGTGGTGATATTCCTTTAGTCACAAGGGTTTTTATTGCACACCCAAAAGATAGAAAATTGTATGCACCTAGACATCTCCTGGAAAACCTATAAGCTCCATGAACTTTAGAATCTTTCTGTCTTGAAGGTTTTCCTGTTTCTCTGTTAAAAACACAAAGGTCTCAGTCCTTTCTTATTTGCATTCAAAGATTAGGTGCTCTGCAGTTTCAAAAGGATTTGCAGGTGATATTTTTTGCACAGTGATTTTTTTATTAATACGCTATCTCAACCCACACTAATCTTTTTATACTGATCAAAAACTAACATCAGTGTCTTGGCAATAAACTGAAATATTTCTTCGTAAATTTTAACCAAAAATTTCAAAATAATGTGTTGCTTACTTTTTAAAATTTGAATGTTTCAGAAAAACAGTTTAAAAGCCTCACATCAAACAATGCCTAAATCTAAATTAATCTTGTAAGATACAGAAAGTTTCACCCTACTCATACACAAAGTGATTCACATCATCAGACCTGTTTATTAATAGCCATATCTCGTAAAGCATCATCTAACTTAACAAAAACGCATTATAAAACTGTTTGCATCTCTAGTCCTATAACCTAACATAAATATTAAGTACATTTAAAAGTTAATTGAATTCAGTTACAAATTAATTGCACTTGTGTAAGGTGTTAAACACATTTATTCGAAAAAATATAATTTTATAAATAGACATATGCTTCAAAGATATGATACTTTAAATATGTTAAACAGTTATGTGATGACACTAGAAAAGACAGGAACATATACTCACATGTAAAGGCTTGAAGATCACAATTAAACTAGCTGACAGCTAAATATTTAAATTTGAACAAGATTTATTTGGCAATGTTTTTTATAATTACAAAGCTATCCTAATTTCTGCAGTTATTTTAAATTAGAAATAAAACTATTTTTACTTACATATGTATATAGTGTAGAGGAAGTGTTGTTATAGTACAAAAAAAATATTTCATGTTAAGTTTTTCATGAAAATATCCGTTTCAAAATTGGTCGAAATAAAAACAAATGTATTTTAGCATTAACTGATATTCGTCGTCTGTACAATTCGCTTACTCCCAAATAGGTGGATAATTTATAAGCAGATTTGGTATAGTGGCTGTTTTTTCGAATATTTTTTAGTATTGCAAGATCAAGACACAAATTTCACTTTTCTCAAAATCAACTTTAAGAATTTTAATAAAATTTTATTCCAATGTATTGTAAGGACACAAACAAGCCGATTCAAAAGTTATCGGTTTAAAAGTGAAATCAAACCATTTTAAAAAGGTCAAATACTCAAAATTTACTAGAGATTGTAATAAAATTTTGGTGAAATGTGACCTAAATCGATGTGTCAAACCACAAATGAAATATGTTACAATTCACGAATAAATAGGAAAATTACCATTGACCTGTGTGCAATTTGACACATTCATTTTGGACAAAATCCTTTACATTTCACTAAAATTTGATTCAATATCATTGGCTGATATTGAATTATTAGACATTTTTAAATGGTACTCCTGATTTATTTTCACTTATTGACTGATAACTTATGAAATGGCTTCTTTTTTTAAACATGATGGTGAAGAATAGTTTTTGCTTGCTTATTAGTTGGTTTTGTGTATGGGTGTTTGAGAAAATGTGTATACCTTTTTATTATTATGAAACATTCTAATTTTATGCTATCAAGACTAAGAGAATGTCAAAATGCTGCTAACGAATTCACAAAAGTAAGTAAGTCAAAACGCTTACCATATCAATGAATTTTGAACACATAAATTCTAGCAACTGTAATCTACGTCATAGATACCCCGAAACTCTAGACCATGATCTTATCCATAGCATCATTTTTTTATTAAATATGTTAGTAAATGTTCAAGGTCATAATTTTAGCCCAACTTGACTCACATTTGTTATTTAGGCTGAAATTTACAAATTGTTAAATAAGATTGGTTAGATTTTGTATGGACAGGAGACAGGCTTACCTTGGAAAGTGGTCCTTGGATTGAGAAAGTGAACAGTGTTTACGAAATATTTCAGAACTTTAGTGTTTTTTTGTGTGTGTGTTTTCTTACTTGTGTACTATTATGTAATACCAAGGACCACTTTCCAAGGTAAGCCTGTCTGCTGTCCATACAAAATCTAACCAATCTAATAGGCTATGTGCCCTATTAAATTCTAACCTAAATTGTTAAATAAGTTTGTTAACAAAAAAAAGGTAAATTTTAAATTATGGTTAATTTTCAAATATTCAAAAACTGTTTTGTCAGAACAATTTTCCACCTGAAAATCATACAACATTCCACGGTTAATTGAACTTTGCATTTGATCCCCAAATATGTTTTCTATGATATAAAACAAAAGAATTATTCCTAAAAATCAAATTATTAAAAATAAAAATTAGAAAAATCAGCAATAATTATTCTAGAAATAGAATTTTAGTCAAATTCTAAAATAGCATGTAATAGAAGATTTGAATATTAACAGATGATTGAAAAAAAAATGGTTAGAAAATTTTTAGATACTAGTCTTTAGGAAAAACTCAAACTAGTTCAGTTTGTAAAGTACTGCAGAAACAACAGATATACATACAAATCCTCTTCTTTGGGCTCTGAATATCTCAAAACTGATATTTTCACATAATACTCAACATTAATTTTTGACAAATTACATGAATTTCTCTATACTATGTATTTGTCAGAAAGTAAAAAGAATATAGTGTTTTCAAAAAACATCAAAGGCAAAAAGGTATTTTATGATAATAAATGAATTTTCATTTTAACCAAACACAGCTTTAGCCTACAACATATGATACGAGTATTTTACTTAATAATAATGTAATTAAAATTATTAATTAATTAAAAAATAATTTGTTTTGGTATTGCTGAATTCAACTGAATATCAATTCCATTATACTACATTATACAAATAATAATAATTAAACCGTATTTTATAAATACAAATTATTTTTACAAATATTAAAAGCTTAATTGGTTAACTAATTCCTATTTCATATTCAGAGAACAGTCTTTTCGTAATAGTACAGATTCATATTCAATAGAAAAATACATATTTATACAAAACTATCCAATCAACTAATTTTTAGTGAAAAGTATTCCTGAATTTCAAAGTTTGAATTATTAAAATATATGAGATATAAAAACCTGTGTTAAATTTGCAAGTAAAAAAATAGATCCTGATGGAAGACAGGTGTACGAACATTTAGTGGGAGTTGATGATTGTGCAAAACAATACAGACAAAAGGCAGAGTAATGCCTTTAAGGTACCTCAGATTAACATTTAAGCAATGCATGTGGAGACAGTTTTCTTGACAGCATCTCTTGCGTAAGGGATGTATGATAAAGAGTACCAAGTCATAGCCAACCATTGTATTATTATACATAAGAAAGCTAGCCCTGCCTTCTTGATCTGTAAACATATGTAAAGAGCTTACTTAGAATCTGATTTATATAAATAAAGTTTGTTCAAATAGTATCTATTTTTTTCCCCTTTTTTTCTTCTTGTTTAAAGGTGAAAAACCTCTTGGGCATCCTGACCACGAACATAAAATAAAAACTCCTAACCCTCAAATATTAATAGCGTCAGGGTGCTTAAGAAACGATGATAGATAGGAATCTAACCTAAGATTACATGAAAAAAGGTGTAAAATCCAACTAGGACCCTCAGGATTGTTAAGCGCATTCTCACTATAGTGAGCCCCTAAGGGCAAATTTTTCTCTAGGAAACAAAGAAAGACCTAGATGTGATATCCCATATGGAGGTAAAGAGTACTGATGGGGAGGCACCATGTGGACATTTTTTCCACCGGCAAAGAATTTCCTTTCCTGACAGTCAGCTTGTGAGTGAAGGAATATACCCAGCACATGTCAGATTTTCAATTTCCATGATATAATACAACAACTAGAACAACGAATTGCATCAGAAAACATTTCCAAACCAAATAGAAACCTTTCAGAAAATTTAAGAAGCTTTTGGTATCACAGTGAATAAGGAGTGTACAACTGTTTTAAAGGTGACCACACATTGGTAAAGATGATCACATTCCTGTAGGGTTTTAAGAAATGATGAGGTCAATTGACTTATTATTGACATTGGTCAAAAAGAATCACCATGTCACTATCCGAGAACATGTGAACAAGGTAAGGTAAGGTAAGGTAAGGATACAGAAGAGTTTGGCAGATTATAATTTTGAGTGAAAATTTGACTTTGCAGACTATCCACAAAATTCACACCAAAGCTCCAAAAGACCGGGCATAGTTTTTTGTTTCCTTTGTGATTTAACAACGAAAAACCTTGCTGTCATCATCACCTTAAACAAATAGAATTTAAAAAAGCACAGATATGGGGGACCCTTACCCCTCAAATTCTCAAATAGCATCAGGGTCAGGAAAAACAACAAAAGCTGGTCAAAAGATACCAAATAGGAAAGAAGAGAGGGATCTAACCCCCCCCCCCACCAAGTGTAGATCCAGCTAAGATATCTCTGAACTACTACAACCGTACTCATTCTAAGTGAGCCTCAAAGAGTATGAAAGGATAAAAGTAATTCCATCTGTAGATCTCCAAATGGTGACCCTTTCCTGAATACTATAATCACTCATTTATGAATGGCATTTCAATATCCCGGAGGTTAAAAGCAAGCCCAGTACATTGGCAGCAAAATGAAATTAATGTTGAAGGATTTCTATGATTCACATTGGATGGTACAATATTACCAAAGAGTACTTACCAGAAAATCTTCCTTCACCTTTGTGATGCCAGGCAATACAGAAACCAGAGATGAAAGCAGTAAGGACTTGGTATTCACAGTTTCTCAAACACCCTCTCTCAAAATTTCTCCTTGAAATTTTTGCCTCTTCTTCAAGAGAAAATGTTGCAAAAAGGGATTAGATTTTGTGGAAAATTAAAATAAGCTGAGTTTACCGACCGCTAATGACTGACACTCTCACATGTACAACAAATTTCCATGTGTATGACCTCTTCACCTTTTTCACTAGAAATCCCTATCTGTGCTTCATTTTCCCTGGGAAAAATTGAGGTCAGATACAAGAACAAACCTTGTATTTAAAAAAATGGTTACAATAAATTAAAATAAAGTTCTAGGAGAAATAATTTTAGCACACAGTTACAAATTAACAACAAGCTCATAAAGCATAATTAATTAAAATGCTAAATATTGTAAAATACATAAATATATAAAAACACAATATATTACAAAGTTATTTCATGGATGAGCAGCATTATGTTTTTGAAACTGCCTTCATCAACACTTAGACATCACACTCGATTCACTTTGTGGCTGAGGATATCCCATACCAAAAGGAGTTAACTCCAAATGTTGTCGAAGACTACACTCTGAATAAAAGCTTTCTGAACAATTTAAAAATTTAGTGGGCATTTATTCATGAACAGTTAGTGGGCTTATAATGACAGTTTTGTATAACGATTAAGAAGTGAGGTGCATTTAAATTTTATAACAATTGTTTTTTCCCCTTTGTTGTTTTAAACCAAAAAAAAAAATCATTGTGGTCATCATTACCTAAAAACAAAATAAGATAAAATAGAAACCTTAGCCCTCTAATAGTGTTGGTAGCCAGACACAACGCTTCTTCTTTATGTAGGACCTACAACAAGCCCATAATTGATCGTTTTGTGCAACTGGCGATCTATTTAAGTTAATCCCAAATTCGAGATCGCAAACAAACAAATACACAAATTCGTATCCCATCATGTGATCTACGGCTTTGGTAATACAGACGTGATAAGTATAGAAAATTGCCTTTCAAGGAGGTGTTATATTTATTAATAAATTCCCAATAAATATTAAACATATTGAAAACCAGAATGCTTTTAGGAAGAATTTTCAACATCTTTTGGTGTACAATTCCTTTTATGCAGTGAGAGGGATTTTCTCAGCTATATGAATTTAAGTCAATATGATGTCTGGATGTCATTTGGAACTGTTGCTCAATTCGGTAATAATCTGGCCTTGTTCCGATACACAATTTTATGTAATTATGTTTATACAGTATTATTTTATTTGTAATTTTATATTTATGTACTGTTTATTTTTGTATTTAAATTTATAAATTATTTGATAAATGGGTTAGATTCCGTTATATAACTATTACTATTGTGTCAATCCCATTTTCTGTCGGCCTCTTGCAAATTGTTTGTTTTGAGTAGCATATCTTATTTCTAGTTGTTTATAGCTCTAAACCAATGTACTTACTTTCTCATCGCTCACTGTGCAGAAACTTTTGGCCACCACAGTAAGTACTAAAAGATAGTCTACATTACATTTGGTGCTTTTCACATAAGTTCAGTCAATAAACATGTTAACACTTTTCTCTTCTTTTTTAAAATTCATATATTGAAATTGGACTGTCATATCGTGAAAATATTTAAGTCTCTCTTAAAAACACAACTTTCATGGTTTACTAATTTGAAATGGTATTGTCATGGAAGAAAAATAACAGTATTTAACTGTTAAATGGACCCTTGTTATACAAAAATCAAATCTGTTAACAATAGATAAAATAAATATCATGCAGAGTGTTTGATAATGTAACTAAATACAAACATTAAAAAAATATTTACCGCTAATCCAGTATATAAAGTCAGTACAATCATGACTAACACTATGATAGTTGCGATGATCCTTGTAGACGCAAACATTTTCTTTATTTGGTTTACAGGCCCCATCAAGAAACATGTACTATAAACATAAACATCACAATTTTAATACTGTAAGCCAAAATACTCAGATATACCTGTTCATAAATAAAAACTATAGCAAACTGTAAATATTAACCACTATAGGCCTACCCTTGAAAATTCTTAAAAAATAACCTGGTATGGATGTAAAACCCATATGTATGGGTGGGAAGTGATACAAACAAAGTAAAAACCTAGTTACAAAAATGAAAAATGCTTTGCCTATGAATCAATGGTATCTGTTAAAAATCGTAATGTTTTTTATCTGTTATTGTGTTATTATTTAACAAATTTACTGTAAACTATGTTTGTACTGTGACTTATTTTGTCATTTTGTATAATTTTATATTGACATAAGTAACATTTTAGCAACAAACCCATCTACTACTGCTAGAGCACAGAGTTAGGGACAAACGTGATTGCTGTATCATAGAGAAAAAAAACAGTATGAAAATAACATTTTAAGTATCAGTTTTAACCTTTTGAATCCCAGGTATAGCAGAGCCAGGCATTCCCCCCAGCCCGGTTTTTTTTTTGCTAATTTGCAGACTCTTTAAAAATTTGTGCAAATCTAAAAATGAAGTAAACATAATAATATATGTATGTGTTTTGTTCAGAAAGAACAGGAGAAGCTGAAAATAGTATAAAAAATAACATATACAATTTTTTTTCTAAAAAAATCTAAAAAACAAAAAAAAATTTTTACCAGAAATTTCAAAAGCAAAGTTACAATAAAATTAAACATTTTTTTAATCCAATTTATACTTTTTGTAGGAAATTCAATTCCCTACATAGAAATGTTTATAAAATAAAAAAATTTTATCACCAAAATGAATTTTGTCCAAAAATGCAGTACGCTGTATAAGTAAAAAATTCAGATTTTAGTGCCGTTCTGTAACATTGCTGAAATAAATCATTTCATTTTACTGAAAATACATATTTATTTACATTGAGTAAAAAACAGGTTAAATAGTCAAAATAAAAAATAAAAACTTAGATTATCAATGTCTAAATATTCAGTTATCATTGTCACAAAGGGTTCGAGACGGACCCGCACGACTCGTCATAGTAAACAAACATCCAATAGTATGCAACAGATGATCTACAAATAATACAACAACAGATGAAGTTTATCGATCACTGCAGGGATGCCGTTCCAGCTAGCGCAAAACGAAATATACCAATCGAAAGGACAGATTTTCCCAAACAGAACGGTAACAAACACGGCATATTTCTTCTTCTTACTTCGATTTAAAAAACGGGGCAAGTTCAAACTGTACCACGGGTGTGGCGCCGCGTCGCTGGGCTGGTAGCGGGGCTAGTGCACGGACGCGCGGCCGCGTCGATGTGATTCAACAGGTTAATACAGTGACAAAAATTCTTTGACAGTGTATGAATTAATGAATCAGGTTGAAGCTAAATTTTATCAAGACATTGACTTACAGCTACAGTACGGAGTTAGGATAAACATGCTTTGCACATGATTATATAAAGAAACAGTATAAAAATAACATTTTAAGTATCAATTTAACAAGCTACAGCTGGGGAGAAAACTAAGAACATGTTCATCAGTTTTCAGTGAAAATTCACTCAAGCTTGACGAGGACTCTCATACCTGGCAGCTAAAGTGTTTCAAAATGTACCTCATACTTTGACTGTGTAACATTTCAGCTTATTTCATACAGAAGCTTACCTATTAAAAACTATTAGGTTGATACTTAAGACATATCTTAAGTAATATATTGACCGCTCGGGATTAGCTTTACTCCTGAGTACTTCCCTTATGTTACTAGTTTTAGCTCTAACATAGTTCTAGGCTTTGTCCTAAGTCTATCACTTGATAACAAGAGTTGATCCACACTCTCGAAATTTTGTGTATTCATTTTTATATATACAAATGTCTGAATAAATAATAATATGACTAATCCATTATTATCCAATAATTTGTAAACCAGAATATTTTGGTGAACTGCAATCAATACAGTTTGTTTAGAATCCCGAGGGAATACAGCCAATATTTAGGAAATCCATGTATTGTTCTTTTCATCGGGGGAGTAGGGTATCCCCAAATTTTTAGTTACGGTGATTATATTTTACCTGCTTAATGAATAACTAAAATTGGCCAAACTCTTAATGATAGAAATTTCTGTCAGGACATATACGAGGAGCTATCAGAAACTTCCCAGACTAGGTTTAATTTTTATTTTTTTTTGCTTACCTAGGTCACTAATGGCTAATCTCCCTCCAAATCAATACAACGAATCCAGGATTTTTTCCATAACTGGAAAGTGTCAAAAACACCTATTTTTTTCTCTCAATGTCCTCTACAGTGTCAAAACGGTGACCTTTCATGTGCATTTTCACTTAGGGGTCTAAATTTGGTGAATATGGAGGGTGTGAGTTGATCAAAAACTGTATTGCTTTTATTGAAGCGTTAGCAGGTGCAATGTCATGTTGCAACAATCAGTTTTGGTCTTTCCACAATTTGGGTCCATTTCATCGTACATTTTCTCTCAGCCACCTCAAAATGTCACAATAAAAATCTGAGTTCACTGTAACAACAGCTGGCACCAACATCGCTATGGGCAATGCCTTTGATGCTGAAAAGACGATGTGAGCATGGTTTTTTATTCACTTCTGACCTGCCATGCTTTTTTTCAGTCTCGGTGATCGTGGACTTTTCCACTGTGAAGACTGCTGTTTCTGGATCATAGCTATAAAACCAGTTTTCATCACCGGTTATGATCGTGGAGATGAAGGTAGGGTAATTTTCAGATGTTTCTCTGAGTTCATTGCATACATCAAAACGACGCTGTTTTATGTCCACAGACAAAAGGTGAGGAATTAATTTCGCAGCAACACGAACGACACATGTCAAAATTTTCAGTTAGAATTTCTTGGCAGCTTCCATAGCTTATGCAAACACTTGTATAGAAATCATGGATTGTTTGACAATGGTCTTTGTGTATGAGTTGTAAAATTTTTTCAACATTTTGATCCGTTTTGCTCGTGGAATGATGAACATCTTCAAGAGAAGTTCTGTCAGCTATGAAACGAGCGTACCACTCAAAAGCTTCTCGAAACATTGCAAAAGTTTCAGTAGCCGATTAGCAAGTTTAAAAAAAACTTAATGCAACCTTGTTGCTAAAATTTAGCAGCCATCATAATATTCACAAATAAACGTTAACACACGATTAAATAACACAACTCGTAAACTGAACACAACCTCACAACGCAACGAAATTGGGACACCGATTCATTAGATATTACATAATTGGACGCTGGCATGCCAGCTAATACAATCATATCCAATAGTCCGGGACGAGTACAGTTCAGGAAATTTCTGATAGCACCTCATAGACACTTTTTAACCTCAAGAAAACTTAAAATTGATAAATCCATGAAAATCTAAACACAGCCTATTTACTATCACAACTTGCTCTCTATAAATAAGTCTAATTACCTTAGCATGGAAACTATGTTGCCCAATGTGTAGAATATGGCAAAATGTGCCCAACCTTTGTGCAAAAACAATGATAAGGCACCCAAGAATGAAATAAAAATTCCAATTAGGAAGCAGATAACAAATCCTTTGATTCTGGTGGACCAGCTTAGTGATGCTGTGTCAAAATTCTGTAAGCAGAAAAAACACAGTTGTTATTTAACTGACATGTTACCACCTCATGGACCTACCAAAATGACTATTCATAAATACAGTAGATTCGTAACTATGCTGGCTTAATGTGGTGGTAAACAGAGCCAGATAACCTCGAAGTTGAAAGTAAATCCCTTTCTGTCCAATTTATGATAAATCAGCATCAATAACATTTCATAGCACATTTATACTTGTGTATTTAGACTTTGATTAAAGAAATATGATAAATATTATTTAACTATGAAAGGTAAGTTACATAAAATGACAAAAATATTTATAAAATCATAACATTTATTTACAGAATGTAACAAAGATTACACATATAGGACAACATATTTCTTGTATTTGTCTCTTATGTAATGAACAGTTATAAAATTACAAAACTGATTATAAATCAATATAAGAACACAGCAATAAAACTGAATGGCTCCATAAAAAAAACCAACCACATTAGATATCTTCTGCTACCTGATCTTTGTTAATAAACCAATTCCAAATGCAAATGTCTGCAATCACTTGGGATAAAACTATACAATAAATGAGTAGTGTGTGTACAAAGTACTTACGATCAAAAATTATTCAAGTTTAATTGATTTATAAACTAAGCTTGTTGATCCAAATTAATATTATTTACACAACAATCTGGGATGGATAGTACAGAGGACCAGATAGTCGTGAGTCTATTTTATTTGTAAATATTGCAAATGTGAACCATTTCACAGAAAGAATAAATAAACCAAAAATGTAAATGTTATTATCAAAAGACATGAGAAGATTGAACCTCAAAACTTTTCTAATTGTTCAATATCATTAAGCAATTAACAGTTTTTCCTTTGCTAACCCTGAACTCGCCATAGTTTCCCCCCCTTTTCAGTTTATTTTGAAAAACCATCGTGGTCATCATCGCCTTAACAAAATTGTCTATAACATGCTCTTCAATAAAAACACTAACAAACACAAAACAATCTTTTGATGATGGTAGACAGGAGGACATGAAGTGGAGATATCATAGTGATGAGACAGTTGCATATCCATTACATATTATCCAAAATGAAATAGGGTAGAGACTCATCTGACAAAACTGGAGATATACATAATCCTGCTTTCAGGATTTGTCTTCAGTGCCCGAGGACTACTCAGTCGAGGGAATGCAGATGGAGCTAAATGTTGAACCACGAGTTAGTTATTAGTTATCACTAGAGCCCGGATGTTTGGCAAAATGCCTTAATTTTGCCTATTTGCCTTTTTAAAGTTTTTAAGCTCATTTAGCCTATTTTAATTATAAAAGCCTATCTTTGCCTTTTGCAAGAAAATTTAATATTGTTTGTACAATAAACGTGTCCAGAGTGGAACGGGAATAAGTCGGAAACTTGGTCTTGGTTTATGAAACCAAATTCTTTGACAGACGTATATTTCTTACGAATTAGGAGTGTTTATACTTTGAACCAGGATGCTTCACATCCGGTGTACATCCGTTAGACGCTAGCCTTTTCCTGTTTCGGAGTTGCTGTTCACAACTATGTAACCGGGAAAAGGAAAAGAGAGAGAGAGAGAGAGAGAGAGAGAGAGAGAGAGAGAGAGAGAGAGAGAATGAACTGTTTCTAATTTCTAGGAAAAATGTTCAGGCATGTAAGTTTTGTTTGTTTAGCCTACTCCCACCAATAACTTAACTGTGCGTGTGTGCTGCCTCTCTTATTCAGTACTGTACAGCTAGATGTGATACGTGCCAGTATCTCGTCAGTCGTTAGCTATTATTGTCGACTATTTTATTTATAGTGCAAGTTGCTTGTTTAATTTTTATGTTGACCACTTATATTTTATAATCTTTGTAAGAAAAGAAATATAATTAGTTCTTGTCGGGTTTTAAAACATAAATTCATTCTAGAATGCCTAAATTCAGTAAACCGTTAAATAGTAAACTCAACAGTTATGTTAACGAATTTGGTGCTGATGTGTTTTCAACAGATGGAAAGGTCTTATTGTGTAAAGTTTGTGAAAAGACAGTTAATCATGAAAAGAAGTATTTTATAAATCAACATGTGTCCACAGCAAAACACGTATCTGCAATTGCTTCCAGAAGTGGTCAGAAGAAAATAGCGCTAATTTCAACAGCCATCGCTACAACTAGCAGACAATCACAGTTTTCATTAGACTTGTGCAAGGCACTACTGGATGCTGGAATCCCTTTCTGGAAGTTAGAAAACCCGTCCTTCAAAAACTTTTTAGAAAAATATACTGGTGAAGTTGTTCCAAGTGAATCAACTTTGCGCAAAAACTACCTGTCTGTAGTGTATGAAAATACAGTTCAACACATTCGTAATGAAGTAGAAGGGAAACAAATCTGGATCTCCATAGATGAAACGACTGATGTGAAAGGTAGATATATAGCCAACGTAATTATTGGAACTTTGGAACATATGCAGGATGCAGTACCTAAAATATTCTTGCTGTCTTCAGATGAATTGGAAAAAGCTAACAGTACGACCATCGCCCAGTTATTTACAAATTCTTTGACTTTTCTCTGGCCTGATGGTATAAAATACAATGATAACCTTCTCTTCTTATCTGATGCCGCACCATACATGAAAAAAGCTGGTAAAACTCTGGAAATTCTGTTTCCTGGTATGATTCATTTAACATGTTTAGCGCATGGTTTTCACAGAATTTCTGAAGAGATCCGCAGTTTATTCCCTGATGTAGATAAGCTGATATCCAACATGAAGAAAATTTTTCTTAAAGCACCGTCTCGAACCCAGATCTTCAAGACTATTGCTCCTGAGCTCACTTTGCCTCCACAACCCATTTTGACGAGATGGGGAACATGGATTTCTGCTGCTCTATATTATTCTGAAAACTTTGATAAGTTAAGTGAGATAGTTGCTGTACTTTCTGAAGATGACGCCGCTTCAATTCGTGTAGTAAAGAACTTACTAAACAGTGAGAGCATTCGAAATAATTTGTCTTTCATACAAGTTCATTATGCTATGTTGCCGAAAATTATAACAAAGCTTGAGAAAAGGGGGGAGACCCTTGTGGCATCCATGCAGATAGTTGAAGATATGGTGCATCAGTTAGAAGCTGTTCCAGGTGAAGTGGGAAGTGCCATTAGTGAGAAATGCAAGCGCGTGATGTCGTCAAACTCCGGATTATTAAAAATAAAACAAATCTGTGACGTAATTAAAGGTGACACCACAGTTGTGATGAACATAAGTCCATCTACAGTAGCCAGTAAATATGCACCGGTTACATCAGTTGATGTAGAACGGTCTTTTTCAATAATGAAAACAGTTCTTTCTGACAGAAGACAAAGCCTAAAAACAGACAATTTAAAGAAATACCTTGTGGTAATGTGTAACCAGAACCAGTAAAATGTAAGTTATCTTAATTATTTGTTTATTAATTGCTAAAATATATTATGCCTTTTTTTGAATTTACAGTGCCTTTTTTGTATTTCCTTCTGCCTTTTTTGCCTGCCTCTTTTAAGTGTTATTAATACCTAAACATCCTGGCTCTAGTTATCACTCATGTATCACTGAGGATGGTGTATTTTGTCATTGAAATAAGTTAAGTAAACATATTTTTTGTAAGATCTTGTGCTCGAGTTTTATTCTATCTAATATTATGCATTCTCCTACATTTCTCTTGTGCAATTTTGTTTGTGTCAGTTTTTTAATTTTATTTTCTTTTAAAAAGCTATTTAGGGTATTGTATTATATTTTTTATTTGTTGTGGTATGTTTTATTGTGAATTTTGTATTTGTTAAAGTGTATAAACTTGCACATGAGAAATAAAATAAATTATTATTATCTAACAATATTTATTTATTAAAAAAAAACTTGTTAAAATGAAAGCAAAAGATTATATATTTTCTAAATAGTAGAATTTCTTTTATGAAATTCTGAAGGAAGCAAATAACTTTACAATATACCAAAAAGTACATAAACAACGTAAGAATCAGAACAGGCCACATAATTACTCAACAGTATCTGCACAGTTTTCACTTCACCAACACCCCATTGTTCAAGAGATGTGACAGTGAAATGAAAACAATGGAATACATTTTCAAATGCACTTTCAACAACAAGAAAGAATCAAATGAGAAAGAAACTGATAGACTGCCCCAAGTCTTCACAATCAAGAGATAATGAACAAAAAACTTCAAGCAATGGCGGTAGAAATATAGGCTATGAGATGTATTGTGCTGTTAATGTTAAATAACACTTCTGGCATGTCATTCACATTCATCATATGAAAGTTTGATTCTTTGGCAAACAAACATTTGTCAAGAATAGCCAAAATAAAAATTCTGGGAATGGAACAAATTGAACACAGGCCTACTTGATCATCTAAAAATAAACGTTGGCATTTGAACTTATAAAAATAGACAATTAATTGGTTGTTGGAGGGTTAATAAAGGAATTCGACAATGATAGACATGAAAGTTATACACATGCTAAATTGTACACATGCTTCACATATTATCTAATTAAGATAAATCTACATGTAGGCCCATGTCACACATTCCTGATTCTGAATATCAATTTAAAAAGATGACTCATTATTGGTTATCAACTGGTATCTATTGTTTTTGTTAAGACGGGTCCAAATAATATGATTGTTAAAGAAATAATGAAAACATGTCAACATTCTGTTATTAGATGGGTTTGATTAAAATTGCAAACAAAATATAAATCAAGCAAACACAAATGTAAACTGAGTACTTCTTTTTATCATTTCATATATGTAGTATAGAGAAAGTTATATGATGTGCCACAAAAACAATATCGAGTTATTTGTGGATATATCCGTTTATAGGTCTCCTGCAAAATATGCTAATTGAAAAAGAAGAACAAGTAATATTACTGAGAAATAAGTTAAATAATTTAAAACAATAAATTAAAAATAGGAATGCATGTAATTAACTCCTTTGTTACGAGAAAATTTTACTTTGCAGAGCAGAAGTCAACCATTACCCTTTAAATTCCTAATTAAGAATTTGTTTGCTATACTTGCGGAGGAGGTTCAGAAATCTGGTAACCGAGAAGTTTTAATAGGGAAAAAACTTCAGGACTAAAAGTTAATTGTGCATTTAAAAAAAGTAAAAGTATAATAAGGAAACCTAACTTGTCATTCTTCATGTACAGTGAAAAATCAAAAAAAAAAAATTGTGTATTTCTTAAAATTATTAATTCTCAATGCAAAACATTTAAATAAAGAAGTTCTCTTTAAGAACCTATATCGAAATCTAGTTCTAAGAGGAAAAGTAAAATTTGGGGATAGTCATGCCAGAGGTTTTGGTCAATTGCTGAATAATAGAATAGAACATAGTATGTCTTCAATAAATTTGATTAAGCCAAATGCACGAATGATAAACGGTTCTAAAAAATGTAAACATAAACAATGGACATTTTTTACCAAGAGTACGATTTTATAGTTATAATGGGTGGGACTAATAACATATGTAATGGTACATCCGAGAAGGCTTTGAGATGTGTGATTCAAACTAGAGTGTATGAACCATACAAATGTGATACTAGCAACTGATCCATATCAATTATCATGATGTTTCACAAAGAAATGCTATTTATAAACATAATCTAATACTACATCTGCTTTTAGTCATGTGAGATTGGCAATGCTAACTTCAATGTGAAGGGAATGTTCACATCTCATGGTCAGTGGTTTCTAAAATGGTAAATCAACTATTACAGCAGTAATTAAATTTATGGAAACTATTTTGTATCAAATGGATAGGGATCATTATTTAAATGGTGTTTTTATAGATTTGTCAAAAGCTTTTGAAAGATTCCAATTTGAAATGTTGTTAGACACATTACAATGTTGAGGTATTTAAGCCTTAGCACTAGACTGGAGGTAGAACACAGGCAGTAAGAATCTCAAATAATACAAATTCGGGATGAAAACAATCATTTATAATAAAAATTTGTAAACGTGGAGTTCCTCAAGGTTCAGTATTAGGGCCACACTTATTTTTGATTTATGTAAATGACCTTCTAAATTATATACAGGAAGGTAGTCTTATTCTTTATGCTGATTATTCAACTTTGGGTATTTTAGGTAAAAATTAAATTAGCTTTCTAAAGAAACAAATTCAAAATATGGCGAAGTTCTTTTTAGTTTGGAACACATTTTAAAGTGAACATCAAAGTGAACAAAGTAATTTTCTGATGATGGGGTTACGGCCTCGAAACATGTAAGAAGCAACCAACAACGAAGTCACAAGACGGACCTAAGGTAATTAAATATTTGATTTAAATTGTGACTTGGAACCAAAAATATGCTTATCAAATTTAAAAAATAATCCAAGAACTATTACGGGTTAGATAGAAAAATGAGCTGCAGGACTCTTTTAAGGGATTATAATCTATTATGCTGCCAGCGCTTTATATGTATGAAACTTTGGTCTGGCTCAAAAAATCAAGAAAACTTTGTAAAGAACAATTAAAACGACTGCTATAGAATCAGGTCTAAAGAAAATTACAGATTTCTATGCCACTGTCGAAAGCTGTTTGAAATTACTCCACAGTACAAGGGGTAAAAATGTATAACTGTTTTCCATAATTGTGAGGTTTAAAAATGTTATTAAGGAATAAGTTTTGAAAAATAAAATTATTATAATGTAGATGAATATTATAATCCTCTCTAAAAGATATATTTTTGAAATTTTTCCTACTGATATTAATGATACTACGTTTGTTGTTATTGAAAAGTATTTTGTGAAATAAATATATATCTAGGTCTATGTCAAATGCTTATAATTTTTAAATTATTAATTAGGCAAATTGTTTAAAATATAAAATGTTTGTTAAATTAAGATAATATATAAAAGTTGGAACTATTATAATTTATATTGATATTTACAATGTACCTGTTTTGTGCAATAAACAAACAAATAAATATATTTAATGTGACAGCAGATATTTCTTGTTGAAACTCCATATTCAAGGATTAAATAAAGCAATAAACATTGCCCGATGATTTCGCAAGGCGAAACAATTGTAGCTCCTTTATATTATTAATAATTTTGAAACTTTAGCTTTATTGCTTTATTTAATCCTTGAAAAAACATTAAAATTTTTTAAACATGTCTGGTTATATGGTGATGAAATTTATGAATGCTCTACCTCAAAGAATTAAACTAGAAAAGAATTTTTTTTTAATTTAATTTAAAATCGTACCTTAAAAAGAATATTTTTTATTCAGTAAATGAATTTTGTAACTAATAGTTATTTAGTGATATATTTCATAGACAACTTTTTATTTGTTAAAATGGAATTCTATCAAGTACCGTCGGTCATCAGTGTAAACAATACAACTTTTTATTATCTTTCATAATTTGTAGCGATTGTGAACTACTAATGTTTAAAATAATTTTCAAAGAAATGTGACCATTTCCTTGTACAGTACCTCAAAATGAATCTTCATTGGTTGGTTTTTATCTTGTTTTAGAAATGAGTAAGTGAGAAAGTTTATGCAATGTTTTTGCACCATTTGTATTACAACTTGTTTTATATAACTATAAGATTTGTTAGCCAATACACAATAACAAATATGTATTAAAAGTGTTTTAATATACTGTAGCAATAAAAGTTGTTGGCATTATATATTTAATGAAAGTAATTCGTAGGACAGTTTCTGAGGAAATAATAACTCTTTAAGTTGAAAATTTTCTCTTTATTCACCTAATTAACACTTTATTCACTGGGCAGATAAAAAGGCCAGTTCTAAAAATTTCAAATAATTTTGCAAGCTTATAAAATCTAATTGATATGTGTACATTCTTTTGTACAAAATATATGATGTCTGTCCTAGCAAAAATATACCTAGTTATCGTAATAATAATATCCGTTATGATCAACTTTGAATACATTTATTCTGTATAATTTACTATTCAAAAATAATTTAGAAAAAATAATGTTGCATCATTATTTAAACTTCTTTTTAATTAAAAAAAATAATGAAAATGTATAAAATAATAAATGTTTCAGCAACACATCCATCACCAGTAATTTCACCGTCATTAAGGTGCTATCCAAATCTAATCCAAACTTTTGGAAGAATTCGTTTTTTCCTCAAGGGAGAAATGATTACAACCCATATTTCTAAATACAAATATCTCTTGCACATTTTCACAGCCTTCAATCTCTTTTAACATACTGTAGCACTAATTTCTTTATTTCCATATGACTTCACTTTTAGCTTCACTATTTTTGGCATTTACAGCTACAACTTTATCCATGAATTTTGTAACTTTTTTTGACAAACATCTTCCCATGCAATAGCGGACATGTAAATTATATCTTTATTTTTTTCAAAACGGTCTAGATAACTTCTTTCTCGTCTACATTTTACTCAAAAGTACCTTACGGTATTACTGTTTGAAAGCCTTGGTCCATTAGTTATATAAAAGATGTTAAATTTGGAGGAAGAAATGTTACAAAACTATTACCACTTCTCATCTTGTCCTCTCCAGGATCATGTTGGTCCATTGTCGATTAGTTCAGGCAAATAACCCTTTACTCTGAGATATTTTTATACCACAAATGAAATGGTTGAAAAACCAATTTCTTAAAGGTCTGCAAACATCCAGGCTTTTTGTGATCGGTACAATACTGGTACATAGTTAAAATTTACATTTTTTAAAGCGCTTGGCATGTACATTTACCGATCAACAGCAAGGGTAGTTTGTGTTCACTTCAGTGGAAATCCCTACTCCATATTCCTCAGCAACATTTCTTAATCTTTGACCTTTGTCAATCTTAAAAATTTACTGCAATTTATTTGGCATGGTAATGACGATCTTCCTTCTTTTTAATGGCATTTTACTTCGAGTTCAAAAAATTAACAAACAAATTCTAAAACCAATCAACTTAAAACCATTGGATAGAAACAACTGTAGTTCAATAACTATGCTATTGTAATTGCTGCACTGACTAACTGAACTGGAACGGCATTTGCGTCACAAGAGATTGCGTGCAAAAATATGTGGCTCAACATTACTGTCCCTGTATGGTTTTTGGATTCACAGCAAACCAACAAAGGTACAATGTTACCTGATGAATTACTGTATGTGTATTGTGTTTATTACAAAAACAAGAAGTTATCATTTCAACAACCAAGAGGAATTATGATGACACACAATAAATTATCTTTCTCAAAACTTTTTCAGATAAACCAGAATTTCGGATAAACAAGGTATTAATGTACTTTGTGAATGAATTAGACAAACAAAACAATGTGTAACTTAATCCTTGCTCAGTATGCTTACCGGTATAATTCCTGTTTGGCTGTCATCATCTCTTTCATCATCCCCACTAAGAACTCTGCGGAGTTTATCCATTGTGAAAAGTTACTACAAAACAACGTTAATTAAATCAAAATGTTATTTTTATATTATACAAATATATTTATTAATTAAATAAAGAATAAATAATTTATACATTAACAAATAATTTGTTGTGTTGTTTTTATATTCTTACCTACTCAGGTTAAATAAAGGTAAATTTTTTAAGTTATCCTTAAAATATAAGTATCTGAATGCACAATATTAAAATAATGTGTTACAGTAGCCTCAAACTAGGAATGTGTCTGATCTATGGGGGGGGGGGTGTCCTCCCTTCTACTTGCTTCCCTAACCTGTATAGCGTACTAAATTTTGACTCAAAATCTTAAAAAATTCAAAACAATATTTTTTTAAAACACAAAGTGGGCGAAAGATGAAAAACTAAGCGTTTCCTGGACATATATTTACAGGAATTTTTTCTTTATTTTGACCCATGTAATCAATACATAGTTTGGCACATTTACTGAACACTGTGTAAATCGAATAGTCAAGCTTAGACCTTGAATGAATGAGATCGTTTTTAAATAACAAAACATTACATTTTTTGTTTATTTAGTAAATGTTTTACTATTAAAATGTTTTAAATAATGATTTACAAAATATTAACTTATATATTTATAAATAAAACAACTAATTGTTACACGTTATGTTCATAAAACAAAAATGTGTCCATCTCTTTAATATGCACCTTTGTGCACTTTTGTAAACGTTTTATTCTTATTCACACCGATAAAGGAAACACAGTAGGATACACGTTTACACAGAAGCACCTGAAGTCTATATATTTTTATTGTACCTTTGAAAGCAAACGCAACAAACAAAATGTGGAGCCCATCTTTTCCTCTTCACCCCAGACACATTCCTACCTTGAGGATACTGTACTTTGTGGTATCAAAATAGGATCCGTCCATTTCAAATGTTCCAGAAAAAAAAAATTGGTTGCTTAATCATTTGATTATAAAATGGTCAAGCAACAGCTAGCTGTTGAATCACTTGAAATGGATGGACCAAATAGTCTATTTTAACCAAAGGAAAAATAACCTTTCTCAAATCTAATTTATAGTTATAACAAAACAAACTTTTACCAGAAATTCGAAATAGTTAAACATAAAAGGTATAGTAAATCTGTTGCTAGGACTTGAAATCTGGTACCATTACATAGATTCGGAAGTTTAGATTGCATAACATAAATATAATAGAGATTTTCAGTTAAATAATATGCTTCCAATGCTTGGATATACAGTTAAGTTGGCAATTTGTTTTTTTTTTTTTTTTTTTTCCATTACTGTTGAGACGGATGGTTCTTGGTGGAGTCTGTAATACAGCCTCGTCAATGCCTTAGCAGGCGAAACCATTGGTCGGCTAGACTAATAAAAAGTGGATAGTACAAAATAAAAAATTGTGTTTTATTATCTTCAATTTTTCTGTTGTTTGAAAATTATTTCAATGTTTACTATTGATTTCAATTAAGCTACTTTCATTAAAAGTTTTCCCTAGTAAAGTAATTGTTTAGGCAAATCAAGTCACCCCTTCTAGGAATGCTCTCATATTCATCCATAAATTATATTCTAGATCTGAATTCGATAATGATGAAGACTTTAAACACACTTTTATAATAATACGTCTGTTTTTACGGAGGTATTATTTCAGTATCTTCTCCCATTACCATATTGACCACCAACACTTCGGTCATGTTTGACAGCTTAAGTCCGCTTTGATCTTGTGTCTTTTTTATATAGTATGATGTAATAATATATACAGAACATGACGAAAAATAGAAACCATGGTTAATACTCACAAAATGTACGAGTATTGTACAAATGATGTAGACCTATTGGGATTTGATAGTTTGAGTTGTGCTTCATATGAGTATCAAAGTGAGTATACCCATACTCTTATTGCATAATTATATATTGTAGCCGAACCACAGAAACACTATTGTTAATTTCACATCTTTAGAGCATGTAGATGACAATTTCCTTAAATAATGTACAGAAAAAGTAACTTATTCCTTTTAAACCATAAAAGTAACAAAATAAACACATTTACACAACAAAAAATGGTAATTCTGCGCAATTACTTGGTCAACCCCAAATTTTTTCATATTTTACTACGGTCATAAGGATGTTCTCAGAAAGCAAGAAACATATAATTCAAGGCCCGCAAGGCCATCTGCCGAGCGATAAGAAGGTTCAAAGTCCACGCGATAACAGTGGCTTGCAGCAGACGCGCGGAAAGCCAGTTGTGACAGTATCGTTATGGCTAGTGGTTCCTCCGATAATCCTCTTTTATGTGACGGGTGTGAGAACACGTTACTTAGTTTCACGGTTTTAAGTGAAGATCAGAAAAAGTTAACACGTTTTTTGTACGAACACGGCGTTTTGCAATGTACCAAAGTGTGTCCAACATGTGGCGGGTCGATGACGTTAAATGAAGAAAAACACACGTTTAACTGTTGGAATAGAATCGAGTCAGTGAATAGTAGTAAAAAAAAGGTCAAAATTCAGTGTAAAAAATACGTGTCGCAGTATAAAAATACGTGGTTTGAGAGTCATAATTTGTCACAGCAAACTATTTGTCGTTTTGTTGCCATCTGGGCTTTGTTGAAACCTCCACGTCATGAACTGTTATTAAATGAACTAAACTTGTCAAATCATTCTGTTGTTAACTGGAGTAACTATCTCAGGGAAGTGTGTGTTGTTGTTAATGAGAGGGAGTCTGAAGTGTTAGGTGGTCCAGGTAAAATCGTTGAAATCGACGAGGCGAAAATTGGGAAGCGTAAATATAATCGTGGTCGTATTATTCAAGGTAACTGGGTGTTTGGGGGGTTCGAACGAGATTCCAGGAAGTGTTTTTTAATACCTGTAGCAAGACGTGGTCACGCAGAATTGTTACCTATTATTAAGCAGTATGTGCTTCCCGGAACTACTGTAATAAGTGACTGTTGGCGGACCTATGACTGTTTACAGTTTGAAGGCTATACACATCTCACCGTCAACCACACGTACAATTTTGTTGACCCAGACATGGAAGCACACACTCAACATATTGAACGTTTGTGGAGAGAAGTGCGGGGAAACGTTCCGAGGTTCGGCAACACAAAACACCATTTTATTGGCCACCTTGCTGAGTTCATGTTCAAACGGAAACATCAGGATTACAAACAAAGACTACACCATTTGTTTCGGGCTATCGGTGAAGTTTACAACGGGGAACCATCGCAACAGAACACTGATCCAGTTGCCGCTGACTCGGATGAGGACGTTGAACCCGGCGATTACTGAGGTAATTTCTATTTTTTTTAGTTTCACATACATCTCTACAGGCCTATAATGACAGGTTTGGCCAGGTAGCTATATATATAGGCCTATATATATAGCTACCTGGCCAAACCTGTCATTATATATAATTATATAACGGTACTGTCACAACTGGCCTTCCGCGCGTCTCCCGCAAGCCACTGTTATCGCGTGGACTTTGAACCTTCTTATCGCTCGGCAGATGGCCTTGCGGGCCTTAAATTATATGTTTCTTGCTTTCTGAGAACATCCTTATGACCGTAGTAAAATATGAAAAAATTTGGGGTTGACCAAGTAATTGCGCAGAATTACCCAAAAAATTGCTCACAATTATATTATGGATGAATCTAAAGATGAGTGTGAGTAGGCCTACACTCAACTATCCCACTAATCTCTCTATCCAGATCTCTAAAAACATATGAATGATTATTACTTTTATAAATAACATATAAAATGGAAACAACAAAACATATATGAAGTTTAGGACAGGTTGGTTTAGGTTCTTATGGTTGAACAAATTATTAAATACATTCTGGAAAAAAGAAATGTAACTATACAGTAGTATTGGGGATGGTGGAAAATGGATATAATTATTTATGTTGAATAGCATTTTGTAAATATTCTTGAGTAACTAAATATGACCATTTACATATAAATAATCTGTATAGAAATCATTTCACAAAATTCAAGAATAATTAAAATAAGTAAATATCAGTTCCGCATAACTTTGTTTTAACTAATTTGGTTTTCTCTACTCTTTGTGTTAATTTTCTTTTTAATTATTAGTTTATTGCTTATGCTCCAGATTAAGGCTAATAAAAAAAATTAAGTTATACTGTTCTACAACTTGGTGTTTCATTATTCAAAAATAATTCAGTCAGAATTGTTTACATGGATTAGGCTTTATATAATACTTTAAATTTAAATATCCGGGACAAATTATCGTACCTAAGTTTAATTGCAATAGGCTACTAAATTGCAATGACAGGTATACTACATATTTACCAGATAAATATTTAGTGTACGGTATGTGTTGTTGTGATTTAGTAGTGAAAATTATGCAAACAGTGTTGTACAAACCGCCTATTGTGACAATTAGATCATCCATTCAATCTATAAACCCGTTTGAATTGTACGCAATGAGCCTGTGTCTACGTTTCATAGGTTATGCTGAAGGAAAATAATAGCATGTCATTGGACGAATGCACATTACATATCTTTTGACAGGTTATATCACTACGCTGTATGATTTCAGAACCATGCGAACTACGTCTTGGCAGGTCACTAGGTATATGTATAGTGACCTAACCAGACCTAGTAAATGAACTGTATGTCTGGTAAGGTAACTATTCCCAGACCAGATAGCCTACACAACATATTTACCATATAAGACATCTACTATACAGAAGCATTTTACAATAGCGCATTGATTGAATGATTTACTAGTAATAGATTACCAATAATATAAAGTTCACAAAATAGGCCTGATAAATTTGGAACAAAAGGAAGTTAGGTTATACTCTAATAAATTAACTTATGTCAAAGTATGAACAAAATTCCTGGAAATTTGACTAAAGGTTTAATTTAAAATCATTAAATCACTGGCAATTAAAACTTACATCGTATTTGTAAAATTACAAAGTACTACACTAACCTGTAATTAATATTATAATAGGCCTACAACAGTTCAAATTTTCATTAGTAAGAATAAAGACTGTTGGAACGGTGCAAAAATCCTTAGAATTCAATCAATAATTACATAATATTACATAAGTTACTACAGTACAGATTATATTTTAAACTTTATTAAAAAATTAGTCTTTATTATAGTAAAAGTGTAAAGATTAGTTCATTGTTTCTTAAATATATCGGTTTCGGTTGGGCAGAACAACAGTTAGTTACCTACGCGACAATAAATTTTTGACAAAACATTAGAAAGTTTAAAAAATCAACAATTTGTGGTAGCGTCTCAAAAATAATTACTGATATATTTATTTATTTATGAAAGTTAAACCTACCTTTTCAACAGGTTGAATTGTCAAACCACACTTTTCTATTAATCAGACTAACAGACCTGTTGCCTGTGCCTGTTGCAGATGACAGCTATGAGATCACATTTCATTTCACAGCTGATGACACACTACTCCCTAGATACAATAATTTTATCTATCGGGAAACAGAAAGAAAGAGATAATAAGCACGATTGATATGTAAAAAGTATATAATATTTTAATAAGCCTGTCATTATAAGAACAAATTCAAGATTTAGTTGTCATTTTTCTGGAAAATATAAATAGAAAATTATAAGGAAGAGTGTTTGGACTACTACTAGTAGTTATTTCTTCATATCAACGTTGTAAAAAATACGTGTATTCAGTTGTTAATGATAAATATTCATTTTTATGATGTCTCAACCCAAAAGTATATCTTGTTTTAATATCTAATCTATCCTTTATTACCGTACCTTGAGAATGGAAATTATGTTAATGAATATAATACAGGATGCAACAATTTTCTTCTTTACTCAGTTTATTTAAAAGTTTATGTAAATGGTAATCCAAACAATAAAAATAAAATAAAAATTGAATTTCTTTTATACTTAATCAAAGGTATTACATTAATCGTACTAAAAATTTCAAGATGTTATATTTGAAATTAATTTAGATAGTTGGTGACACTGTACTTTTAAACATTAAATTTAAAAGTGAACGCCGCGGTTAATTGGTTTGTTTATAAAATAATTATTGTTTTATAATCAACAATTTATAATGTAATAGTACTACCATAGTCAATAAACGATAGAGACCTTTCTTGCAATGTATAACAGAGTTCCTGTTTCACATTAAAATACAGAATGCTAGGGAATAACATCCCAGCCACATTCCCTAACCCTATTCTTCCTCTATGCTATAAAACCTATTCCTCTCTTGCTTCATCTTCTTCACTCCATCAAGTCTTCAGTTTTTTACCGTTAGGTCATCCTTTAAAAAGTTTAAAGTTGTCAGTGAGTGATTTAATTAAAAGTGTGTTAAGAATTAACGGAAATTTTTTAATTTTGCTGTCTGTATTATTCTGATTCGCGAGAGTTGTGTGGGTATTTGAAAAAATACATTGTTAGCCACATGGGATTTTAGCTGTCAAAAGTTTACATGTATATTAGTATGATCGGCTATTATTAATTTCTTTAATTTTATATGAATGGAATAAAGTGCAGCAATGTTTTAGAAATCTTAAATATTTCTTTTGGTGAGTCTGCTATGAGTTAAACAAGGATTTACAAGTTGTACAAGTTGAAACTTATGGATCAGTGTTGTCATCACATGTTCTTGCTATAATTAAATGTAACAGCTGACTTTGTTAATTTATTCATCATTGACCATAACTCTAACCCTATTTACAACTTGCAGTTAATTCAAGGGTTCTATAAGAGTTCAACTTAAAATACTGTTAAATTTGAATATTAGAAAAAAATATTGTCTTTAAAAAAATTGCTACTAAGTAGTCATGGTTTTATTCTAGAAGTTGTCCCAAAAGTTCCTTCACATTCTAAATTTAATAAAATTGATTTAAAAGTAACAAAATTGGTTTTCAAGGATAAAATAAAGCAAAAGCTTAAAGTTTCAAATATTTAATAGTATAAATGAGCTACAATTGTTTCGCCTTGCGGCATCATCGGGCAACTGATAATTTATAGGTATAGACAACTATTTAAACATAAGTACAGGAAACTGAAATACAATAGAGAAACCTTTCCAGATTTCTCTATTGTATTTCAGTTTCCTGTACTTATGTTTAAATAGTTGTCTATACCTGTAAATTATCAGTTGCCCGATGATGCCGCAAGGCGAAACAATTGTAGCTCATTTATACTATTAAATATTTGAAACTTTAAGCTTTTGCTTTATTTTATCCTTGAATATGGAGTTTCAACAAGAAATATCTGCTATTACATTAAAGTTTAAAAAAAAAAATTGGTTTTGTTAAATTTGAACATTTTTCGTCACATTTAAAGTGATATTACTTCCAAACTTAGTAGTGATACTGAAAAAAAAAAAATCAGTGAATGATCTACTTTGTATTCTGCTTCTGTTGATGTACATACCATTGAATTAATTTTTTTATTTATTTATGTTACCTACATACAGTAAATCTTGTAAAAGAAGTGCTGCACTCTACATGCCATGCTAACAAACTAGCTTAAAATTAACCTACAAATACTTTCATTGGAGTCATCCTAGATAGGAAACTGGCTTGGTCCGCCCACATATCCGACACAATTAAAAGAGCAAACATGACACTGTCACAACTATATCCATTGCTCAATAAAACAAGTTCTCTTGAATTGAGAAGAGCCACTACAATCTATTTATCTGTACTTAGAAGCGTCATCACCTATGCAGCGCCTGTCTACAGATATATGCGCAGGCTACAGATATTCCAAAACAAGGTTTTGAGAATAATCACTAAAGCACCAATATGCACTAGAGTTAAGACCTGACATAAAGACTTAATGTGCCGTTCATCAAACAACACATTCAACGATTATCAGCTAATCTCTACAAGGGGGCCCACACACACCCAACCTTCAACACTAATCTCTTCACTAGGTAGATATGACACAACATTTGACAAACACAAATGGCCGCTGTCCTTATGCGCACGACCGACCTTGATCTATCATTTGGGCCTATAAAGCCATGCATAGCCTACTACATACCCAAATTTCACCTCTTTGCTTTCTAGCTCTGTTTCAGACCAAAGGGTGCACCGCAGCGGCATGAGCCAAGCTGTCGCCACCAGGATGCAGTTGTATGCAGTCTAATCTTGCACGCTTATTTCAGTATCGAGTAGGCACCAGAATAAGATGTAGCTTGTAGCTGCTCCAATAGATTCACTAACAAGGTATTTGTAAGGTAACTCCCACCCTTCATCTTGCACGCCACATCTACCAAACCTGGGCTCCTGCATGATCTGTCGTGAGGTCTCTGTCAAGTCAGGTCTTTACCTCGCCCTTCACGCGGATACATAACGTTCTGCTTTCTTCCACATTTACAATCTCGATTCGCCCATGGAAAGAGCTTCTCAGCTTGGTACATGGAAAACCTTTCTGTTTTCCTTGTCCCATGTGATAGGGGTACTAACAGGAAGGAAGGTGGTTTTTAGTGAGTAAGAATCTCACACTATTGGGAAGAGCGGATTTCTCCCTTTGTCTTTTGAAGATTTTCCACCTATCCTGCAAAATAAAAAAAATAAATAAAAAAAAAACTTTCCGAAAAATTAAAATAACTGAATTTATTCTCTGTTTGAAGTTATTTGTTAATGATGGAAGTTCAATTTTATTATTATACATTTTTCGGACATTTGCCATCATTTGTGTGTTAAAACTGAATTTAATGAATATTTTCAACTTCTGAAATGACAGTTCGATTTAGAATTAAATTCTGCATCTTTTGATGTACATCCCTAATCGTAATTCGAAAAATCCTTTTCAACCTTGTAAAACAGTTAAGGGGGATTGCATTGTTATTTATTTCAGATTATAGTGTAGTCATTTTGCATGTTTCATAGTACCTTACTATTTTGCAAAAGTTGAAAATTGGACATTTTTAGCAATTAATTTCTCATAATCTATAGAAGATATTTACAATTTGAAAGAATTCAATGTAAATTTGAACTTTCCTCTTTATATACAGAAATATTCAAATCAATCGGATTATTAGTTGCTGAGCTATAAATGTTTTAAAAGAGGCTTAAAAGTGACAAAACTGGTGTTAAATGGTCATTTTTCATCACCTGATATTTCTTCTAAACTAGTAGCGATACCGAAAAGATTTATTCAGTGAATGATCTACTTTGGATTCTGCGTCTGTTGATGTATGTTTTCTATGTATATTTTCCTTTCTTTTTATACAAAAGAAGGCTTTTGTTAATTAAAAAGATATATATATATATATATATATATATATATATATATATATATATATATATATATATATATAGTGACCCAAATTAATTTTCAAAGTAGGATTAGTGGATAATTCAGTCACAGAAGGTTGAATTTCCATAAGGGAGAGATCAAAATAACTAAATTAGGAATTTACTAATAAGAAAATGGAATTATAACAACTTCAACTTATAAAATAACCGATCTTACAGTTAAAGTAGTTGATTACATTCATATTTGGAACATAATAAAAGGCTGTGGAATAAGCAGCACATATTATCTGTTTCAGTGGCAGTTGTATTTAAAAAATGTTAATCATTATCAAACTAATGTAATAAACTTATATTAATCAGCTGATTCACTGATATATTAATTTGTCTCCAAATTTTAGTAAATAACAAAATTTTAACTATATTAATAATTGAATTTAAGCAGTATATTGTTTTTATTTATTGAAAGAAATGTATAATTGATCACAGGTCAGTCAATTTTTTCTCTTATTTTAAAATGGTATAGATAAACTATATCAACACTTGTTTACTTTTAAGGTTAACCCTTAGGGGCTCGCTTAATTGAGTACAGGTATGAACCACATTTATCTGGTACCCTAGTTGTACACATTTCTTTTAATATAGTTTTGTATTGGAACCCTCTCTTTCATCTTTCCTATCAGATTTCTCTTGACAAACTCTTCTTCTCTTTCAACCCTAAAACTGTTAAGAGTATTCGAGGGTATTTATTGTAGTATGCTCTTTTCTTCTATTTTTAAAAAGATGTCTGAAAAATGTTTTCCTTAAACATTTTAAGGTCATATGTATAATATGGTATTATGTGATTGTGATGTTTGTATTTTGGTAGTCATCTTCAAATTCATAATTTTGTGGATAAGAAACATAAATGTAGGCTAAAGTTGATAATAGCCATCAAGTAATTTGTAAATTCAATGACTTATTGTTTTAATAATGTATTAACTGTTATAGTTCATTAGTAATTACTATAATTTTCATGATGTTAATCAGTATGGTAAACATCAAAGATAATATTTCAACATGAATTACAATTATATGTTAAAACAAGATAATTTGTTTATTCTAAGCAATTACCAATGTATGTAATAATATTAAGCCTACCAAAAATGCTATAAGGGCAAGTCAAATTGGTAAATTTCTTTAAAAATGTTATCCTCAATTTCTTTTCATGGCAACAGTTTTTCTACAACTGCTAAATAGTTTTAATTTATTTAATATAACAGGTACAACTGGAAAAGAAATTGAGTATTTCAGTTGCCACCATTTAGAGCTAAAATTAATCAAATGATCTAGATAGTTTCCAGACTGTTATATATAATGAGTAACTACCAATTTTTGAAACCAGGAATGTTGAACCTCAACTTGATTACTTATTCCTACAGACCATTCATAATTTAATCATACACATTCAGCGTGATTAGAGAGAATTTCATCTTTTCTATCTTTCGCAAGCCAATCTCTGAAATATATTGTTTCTCTGCATATTATAAGATATTAATATCATTGTGGTTTTTGTCTGTATTATATCTTCTAAATCCTGAAATGAGATAAAAAGCAGAGGAAATAGTCACTAAATATCTCTACTTATTTCCTGAATGTTTAAGTAACTTTCTCTTAGCATGTATGTGGCTTTGTGTTGTTCAAAATGAAAAATACCTTCAACTCTAGAGTTAAAGAATAATGTTTGTAATGACTACAAAGCACCAATTTCCATTTGTTTTACTTGAAATTAACTTAATGTGTGGATAATCAATTAAATCTATCTGAACATAATTAAAAAAAAAAGAAAGAAATATCTGTAGACGTTATAAAACAAAATTTTTGAGGTCTAGTATAAATGGCCGAACTGTTCTGGAGATTTGTCCAACTCTGAATGTAATTACTAGACTGGTTTATCTGTTCAATTTTATGAATCAAACTTTTTCAGCTGAGCCTCCCCCCTCCCCCACCATCTTGTCTAGTGGTTATCATTCTAGATTCACAAGTGAGAAGTTCCATGTACAATCTCCTTGGTGTTCAATCATCATTGTGAGGAGAAAATTGGGAAACTATATTATTTGGTAGCAAACTCTGGTTTAGAATGCTAAAACAATGGTGACGAGAATTTCTATGTGCTAACCACACATCACCTGACTGGGAAGTCATCTAGCAGTCTCAGGTTCTTCACAAACTGTTGTGTCATAGTCATTCTTTTTATTCCATGGTATTCCTCTAGAGGACATTTAATTACAGTATACTATTACATTTACAGAAGTGAACTCTTCGAAAATGTTTTTAAGAGAAACAAATGATGTTCTTCGACATCAAGCTGGAGATATGAAAGATGATGATGATGACAGTGATTACGAGGACTACAACTCATACTGTAAGTAATTAATTGCAAATAATCATAATTTCGATTTTTCAGTATTTGAAATTTGCATACTGAGTTATTCGGTGGTTCCATTTTGCTGAAAATATCCATTTTCGAAATGCTTTTGGTTATGATTAGAAATTTAAAATGTTATTAACCTGTTGGCGAGTGCGCACAGCATATGCCGTGCTTTGATGCATGCTACAAGAGAGTACACATTTAACCAAAATCAAACCACAATGGAGTAACAATTTTTTTCTTTTTCTAATCTGAAAACTTATTTATTTTAACTCAAAATAACATAAAAACATATTTTAAATAAAATTTTTGTTTTTATTTGATTTTAGAATTGTTTTAACATGTGATATTCCATCACCTTCATCTATTTCATTCCTAATCGTATCTTCAATCCGAAGTAAAAAATCTATATAGTCTCTCATCTTTTATAAAAATGTACAACAGACATACCTAAACAACCACAAATAAGCAACAACGTAAACTACTCTTCTCACAGCTAATTTGTAATAAAGCACACCAAATATTATTTTATCATGTGTGTTAAAGAAGGTAAAACAAGTAATTGTTTTACATCCCAGATGGCACAGATACCGTTACCAGCAGATGTGTTGTGATATATAAATATTTAGCAAGTCTATTTCAAGATACTGCTGTTAGATGTCAGGTGACAAAATCAAATAGGTTTAGAGAAATGTCAAAAACAGCAAATGCTGTTCGTACTTTTGGGAAATTACTGTGCACACTCTTATGGGATCATTACGCTTACTTGCCAACAGATTAATATATCTATTGTAGCTTTATCCACTAAAGGATATGACTCGTTCATTACGATCAACAAAGAAATATCTCCTAATTACAACTATTCAATAGACTTCACACCAGGGGCTACGAATGAAGGATTAACAACAGACCAATATTGAAAATTTTGTTTGTTTAGAAAACCATTGAGACATCATTTTCTCATCCACTTAAAAATTATGTTGCATGATGGAACCAATTCTCTGCCCTGTTTACCAAAATTTTTCTTAAATGCACTTCATTCGATAAATGAATTGGTTTTAATAAAACATGCCACAAAAAAGACTAGTATATAATATGTTGTGATATAAATCTATATATCATCAACCCATTAAATCCAAGCTCATTGTTGAGTAGCTGATAGATATTTTTTTCTGTATACAGTGTTAGTAAAGTCCTTCCACCTTACTTTTTGTATGAACTTTTAAGCCAAACCTTTTTCAAACTTAGGTCATCTGAAGTTTCTTTTATGATAGTTAGGAATTTTACACCTCCCCATAAAGGGCGGAATTTTTGGGTACTAAAGATTTTCAAATGAAAACCTGCATCTTATGACATGTTAAATCAAAGGATATAAAAAGACAAAATTAATGGCACTCACGAAATATTTTTTAAATGACTCTAAACAAAATGGGGTCACAAAATGTATTTGAGAGTTTTTAATTATAAAATTGGTAATTATGTGAAATAAGAGCTCTAAACCGTTTATAAAATGTTTGCTAGACTAATCTGAGAGAAGCATTCAACATAGAACTGAATTTTACCTGTCCCCTTAAAGTGGTACTTCTGAGCACATTCAAAATATTAAAAAAGAACCATGTCATATGACCAAATTACATTGCCTTTTAAAACAAATTAATACCACCTACAAATTCACTAAGACTACATCAAAAAAGATCCATACTAGGTTTCCTCACATAGGTGGGGCCTACAGGGGATCTCGGCATTTACGACATTTTTTGGTATTTTCATAGACTACCAGAAATTTATCCTGGTTCAATTGAGAGCAGTATTTCTGGTTGTTGTGATTGAAGAAGATGGACAATTAGTTTTTTTTAATTGATCTTCACATTTTTGAAAACCAAAATAATGATTTTTGACTTGCAATCTATCTGTCGGCGTCATGTCCTTTCTGTACATTGGCATAGATGACGACAGTGTGCTATTCTAGAACACTATTGAAATAAAAAAATTAAAAAAAACATATTAAAATGTCAAAATGGCAGCCATTTTAAACTTTTTTTTTTATATCTTGTATGTTATTCAACTTATAACTCACTAAATTAGATATAAAATTGTAGATTTTAATTCTGCATAGTACTAACGCCTCTCTATAATATAATGACAAATAGAGAAGTTAGTGTTAAAAATATAATTTTAAATCCTGACCAAGAAAATGTGATATTCGTATAGTTACGAGATCCAGCAGAACCAAGTCACAGACATGAGTTTAACAAGGGAAGGCTCCTTCATATATGTACAGTTTGAGGTCAACTGTCAAAGCTTCAATGCAACCAAAACTAGTAGTTGCATATTTGATATAGAAGATATTTTTAAATCTTCTAAAAATAGTTACTATATATATGAGGTTAACGATAAATACATAGTTGATACAGTATTCTAGTAATCAATAAAAGGGCAGAAACAATCATTTTAGTTTTAGGGGAAACCTCTTAATGTTGATTTTTCAAAAACCTTGGTGAAAACCTAGTACTTTTTTCCTAGAGTTTTTCATGTGAAATTTCAACTGACCTAGGTTGTGTTGTTTCAAAGATATGGTGACAAGTGGTAATTGCTTTAATAGTTGTTTATATTATAAATAGATTTTGATAATATCAGTTAACCTAACTTAATGGGCTTTACTATACAAGGTGTCTCGTAAGTAAGTTGCCAAATATTAGGAATTCTGTGGGTCAGAATAAAGAAAAAATTATAATACAAATTTTTCTGAAAATCATGATTATTTATTTATTTATTTAATTATTTTTTTTTTACAAAAACCATTATAACTTTGAAATTTTATATGTTACGTTATATAAGTGTACGGAAAATAAACTTTGTATATTTTCAAAATGCCAGGTGTTTAAAATATCTGATATCAAATATCTACAAAACCATCAACTTTTCAAAAAAGTTTACTTTTTTAATGGCAAACAAAGCGGTTTTTGTATTTGTTCTGTAGGTCAAAGGATAACAGAGTTATTGACAAAAAGCAGGAAATATAATTTTTTGGTAATATTGACTTAGAACTAAATTATTTTTGAATATTAATACTCTTAATAAAAATAATAAAATCCATTGCTCTGAATGTATAAAAAAATCAAGTGAAAAACATTAACTATTTCAAAATGGTGTTATAAATTTTTATTTTCTGTATCTCACCTAAATATCTCAAAACATTTACAAAACAAAAACAAAAAATGTTAATTGTAGCCTATTTATTAAAGAAATTAATGACACTTTCAACTTTATTGTAGTTTGCAATAGGTAACGGATTTATGAATGAAAAACTATGATAGTCTACATTTGTTTTATTTTTGTATGTTTCGAGATATTTACCATGAACAAAATTAAATTGTGGATATTTAAAAATAGTTAAGGGTCACATTTGAATTTTGTATGCAATTCAGAGCAATGGATTTTATTATTTTTATTAAAAGTATTATACAATTCAAAAATATTTTAGTTCTAAGCAACTAACTACCAAGAAATTATGTTTCCTGTTTTTTTGTCACTAACTCTGTTATCCTTTGATCTACAGAAAAAATATAATAACTATTTTTTGTTTGTCATTAAAAAAAAGAAACTTATTTGTCTCTTGAGAATTTTTTGTAAAGTTAATGATTTTCGAGATATTCAATTTTAAAGATTTAAACGGCTGCCATTTTGAAAGTTTACGAAATAGTCTTTATTTTCGATACACTTATATAACGTATGATACAAAATGCATATACCAAATCTGAACTTAATATCTTTACTATTTCCAAAGTTGTTTTTTTAAAAGAAAACAAATTGGTGGATATCTGGAAAACTATGTTTTCTGGAAAATGTTTTATTCCTAATGTTGCTTTAATCTGACCCACAGAATCATATCCTAACATTTGGGAGCATACTTACGGGCCATTCTGTATAAATCGATCTCAGTTTTCAGATTTGGCCGAGCTTTGATATCTTATGATAAGAATCAGATGATCAAGGAAGCAAACGAAAAATGGTCATTAGAGCCTTGTTCAGAAAAGAAATCTCCAACTAAAATCAGATTCTCAGATGATGTTAACTATGTAGACCCTTCAGGTGACCAACAATGGTTTTGTTAAAGTTACTATTTATCAGTCTATTTGTAGTTAAATCATATTTACAATTTTCCTGGATGAAAAATAAAATAATATTTTTTTGTTTTGTTTTCCTAATTCCAATAAAGCCAAAGTTAAATAGAATTCTAATTCGTTTACTAAAAAACTGGGAAATGCAGTTCAACAAAATAATAATCCTGTGGCACATTGAGTGTCTATCACAGTTAAGTCTAGTTGCTGCAATCAGAGTTCTCTACTTTTCACAATGATGGTTCCCATACAGTAACTGTTTAAACCAGACCCTCTTTACACACCTAGCTAGCTAAAGTGATGGGTACTAAACCAACTGGAGGCTTTGTAAAACCAAATTGTTTAAATATAAACCTATATGTTACATGACGTATAGTATATTTAAAAAATACCTTTCTAATTGAACGACAACATTTGATGAGTTTGACTCTGACTAAAAATAATAGGTTACTAACAAAATACAGTTTTCATACTATATATTTACATAAGTACAGCCTCAGTGCTAAAGCCTATGAAAAAGATATTATACACATCTCGGACAATCTGAGTTCACAGCAATTTGTCTCCATCTCGGACTCCCATTTTCCCTCTGATTCATTATTTCCATGAAATATCTCTGCCCTCTACCATTCTTTGAAAAGTGGCCAATCCAATTTTAAACTATATACTAGGGTCAGGAACTCTTTTCTCTTTTAGTCTTAAAACTAACCAGTTCATCCTTTTTCTTGATATTTTGTTTGGTGATATTTGAACTTTATTTCCATTCCACAATCCACACAATGTCGTCAAATTTAAAGACCACATAATTTAATTTACTTATAATATACTTATTTGGTAATTTAATTTACTTATATATATATATATATATATATATATATATATATATATATATATTTCCACTGAACATACCAATGACATAATGTATTGAAGAAGATTAGAAGATTAGTTGGTACCAGTGGGGGAGGCAAGAACTATCAACTTTTCAATTGAAGAAATTTTACTTCTATTCAAAGTATTTTATACAAAATTATTTAAAATATACTAAGCCGAAGGTTTGGTGAATTGATGTTAGAGTCATAAAATTTTCAAATAAAAATATAAATATAGCCTTTATAATGTTTTATTACTCAATGATTTGAGATACAATTTCTAAAGTACTTTTAATTCAACATCTCTTATTGAACTGTTTAGACGATGAAGAAATTGAAGAAAATGAATTTAGTGACATTGAAGAAGATTTTGTGTTGTTTTCACAAAGATTATTGGATGAAATACAGAGCGACTTGAACAAAATACCTCGAAAATCGGTAATGAGTTATATTTTCTTGTAAATTTTAAATTAAAAATAAGGTAACATTAAGAAGTTCAAAGCCAAACATATGCGAAGATGTGGGTTTCTTACAATAGGTTTCTCAACTGCTTGATGAGCTAAAACATATTTTTCTCAGTTCAATTATTTTTTGGGGCGGCTCCAAAAAATAAGGTTTTAATTTTTCCAAATTGCAAAGTATGTTTCCTGGTATATCGTTTTAAGCAAATTTATTCTTCTTGTCCTGATCAGTAGGGATATTGAAAAGCAGTTTTTAAAATGGAAATTATAAGATGTTTTCGTGAATTCAAAAAGTATTTTATATTGTTCTGTGTAATGAGCATAATATAAGACCCATCATTTTAGAACATTTGAGATACAAAACTAATTTATCTACAAAATGATGTATAAACTTTATAGGGGGTTTGTGTTATTTTTCTGATTTATTGGTTTTAAACTGAATAATTTCATAAGTCTATTTGAATATATAATATAACCTGCTCTAACCTAACATATTCGAGTTTGTGGTAATCTAAAATTTAGATTAGATTTGTCTTAGCAGAATCAGCACAAATAGAGAGGGGTTCATTAAATACAGAAGTATCACATTTTGGAACCTTTACCACTAAGAGTTCAAAATTTTTTAAAAAATCATACCATAATTACTAGAAAAATATCACCAAATTTTGTTCGCCTCTCAATTTTTACCTTCTCACATTTACCGGTACATAGAATAGAGAAAGTTATACAATTTTCTCTCTATTATGTGATGGGTCAAAAAATTGTTGTCGAGTTTATTGGAGATCCCCAGAATCTAAAAAAGTTATTTTTGGAATGATGTCTGTCTGTCATCTGTGCAGTGCACTACAACCCAAATATGTATATTGATTTAATAGAATTTGGTAAGCGGGCATATTTTGGCCATATTTAGAACTTTTTTTAAATAACTCAAAATTTAAAGGTAACTGTCACAAAAAAAAAACAACAATAAATATTATGATTTTATAAAAATCACGTTTTTGATACAATTTTATTCAAATGTAGCCTAAGCAAGAAGGACCCAAACAAATCGAATTAGTTGCAATCTCTCCAAAAAATGCCGGTTCATAAGTTATTTAAAATAATAACAGAAAATCGGCTATAGAGCTGTTATACAAGGACTTTATTATTCAAAATCAGTTCTACTAATTAGAATTTTAATAAAATATGAAGATTGATAACTCAAACCTGAGTATAAAACTGCAAGTAAAAATGTATTACACTTTAGAAATAATTGGAAAAAAAAACAAAAATGAACCTTGTATAACGATTATTTTAATATGTTTTTATTTTAGAAATTAATTTAAAAATTATATCTTGGTGTCTTTGCCTCATTTATAACGATTTGCCAATTTATAACAAATATAATAATATGTTTGGAAGAGAATTAGGAAAATTGCATTTATCATTCTGTTTCAATTTTCAGATTATTAATTAACTTTCTTTACACTAGTCAATAAATTGCTCAATACAAACATTTTAACATTAATCATGATTTGGTTTTATTCCTAGATGATAAATTAACATTTGAATGGTTATATATATTTATATAGTCTTTTAATTATTATGCCTCGACTTAGCTCATTCTTGGAGCATGAGAAATTCAATGTTACATATCTCAATAGTTAAACACAAATTTATACAGTTCTGCAATTCAAAATAACATTTTGCATAGTCTATATTTTATCTCGGGTAGGGAACTCGTGCTGGCTGATTTAAATTAACCACTAAACGCATATCTATTTAAAATTGAAGAAGTTATATATGAAAAGAGGACTAAATAAAAAAAATGGTGATCTCAAAATAATGATTTGAATTTAGGCTAATCTTTCTTGCCTCTTGTAATTATTTTAAAATTGGATTCTTTATATTCTGTGAATTGTTTCTTATTTAATTAAGTTTATATTACCATTCGTACATTTTTTTTAAATCACTTTCACTTTATTTGATCAAACGAAACTATATATAAAATTTCACACACGCCAAATGTACATCTTCATCCTTTGGCTATCTGGATGCGTCTCTCTCCAAAAACTGACGCTTACGTTTCGCGGCTTCTTCATACCTCCCGGGACTTGTATATTCAATTTTTGTTCCACGCCATCTTACTCTTGTGATTGGTCGATTGTTGTCACGTGGTCTCGTTGTTTTTGTAAACCTTCTGGACTCGTATGTTCATTGGTTGAAGGATCTATTTCTTACGCTTTGCCTCAGAATTTACGATTTTTAATCACATTTATGTAGACAGTTAAGTGCACTTTAGTATCTTATAGTTTTGTTTCAATTTTGAGATCATGGTTCAATTAAAATTTACTTTGACTTACAAATATTTGAAAATTGATATTTGAAAGTAATAGATTGTTTATGTACTATTCCGCGAATTTGCAAGATGGCTTTTTCTAAATATAATCTAACAGCTGTTCAAGTCTACAACTAGTTATTTACAAATTATCATATTTCTATTTAAAAGTTTAGTGAACTCTTATTCTATTGTGATTTTACAAGTTTATATAATACTAACTGTGACAGATAATATCGTGTTACATATCTATTAGTGAATATAATTCTGAGACAGTTTGTTTTTGGAATCGGTGTTTTGTAAATAATGACGTGACCTAGATTTGGATTTAGTGTTTCCAATACATAGTGATTGTTTACAAGTGCTTTGCTGATATTCTGAACTTTACTTCTCTTATTATGTAACTAAACATATATTTCTACATGTATTCAATTAGAATGGTTTTTAATAAAAATGTTTTGTTTCTATTAATCTTGGCATACGATTTTCATTTAGCCTATTTGTAGGTTAGGCCTACTTTGCACATTCATTGCTAACAGTTTATAAATATTTTTTAAATATGGTGTTTACTACATTTGTTGGTTTCTACTTTTTGGTAAATTTATATTTTCTAAAGTTTTGGTAACAATTTTTTATAATTATTTGGCTAAATTCATCTGAACATTTGTTTACAATAGGTTAGGTATGACTTACTAATGGTAGGCTATGATTGTTTTTGTATGATAATTTTAAGATGGGATTTGGTACATTATACTTGATTGATGTCATTAAAAGTTCGATTTTAATCAAATATGATTTAAGCTGAGTATGTGTTAATGGCACAAAGGAAGCAAATGTAAGCCCTTATTTAAATATACAAATATATTTTCAAAGACGACGTCCAAGTTCATTTTTACTAACGATTAATTTAAGTTTGTTTATATTTTGTTTCGCGGATGGGTGAGTGAGAAAGTTTTATACCAATAAGTTTTGTGGAATTTTTTTACACCATTTATTTCAGTATGATCTGACGACCTTCAGTAGTGAATATATATAGAAATATTTTGTAAGGTTTCAATATTTTGATTACAGCACAAATAATAGATTTAGTTTTTTAAGATTATTTAGGTAAAGAGAAATAAGATGTATTAAATTAATAAAGTATATTTATTTTATATTAGGAGACGATAACTGAAATGGACGTTAATGAAAATAATAATAAAGATGATAAAGGAAAATCCAATCAACCAAAAGAAAGTAACTTATGTTTGAAAGAAAATGAAACCAAAGAGAAAAATATAAAAGTAGATTTAAATGTTCAGAATGTAATGACAAATGGACATAGAAATGATATAATTAATAGATCTGAAAACACAAAACGATCACATGGAATTTTATTAAATCATTCAAGAACTTCTATAAAAAATGCTTCCGTTGATGACCATTTAGGAAAAAAAAAGTCATTAAAAGTGTCAAAGAGTGAAGCAGGAGTCTTACCTTTAAATCAAAAGTCTTCACTTCGTGATGGTAAACACATTCAAGATACTGTTTTAAATGGCAAACATAATCCTGTAAAAGATCATAAACGTAATTTAATAATGAAATTACAAAAAGAAGTATACAACAAGGATCATAAACACAAGTATAAGAAAATACAAAACAAAAATAATACTTTGGATAAACCTGAAATTGAGATACAATCGAATAATTTGAACACTAACAATGAAGAATTTAACAATGCTTCAATAAAAAACTGTTTCCTTAATGCAAATGTTAAGCAGGAGAATCAAAAAGTTAAGAAAAAACCAAAACTTTCTATAGAAGATTTAAAAAATATTCCTTCTTCATTGATGAAAATAGAAAACTTTTCTCTTACAAAACAATTTAATGTGTCTAATAAATTAGAAACTGCCAAGAAATCTTTACAAGTCGGTATTGTATTAAACAATGAACGTAAAAAACACAAATTAGATAATTATAAAATATCTGACGAGAGCACAGATATAAATAAAAAACAAACTAAAAACGTAGATAAATTAGAAAGTAATAATATCACAACTACTTCTATGAAAGTTAAAAACTTTTCTACTAAAACATCTATAATGAAAAAAACAAAGTCACAAATTTTGCCAGAAAAACAGAAAGTCAGCTCAAAAAAAACTAGTCTACTGCTTGGAAAAAAATTAAAAAATATTTCATCGATGGAATCAGAAAATGTGACAAATAGATTGTCAACGAATAAGATATCATCGATAGAACCAAAACAAAGTGTTGATATCTCAGTAAACATAAATAAAAATGCTCCAAATTTAACTACAACTGAAAAACAGTGTACTAGCAACATTTTGAGTAATAGCAATGGAAAATTTAAACAAAAAGATACATCAGTTCCTGCGGTAAGAAGAGTAAAATCATATTCTTTGGAGTTACAAAATGTGCCAGATAGATGTAAAATCAATAAAAGTATGATTGCTGCTAAAAAGAGTAAAGGAAAATGTCCACCAATGGTGAAGAAAACAGAATGAAAAGCTTTTACTTTAAGATCATAAAATATCTTAAATAGAACCGAAATAAGTAAAAAGAGTAATATTTACAATACTTTAAACTACAGAACAGAACACTCAGACATTTAAAATCAGACAAATACAGTATAGAAAACAAACAAAACAAAAAGTTATATTAATGCTAATCAAAATAAATATATTTCCAGAAATTTCTAATGAGGATTATTTTAAATGTTAATAATACTGTTCACTAATGAGTGAAATTGAACTGTTAGCATATGTACAAGCATCCCTGCATTAGTGAATAAATTTCTAATTAAACAGGAACAGGAAATAGGAGAATGTCAAACCGGAAAGTTTCACATTACAGTATATTAAAACATTAATAGAAATTAGATGCTTAGTACAAAACTCATAAGGGATAAAAATAAGCAAGAGTTTTATAAAATATTTCTCAACATGCATTTTTGAAGTGTTTTTCGAAAATCAAATTTCAATGTTTGTTAAAATACAATGATTGTTATAAATTAGTATATTTTAATAGTTTCTGCATATACTGCTGAATCGAAATACAATTTTATCACTAAATGTCAAATATAATTAGGTAACATGTTGATTTGAGAAAAATAGAGAAATTAAAAATTTTGTTTCCCTGTACCATTATGGAAAAACAGTGCCTTAAAAAAAATTTATAACTCAAAATTTGGGGGTTCTTAAGATAAGACAAAATCCACTCTAACGATTTTGATAAAATCTAATTTTCCTAAATAACCAAACAAAATGAACACCATCTTTCCAATATAACAGTTTGAGAATTTTAGGTAAAAACAAAACAAAATCAGCTAACATATTTTCTCAAAATAAACTGTAAAATTACCATTAAGGAATAATTTCAAAATATCTATAACAAACCTTGATCTCTAACTCACAACTAGAGAACTGACATATTTGGCTACGAATAGTTTTGTTTGATTAGTATTTTGAAGGACGAGTGAAAAAGTTTGTGCAATGATTTTGCACCATTTATTTATTAATTTTTTTAAATGTACAACATATGGTAAAGAGATGTATAGAAAATGTGTATACCAAATATGGATTCAATTTCCAAAGTTATTAATTTGTTTAGAAAACACACAAACTGATGGAAAACTAAGGTTTTGTAGAAATGTTATAGGAACTTACAAATTACGTTTATATGAAGATTCCATTCTCAAATTTGTTTCACGTATTTAGGGACAGTCTTTTTAATAGCCGTGAACATAACCTCAATCTGCGTTGTTTGGGCAGAATCTGCTGTTCAAAGTTTTTATTAAAATCAACTCAAAACAATCTAGTTTAAACATAGTGTTGTTAGCCTCCAGGATTGTGAATTTAATCAATTGTTAGATTGGTATTACCTTATGCCAATAATGCTCAAATGTTCTAGTGGACTTCCAGTTTCGACCGTCAGTTGGTCATCTTTAGGTCCCTGACATCACTCTTCTTTTTTAACGTCCAATTTTGGATTTCCTCATGAAACTGCACTTTAAATTTTTCTTTGTTATACAAATTTATACACAAACACAAAATATTTTTGAATAAATAACACTGTGTACGCATACACAATACAATTGACGCTAGTTTACTAATTGATATACGAACCACTTGCTGAGACTGTTGTCGTCATGATATAACCAATATTTTTACATGTAGATTTTATAACCTATAAACTGTCAGAGGGTCTCAATAGCGAGTAAAGGTGACGCAATCACAAGATATTATTTTATAGTAATAACAATTATAGGACATTGAATGACAAATTGTTTTGTTAATAATAATAACAATTATAGGACATTGAATGACAAATTGTTTTGTTAATAGTAATAACAATTATAGGACATTGCATGACAAATTGTTTTGTTAATAATAATAACAATTATAGGACATTGAATGACAAATTGTTTTGTTAATAGTAATAACAATAACAATTATAGGACATTGCATGACAAATTGTTTTGTTTATAGTAATAACAATTATAGGACATTGCGTGGCAAATTGTTTTGTTAATAGTAATAACAATTATAGGACATTGCGTGGCAAATTGTTTTGTTAATAGTAATACAATTATAGGACATTGCGTGGCAAATTGTTTTGTTAATAGTAATAACAATTATAGGACATTGCATGGCAAATTGTTTTGTTAATAGTAATAACAATTATAAAGACATAACAAATTATAATTCATGTTTTTTTGTCTGAATACTATGATAATTTTTATAAATAATGTTTTATGATGTAAAATTATCCCAATATGTATATAAACATTTTTATGATGATAATATGAATAACACATAACGGAATTTAGAGCAAATAGTTTTTTACCAAAACACATTGAAATTTGACTGGAAATTAAGAGCATTTATATAAATCACGTTGTATGGTCTAAAAACAATCACAATATGTGTATAAATATATTTATCATGTTAATATACAATATTAACATTTCAAATAATTTATTCTACCAAAACACCTGCATTAAAATTCATGTTTTATTTTATTGAAAATTAACAACATATTTTAAATTATGTTTTATGATAAAAAAAAAACAATCATAATATGTATATAAACATATTTATCGTGATAACATATAATAATAACACTTATCACAATGATTAGAGAAAATCTATATTTGAACAAAACATATGAATTTTAAAGTGATTATGTAGTTTTATTCACAAAATTTATGAATATTAATGAATATAAATTATATTACTTTCATATTATAATTTGTCAATATGTAGTTTTACTGAAAACAAAACCTCGACAATCGGTAGTGGTAGTAGTAGTAGAAAATTGTATTAATAAAATGGTGCAAAACATTGCACAAACTTTCTCACTCGCTGATCCTCAAAAACAAATAAAAACCGGCCAAAACATTTCTTCCCCAAAAACAACAGTAAAAAGTAAAAATAAACCATTGATGTATGTCACCAAAAACATCAGTAAAAAGTGAAAATAAACCATTGACGTTCATCACCAAAAACAGTAAAAAGTGAAAATAAACCATTGATACATTGTTAAAAAAAGTTAAGATAATTAAATAGGGACTAAACTTACTTCGCTTCTGCCATAAACTAGTCCTCGGTAAAAATCATATTTAATTAAAATCAAACTTTTAAATGGCGGTCAAGGTTCATTTTTGTTTTTTGGCAATTATTCCTGAACCATAATATATATATTTCATTGAGTTTTTGTACACAGAATTTTTTAAGGAATGAAGTCTGTATATATATATATATATATAATTACAATTGGTTCACATATTAAGCTGTATATATACAGCCTTAATATGTGAACCAATTGTAATCAAATTTAGTATGTGGGTATATTTTCTCCTTATCTTAAGACTTTTTTCCAACCCAAAATTTGAGAATATCTGTTAAAAGAAAAAAACAAAATAATGATTTTCTCAAAAAGAGCCCTAACGATTGTACTCAAATTTTGGTCTAGTTTAGCCTCTAAGAACCCAAACAAAAGGCGACAAATTACGATGACAAATATTAAACTGACATTTTTGGTGATGATTAATTTCGGTGAGAAAGATTGTACAATATTTTTGCACCTTTTATTTTTAAAGCGATTATGACTACAAGGTTTTCCGCCTTTAAACAATAACAACAAAAAATGTAACCTGGAAAGGATAAGTTTGCAAAACATGGGCTGGAGTAAGTACTATGATGAATATTGTACTTACAACAAACATAAGGATATATGTAAATATTGAAGTCAATATACACTGTAAAGAAATATTTATTATAATGTACATTTATACCTTATTTGTTTCATATTTCCAGTATGGAACACAATAAGTTAATTAAACTAACCTATTGACATTGTAGTATAACAACATAATTTTAACCCTTACACGCACTAACATTTTATTTTTCATTCATTTTTTAATTATATTATTATTTTTTGTACAGTAATTGCAATAACAAAAGATATATTCACAGTAAAACTTATTGTAAATAAAACAAATTGTAAAAATGGGTCATGATTTTTATAAGGTATAATTTATTATAATGTATAGGTAATTATTTATAAAGTAAGTGTTGTTATTATAAAAGGACAAATTAAATACAAAGATTATATAAACTCATTAAGTGAATGTGCATAATTGTGGTAACAAAAATGGTTTAAAATCAGAAAATGTGTAATAATAGAATGTTATTGTTGTTCATACAAATGTTAGAACATTCTGGAAAGGCACGAAATCGAGTATGGCATGGTGAGTCCCAAAAAGGACATGTTGTTTATGATTGGACAAAAGTCTGGAAGGATAGAGGGGTTATGCATTTCTAAGAATTCTAGACAGGTGCGAACCAAAAGAGTAGTAGTGTGGGAGAACACTTGGAGTCCGACCTTCTGAATAAACAAACATAAGTCTACTTGTAGTAGGACGATATGGTCCTCCACAAAGAATGTTTATTTAGTCAGGAATAACTAATATTTAGAAAAGAAAGTTCTATTAGTGAAGTGAAAGAACAGGAAAGTTGAGTTTGAAATAAATTAGAATTTAAACTGTATTAACAAAGTTAAAAGGTCATTAGTAGGCTACTTTAATATGGCGATTGCCAGTTAAAACATCTTTAACAAATGCAATTTTTAAGAAACAATAAGTTTAAACAAATTTCATTAATCACAAATTAATAATATTAATTAGTCATTGATAGACATAGGTTTTTTAGAATAAGATTTTTTTTTTTTTTTTTTTAATGATGTTTAATATAATATAATAAATAAACTTGTTAAATTGTATATGTAAACATTTATTGAGTGCTCCCGTTCATTCGATGCTGCATTGTGTAATTGGAATTGTGAGTACAGAGTTAAATCAAGAATCCTGGTAAGTAAAACAGGCGTTAAACTTACAAATTAATGAACGAACAGGTCAAAACTCACACAATGAATTTTAGTGTCTTGAAAGTGCTCGAGAAAATCATGAATTTTACAAAAGCTGAAGTAATCATTTTACAAAATACAGGTTAAGTAATATGGGTATGTCCATATGAGTATTGTTTTTACTATTCCATAACCTTGTAGTTAACGACCTAAGGAAACACAATATCTATGTGTAGGCTGGGCTATACTGATGATTTAGTGATACAGTAGACTCTCATAAATTCGGATCACGAAAATCCGGACCGGTGGTAAAATGTTTTCAATAACAATTTGCCGCTTTAGCGCCTTCAATTTTCACGCGATCTTCCGCATTGCATGAATGCCGTATTTTGTAATGATTCACGAGTAGTGGAAGTTTCCGTGCGGCTGAGGTAATTGACACGCCCTACTCTGTTTTAATTAATTGCAGTCCAGTACTGTATTATGTACATTACAGTAATAGTACCATAAGTTAATGTGTCAGAGTGTAAAAAGTGTCGTTGGGTATCGGCATAAGCCGGTAGCAATTGCATGTGCGGTTTATCACCGCTCGTATCGGCCCCACGGCCGACTTATCTCCGACTCCGGGAAATCCAGATTTTTCGGAATCCGGACCGGTCGTCCGCCACAATAGTCTGGATTTATGAGAGTCTACTGTAGTTTTGAGCAAGGTTGTATCAATTGTCTCTAAGCTGTTTGGATAAATACTTTAGGCTGTACCCAAACAATATTGTAAGTACTCCGTTTACTAAAGTTAGAGTGCCTTGGATTTTTTACGTTCCGGAGCGTAAAATGTCCAAAGTTCCAGATAACAATAAGATCAGAGGTTAAATATTTAGAAATAGTTCTAGACCAGACAATGCTGAGGCTAATATAAGTTGTAAGTGGCGTGCAGGTGCTTGATGGTCTCTGAAGTGAAATTCATGTTCTAGTCTTACACCTGTGGTAAGGACCAACTATGGTGTATAGTGCCTTGTGTGATAGCTAAAATAGGAGTCTAGGGATCAGAAGCAAGACTTGCAATTACAGGATTAGTAAGGCTCCTGATACAACCTTGGATTATTGTCTTAACATGCTTCTATTAGATCAGCTCATAAGACAGTGGCAAGTAAAAAATTCATATCATCTCCAATGTGGGGTTTAAGTGCACACAGAATTGTCAGAGACATTGAAAAATAATATTTACAGTAACGAGAGGTTGCTCATTGGAAATAATCACCATACATAAAGTCTAAAACATTTATATTGGTAATATCTGACCGCAAGGAATAGCTAGAGAGAACATCTATCTACTCATGTATGAGCTGGTTTACAGACACAAATAATGAAACAGGAGCTGAGATCCATGGATGAAAGATATGGACAGAAACAAATCCTGATAATGGGAATGTACCCAAATTGTGTTTCAGTTAGAAATTACATTTTTAACTCTCCACTTGATGCTATCACACTGTGCGATACATTCAAGCCACTTTCCAGTGACACTATCGAACTGTGCGATACATTCGATTTTGTAAAATCACGGCGAAACTGTGTACGTAACAATCGTATACTTTATATAGTAATGCAGTGGAAAGATTTCTCTTTTCACTGATATCAAATGAAGCCCTATTCATAAGATGTGGACAGCTCAGATAAACAATCAGCTGTTTGTTTTAGATGAGCGTCTGCTTATGGTGAACTGACCCGGTTGAACGCTAACAACACAGTATTGTTTTGCATTACTATTTTAACTGTAAATACGTGTTATATTATTATTTATTGTTGTTATAGTTTGTATTATGAGTGAACTTAGTAGATCCAGTGAGATGACGATGTTAGTGACGTTAGTGGAAATGAAATTACAAGTGACATTGATACAGACATTGAACCAGAATCCGACTCGGACTAAAATGTTTAGTTTTTGTAAATATGTAAATATATCATAATAGATTTTTTTTTTTCAAAACTATTTTTTAAATAATTAGCATTATTTCCTCATAGTACATGTAATATAATCAATATTTGTGGACATACAATCTTAATGTGTATACATGATTTGTACATAATCGGGCTAAAATCGACTTATGTACTTGTGCTCGGTTTTTTTATTTTCTATTTTTATTTTTTCAAAATAATATTAGTGTGTGATATATAGTTTTATTCAGGAATAAAACTATATTTTGAAACATTTTGGCTATCTTCAATTGTTTATTACTGTTTTGTGTGACTATTCATAGTGCCTCAAAATAAAATAAAAAGCAAGAAAAAAAAATAGCCACACATTTTTGAGACTTGAATTTTTTGGACACTGCTAATTATTTAAATTTTATATTATCTTATAAAGTTTATATTATATTTTCTGAATAGTTTGATATACAATAGATGATATTTTAACAAGTTTAAGTATTTAAATAAAATATATTTAAGATAACCTTGCAAAACGACTAAATACACGGTATCATTTAAAAGTGTTTTAATCATCAGATGGAGGGTTAATAGAATATATCTGCGAAAATTTGACTTACAGTAGATATAAAGATAAAGATTATACATGTTTATTTAGGCAGTTTTGAAAACTTGGTCAATTAAGGTCAAAGGTTGGGATTTTTTTTCAAAACCACATAACAGGAGCAAAACAATGGAACTCTTTCCTATGTTCCTGGACATATTGTGTTAACAAACCATCAGTAGAGGAACTCTCTGTGGGTATATTCAAGAGATACACCAAATAGGTCAATCAGCCTTGGGTTCCTTCTAAGCAAATTGCATCTGACCTTTTGTTAGGAGGGATAATATAAGGGAGGTTGTAGAGTTCATTATCAAGTACGGGCAATTGAGGAAACATATGCCAGGGTGGGCGTATTCACTGGGGAACTACTGTGAAGGTGAGACTGCAGAGCACCTGATCTTTGAATACCAAAGTCGCAATCTGGAAAATTCTGAACTTTTGGGTCTTTGACAATCTGGAAGATTGTATCATCATGGGCCTTCCAGATGATGTCTATTAAGGAGCATCGTATCATATTTTGGAAGGACAATAACTCTTACGGCTGACATGCAAAGATGATAACCCAATTAAAGAAGAAAAGTCATTAAACATTGTAGAATTATTTTTATTAAGATCATTTTGTTGTTATTTTGTCCCTAAAAATATGCTTTTTTTAACACTGTGTTTAACACATAGTTCTTGTAAAAAATTTTTTTTTGTATACTGCAATATAAAATATATATTTACAATTAAAATCATGATTTGTTTTATCTTTTCTCATATAATATTTTAGTATGTAAAACAATAACTTGGGAGTCTATAGGTGAAGTGCACATGGTCATTATAGGGATGAAGGTTTTGTTTACATCATACTTTAATGTAGACAACAATTTGATTACTCTCTTTCTTCTTGTTATGTGGTGAATATATTGTTTTATCGTACACCCTGTAACAAATGAAATTAACCTTGTATAAAACATATTCATATAAACATTTAATATAACTTATTAGTTAACACTTTTAACTCATGATCTGATACGTCAGATCCACGTTAAATTTGTGATAAAATCCAGGACCTAATATATTGGATATTTATTTTTCAAATAAAAATATTTATACGTTTAATCAACAAAATGAATCTTTTTTAAAAATTTCATTTTAGTAAACAAAGTATAGGCTACTTTTAAATTAATTCCATCCTTGTGGTTTTACCTTATTTTATAAATTAATATGGATTTCAGGACCGTAATCCCATATTCAGTTAGTCTTTCACTCTCTGGGGATCGTTAAATAGTATTAAACATTAAAATACACACACAATACATGCAATTATCGCAATTAAATTACCTGTTTCATTCTAGTCAAATGACTTTTATGATACAGCCATTGAAGAATACACAAATAAAGATAAGACGGGTGGTGATCAAGGGTCTGTAATGTTAGCTATCAGTGCCTTATGAGATTTGTCATTAGGATACTATTGTTTTTATATATTAATTGTAAAAATTCTATGTAAGTATTGTGCGTTCGTATTGTTTGTGTATTTAAATTTTTTAAACTATGGCCTCATGTGGAGTGAATGAATAACTAAAGATGTGATTACATTCTTGAAACAAATCAACTGTTCAACTTGGGTTTATTTTTACAGTAGAACCCCTCTTAACCGGTTTAGTCGGGACTGACACCTGGGCCGGTTGCCCGTTTGGCCGGTTCATCCGAGGTTCCCGTGAAAAATCGGTTTCCATTCAAAGAAAGCTTATTTAATCAGGTAGCGCTAAGAATTATGCAATTAAGATGTTATTGCAGCTCATTTTATTGTACATAAATGTATCGTATATATTATGTTATGTATATTATACATCAAACATGAGCAAAATTAAACACTACAAAGCTTTTTTACAGATTCCCCTCTGTCAAGTCTTTTGAAACATTTAACCGCGTCTCAAACAAAACCAACACACGCTTTCATTTTCATAACTCGCTCATTTTTATTTACTGTATATACTGTACGTAGATCATAACAAGTCAAAGACAAGAAGAAAACTGAAAAGAAATGTTATATTTTCCATAATGTATACTAAATTGATTCGTGGGAAAAAAGCGGCCCATTAAACGTTTTTGTCGGTGTATGTCAGCTATACCGACGGGTGCCAATGCCGCGGTTTTTTACGCCGCCGACAATGGGATACCGCCATCCACAAAGTCGTTTGACTCGCTGCCTTGGTACCGCGGTGTTTTTACATCGCCGACAATGGGATACCGCTATCGACAAAGTCGTTTGACTCGCCGCCGCTTTGGTGTTTCAATTTAAATTTATTTTCGGAAACTCTCATCGAAGCAGTACACTACGAAATAGGCCGGTTAATCCAAGGCCCGGTTGATCCGAGGCCGGTTAATAGAGGTTCTACTGTATTTGGTTTTGGGGATGGTTGAGTGAGAAGTTTGTGATAAGTTTTTGCACCATTTATTTCAATATATCTAGTTTCTATAAATCCTACAAAAAAATTAGTTTGCAGATTTGTTCATTATCAAATTTAATCAATAAAATTATACAGAAGTGGGAAGATGGTGTATCTATTTAATGAGTACGTAAAGGCAATGATGACTGAAGAGATTTTTTGCCTTTTAAACCACTAGAGTACATAAGTCATAATTAACAATTAGCTATACTAGAAATTATTGATGAAACATTAGCAAAAGATGCTTAAAATTAAAATTAAAAATAACAACTATATCAAATTTCAAATGTAAATTTTGATACATAACCTAAAAACATATTTACTTTAAAAAGTTTAAAGTGTTATAGAAATATGCCAAAACAGAAAAAGTATTGTACACTGCAATGCGAAATGGAGAAAAATGATACCATGTTCATAACTTTATAATAAATAAGTAAAAAGAGTATGAGTGTACCTCAGTGCATAAGTGTATTGTGTAAGCATGGGACACTCTCCAACCAGTAATAAATAAAACATTATTTAATATTAATAATAAAAAATGAACTAATAATAGGATAATAGAAATAATAAGCATTGTATAATAATAAGTAATTATAAAGTGTAATTGAACAATCTTCGAATTAAAAATATTAGTAACCTAATGATTACAAATAAACAGTTTAAAACTATACAAGTGAAAACGTAATTTCAAATTGTGCGCGTCAGATATCACAAACGTTGCAAAAGCCGTGTTAGCAGGAAATAAAACCCCGGAGAGATTTCCCATGAGCCTGAGCAAGGAGCGTCTTCTCGAAGCGTGCCTTAGTCAGTCTTCATCAGGATTTTATATAGAACAGTCACGTTATGAGACGACTGGACGGACTCACTTTCAACGTAAAGATGGAGGATTTCAAGTAGTTGTGATATTGAAACAAACTAATATAACATGGATTGGTAATTCGTGAGTAAAGTGATGAACATAAAAGTTAAATAATCATTAGGTTGTGAGTTGTAATAAGAAGGAATTGCAAAGAACTTTTAATTTTGGACTTTAACATGTTTGATGATTTGTATTTCATAAAAAATGAATCCTAGATTTGGAAAATTTACCTGTTGATAAAGTTATGTCTTTTGTCCGTCAATTCAATAAAAGGAGATTTCTTGTTTTTATAAAGATGTCTGGCTAAGTCATTGTATTTTCCATTGCCACGCTTATAGAAATAACTGCTAAGTACGACCAAGAATGTAACCCTACCTTTAGGTAAAATAAAATAGTTTTGTAAGAACGCAGACTTGCAAACTAAAGTAACTTGATTTTTGACTAAAAGCTCTTAAAGCACAAATTAAATTAATTAATTAATATTGATAATAGTAATTGAATAGATAAATTCACAAATTAACTTAACGACACTTACAATTGTAACAGTGTAACTGGAAGTCTGGCAGTGGAAAGCCTTATCTAAGAAGACTGTTAATTAATAACTTACTAACCTAATAATTGCTCTGCATGTTCTCTAAACAGAAGCACTGTGAATTGATATCCTTCAGAGTCCATCACTGTAAGCTGCAATGCAAACATCAGTTCAACTTCTCTCTTTTCACCTGTATAACAATATTATTAGTTAGACCCAATTAATCGTCAAGAAACATCCAATCTACTATGAAACATAATTAAAAAGAATTTACCTTTTGCAGAACATTCAGGACAAAGAGCGCTCTTAGTGTGATTTTCAAAAATTAGAGTTGAAAAGAGGTAAAGTTTATGACAGCCTGATAAACAGTAACCGCTAGCCAGGTCCATGGGCTCTTCTGAGACAAAAAGCAAAACAAAATGGTTATCTTCAGTAATACAATAGTTTAAATATATTAAAAAGTTTCTACAATATTTACATGAAACTAGAGCTGTTGAATTTCAAAACAAAGCACAAGAGAATAGTAAACATAGTATACCGTTCACTAAAATAAGTAAGCAAAGTGTGATTGATAACAGTTGTTTTCAAGACAGAAATGAGTACAGAATAGTTAACGTACAAAAATAAAAACTATTAACTTGAGGCTGAATTCTTGTCTATTGATTAGTATCAAATTCAACTTAGATTACACCACTTTTATTCCTTTCCATTTCGTTTTGAGAGTATTGTATAGACACTGTTTTCCAGCGTGTATCACAGGTTTATAATCACTTTAAGGGTTAATAGAACAAACAATTGATGAAACTGAAATATTATCTTGTTGTGTAATTTTACCTCTAAATACTGGTTGTACATCCATTAGGAAGACTTTGATCTTTGATAACCCAACATAAGGCTTTAGCAAATCTGCCTCAGCCTTTAATAGTCCAACTGAAACATACAAGATCAAATTTTGTGAGTATCAAGCTAGAAGGATTATTTAAAGATTTATCAAAAAATGTACTTTAACTTAACATACAGAAAGTATACTAAAACTCTGATAATCTAGTAGGCAAGAGTTTGATTATATTTTTGTAAGGAATTCTGGATGTCGTTTCTATTGAAGAACTGAATGCACCATGTTCCTGTCACTTTCGTTCACATTTTTCATTTTTTCAATCAATAATAAGATTAATGAGAAATTGTTGCAAAAGTGGATGGTGGAGTGGACTAGTCAAACTTACACTAAATAGATAATACAAGAAGTTACAGAGTGCAATGATGAAATAGTCTCGGAATCAATTTTCAAATTAACAATTGCTATTGGGACAATGGGGTGATAAGTTTATAAAGCGCGAGAAATTAATAATTTGAATCGTGTTATGGCGACTATTCTTCTGGTTAAATTTTTATGCTATTTAGGCATTTTTTGACAGAACTGTAGTAATAAAGAGGAAATAATTGACTTTGTAAATTTGTAGAAGGTGAAAACAAAATGTCATGGCAATACAGATTACTGTGCTTTTCCCACTTCCTCCTCTATTCTTAACTAAATAAGATAGTATTTTAAATAGGGATTTCTTCTCAAAAATGTTTATCGGTTTTTATGTAAATATAATAGTATTTCATTTATAAAAACTACACCACATTATTGTTTTATTTATATGATGCTGTTTTGTAGTATTTATCAATGCTCAAATAATTTTGAAAAAAAAAAAAAAAAGAAGAAGAAGAAGAATCTTGATGGTAAGAAAAAACAGCGTGCTTATTATATTATATGATGCATTACTGTATACAGATGCTCATGCATTGTTCTTCTAGACTGAAAACAGGGCAAAACTAAAAGTTTTGAAAAAAGAACAATAGACTCTGTTATCTGTTACCACTTCCACTTCTTACTGGCTGAGTTTTATCTGTCTTGTTCCAAATGTCTGTTCACACAGACACAAATTTCTATCTACCTTATGTGTTTTACACTTTAATCCACCCTCATATTTTATTTAACCTAATATTTAGTTTACAAAATTGTCTCACTCTCAAAGGAATAAAATGCAATACACATCACCTGACTTAAAAGGTTTCGTAGATTACGAAAATCACAATGGCGATGTAGCTTTTACCCTCTTTTGGGGCCATAAACTTCTCTTAAGGGAACTATTTTTGGTGTTGAGTGTTGTCGTTAGTTCCGATGATTTTTACTAAGTTTTTTTTTTATATATCAGTGGTGCTTTATTGATGGAAAGGTTACTTTAATATTTTATATGTGTTGGTAAATAATCTATTTAGTGATTGTAAATATTAAAAAAATCCTTTTTGCACTAAACAAATAAACGATAACTGAAGAAAATGTGAGATTATCTGTGAATTATTACTTGTGTTTACACTTGTTTTAGTGTTTATTTTCGACATTAATTTTATTAGTTATACTTTATTTTAGCGTAGAATTAATTTTTCAAACTTTATTTGTTAGTTTGTAGTAAAATGAGATGGGTGACAAACTAAATAACGATTCCATTTGTGATATTTTGTGCTATTCTGACTGGGACATGACATCACTTGTGTTTTTCAGGTCAGCACTTCCCAGACAAAACCCCACCAACTGAAAAGAAGGCACAGCCTACTCGTGTATGTAAAGTATGTTCTGAACAAACTAAACAAAAAACTGGCAAGGCTGGAAGAAAGGAAAACTCCTGGTGATGTTCAAATTGCATAGTGCCACTTTGTTTCAAAATTTACCATACTAAGGCCAACTACCTAAACTAAAAGACTATACAGCTATTTTTTATTTTTACAATTATTCATAATTTTGAAGCCTATGTAATCATTTTATTTAGTACACGAACCATTGAAGTATATACGTTTTGAGTAAAGCTCATTCTTTTTGCCTTTAAAATGATATATAATATGTTATACTATTACCTCAGTTAAATAAGACAGATTTTTTTAAAAATACTACAAAAACCTGCCGGAAGCCATGTCGAATCATGTATTATGGGTCCAGGGCTCGAAGTGTTAAACCATGTTTATATATTAACTGGAACAATTAACATATTATATAGTTAGTCGCAAAATTCAGTATTACCTCTCACAATAAGTAATGCCTGTATTTGGACTATCTTTGATTATTAAGCACACTTAATGGCATGATAATAGAAATTAAAAGTGGAACATAACTCACTGAAGCAAACATTCCATTGGTTTTAAAAAAATGTTGACCAAGAATGTTTGGTTGACAAATAAACATCAGGCCATTCCCTTAGCAATATATAATAACGGTAACTATAATCAACATATACTCTAAGAGTAGATTAAACTTGTATGAAAATCTGCTATGGTTTTGGGTGACATTTTTAACAAAAAATGTGGGTTCTGGAGAAATATTGGGCGCAGAATATTTTCTACACCCCTGGCTATCTCCCCAACAAAGCAAAAGAAAAATGTGTACAAAGTATCGTGCTTGTTTAAACAAACTCAAGTCTCTAAATAACCACAAAGATGAGACTGTTTCATAACAATAATTTGTTGGGGTCTGAAAAAAAGTCAATTGAATGTCAAAGTTGGGAACTAGGGATTCCAAAGTCTACTGTTCAAAATATCCTACATAAGTGTCTAAGGATGCATTACTATTAAGTATAGTACGACCGTTTAACTGTGCACGCAGGCTGGTGGTTGGGTTTTAAGGCGAGAGGGGGTGCGGGGGCTCTTTTCTAAAAACATAGGTGTTTTCAGTCGAAACCTTCGTTGCCGGTGATAGATTATAGACCCTCACTTTCACCATAGACTCCCCATCAGTATGTTTTCTGCCAAGATAGTAGCGAAGGGTTCGCGCGCACAGATAGACGGCTGCAGTATACCTAAGCGTGAACTGCCATTACTGATAAATTTGGATATCACAGCAAACCAAACAAAATTAGTGAATATGTTTGGGATTTGTTGAAAAGAAATGTATGATGTGGAATAATATACAGTATGATCATGTAATAGGGGTCCTTTATGTTTACTGAACACACATTAATAGCAAATGTTTAGTTAGAAACGTTGGTGCAGTATCTCTCCTACAAATTGAAAGAACAATGCTATGCCTCAACAAGATGGCACATTATAGTTATAGTATTTATATATATTTGCCGCTGTATTAAATTATTACATGTTTTCAAACCAATGGGTTGGGAAGATTAGTCCTGTTCTTAGGCCTCCAAAAAGTCCTATGTAATATTTAATAAACATATTTCTGTGGGGGTATGTAATAAACGGAGCAAAAATATTGCACAAATTTTCCCACTCATCCATCCCCAAAACTAAATAAAAAGGAACCATGGAACATCATCTATGAACAAACATTTATATATTAAAATAAGGCTCCAATTATTCGTGGTTAATGTTCATTTTTCTTTTTCACAATTACAATTTTGACCAGAGGTTTGAGTTCTTCACATTTCACTAAAATTTAAACGTAATCAAAAACACCAATTTTGAAAAAATTATTATTTTATAACACCACCATGGCTTATTTTTTACTGATAATTCACAAACCGGCATTTTTTGGAGAAATGGTGACCGATACATGATCCTTAGGTGTTACATTTTTAAAATTTGATCAAAATTGTTAGTTTTAGTTAAATCAAATTTTGTGTTTTATTTTTCTTATACAGCTCTTTAGAGTTATGAAAAAATATTCCAAAATATGCCCACGGTATATACGACAGAGGAACATCATTCCAAAAACTACTTTTTTCTGGACTTAAGGAACATCAAAATAGATATGTCTGCAAAAATTTGATGTTGATTTTTTAATCAATTGCATTACTTTCCCTGTACTACGTTTGTATGGGAAAGTAAACTATTTGCAAGAAAAAATTATCGCAGCTGTTGTGAAAACATGGATGGAAGGATTACTGATTTGACATTTGAAGGGCAACAAATGAGGCTTATATCAAAATTTCTTAAGTTAAGCATACAAATTTATATTTTTCTATTAATTTTGAATAAAAAAACCTAACCTGAATACTTTTTTGAGGACAACAGTTTAAAATCAAGTCCATTTCTTCGATGACTCTGTATAGTAAATAAAACCAAAGATAAATTATGCATGAGATATCCGCAATAATATGGGAAGTATGGTACATCTAATGGTTTAAGAACTACAATGGTTTTGGGTAAATGAAATATTAATATTTATAAAACCATAAGAGGTATAATATACTTACATATTTTTGAAGAACCATTATATAATGAATGTTGTTCGTCTTTGTCTCTTACTAAAGGTGGTGGAAAATCTATCTTTTCCAGCCAATCTTTCTGTAAACATTACAACAAGTATGACAGTGTTCAATTAATTTTATAATATTAATGATTAACTAACTAGCACATAACAGGTGACAACTCTTAACACCTTCTGTACACATTGCATATAGTGAAAAATATGTAATCAGAGTGAAAAAAAAGAAGTTTACCCATGAATCAGCTGGAATGGTTTACAGATGGCTTTAAAATAAAGTATTGGAGCAGGTGCTAGGATCCAAGGACCAAACCTGCTGCATAAAACAAATGACAGACATATTTATACAGACAGTGAAGACAAATTAAAAAAAAAAAAAAAAACAGGATTTTACCTAATTCAGCTCAAAGTTAGTTTAGGATTGTAACAGAATAACATCAAGAATGGGGTAGCTTACAATGTAATGCTTTGTTAGGTTTGTGAATAAGCTGAGAGAGGAATGAATGTACAGACATGGATAGCTAACACAGCATCAGCAGTGAAACTCATAGAATTTCTGCTCAGAAAGAGAACAAAAGGCAATGGAGGATATAAGTATCTCAGATTTAATAATAAGCAAACTCTAACTGTGTGCCTCAGCAATTTGGATCTGAACTTCTCTTGTGAAGCATGAGCAATATTAGGAAGGAATAAATGTACAGGCATGGTGGCTAACAACAAAACGTACAACAAAACTTAGGACTTTAATCTCTCTCTGATACATCCAAAACATTATCAATGGCGAGAAAGAGCACAAGGGGTAGGTGGATTTTGTATATGTGTGTTGTAATGTTTCACATTTTTGTGCTTATCGTTTTCAAAGAGTCAAAGTATAGTAAAATCATCTGATAATTGCAGACTGTGATTTCAGTAACCAGTAATTAATCCCGGTTGCGATAGAGAAAGTGTATCGGTTACCATAGGCTTACCGGCAAAATATTGGACTTTGGATTGACGACTTAATACAGAACAAGATGTGAGATATCCAAATCAAGAGATATAAATTTCAAAATGATCAGGAACATGCGTCTAATTATAAGAATATTTTAACTTTAAGAGGTAAGATATAAAATTAATTATATGATCAAACTGATAACACTGTTCAAAGCACACCCTTCGTATCATTTTTGTTGACAAGATAAACTACCTTCTAGAAGCTTCCATATTAATGTCATGCTAAATGAACTAGTTGAAAAGTAGAAAATTCACACCTTGGAGAGAAGTTAGATAAAAGGCACTTCTTGAGAAAACTTCAACCGACGTGGTCTGTGTAAGTTAAAGTAGATTATTGCATGATTAGGAGATGATTATTTTAAAATTTTAGAATAATAGCTCAAGTCGTTATTCTAAAAGAATATCAAAGTTCAGTATTCAAATTTAAAAAAACATTCGGAGCGGTTAAATTGTATTATAAATTGACAAATTTAGTGAAAGTGTGTTTGGTATAGCACATGGCAAGTTTCACATTTTATTATATATTATTATAAATGAATAATTCAGTACCGGAACTATATGTTTATGAATCAAAGTTTTGTTTTAGAGACATTAATTAAAATTATTAAAGGAATAATCAGTATATATTGACTTTTGTTATTAAATTTGTGTTAAAAATCAGGAAATTTGTGTTAAAAAAAGGCACTCGCATTTATTTTGATTTGGTTAAATTTTATGTTATGTACTATTAAATATCTTTTCTGTTCTAAATGTGAAAATATCTGTTTGGATTTCAGATATATATCATGACTATATTTTAATTTAAGTACATTCTTCTAAAGAATTCTTGCCCCAGGATTAAATTCATTTAAAAAAAGAATACATGTACTTTATCACATGTTAGTGCTTAATCTTTGAATTGAAATAGTATGAGTATGGATGTACAAAAGTATAAATAATATTTTTCATATATATATATATTTCCTAAGCAATTTTTTGTTTTTGTAATGTTAAAGCAATCTACAATCTTTTTCTTACTTTTGAAGTTATTTTCCAGTATTTCTAATTGTTTAATGTTTAAATGTGAAAGTATGTATGAGGAATTATGTGTTTTATTCTTTTGTTTTTATACATAATTTACAGTAAATATTTATATACCGGGTGTTTCAGACCACATGGACACTATCTGTAGTGCATAAACGAAACCAGATAAAAATTTCCTTCCAATTAGAACCCCCCTTTTTCGACCCCAAAGAATTCAGGAAAATTATTTTCGATGCTCCTCAATGACCAAAAAAAGGGCACTTTTGGGGGACAGGGTGGTGTTTTTGGAAAATTTTCAAATAGAATCATAGGTCGTGTGATACCTCATTTTAAAGGTCTCTCTTTTCTGAACATTTTGGAGCAAAAAAAACTGTTATCTTTTCATTACTGTACAGGGTGTGACATTTTTTTTTTTTTTTTTTTTTTTTTTTTTTTTTTTTTTTTTTTTTTTTTTTTTTTTTAGTTTTTAGTGGGAAATGTGACTGCCAGCTCCCGAACAAAGATAGGGCAACCGGTTTTTTTTCCTAGTTTTACAAGAACACACCCTTTCAGGAGATATGGGGTAGTATGGACTTCTATGTAGTTTCAAATTTTTAATAAATTTCAAACTTTAATAACTTTTATAGAGCAAAAAGTAAAAAAAAAATCAAATAGCAACCTAGATTGAAAATTGTACCATTTGAGAGACCTTTTGAATACAAACATTTTTTGTATTGAAAGTTTGGTTCTATCTTGCACCATTGAATAATTGTAAAAAAAAAGGCATTTACGAAAATAATTTTATTTTGTCACACCCTGTAAAGTAATGAAAAGATAACAGTTTTTTTTTGCTCCAAAATGTTCAGAAAAGAGAGACCTTTAAAATGAGGTACACACGACCTATGATTCTATTTGAAAATTTTCCAAAAACACCACCCTGTCCCCTAAAAGTGCCCTTTTTTTGGTCATTGAGGAGCATCGAAAATAATTTTCCTGAATTCTTTGGGGTCGAAAAAGGGGGGTTCTAATTGGAAGGAAATTTTTATCTGGTTTCGTTTAGGCGCTACAGATAGTGTCCATGTGGTCTGAAACACCCTGTATATTTCATACTAATGTAGACAATTTATGTTTTATATTTTGTAATATACAGGAGATTCACAACTATCTAGCCCTTCGTACAATCTAGCCTAGGCTGTGGTGTAAATAATATTAATTTTGATCCACAAATTTAGTCTATACAAAAGTTAATAATAATTTACGATACTTTTTGATTAGAAGTGCCTTTTGAAATATACGCAGTTCACATTTTCTGGATAGTTTTCCCCTCAGGAGCTCACCTATAGAGAGTATAAGCGTCACATTCTTGAATGACCCCTAGCTGGATCGACATTTTTTTCTCCATATACTGTAATCTTGGGTTAGATCACTTTCTTTCATCTTTCGTATCAGATTTCTTTTAACCAACTCTTGTTCTATACAAGCAAATTATAGCTCTATTACTTTATACTACTTTGCTAGCTGAAGATATCCAACACGATTTGTTGCTTATGTGTCGACAGATTTTATTGGTGAGTTCTTATTATGATTTATGATCAGTGTTAATTTATAACTCTTTGTTAAGAATGAATGACAAATGCAAGAAATATGTTGACCGATATATGTAATCTTTGTACGATTCTTTAAAAATATGTAAGATTTAAACAATATTTTTGTAGTTTTATTTACTTTCCTTTCAAAATTAACATTAATTCTTTAATCAGAGTTTATAAACATAAGTTTAAATTTGCTATGAAACGCTACTGATATTTAGTTATCATACATTTGGGCGTAAATTTCTGGAAGTTATTTACCCTTAATATCTGGCTTTTTTGTTACCCTGCAAGGTCGATCACCACAATATGCCAAGATAGTCGCTACTGTAATTAGTAAATATAATTTTGCACAGATCACATGGTAGAATAATGCCACACTGATCATATTGTAATTTTTTTCCAAACTGTTAATTTAGTTTTAAGGTAATAATTGTGAGCTTTGTTTCTTTTTTTCCCCCTTTCTAGTCATCGCTACTGGATAAAGATGACTATAGTAAAATTCAAGTCAGAGTGAGGCAGAAACCCAGTCGACCGCACTAATCGCCTACCCTTGGCGTCTATTGTGCGACACGGCCGCGTTAAGTAGCCACCGGCCGGAACCAGTGAATCATATCTAATGACTCCAGTAACGATATGCAACTTTTCCTCCTTCATGAAATTCAGAAAAACAAATAATAACACATGTTACATTGCAATTTTCCGATTAATTTGATATCAAATTTCAAAGGAATCGGTCATCTGTGACAAACACAGAGTGATTAGTGAAGTTATAAATGTATCACTCTGTGTTTGTCACAGATGACCGATTCCTTTGAAATTTGATATCAAATTAATCGGAAAATTGCAATTTAACACGTGTTATCATTTGTTTTTCTGAATTTCATGAAGGAGGAAAAGTTGCATATCGTTACTGGAGTCATTAGTTATGATTCACTGGCTCCGGCCGGTGGCTACTTAACGCACAATAGACACCAAGGGTAGGCGATGAGTGCGGTCGACTGGGTTTTCGCCTCACTCTGACTTGAATTTTACTATAGATCCCTCCACATCAAAAGAGCGACAATAATTTTTTTTTTTTTTTTTGTGTAAATAAAAAGTTTTTTAATAGTATTATGTATATAAAAAATGTACATTCTTATTTAGAGTGTTATAACACTTGTATTTACTATATATTATTACTTTAGAAATGTATATATTTAACTCTTAATCCCGAATAACCATTTTTAGAAATTCCTAATTTATTTACAGTTGATAGAAACTAATGTAATATAAAAAGCCTTTTTACTTGTTGAACTGATGTATCACTGATTTAAGTTTAGATAGCACGTAATAACATATTATTACACTCCGATACAAAATGTATCACTTAAACAAATTTGTAAGTACTTCAATAGGCAGGTATACAGGAAATTTTGATAATAGAAATTGTATTTTGATGACGGTTGAGGTACCTAGAGGAGATTGAGCCTGCTAAGTTTTGGGCTTAACTATAGATGATGGACTGTCTTGGACAGATAATATAGATAAACTTGTGTTATAAAATAACTGCATAAGTGTTTTTTGCTCTGGAATTTGTCTAAAATACTGAAAAACTCTTTTGTATTAAGTTGGTTTATTATCATATAATATTTTCCCATTTAAATTATGGTCATATTTTACAGGGTAAGTATAATAAACAGTATTTAAAAAAAGTTTCTTTGCTTTACAGGAAAAGGTAATACGAATAATTTAAAAATTAAAGTATAAAGTCATCCAGTGAAGTTTTTAAAGATTTAAATATCTTAACACTCTTTAACATTTTTTATGTATTGTTATGTTGTTGATTTAAAGAGTCAAACAGCTCATAATAGTGAATTTCATGTTTATGGTACATGAAGAGATTTTAGATATGATCAGCATAGATTGAAGATCTATAACAGACTCCCTGTTCAGATTAGAAGTGCTCTATTAAATAGACTTCCAAATTCTCTAAAAAAAACCTTGAATTTGTGTGGTTTAAAAATGAAAAACGATGTGGTTATCATCATAAAAAAATAAAAAGAGCATAAAATATTCTATCCCTCAAATATTCTAATAATGTCAGGATTGGAAGAGAATAGAAAATCTGAAAGTTGTAAATCAAACCAAGATACCTCGGGACACCTGTACTCACTATAAGTCAACCCCTGAGAGAATAACCTTGAAAACATAGACCAAATGAAGAGTTAATGTAGATTTTATTTCTCCCTCCATAACTTTAGTATAAAACATTTTCCTTCACAACTTGCTGTTTATGAGATACTCATTTGTCTCAATTTATATGACGTACCATATATATAGTGCACAGATAAGATCGGTAGACATAAAAAAGATTGTTATAGCTAATATTGTTGTTATAATAGTAATCAAGAAATTCAAAATATTTCTACAAACACTTAGATCCGTTACAATACGACGAAACAAGATAAAATGATTCAATTAAATATTATACTAAGTAAATATACTACTTACCACACTGTTTAAAGAATTTAAAGAACTAGGACATTCTTCAACTCTCAATACATTATCTATAGATGCTTTGTGTTGATTTGTCATTGTCGAAGAAGAAGATACTGCCGCAGATGCTACCTCAACCAACTTTTTATGCTTCACTTTTTCATTAATAATTGTATTTGCATCACATAAATCAACACTATCTATGCTTGCGTTTCGATGATTATTATTGGGTGAATTTAAAGTCTTTAGCCCAATATTGTTATTGATAGTCTTTTTATCTCTGGTTTTCGTAATACGTGAATTTTTTTCAGACGGTGGTTTTATAATTTTTAATTTATTTGATATAAACTGATCTGTATCAAAATTTTGTAACTGTGTTTCCGCTTTGAATATATTTGATTTGCACTTTTTATTTAGATTTTTTCTTGGACTGTCTTTGTTTTTTTCAGAAGTTGGAAGTGTGTTATCACCATTTTGTATTGTTGTTATTTTCTTTCCTAACTGACCTTCAAACAGTGATAACAATGTGATATGTTCGGCATCATCCACTCTGCCTTTGTGGTCCATCTCAACTTGTACGACATTATCTTGCACAACGACTCGGCTTTTCTGTCCTGGAGGAAGTTGGACAAGTTTAAGAACTAAAGTTTTCTCCTGGTTGTTATCTTCATTGTTATTATCTAAAGCTGGTTTATCCAATGGTTGGTTCAAGGTTTTATCTTCAGATTTCTTATCTTCATCTATAACCATTACACTTGATGATGAAAGTGAAGATGATATAGGGTACACCTGAACCTGATTAATCTAAAATATAAAAACAGAAATATCATTGTAATGAATTTGAAATGTACAAAATTGTTTATATGTATAATCAGAATGTGATTGCCATTAAATTTTTGAAATGCAATCTGTCACAAATATTAATTGACTATGTACAATTGGAAAGATAAGCTGAATTCTCCAAAAAAACACGGTATTTCCAATTGATCCAAGTGTAAAGAAAGATAGTTTTCTAATTTTTTACCGAATTGGACAGTTTTTTCACTTCCTAGGTGAAGGTTTTTGGCATTTGATAGCAACAGAAATTAATAGCTTTGCAAATATGTTCATCTGATACAAATAGGTGAAATTGAAAGATGAAGAAAGTTGGAGGGATTGTACAGTCGGTGATCTATAAGTATTTTTTCCGCTTTGCATGATTATGACTAAAGTTAGGAAATAAAACTACAGTTGTAAAGTAAAACATGCTTGGTAGATTGTTTTGAGAGGTAATACACTAAAAATAACTATTTAGAATATGTAAATATATATAGACTTCTGTGATGCAGGAAATAAGGAGATTGTTTTATTATACTTTGAATTTTTAATACAAAAATAAAAACAGGTGGGGTTTTCACCAATTGAATTGAATTTTTAAGGCTTGCTTGGCTATAAGTATTTGGGAAACTCAATGGGGTAACTCGCTGTTACTAAATAGTGTTAATATTTTAAGTTAAATATACCTGGTGGCCCAAAAGTCACTTCACTCCTTTATCACATTAATTTAAGAAATTTACAAAAAATAAGAAAATATAGTTATCTGGGATATTATACTATTTTTGAAGTATAGGAGTGCTATTACTTCAATAAAATTGTTTCCTAATAAAAATAGTAAAAAAGTTGTAAGGAAAGGAAAAAATTAAAGAAAAATAACGAAGAGAAATTATACAATTTTAGTTACATACTAACGCTGTCATTGAAAATACAGAAGAGTGATAAAACAGTGAGTAAAAACTTTGAATATGTAGCATGTGATTATAAATTGGAGGACATGAATATGAAAGAATATTTTAGAAATATAAACGAGAACAAGATACAAAGCTTAAACAATTGAAATAAGAATGTGTACCTTTGAAGAAAGAGAAAGCCGAGACTGTTTAAAAAAAAATGAAAAACGTTCTCAGAGATGTATTTTTAAAATACAGATAGACATTCTTTTGAAAAAAATAAAATAAATAAATAAGAAAGTAAAAGTGTGGAGCAGTGAAGATATTATCAAAGGTTTCACTATTCACTACCTAAGTAAAAAAGTTTATATTCATCTTCGAAATAAATTGGGCATTCCACTACCGTGCTTGACTACTTTCAAAAAATGAACAGCACAATTTTTCTAGTGCAGTCTTGCTGCTTGGAAACAACCAATTTCTATAGATTTCGATTTCAAAGTGGGAAAAACCTGTTTAGATAATATCATCCAATGATTGTACTACATTGGTTTAACAGTTGCAATTGTTTCGGGCTATGGAGGTGGAAATGTTGGCTTATTGAAAGAGTACAATGTGTCACATAACCAAAGTTATTTCTTCTTCAAGATAACAAAGAGAATTTTTTTTTGTAGACTGTCCACATCTCTTAAAACTGATCCGCAATTGGTACATTGATGGAGGTTTTGTATTACCAGATGGGACACAGATTTTATCAAGTGCTTGTTGAAAGCAGCACACAAAATCTTGAAATCTCCTCATGACATAAATTAACATCGAAAAACATAAATTGTAAACAATTTCAATGGCAAAACGTTTTTACATTTTATTAATTTGTGTTACTTCGTACACATGCTGCAAAATTTATACAATCTACAAACAACTGGTTTGACGTAATGAATACTAGAGTTTCAAATGCTAGTGTTATTTTAAAATGTAGCTATGGATTGCATCTTTCAGAACAGCAGAAAGTTATCAATGGATGAAAGAAGATATGACAGTAAAAAGGGTAAAAATACCCTTAAAAGATAAACTGGAGAGAATTTACCTACGATGATATTAAGACGGGGAGGAAAAGATACAATAAAAAGAAAAATAAGACGCTTCAACATTTTAAAAAAGGAGTAATTATGGCAATAAAATAATTGATGGGTCTATTTGATGATTTGAAAAACAAATAATAATATAACATACATTTTTACAGCAAAGTTAAATTAACACAGCTTGGAAAATTTTCTTTCTCTTGTTAGAGGCAGTGGTGGATGTAATGAGCATCCCAACTTTGCAATTTCTCTATGAATCTTTGGTAGTCAACTGTAACACCCATCAAACAGAGGATGAATTTATCACAGGAAAGGTAAATTCAACTGCAGCAACTGTTGGAGTGGAAGAAAAACAATGGGAAACAGAAAAAAGAGAGATGCAAATGACAGTGATTTAGAAGAAGAGAGTCTCTGAAATCAAAACAGACATTTAGTTGATAATAGCACTTCAGAACAAAAACTCAAAACAACAACAAGCTTTATGTTGATGAAAAAAAAAAATGTGTTTAGATGTTCTTTGTTCCATAAGCGGTTGGATAAAAAAAAAGACTCAAAAACAAGTATTCTCACTAGGAGCTTTCACCAATAAGAAAAAAAGATATGACGGATCTTGGATTAGTGAATTATCTGCCGAAGGTCTTACAGAGTTGACAGCTGACTTTGGAAAGACACAAAATAGGGTCAGAGAAGGATTATCAATATATAGTGGGTTAGGAGAAAAACTTGCCAAAAGGTTGAAGGAGAAAGTGAAATAAACACTAGACTAAATAATTGTGATGAGAGTGAAAGTCTCATATAACAATTATTAAAAAGCATAAAACACAATGAAAAAGTGATAAATTAAAATTTATTTATTTAATTAATATTTTTAACTACAGTACTTATATTTCATTAATTCCTGTTAACAACTATTTTTTTATTTAATTAATGTTATTAGTTTTTAACTTTTTTATTCTTTGGAGTAACAGTTTCACATTGTAAAAATGTATTATTATTAACTTATTTTTCTTATCTAATACATTAATCATATACAAAGTTAATTTATAAGTACTACAACGAAAAACCGTTGTATGGAATTATATTTTGGTCAAAAATGAGAAAATCCAAATTTAATCCTAATACAATGTTTGGCTGAATTGTAACCAACTTTGCTGCTCAGGGCGAGTCGGTGAAAATGACCTATGACTCGGTCTAAAGTCAACTTTCGCCTACTCGTTTTGACAGTAAAATCGTATGTCTAGTTTGAGATGCAGAGTTCCAAACTCCAGGACTTCGTGACGTATAAAGGGGAGGAGCTAGGGTACGAACAGACAGCTACAATAACGAAAATGATTAATTAAGGGAAAACAATTAAAACAAAATATTAGAGGACTTGGACCATGGTAATTCACTCATAGATAAACAAACAAAGCATTAGAACTAAAAAATAACGCAAGAGTTACGTCAGAAACAGGAAAATAAAGAACTATCGTATAATCCCTGCGAGGGAGAAAAATTGGTATGGGAATACGATAGTTTCAGTCTATAAATACAGTTGCACCGGACTTCAGAAGCTTTCTCGAAAATAAATTCTTAAAGCAGGTGTAAGGGGGTTACTATGCCCGAAGCTATCTCAAAAAATTTATTATAAAGTTAAAATGTTTAAGTGTCAGTGCTAAAGATAAAATCTTAAAAGAAATAAATCAAAGTTAGAAGTGAAATGTTAAATTAGCGGATCGGCAGTGAGTTCCGAAAGAGTGGAAAATCTTAAACATCCAGAGTTAATAAAAATTATCTCGCCACAGGAACTCCGCTAAGGACACATGTATCAACTGTAAACTTCAACAACAACCAGACACCAGAGAACTAAAATCAACCCACCATCCAGGAGCATCGATACCAGGATTTTCAAGACAGCGGTCAAGGTCTGAAAAACTATCAAAATTATTCTTTTTCTTGTTAAGGCAGAGTTGGCGAAAAATTAAAATTAAATTCAATACTGATTTTCCTGGGATATAAATTTAATATAATCAGATAAAAATTGTTTAGGTTAAGATTTAATATTTGTGTGTGGATATTTCTTTTTCATGATTAGTAAAATGTTAGTATAATAATCCTGAACAACTAATTTAGATTAATAACTTAGAAATTAGGGTTCAGAGATTAATAAGAGTAAATTCCTAGTTATCATAGTAATATAAAATGTAAAAATTTTCTTTAAATTAAAGTAATTGCCTATCTGCCTATAGATAAAAGTAATAACGTAACAAGTTATAAGAGAATATTTTCTGTTATAAAAATATTAATAGTTTAAGTCATTTTCTGTTTTAAATAATTTTTTGTTTGTTGAAAAAATTTGATTTTTTTTTTGTGTCTTTTGAATAAAATAAAATAAATAAGTTTTCATTTATTAATATCAAAATCAATGTGTTGTCTTTCATAATTATCCACACATCTTTGTTATGTTTACAGCTAATATTTTTTGAATAAAGGTAAGATATAGTGTATTTACAAGGTATTCTCAAGAACACACTCTCTAGGGGTAAAAAAGATAAAAAAGTAAATCGTGTTCTCCCTGAGCATAAGGGTAAATTAAATATAATAACCGGAAAGTATTAAATAAAAAAGGAGGTACCGGCAGTTTGTGGTAACCTAAACTGTTGAAGGGGTTATTCAATCCAGGCCAGACAAAATCCAGAAGCCTACACTTCCAGGGGATTGAATAATTCATTCTTTGTTACACGAAAGAGGATTCTGGACAAAAAATTTCAGGATTCAAGACTTGTACGTATAGTAAATAAGAATAGGGGAAGCGTAAGGTCTAGCTCATTTAAAGTTGAGTTTTTTCATTGTAGTACATTGCAATATTTTAGATATTTATCATTAAAAAAAGAGCATCAAATTGTACAAATTGAAATGTTTCTAAAGAAACACACTGTAGTTAAAAGTTCATAGTCCTGCATTATTTTGTTAACTTGATAGTCATTGGTGCACTCTATCCCGCTACAAATCTAATTTTTTATAAATAAATTATAGTTTTTATTTAATATTAAAGAATTGTTTGTAACATTTTCATAGGATGCCATTAATCTAAAGTTATGAAGATATCTGTTCATAAAATTAATGGTAACTTTGATTGGATATGAGTTTTGACTGGTAAGGGATTGATACGGGTTGAGTAGGAATGCTGTGACATCACACGCTTGTTGTGTGTGTAGAGGGAAAAGCTCTGTCCATCCCACCTCCTATTCTATAAGCCTTGAACAGGAGCTTACTCTAAGATAAAACAATGCATGTAGATGGAATGATCAACAACAGCTAAAAATTCTGTACTTACTAAGGGGTGATTTTTGAAAGCATGCTTTAAAATCATTAGCAACCTATATTAACCTTGGACCATGGAAACATCAGATTCCATATAACGAAAAATATATAATGATTTCATGTAATATTAAAAGAAAAACATCGCACCAAACTTTCTCATTCAACCATCAAAAACTAAATAAAAACCAATCAAAACTGAATAATAAAAAATGAAAATGAACCATTGAAACTGTCTTTAAAAAAAAAAAAATTAAATAGAGCCTAAACTTGCATTTCTTATGCCGCAAACAATTCCTAAGTGTAAATCTTATTAGATTAAAAATCTTACTTTTTATGACTGCAATCAAGGTTCACTTTTGTTTTCGACAATTATTCCTGAATAGTTTTTAATTGTGACTTTGTACACATGTTTGGATCATTAATGTTCACATTCCTCTAAAATTTCAACGATATCAGTAGAGCCAATTTTGAGAAATTACATCTTATATTATAACAACTCCATAACCATTTTTTTTTGTTTTTTAACCAATAACTCAAGAATTAACATTTATGGAGAGATGGCGACCAATACATTTTGTTTGGGTTATTAAATCTACATTTTGCAAAATTTGATCTAAATCGTTAAAAAAAATTGTATTAAATATTTTTTTTTTACAACTACTACCCTTAAATTTTGAGATATCTTAAAATGAAAGCCAACATATTCCCACATACCAAATTTAATTAAAATCAGTTAATGCGTTTAGGATCTAGAACACTGCATGTACAATAGACAACATTCCACAAACCACTTTTTGGGGGACCTAAAAATGGATACATCTGTTAAGAAAAATATATATTGACTTCATGATAATTCTTTGAATATAAAATTTAATATTTAAAATTTACAAGTTATGAATTGATAAAATTAGATAATTTTTTTTAAAAAACACTAGTATAATACAAGAACTTACCTCTGACATTGGTGTTTCTTTTGGTTTTACAGTTTTGTCCGCCTCAGATCCTGGACTTGACGACTTATTCCTGGGAGTCACATACTTAGTAAGCATAGTACCTAACTCCTCAAAATATTTATCAACACTTCCCTGTGACATTGTATCTATTCGTTTCGTCTTCAATTCACTCATTAGAGTGGTTTTGTCAGACTTCTGAGTTTCTCCAGTTTCTTCTGCAGGTACTTGAGGATTTATGTGGACGTCGGCTACTTTCAATTGTCTATTTACCAAAATTTTCCTTTTTAAATTTAACATTTGCTTTGATGGATTTGCATCAGAACTTTTCATCGACATTTGACCACCGTTACTTTGTTCAGCGTAAACATCACTCGGTACACATTTTGTCCAATTGAAAAAAATTTCATCTGCAAAAGGTGATTTAATACGAACATCTTGGGAAGGTTGATTTTGTTTCTCATCTGTAGAATTGTCCAAAATTTCAGACGAGATACTCGGTTCATTTTTTTTCTTTTTTGCTTCACTATGATCAAAATTATCATTTACATTGAATAGTTTTCTTTTTTCTTTGAATACACCTTCTTTTTGAGTGTTTTTATTAGCTGGCATTTCAGAGTTAACTAATTTTTTTCCTTGGTCTTGCAGGTTGTTCACATTGTTGTTTATAGGATCATCAGCAAACCTCCTACAAAAAGAATTATCAATAATACAAATTTAACAATATTAATAACTGATACTTTTAGTTTAAGTACAGCCAACAAAAATTAAACATTCATATACATTTTCATAAATAAATACAGTTTTGTACATTTATGAATATATATTTATTTAAGAGTATATACATTATTTACTAAATTTTTATTTATAAGTGGCTAGTTCTTATAAATCATTGCAATTTCAATTTTTGTAGTTTTTTAATAGAACACTACAGCACCATTTTACCATTCACAACCGGCTTCATCAGGTGGAGGTATGCAACTCAAACATTTACACAGTACGTGGGGACCAATATGTTTTGTTCAAGCACTTAGAGGCTGCATTTGAGTAAAATTTGATAAAAATAGTTTAGGCCTATTTTGAGAAAATCATAATTTTGTGTTTTTTCCTTAGAGTAGTTACCCTAAATTGTTCCCCATATGGAAATTTTTTTTTAAATTAGTCTACACATATGAACTATAGAGCATTGTACATAAGACAGATGAACAATATTCCAAAAATCAATCACGGGATTTCAAAACAGATTTATCTGCAAAAAAAAAATGTACATCGATTTTATGACCCATCACATAACTTTCTCTATAAAGTAAAAAGGAATCACAGTTCAACAGGCAGATAGATATGTTTCTAGGTATCTAAATTATAGATTTACAAATTGCTCTTTTAACCCTTTCCTCTCTCAATTAAATATTTCCCCCTATTCATTTGTAAAAAAACTAGACCATCTCAAAGCGCTTATATATATATATATATTTTTTTTTTTTAAACAACTCGGCTAATAGAGGAGGTTTGGTTTCAGGTTAGAATTTAATAGGGCACATAGCCTATTAGATAGGTTAGATTTTGTATGGACAGGAGACAGGCTTACCTTGGAAAATGGTCATTGGTTTATCTAATAGTACATAAGTAAGAAAACACACAAAAAACACTCCCCGATCCCAACACACCTAAACAACCTAACCTTCCCCACGGTTCTTTTCCATGCAATAGGCCTAGATGCAAAACATGCAAAATACATCTCTCGTCCAACAACTTCCATAGTTCCTCTAGTAAAAAAGAATTTAAAATTAAAGGTCATCACACATGTACAACGAAAAATGTTATCTATCAACTACAGTGCAGGTTTTGCCCAGCTCAATATATTGGCCTAACCACAGACAACTTAAGCACCAGGATGAATGGCCACAGACATGACGTAAAAATCATGGATATGGAGAAACCAACTGCACAACATGCAGCAATCCACAACGTTGTTACTTTTGATGAATGCTTCACAACAAAAATCATAAAACCACTCCCTTCAGAATGTAACCCCTCAAAACTAAGAAGATGGGAACTGTCTCATCAATGGGTCACAAAATCAAGAGAACACCCTAATCTTAAACTTAGATGAATCATCCTTTATCCTTTTCCAAACAGGCTTTACAAAAAAAAACCTTTAATAATCTGTGGTTCAACACTCACTCTTCAGTCTTCTTCTTAACTCTACTAATTGAGAAAGTGAACAGTGTTTACAAAATATTTCAAAACTTTAGTGTTTTTTTGTGTGTTTTCTTACTTATGTACTATTAGGTAATCCAATGACCATTTTCCAAGGTAAGCCTGTCTCCTGTCTATACAAAATCTAACCAATTTATCACATGTATAATCTACTTCACTGAAACACACCACACTTCATTTCATTATGTTACTTACACGGTTTCATTATGTTAAAAGGTTAGAAGTTGGAATAATGTGTTTTAACAACACAGAGGTACCTTATTTAGATGAAGGTATTGATGATTTTGTAATGTTTGTTTCTTGAAAATAAGGAGTTACAAAAATATCCATGAGAGTTCAGCACATTCTAATGAAGCACAGACAAAACCCAATATACATCAGAACTTTTAAATTAAACACTAAAATCAAGACTTGCTAGGCAACCAACTACCTGGATCAGCCCTACTAGGGAAAATATATGACACTGGGTTTCGAGTGGAAAGGAGTAATAAGAATCGTAAAATCTTACGTTATCAGGTCTTTCAATAATAATCCTTTTTTCCATTTTGGATTTTAGAATCATTCCGGCTTGTAACAATTAAGGAAAGGGATGTCTACATCACAAAAAAAGTGATAACAAATATGAAATTTTGAATACCTATTCATAAAATTATTTGTACAGTTTGTCGAAAAATTCTATATAGGTCAAAGACACAAAAATCACATTCAAAGAATACATCCCCAAATGTAAACTAGCTGAACAAAAATAAAATTTTGTAAAATATATCAGCAAAGACCAGACCGTTCATACTAAACATACAGAAACATTTTTACACAAATGTAAAAAGGGATATCTTCTCAATAATTTAGAACAGTACGGAATCTATAAAGAGTAAATTCACAAATAGCCTATATAGCCAAACTTTATTCTAGTAATTTGATACTTAGTTAAAATGAAACAATCAACTCTATACTATATTAATGCAAACAAAGTAAGCTAGCTTTTATCAGTAAAATAAACATACTAAGAGTGAGTCACCAGTTCAGTGCATTCTGGAGAGTTATTCCTTGTGTGTTGTTTATATGAAAGGTGCTGTGTTGTGGTTTGTGTTTTATATGTTAAGAAAATAACATATAATCAATAAGATTAAAAAATTAATGTCTAAATGATGTAATGACTAATGATATAATGTCTACTCTTATACTTTACTAAACTTGATGTCAAGTTTTTTGTGGATATACCCTTTTTGATATACCTTGGAGTGATGATGATCATACCATCGAAACTTTGACAAAATCTCAAAATATTTTCTAACATTTGCAATAATTAAAAATTTAGGAATAACTGACATGAGACGAAAACTATTTGAGTAACCCCCTATAAGGATTTGATTCAATACTTTTTGATTGACTTACCGCCTGAATCAGGACAACATGTGTTTACTGCGGGTAAGGATAGGCACTTAGACCAATGACTACATAAATACTATAAGACACGACATGGCCATGTTAAATATTCTACGCTTATTCTTGAGTTGTCCAATACCCGCTAGGTCGCTCTGCTAGAGAATCTGAAGTTGATGTGACTGGCGCTAGGTGGCTCTACGGTCAAACAATGTTTCAGGCGGGTAAGAGAAAATGCACTGATGCCACATATGGGACCAGAGATGCGAGGGAAGGTCGAGAATCGCTTATCTCAGCGCACGAACTGACAACACTGACTATGCTGACGGAAGTAAGTGAGAAGAAGGTTTGTGAGAGAGAGATCAACAGTTGTACAGTCTCAACCAAGTGGGATGCGTACAGTCAAGCACCTGCTGCTAGCGCTTTCTGATAGCTGTGTGTCAAACTTGTGACGAACAGCACCCGTAAAGCGTAGACTATTTCCCTATCCTATGTCGTGTCTTATAGTATTTATGTAGTCATTGCTTAGACACCCTAAAGAGCTAGAAATATACAGAGAAAACAAATCTAATAGAAATGGTTTCTTATGAGAAAAATCTGTATGTGGAACTAACTACTTTGTTTGACTTATGGTCGGATCAGACGGGTTATCAGTTAAATAACCATTAGAGTCCGCTAGCTATCAGTGATAAGTTACATCTTATGTGGCATTTAATTTGTGATGTGTTTTTGTGCTTGTGTGTGTTATGTGAAATTTTATGACTTGATAAAGACATCAACGGTAGCGAAACACGTATAGTCTTGACTAGAAAAGAAGAAAAAAAGTAGTAAATAATCAAAATTAATTCTGATTTTTATATAACTGTGACCTCAAAAATTCTGGTTTGAAAGTTATCTGTGAAAAAAACAAAACAAAAATCATAGATAATAAAGACTTAATCTTTCAATATCAGTTCTACCAATTTCATTTAAAATAGATGAAATGTGAAGATTAATAAACCAAACCATAATTGGTAAAAAATGAAAATGAACTTTAACCATTATCATTTAAAACTCAGAGCACCTTCACTGCTTCTCACACTGTAATTTCTGAATGGCCCTTGTATATACAGCAGTATGATATCTAGTTGCACATTACTTTCACATCTTCAATATTTTCTATCATAACTAAGTGTTGTTTCTTCAATTTATAACTCAGTGCTTTTAAGTACACATCAATTTCATCATATTCCTTATATATACAAAAATTCTCAATAATATGCCCTGTCAAAGTTGTATAAAAGCTTTTCCTGATACTTAGAATGTCACTCAGACAGAATTTATTCTGCTGTGATCTGTTCAAACAATAACAGGAGCATTTCAAACATTAAGCAGAAAACCTCATCTTCTGCCTCTTAGTGGTGTTTCCTTTAATTTTGGTTATTTTTGTTTTATAAATGGTGCAAAAAAATTGAACAAATTTTTTCGCTCAATCATCTCTAATACAAAAAACCAACCAAAATTAGATGGCACATGCAGGACTGAAGTTTGATTTCGATCTACTATTGTTGGGTCTGTAATCTGAATTATTTAGTTTTGTGTAAGGTCTAACAATCTTAGACTATTCTTGAATACACTGTACAGCTGTGTGGAACATTCATCTCATTTACTAAAATAAAAATATTCAAATGACTATGATTTAATTTATGTTTAGATTTCGTACTGTTAGAAGACTCAGACTTACCTTAGAAAGTGGTCCATGGTATTAGTGACAAATAGAAAAACACACAATAAAACACTAAAGTTCTGAAATATTTCGTTAACACTTTTCACTTTATCAATTAGTAGAGAGTATAAAAAGAAGACTAAATTGTTGTAGTTTGATTGCAGAGGATGGATCTGTGTCGGATCTGAAACTGACCATCCTCTGCAACCAAACTACAACAATTTAGTCTTCTTTTTATACTCTCTACTAATTGATAAAGTGAAAAGTGTTAATGAAATATTTCAGAACTTGTGTTTTATTGTGTGTTTTTTTTATTTGTATACCATACCATGGATCACCATGGTACATGATTACCATGTTTTTTTTAGATAATACAACGAATTACTTTCCAAAGTAAGCCTGCGTCTATTATCCATACAAAATCTAAATATAATTTATGTGCCCTATTAAACGTTAACATATGGATATTTTTAAGACAATAATAATGTAAGTTTCGTAATGTCCACCGACTTCTAGTACACAGCTAAATGTTCTGAAACTTTATGATTTGAAAAATATTTTCAATTTTTTTCCGTAGCTACTAATTTTTTGTTTAAAACACTTTGTCTATACTTGTTTATATTGAATTAACTGTGCCCCTACCTTCAAGTTTATATGTTGTTCTTCTGGGCATACTGTTTTACAGATTTTTAGACTGTTAATGAAAATTTGTTAAAAAATAATGACAATAGGGATGGTGGATTTTTTACTTTTTTTTTTATTTACGATTCATCTTAGGAAGGACTCAAGCAATGATTTTGGACAAAACGCAAAACATTGACAGAATTGTGATTGTTTCTCCAGTAGGAGAAGAAAAATCCAATATTATAATTCTGATAGGCTTATATATTTTGTAATTGTCAAAATTCTGTTAAGTAAAAAAACTGTTAGTTTCTTATAAAAGTTTTGAATTAAAGAAATAAATGATGCAAAATCTCTTTCTCACTCACCCGTCTGCAAAACAAACACTATTTATCACCAAAATTGCCAGTTCAAAATATGCCCACAACCAAATTTGATCAAGGGTTTACTATAGGACCAAACAGAAAAAACAGATACGACAAGGCACACATTGTTCCTAAAACAACTTTTTCGGACTCATAAAGACCTCATAACGGATTTTTCCTCAAAATATTCAACATCAATTTTTTGACACATTATATAACTTTTTTTCATGTGAGATAATAAAAAAATATTTGAACAACTTTTTCAAAAATTAAACAAAAACATTAATGTTAACATTTTTTTTTTCCTTTTTCAAACGTAAAACAAAAATGGAGTATATTTATATAAAATAATCATAAATGGAAGATGAATTCTGACTTTTATTATTTTCTAAAGGATAAAACTTCTACATAGAAAAGTGTGAAAGAAATTTTGGTTATAGGTTTTTTCGTAATGTGTCAGTGTTAATTGCTGCTGATGGATCTGTAGTGGTTAGATTAATTGTTTCCCTATAAGGTTAACTGTAGTAGGAAGATGAATAGACAATTAATTAGATATTTTATATATCAGACCTTATTTGCTGTTAAATGTTCTTGTTATTAGACTTTTAACAATTACATCTATAGAACTGAAACTGTTTTGTAACTTAAATATTACTAACAAAAACCATTGTCCCGAAGTTTTGCTATTTTAAGTGTGGATAGAGTTAACATAAATTTTTTAAAAAATTTAAAGAGGGAAAAAGAATGGTTGATGGACTTTCTAAAGGAATTTGTACGAAGTTAAACACATAATCCTGATGTCTAAAACACAAAATCATGATGATAAAAGAGTTGATAATGCTATCATTTTTGTTTTCCTATAGATAAAACTTACTTCTCAATTTTTTTAATTACAGGATCTTGACTCTTCAATATTTTAATGTTTTCATTCTGTTGCAACTCCATTTTGTAGCAATTAGGACCGCTCGTGTCTACTTGACATTGGTTTAATTTAATTGGCCCCAAAACAATGAAAGTACCTTTCTGAAAAAGAAAAAGTAATGTGATGCTGATAATATAAAAGTTACTACAGAATCATTATTGTGTATTAAATATGAAATTCTTAATCATGATGAAGAAAGATGTATCTGCCTGAGATCAATGCAGGCTTTAGTTACAATTTAGTTGAATGAGATATGAAAAACTCAAGATAGAGACATGTTGGATGTTGGATGTTGGATCAACAAAATATCAACCTAACTCATCTAATAATATATATCTAAAGAACGAGTATGTTTGTTAAAAAGGTTAAAATATTATTTTCTGGGTAAGGTAATGGGAAGAAAGTAATCCCCATTATAGATTAAGCATAATTTAACTTATGTCATTAATTAGCATCACTTATGAGGCATCTAATTCCTGTGATTCATGTAAAAGGTATTACAAAAATTCCATTTCCTGGTATGACGAATTGTAGAAAGATGAGTCAGGTACTTGTTTTATTTATTACTTGCTATATGAAGATTTATAAGTAAGGTTCATTTCAAAAATTAAAAAAACTTGCTAAAAAGTAAAAATAATTTATTAAATCAACAAAATCCAATTTTATTTTTCAAAATAACCACTATTGATGATATTTTATGTGATATTATTAACACACATTTATGATATTATTTCAACGCTTCCTCATTCTATCTTCATAATAGTCGGCCACACTATGTTCTTCTGAGGGATGTCAAGGTATACATTTTACTTGGAAGCTTTTGTTACTGACGTGCTGAAGTGACAGACCGCCCAAAAGAAAAAGAACGCTGGCCTTTAGTTCATCATTATTTTCAAAGTACTGAAAACCAATTTTTTTTACTTAAATGCGGGAATAAATTTTAAATCGCTAGGTGCAAGTTATAGGCTGTAGGATGGATTGAAGTTCCTCTATCACAATCTCGTAATTATTGGTCGTTAAATATTTGGAAAATACAAATATGAAACTGTATATTTTCATATTAACTTGTTCTACTAAACCACCTGTTGTTAACTCTCATGTCACTCATAACTTCTAGCTCATTTCAGCAACACTATTACTTTTTGATAACTAAAATCATATTACACCCTGAACCTCACATTTGATAGGATTATTTATGTAACACCAATTTTAAATCACTCGCACACCACAACAATTAATTGCATATCAAATGCTGATAAAATAACAAACAAGTGGTTATTACATTATAAAACGAAGCACATGCACTTCCCCATTACATTTCTACAGTTAGTGGTGTGTTCAAAATGGGCTTTACTTAAAAAACATGCCTCATACATATTAAGGATAATTATAGCAACCGTAAAAAAAAAAAAAAGAACTTTAATTTTTTTGGTTATAATTACTATTATAGAATATTTGTTCTCAAAATACTAATACACAATATCTTGTAATATAAACTATTTAATTAGTTTGAGTACAATCTTAGCATAGTAGGTCTCGAAGATGGAGGAACTCCGAAACATGTTGACAAATATAAATAATAAAACAATGCTAGAATTTGCAGAAGATAAATAAATGGAAAAATATACAAAGTCTATATAAACACAACAAAAAACTTACCTTGAGCGTCAGGATTTTTTCACTAGGACATTCCACTAGCACATCAACAGTTCTTAAATTTGTTTTAAAATGTTCTGGTGCTTCAGTCCAATGGTCTTCCTTAACAGGTACTTGGTACAGCCTAAGTGGGGAGTACAACCCATCACAGACATGTAGGACCAGTATATTTGTTACAGGGTGAATCGTCACTCCAACTATCTGTTATAACAAAACAAAATACAATAGCCAATGTTATTGTAAATGATTGTTTAAAAAATATCCGACCTGAATGCATGAGGGATGACCATTATTAAGAATGTGAAGGGTACCTTTATATATATTCACAATTTTTTCCTACCTGTAGTAAGTGTCAATCGCGGGTAGTCAACTTGAGAATGATTACATGTACTCAGCACACATTGGATTTTCATTTTCATTAAAAGATGAAATGACTTAGGCAATGGTCCCAAGCCTAAGCCCAAGCTTGGCTATATCAAAGATGAAACCATTCGGAAAATTAATCAAAGATAACGGTGATGATGGGTTTCATACAAATTAAAGAGTGCTACGTCTGTTTCAAAGATGGCTGCACATTGTTGGATAAAGACTCATGTTCTGATAAACCCTCAGAGTGAGTTATTGAACAAATGTGGATTTGGGTCAAGCAGAACCTTTAAATTACTGTCCAAAAACTTGACAGTGCAGAGATAAGTATTGGTTCGGTAAATTAAATTTTGTGAAAGGATTTTAAGATGTCGGAGAGTATTAGTGAAATTCGGTGCGAAATTCACTACAAAGTAGAAGCAATTTCATCTGGAAATCTCATAGGCTATGTTGAACTTTGGAATTGATAAGCTAAATTTCATAGCATAATAAACATATGCGATAAGTCATACATAGGTTTTTGGATACGACCTAAAAATCAAAAGGCATCACAGTAAAGACATTCATCTTCATGGCAAAAAAAAGCGTGGGCAGATGCACACTAATGTCAAAGTGATGTTGATAGTTATTAGAGAATGTTACCTGATGGGTTAACAAACCGATGTAGACATTTTTGTAGATACATCTATTTTGATCCCTTGAACATCTATTTTGATCCCTTTCTGGCAAGTCATGTATCACATTGTAAGTTGAACTCAACATTGAACCTATGTTGATGTGTATTGAACACAGAACATGATTCAAACACATAAAGGACACCACCTTGAAGAGGAACCATCCATCAAGACACCTCAACACAGACCCAAGGTGCATGAATACTCTTTTATTTCTAAAATCTCACGAATCATGGGAAATGGAAAGGAAAAAAATATGCTAGAGTTATCAAACTGTCATCTCCTTGATCTTGAACTTTGCCTATTATTAATATAAACATAATTGGGAATGTAACTAAGCAAAAAGACCCTTGTAATCTCAAGAAAGTATGATGTAGACTGATGTTGATTGTAGTTAGGCAGTACTGAAACAGCCTGCACATTTACATTAAGAGATTCTTTGACATCATGACTCAAAACCAGGGGTCGTGTATTTCCATTCTCAAGTTAAATTTAGAACTGTACGCCCCATTATCATCAACATTTAGTACAAAATCGAACTGTTGAAAATACTCACAGAACCCCAGCATTGCAAAGAAATTCCAACAGAGAAGATTTACACCCTGATAGACTCCAACAAAGTCTCCTTATAGGTTTAGAAATGATATAAGCCAATATCACACTTTCAAAATACCAGTGAATTACAGACAATTCTCCATAATAACCTTTACATAAGCAAATAACCATCTAGTGTATCCTAGGTCAGAGTGATGTGATAGAAAATGAGAGGGCTGATAGGATAGTAAAGTTGGAAGATAGTTGCAGATGTATTCCAAACCCTTAGTGCTTAATACGTATGTTGTAAGCTGCAAAAAATCAAACTGAGAACACAGAAAAAAAATAGATTGATACGTAGAGGGTTGGTGTTCCAAGCAAGGAATTTTATAAAGTACAGGAAGAATGAAGTGACCTGCATATGTACAAGGGTCTTGTAGACGAGTTTAGACATTTGCTGCTAGAGTTAGGATGTGACATCTGGTAACAGAAGAATACCTTTATTGCTTTACTATGATGAAATCTCCATTTAGTGATTGAGGCTGTTTAGCAATTGAAACACTGACCTACATCATTCCGCAATGAAAGAAAGGTGATGGCATTATCAACGACTTAGTGAAGAAAAGCCTCCAAGACCTTCCCACTATCATTTACGTGATTCCGACTTCTCCATCACTGCTGGACAGTACAGAATATACAATGTGCATTGTGACATCAGCATTACATGATGCTGGGTTCACATAATAAGAAGTAATTATATTTAATGAAAGGCTGACTCTTTTGTTATAAAACATTACCAAAATAGTCGAATCGGATAAATATTTAGGGGCCTAGTAACAGAATGAACAAAGGCCTACTTAACCATTCAAAAATAGAAGATAGAAGTACAGAATACGATGTGGCCATCTAAAAATAGACTAGGGTTAAGTGATGTTGATTGTGGAACACATATCCAACAACAATAAACCTAAAATTCTTTTTTCTTATTGTTTAAAGGTTTAAAGATGAAAAAATATCTTGGTCAACATCGCTTTATTTAAAAAAAAAAACAAACAAGAAAAGATAAGATAAAGCCCCCCCCCCCCAACCCCAGAATATTCTAATAGTCAGGGATAGAAGAGAACAAGAACTGGTCAAGAGAGGCCTAATAGGAAAGATAAAAGAGAGAGCGAGATCTAACCCATGACTACATTAAAAAGATGTAGATCCAGCTAGTGTCCTCATGATTGCCATGCCCATAGTGATTCCCTGAGGACAAAACTGTTAAGTAATCGAACTACCGTATAACCATATAAGATAGTTGTGACAAATAAGATAAATTGTGACAAATAATCATTCACCCTATTTTCACCGCAATCCATATGGAATTTGATTGAAAATCTATTCATTTCAAGTTACACCCACCCTTCCTAAACCATTAAAATGTTTGATAAATAACCACTTCTTGAGATAATGCACAACAAAATTACCAGATGTTTAGATTTTGTAATGATAGCAGCCACAGGCTTATCTTGGAAAGTGGTCCATGGTATTACCTAGTAGTATACAAATAGAAAACACATAAAACACTGTTCTATTTCTCAATCAACAGAGAATATAAAAAGAAGACTAAATTGTTGTAGTTTGATTGCGGAAGATGGTCAATAAACACAGAGATCCATCTTCTGTAACTAAACTAACCTAGCCTGACGCTATTAAACTACTAAACCCAAACAAAATTACCAGATGGTTAATTAAACATTAACAAAAATTCAGTACCATCATAATACTTGCCTTATATCGTAATGAGAGAATAAATATTTATATTAAGTAGAAAATGTGTGTAGATAAGACAAACTTACCCGGCAATGCATTTGAAATATTCTTTCAGGTCTCATGGAATTCAAAGTTTGCCATTCTACTTCACGATATGTCAGTGATGGTAGATTCATAGTCTTCAGCCATTTTTGCAACTCAGCTACTCTGTCTGTATCTTCATCTGTATAAATAATACAAAATTGTTACAAACTTGGCTTTTACTTATATGAAGAGTGTTCATGATCAGTATGTCAAACTTTGAGTTAAGAGAGAAAGAGAGAGAGAGAGAGACTAAGGTTTACAATGTTTAGTTGGACAGGAAAAAATTCTTTTAAAAAGGGGAGCCAAACCCAACCAATATAGCACAGAATATGTTTTTCAATTCAGATTCACAAGAACAATCTTTATCAAAATAACCACCGGTTTCAACAGAGAACCTATAGATATAGCTGATGCTTGCAACATGTCATTAAATTAATTCACATAGACTTAACAAAAAATATTAATAAATCATATACCCAAAGTCCAAACAGAAATATACTTACTTGAAAAAGTAAAAGTTTTTGCAGATGTAGTGGCTGTACAGCCACCTTTCTTGTTGGGTACAAATATAAGTAAATCACTTCCTCTGAAAACTTTGCCTTCTAAATAGTTGTTGTATTGATTAATCTGAAATAAAACAAAGTAATTGTTATGATACAAAATTTGTAGAAATCATTATAACCCTGAAATGATCAAATTCACTGACATTCTTAAATCAAAGAATTTTAAAATTGTAAATACCTAACCAAAAATATTCACATCACCCATAATCAATGTTACGAAATTGTATCCATAATACTCATTTCATTCTTTATTTTTACGTATAGTCATGGCTTGTGACTATACGGTCTACTGTAGTGATTGGACAGGCAGAATTTTGAGAGTAAATCATTTTCTTTGAAATCAACACTCAAATATGTGAAAAATAAACATTAGTAGCTATTTATAAAATATTTAAACTCACACTTAGAGACTTTGATAAAAAAAGTAATGTTGGAAAAAAACCCTCATTTAACGTAGATTACATATCATATCAGGCAAAATATTTCTTGCATTTGAACTGAATATAAATCAAGATAGTAGTGATTCTGCTGTAAAGAAACAATATATTAATAATGAATTCATTCTCAGTATCCAGGCACTATTATTTTTAAATAAAGGGTTTGGAGTGTGCAAGATAACAAATGGTCAATTGACGTCCGGTAGCCAGAAGGTTTACACCAAATAGGACTTTTAATGTGTGTTTTTATGAATAATTTTAGTGTTTGACGACCTCGATCGAGTAATTTAAATTAATATATCAGTGTCCAATGGTAATTATATTTTTTTAAATTACCAATATCCACCAATTACAATTTTTGAAAAATCCAAATGACTCATTTTAAAGATAACTCCTAAACTGACATTTTAAAGGAGAAGGTGACCGCATATTTCGTTTGGATTCTTTGAGGTTACATTTTAACAAAATCTGATGAAAATCGTAAAACTGATTTCAAGGAAACTAGAATTTTGAGCTTTTAGTCGTTATTGCAGGTAGCTCCAAATTATTAGCTAATAAACATTGACTTACTTGCATTCTATGCAGTCGTAACACTATAGAAGGCTTGATCATTTCGTAATACATATCCGTTTCATCAAACAATATACATATCACAAGATGTTCCTTGTCCTTACACGTTTCATCAACTCCTTTGAAAGTCACAGTGTGTTTTCGTGTTCCTCCTGCAGTTTGCACCTGAAAGTAAAATTTATTATTGTGGTTTTAGAAACTAATGAATTTGTTGCAAATATAAATATGAAGATTGTTTGAAGTCAGTGACTTTGATAGAGTTTAATTTTATCTTCGACGTTTGTCGTCATATACACACAAGTTTCAATCTATAGATAATAGTGTTGAAAGCAGATAAGTTTTTCTTTTTTGCTCAATGGAAAAGAGTTAATTTTGTGTCCTGATAAACACTACTTATTTCATGGAAAGACCATTAAAGAAACTGAAAGAAAGCTAAAACACTATTATGGTGATTCTGCTCCGTTACGTGGCAACGTTTATAAAAATCTGTTGTGACTGTACAAAATGAGTGATGGAGTGCAACTGGGATGTCCAAATGAGATCAAAACTGGAGATAAAATCCATGATATTGTTTTGCACGACTGTCAAGTTAAGATAAATGAAATGGTTAAGATGGTAAACATTTCAGACAAATATGTTTTTTTAATATCCTGGAGGAAAATTAGATATAAGAAAGCTATTGACAAGATGGGTGTCATTTTGGTCACAGCTGATGAAAAACTGAATTATGTGATCATTTCAAAGCAGTGTTTGGACACGTTCTAGTGCTATTCAAGTGAATATTTGAGTCACCCATGAAACACTGCTCCATTACTACACTCTAAGAATAGTCAAAACAGTGAATTTCTTCCAGCAATCAAGCTCCAAAAAAGGAAATATGGTTCCATCCGCTACAAAGATCATTTCCACAATTTTCTGGGTTTACCATGGCATAATCTACATCAACTACCTGGAAAAAGGAAGACTCTACTTTCCTTTGATGGAAGAATGATCACAGGATAGTATTATGTCTATTAGATTAATTTCAATTGAATTGATGAAAAATAAATTCTCTTCCATTATGACAATGCACCAGGTCATATGTTGTGGACAAAATTGTATGAACCCTATTCTCCAAATTTTGTGACTTTTCTCTTTTCGCAAATAGGAAGAAATGGCTTGCTAGAAAAAGATTCACATGAGGAGGTCATCTTTGAAACAAAAGCCTTTTTTCAAGGGTTGGAGAAATCAAATTTTCTGATAGCCTTGAAACAAGTTTAGAAAACTGTTTGACAAAGTGTAACGTTCTAGATAAAGAGATTGTTAAAAAATTGATCAAATCTCTTTACAATTTAACATACAACTAACAAATAAATATTATACTTATTACTTTTGTTAACTATATGATTAAACCTTCCTATTAAAACTTAATAATGTTCACCGCAAAGTTAATAAGCTGAAAATAAGTAATTACAGACATCCATATAGATTATGTTATAAAGCTGCACAAATCATAGTACAAAATGTACAAAATGCTGATATTATATAAGACCCGGATAAGACATATACTAAGTAGCTAAACTTTGTTTCAAACAGCCGAATGTTTAAAATTTTCCGGCCATTTTTTATATCATATTAAAAGATTAGATAATCTTAACTTTTGTATTAAATTTGACTAAAATTCCAGTTATTATTTTTGATTTTTGTCTAATTTTAAGGTTATGTTTATAAATTTTTTTTGTAGTTATAATAAAATTTGTTTAATTTTTTTATTGTAAAAAACTCATTTAGGAATTATTTTACTTATGAGACCAAAATTTTGTTAAGAATAAATACTATGTCCAAATTTGCATTTGAAACCATACAAACTTACTATGGTAAAACAAATTACTGATGTAGATAAAGTTGCTCATTAAGAATTCAGTGCACAAATTTTGGATTGAATAGGAAATGTTAGGATTTAGGCTGATGTTAGAATTAGTTTAGATAATTAAGTTTCATTTTTATAAATCCCAAAATAGTTACCAGAGCATAAACAAAAGTTACAACAACAAAATTGAGTAACTGCATCACAAAAGAGTCAAGCGTATATAAACTTGGGTTTGGATAGAAGTCAGGTCAATGTGTAAGGAGCGGAACATTGGTCAGAGCGGGAGGGGAAGAGGGAAATAGAGATGTTTCCTGCAACGAAAGTCTGAGAGTTGAGGATCACGAAACCTGGCACATTTGAGTTTCAGGAATAAAAGTGAAAAACAATGTGTGTACACTGTTCTCGTCATATAGGCTAATCCATCGAAGAGAGACTAATTTAACTTTATTGTCACATCACTGTTTTCACACAGGGTTGAAGATAGTAAAACCACTGTATTAACTTACGTGATTGAACCATCATTGTATTAAAAATATTTAGATTGTATTAACAGAGATTGGAGAAATTACATCAAAAGCATATTGAACTGAAAATCGATTTACTTACTGTATGACCGAACCCAATGAAGAGCTACGTAATAGAAACAGAGTTCTTCCTGGACTATGTAATATTTAGCTGAGTCAACATTTCACTTCAGTGATAAGGTAAATTTCCACAACTGCAAAATAGGGGGTAGCAAAAATCCTTATGTATCTTAGGAGTATATTCATGATAATCCAAAAGTGGATGGTTTTTATATCCTCGGTAAATTTAAAGTGTTCTTTTATCATGGAGAATTTCATAAATGGTTATTACAATCTGGATATAATTGACAAAATTTATTTCACAGTTAGGTAAAAATGACCAAGATGAATCACTAAGAGGACCAGATGTGACTTCTTTCAATACTTTCTTACGGGGTTTCATTTAAGATCAAGTTAAAGTTTCACCTTTACCTACCGATCTCCCTTAGTACAGAAATCATAGCCACATTAAACCAAAATGACTGTTTAATAATATACTTGATTTGTTTTGCTTTAATATGACACCTTAACCAATTATGTAAGATATCAAAATAATTTTTTTAATGTTTTTAAAGATGTAAATTTCTTGAAACACATTTATGTATATGTTCTGCCAACTCAGCAGACAGGCAATTGACCATTGCTGTTTAGTATGTAGTTATGACTTTATGTGTGTGATTATTCTTATTACTCATTAGTAAATGGTAAATTTGCTCCTTTAATTTACTATTTAATAGTTAGGACAGACAATGATAACGGCAATGGGTTTTTTGACTATAAACTACAAAAAACAAACAAAATATAGTTAAGACTGTAATTATATAAATAAACTAAACAGCCGGGAACTGTTCAAACCAGTGGTTGGTCTAATGACTAGAACTCTAAGTGCATACTTAATAAAGGTTTGGTGTTGACTCAGCACAATGATGAAAAATGGGGAGCTATAATTAGTAGCGAATTCTGGTCATAAAAGTTAGCCTAATCACACTAGGCCCACTATAGACAGTTACAATAAGAATTTATTTTATTCTTCTATTTTAAAGTTCCCTCTTTCAATAAAAAATAAGATGTAAACACTAACAACATACCTTTAAAAGTTCAGAGACGACAACATACATGTTTACTTTACTTTCAGCTTCCTTAATATCCGCTACTTTCTTGTAAACATACTTCAACTTGTTCAAAACCTTCTTGGAATCGTTGTGATTTATCATAACTGAATTTACTACTTTCAGATTAGATCCAACAATTTGTTTTCCAGTAAAACTTGTAGTGAATTGTTGATTGCTGGCCGTAGGTCTCTCATCGTTTGACAGCTGTAGGTTTGACAGCTTTCCATTTGATTTTATTTTTCCATTTGGTTCTATTTGTTTGGATTCATTAGGGACGTTACTTATCTAGAACAAACAATTAATTTATTAAATACACTATTGTTAAACAATTATACTATGTACCAAATAAACAAATGTACTCCTGGGATATGTGAGATGTGTCTATTAAAAACGAAACTGTGTTTCTATTATGGGATCAAAGGCAGAACACTTCACTGGTTTGAATTTTATCTCACTGATAGATGTCAAATTGTTAAAAATATTTGAAATAGCAAGACTTTCATGTTCCGCTCACATTAAAAATAGAAAAGCATGAGCTACAAGTTTCCACTTTGGGTCCTACTTTATTTTTATTACATATTAATGACTTATCAGAGTATTTTACACATTCTACAAGTATTCTATTGCTGATGATAGTAACATCATTTTTACTGGTTCTTCAAATTATGATTTACGTCATACAATATCAATACCATATTTTAATTCGAAAATGGTTTGGAAAAAAAATGTAATTCTTATTACAGTATACGCTCGTTTATCCAGCATTCTAACAACCGGCACGTTCTACTAACCGGCATCAGCCGAGCCACTTACAGTCGGTTTTTTCCGATTATGTTCGGGCAGCTCACAGGCATCGAGTGACATTTCCCGCCAGTGCAGTGGGCTGCGCACGCCGTTTTCTTAGTCATCCAGTGTTTGTCTGCATCTGACGCGATACTATACTACAGTATTGTACAGTGCAGTACTGTGATGTAACTGTCAGCACAGTCTCGTGCACCTAAAGTCTCGTGGAAAGAAGCTACTTATACATTAAATACATTTATAACATTTGCTGAATCTATTAAAAGCTACAACACCACAGAACTTATAAATTTGTGTTTAATCCGAAACGAGTTTTTGAAGAAGAAATCCGATTCACAAAAGCAACGTTACACCAGAGACTTTTTTTAACACACATGTTTATTTTCGTTCGTAAGACCAGTTTACAGTACATACTGTGTACAACCTTAACTAAACATAATGTACAGTACATATGATATTTGATTTGATTTGGATTTGATTTTATGTACAAACTGTAATGTACAATTAATTTTTTCGTCATTTGGCACGTTTATACATACATTACTTTATATTAAATTAAAGGAATGTTCATCATTTTGTACTCTGTGTTTTTCTTCATAACCTTGTCAAATATGCGTTTCGTTAATTTGGGTTTGTATAGAGTTAATTTTCTTAGGTATTCCCTTTAAAATAGATATGCTCGATTATCCGTACACTCTCGAAAAACAAATATTATTTTTTTCTTATTGTTAAAGGCATAAAACTTCTCGGTGAAAGAGAGGGATCTAACCCAAGAGTACATGAAAATATTCCAGCTAGGGTCAAGTGGGATTACCACCACTCTGCTAATTATAGGTGAGCCTCTGAAGGTGGTGATCCAAAATAACATGTAGAAATACTTTTTCTTAAAACAAAACTGTATAATCTCCTACCATTATACAATAAAAATATTAACAATGTTGACATATTACAAAAAAATATAGAATATTTATCAGATAAAATGTTTTATTGTATTGACAACTTTCTTTCTAATTGAACATTTTAAGCTTTAATTGTTATTTGATATTTTGTGTACAATGTTATTGCAATTATAGCACGACATTGATAATCTGAACCCTCTAAAAAAGTAATACAGTAAATCGATATTGCATAATTTCAAATTATAAAATATAAAATACTTAGAAAGCGGCTATAAATTCCGCAATTTTAAAGATGTCGACTTAAAACTCATTGTGGATCTTTAGTACAATGTTTTTAAGTTGTATGATGTACTAAATAATTATATATATTGGTAGTTATGGTTTTTTGAAGTTACTTGATGGATCTGGTAAACAAACAGTCAGCTAATGGGATGGTGGCAGGGTGAAAAGACTCATCAGCCATCCCTACTCTCTTCAACACTAATTTCGAGCGACGAATGGGATAGTTGATGAGACAGTACTAGATTGTTAGTATTCTTCTGTCATAAACATGATTGTTGTGTGTGTTTCCTTATTTTATATTGACAACATACAAGTGTAAGATTGTAGATTTTACGCTTTAATCTATTGTATTTTTTTACAAATTGTATACCCGATTTATATACTGTATTTTTGTGTATTAAACTACATAGCAAGTAAGTCTTTAATTTTTATCAAAGTAACATAAACAGGAACAGTTTACAAAAAACATACATTTATAACAATTGAGGAAAATGTTGAAAGGCAAAACTAGTGCATCTTTAGCAGGATTTTATTATGTAGGGAAGGCAATCTTTAATGATGTAAAGAAAAATAGAGAGAGTTAATTGAAGTATCTGTCAATACTTGACTATGAGGAGGGCTTAAAAAAACTTAAAACATTACAAAATGCAATTAATTCAGGTTTAAAAAATGCTATCTATGTACATGTGGATTATACGAAAAAGAAGTTTAGATGAACCATTGCCAGGTACACTCATTTGTGAGAAAGTTCTTGAGGTTAATGGAAAATTGGACGGAATGGCAGATTTTAAGGCTAATTTAGATTGGCTAAAAATGTTTTAACAAAGACGGAATAATAAGACAGCTTGATAAACAAGGTGAAAAACTATGTGGTGATTCGAACGCTACAGATTTACTCAAAAACAAACTTTCTACTATTGTTATTGAGAAAAGTTACAGTAGACACAATGTTTAACAACGCCAATGAAACAGGTTTGAACTGGTATGCCTTACCACAAAACCACTGGCTTCTCGTCTTTGGCAGTAGAGAGAGTAACTACAATGATATGTAGTAATATAAGCAGAACACACTATCTGCCATGATTACCAGGGAAAGAAAAACCCTGATGCTTTAGAAAAGGAGGTGACTGCCTGTTAGTTATAAATAAGACGTCTTTTCATGCTGTCTTACATAACGTATAAAGAAGTTCATGCTGTCTTTTTTTTGGGACTGCAGTGGCATAATCCTAACAAATTACCTTCCGAGGGATTAGAAGATAACCAATGTTTATTTCTGCACCCTTTTGCACAAACTGTGAGATGTAGTGAAACCAAAAACAGTATGATATAATCATCAAAGGCATCCTTATCTTAGCTGACAAACCACTCTACCATTCCACCCAAGAGGAATTGAAATCTATAAACTGACAAGTGTGGCTATAAAATATTACTCCATCTTCCATATTATCTAATCTTGCACCCACCGACTTCATTCCATTCCCTGATATAAAGAAGCTGTAGCGAGGTCAAAAATTTGACAACACAAAATGATGTAATTCTGAAAGTGAACATTTCTTTTCAAACAGGACTTCTACAATGATGTGAACTAGTAAAGAAACGATGGGAGAAATGTCTGGCTATACAGGACAACTACGTGGAGAAGACTAGTTCAACATATCTCATACCGGTAAGTTTAACCCTCCAACCGATTGGTTACTCGCAGTGAGCAGATGAACTCGTGAAAATTATTTTTTCAATTCAACATGTACCCTATTAAAAATTATCATATCGCAATAATTTTTATACCGTTTTAAAGCTAATGTTCCATAGATTCAAATACACACAACAAATTGTTCATAAAAGGTAACAATTATATTTAATAAATTGGTAAAATATGTGTATTTCGCATGACCAAGTTTCGCGGCAAACTGAAATTTCAATTATGGTATCCATTCGTCTAATTTTCACAAGCCGATATAACTGTCTAAAGTTTAGAGTAACATTATTTTATAGTATTTTTTTTCTTCTTTTTTCTAACTGGGTCTTCCAAATTATTCTAACTGTAATAGTTTTGGATCTATAAAATTAAAACCAAATCAAGAATTTTGTATACTTTATTCACCTAAAATATCACTTTTTTCAATTTAACGTTTAGACTAGTAAAACACATGCATCGTAATAAACAATATACTGTTGAAATCGTTATCTTTCAAGCTTTCATATTCATTCAACAAATTGTGCCAAAATTGAAACTAGAAATTATAAAAACTTCTATATTTGCTTTATTTTCCCGTTAGAGAGAGCCACGCGCGGCAACTGATTGTATGAGGAAATATCATTATATTTTTTTTCCTAAATATTAATACTCAGTCAAATACTACAAGTTGACAACATTTCAATTTTTTCATCCTCTTTTGAACTACATATTCGAAATTCTTATATCTGTGATAGTTTTTGATATATATATATATATATATATATATATATATATATATATATAAATATATATATATATATATATATATATATATTTACACATTCTACGAAGTCGTGACCAGAATTATCGGAGCAGTTTGTAATGTCTTGTCTTTAGCCAATTGTGAAAAACGAAGATAATAATATTTTGATAATATTTAATATTTTGATCAGCTGTTTTATTCCATTGAAAAGATGATATTCATTTCTACATAAATAATACAAAGCAATATGTTATAGGCCTATTTTTAGGCAAGCTTATAACTGGAAATCTCCTTGCATTGATAGTGCATTCATTCAGTATGTATTAGGCCTGTTTGAAGCGTGGCTCGATTTATTTCTGTTCATGTGAACTTATTTGTTATGTCGGAGTGATTCGTTTATTATAATTTGTTTATACAAGTTATAATATGTGTGTTTGTTTCTAGAATTTATTATTTTCAGTGATTTTGTTTCAGGTTTACCTAGTACAAAGTTCTAGGTTATGTCAAATTGGGCCTTACTTTCTTTGGAAATTTTCACTGTCTAATAAAAATCGTATAAATTGATTCCTTTTACCAAATACTATCCACATCTATATTACAAAACTTTTGTTTTGAAAATTTTTTTTTAAAATTGTTGTACTGTAAATATACGCTTTTATGTGGAATTTTTGCCTAGGTTATTGCACGGTTTTTTGATTGCTGACATAATAACATAATAACTTTTAACATCTAAAATTTTTGGAATTACACACATAAAATCTACATTCATTTCTGAGAAAAATGATAGTAAGTAGTTGTGATTTGGATAATGTTACTATTTTTAGCGATTTTTTCAAAATAGGCCTAACATTTAAACTATTTTTAGACTTTTTACATAAACAATTTTTATCCTAATACAAATTTTAGAAATTGATTTTTTTTTACCAACTTCTATTCACAATTGCATTACAAAACTTATGTATATCATGAAAAATTTCAAAAAAAAATCTTGAAAAAATTCAAAAAAATAAAGTATGATACAATAAGCTTTTCTGTAGGATTTTCACATTTTTTGATTCCTGACACACTAACTCCAAAACCATAACATGTAACACTTTTGTTTTTACACAGTTAAATTTTCTATGCACTTTCCTAGAAAAAATAATGTCTTATAAGTTGGATTTTGATTAAAATTACTATTTATTATGATTTTGTTTTACAAAATGATTAAAAAAGGTAAAAAGTGACAATATTTATAATAGCGGTTGGAGGGTTAAATTTTGAAGTCTTTCTTTTAATGGAAAACTTTACAAAACACTTTCATATAGTAATAGAGAAAGTATTGCGATAGTGCATTTTCTTAATTCATAATCAATAATTTCACGTTTTTAAACTTTCGTGTATCCGTTTTATTTGTATAATTTGTAATTGATTGATTTTAAGAAATTGAAAATTTCGAGTTTTGGTTTTATGACAATTTTATAGAAATACAATCAGAATTTTCCTATATATGTAAAATTATAAAAAATAGGTTTCACCAGATTTAATTGTACAAATATTACGTCTCATACAAGTTAAATACACAAACAATAATACAAATAATGGTCTTTTCTATCTCTTTAAAGGCAATGATGACCGAGAGGCTTTCTGCCTTTAAACAAGAAAATAATAACTTCTAAAATATACAGAGAGGAAAGTGAGTATAAGTTGTAAAACTTGAAAACTGGTTTACAAGATGGCTGTTTCAGGATTCTCAAACGATAAAATCATAATACTTTCTGTGCACTACGTACATGTGAGACAGTAAAACTTAATAATTATTAACTAACATAAACAACAAAGAAAGAAAACATATGACTTAGACGTCTATTGATATAACTTACTGTAAATTTCTTCTTGATCAAAATTAATCTTTGGTTCTTGTGAACAGGTAAACCACATTCTAACTGATATGGATATATCTCAGCAGGTGTATCATACATTGATGTTAAAACTATAGATGGTTGCACAAATATAAGTCTGTCACCAATGCACAGGTCGGCTAACTCTGTGTCCAGTACTACATCTCCAAACAGTACTGCTTTAAATTTACTCCCGTATCTTCCATCTTCATATACTGAAAAAAGAAAAACCCCTCTATAAAGTGTTTGTTCGTGAAAAGCAAATACAGTAAATTTGTGATTATCCGGACCGGGCAGTGGTGTAAATAATATTAATTTGGATCCACAAATTTAATCTATATGGTAGAGTGGAAGTTCAACATAACGTAAATAACATGTTAGATAGAGTAGAATTATTGAAAGTAGGGAATAATGTATAGAAATTAACACAATTAAATATCGAAATGGAAAAACAAAGGGGAATTGGAAAAGGAAGAAATAATAATTTTCAAAAATAGTAGATAAACAAATTAATGATGTTGCGGGACAATTGAAAAAGGAACTTATGAAATTAAAGAAATAATTGTAAGGTTTAAAGTTCAAAAGGTAATGGAGGGGGGGGGTGAAAATAACAATGAGGTTAACTTTTCCAAAGTTGGGTAGCGAGAAAGTAAAAGTAAGAAAAACTTGAATAAGAAACTGATTAAGGGAAAATTTAGACTAGCCTATGCCATAAAAAGTTCTAAAAAAGAAGAAAGTTGTAAAGTTAAAATAGTTAATAAAAAGAAAAGTAATTTATATAAAGGTAGTTGGGTGTTTTTTAATGCATTGGGGTTAGTAAAGAAGGTAAACAATGTGGCAACTAAATTATCAGTAGGTATTTGTATAGGAAACCATCGGCATATAATTGGAAGTTTGTTAGGAAAGAGGAAAGAAATTTTGTATTACAAAGACTATAAACAGAGTAGGTGTAGGTATGAATTCAAAGAAAAAATTAGGTGGAAAAATCGGCATACATAATTTTTTTTTTTTTTAATGCAAAAGTAGAGGTTTCTGTAAAAAGTAATATTTAAGAAATTTAGTATTAAGGATAGTCTAAAGTAAATAAAAATTTGTATAGAATAATTAATTAAAAATAGATAAAAAATTTAATTGTTAACAATTTTGTATTTAAGGAATCACCTACAAAATATAAAAATAAATAAATAATTTGTTTTAACTGATAATACTTAACCGGAAAAAAAAGAAAGGTGAAGATTCTAATTGTGAAGTAAATTTAATTTTAATGTAGATCAATAAAAATGTTTTGTTTTATGATTTCTAAATAATATATTATGAAGAGGAGGTGTTAAAGATGAAAATGTTTTCCTTATATAGGCTATATATATATATATATATATATATATATATATATATATATATATAAGGAAAACCTATATAAATACCAAACGACTATAATGTATAATGTATAATGATGTTCATTATATATATATATAATGTATCTGTTGAATGTTTCATATCTCTTTGTAATTGTTAAAAAAGAAAACCAGATGTTTTATTTGTTGTAAGTTTTTATTAAGATAATATAGAAGGTTTGTGCTTTAATCAAAATAATTAATAGTAATTCTGGCTGTAACAAGTTACTTTTATCCATTTTCCCAAAAATAGAAAAAGTGAAATCAGAACAAGGTGAGGAGGGTTGGGTGTCAGTAGTTGACAATGTTTCGTATATAAGAAGCATAATGGACAACGTTGGATAAACAATGTTTTTGATGTACCCCCACAAGAAGAAATCGCAAGGTGTCAGGTCTGGACTCCATGGAGGCCTTGCCGGCCTATCCATCGATGTCCAAACTTTACATTTAAAGTGTCTGGACAAATGCACTAAAGTGCAGGGGTGCGCCATCTTGTTGGAAAGGAAGTTGTTGAATGTTTTTGAGTTCATCCCGCTGAGGGAAACAATAATTGATTAACATATCAAGATACACAATTCCATTAATTGTCTTTTCAGCAAAGAAGAAAGGCCCTATCAGACGATTTTTCATCACACCACACCAAATATTAACTTTAGGCGAGTCGCATATTTTACTCAAAAATTGTATGTAGGTTTTCAGATCCCCGTATGTGTAAATTGTCTCTTTTAACAGACCCACTGATATGGAATGTAGCTTAGTCTGAAATAATTATATGATCTAAAAATGATTGGTTATATCAATCTTGTTCAACATTTCAACAGTGAAATTAAAACGTTTTGCACCACATAAAACATACTACTACAACAATGCAAGAACTAATTTTGAGATAATAACAGCTCTTAGACAAACTTTTGGATTATAGGTTATCAGCGATACAACACCACAAAATTTCTCTACTGTCTTTGTATGAATTAATGAAAACCCACCATTCTTTTATGATAACACTATAGTTCTATGAATTGGAAAGAGGAAATGTATACATAAGAATTCAGTGGTTCAGTTTTATGCCTATTTTATAGATAACAGGAGAAATATTTTTAGACACATGAGTAAAAAAAATTTTTTTTTTTTTTATCATAGAAAGACTGGAATTCTTCTTTCATGATTAGCAATTATAATATGATTATTTTCTTTTAGATTAAATTGCATAAAATTACAAAAAATATTAGGAATGACTTTCATATTAGTATTCTTTCATATAATTTGACAAAACAAAAAGCGTAAAAAATATCATTGTTTTTTTAAGGACAGTTTTTTTTAATCTCTGCACAATTCCTGCTTTTTTTCCTGAACATATTAAATTCCCACAAGTTCCCACTTTCCCAAGAATTCCCTGTCACTGGACACCTTGGTTTTGGGTCCACTATTTTGACACTGAAACATTAATTTAAAGACAGGCAGACTAAATTGAACTGCTGTTTTATCCTGACAACAAAATCACAATTTGTTCCCCCCCCCCAATTCTGGTTTAAAAAATATATTATATAATGATGTATACAGTTCATTGCAGCATTTGTCTTTATAAAAACAAATACACAACATTTTTTAGAATTTATGTCAATTCTCATTTATGAAGTGAAAATGGGCCAAACTAACCTAGTATCTATCCTAAGATTATGATGAAAATAAATTTAGTAACATAAGAGAGGAGCCTAGCCTTGAGGCATCATAATAATTAAAACTATTGTATATACAAAAATGTATCAAAGTTATTTGGACTGGTCAGGTGTGCGATATACTTATTTTGTTATACAACTCACTGTAAATTACCTTCTTTAAGCAGCAATTGTCTCACATTTGATAATCTAAGTTTAGGATCACCTTTTACTGTTGATAGAATCTCTCTCACTTTGGCCTGAAATAAAAACCAAATAATTAGTTATTAAATGATAAAACATTCTGACTTTCAGTAAAACCCTATTTATTAATTAAGAAAGTTTCTTTTCACTCAAATATTTTCTTCGATGAATTGTAGTAAACTTTCAAGTCAAAATGTGTCTTCATATGTAAAAAAATAAGAAGAAGAAAAAGTGTAACACCAGAGATTTACAACACATTATACAGTCGAATTTTGATAGTTTGATAGATATAGGACTGAATGAGTGGTGGAGTATCAAGAATTATGGATTACCAAAAATACCTTTTAAAACTCTGCTAAACAGACTTAAAGGCTTGGGGGAGAGTCTGTTATCCATTTTTCACATACACCTTTATTTTATTACATTAATGTACAGTAGACTAAGATATCTGGTATATGATTTACTAATACAGCTTATATTTTGATTTGAAATAGAAATTTCAAATGACAAAAATAAGTGTGTATAAACTTATATCAAGAGTCATCTGGATTTGTATTTGAAAGATTCAAGTACCAATTTAACTTCAATATACTTCAACATAAAGACATTTTTCATTCCGACCCCCTCTCAGCCCAGTATTGTAAAATGGATCCAGCCGACATAGCTTTGTCACAGCTAACAGTAAGTGTACGCTAATGTGCCATAACCTTTTCAATCGCATCACCACTATTGTCTGGATAATCATCATTCTGTATCATTTCATAGATTCGTCTGATTAACAGCAATAAGCACTGATAGAGGCTTGTTGGAATTGTTAATATTGGACTATCAAGATTAGGGTTCTTATTTCAAGTATTAAATTATATTAGTTTTTTTTTTAATGTCTGAAGATAAAATTACCATATATAAAATAAGCAAAATCAGTCAGAGGGTTTAGACCACATTAAATGAAAATGCAAACTACGGACATCATAATCGTAAAAATCATTTGAAATCCGGAATACTAAAAATGGATTGATCCACAGAAATCTGAATTGTGGTTTTTTAACATCACAATAATTGTTATATACAGAAGAAGCTGCTAATCTGAAATTCTGATAATATAAACAAAAATTTAGGTTATTTAAAGTTTAACCCTCCAACCGGCACGGCGACCTACAGTAGGTCCAACTCTTAATCACGTATTTTGCCATTCAACGTTACGCCCACTTAAAATTGTCCCATTGCAATAAATAAAATACCGTTGGAAAGCTAATGTTCCGTAGATGCATATCATGCAAAAAATTACCACAAAACGTTATAAATAATATTCCAAAAATTGGTGAAGTTCGAGTATTTTTGATGCGTAAAATCGTAATTTTCAACTCTGCGCCTTTTCGTATAGCGCGGCTCCATTTTTCCTGATATGATTACAACTCTATTTTTCTGTCATTTAAGTCAACTAAAACACTGTTATATAGATCACACGTTTCTCTTTCTAACCATAGATTACAAATTGTTCTGCGTCTAACAGATCCAGAGATATTCGTACTTGAACATAGAACAAACCTGACAACAAGAAATTCATTTAGCATTCGATGCGCTTTACAAAAAGACGAAGTTGATATCTCTCTGTTTTTAAAATTATTTTTCTTTTTACTCTATGTTGTAGGGGAAATTCCATTCTATAAGTTGGTACCACTTGAGTTGAGGAATTGCTTACTAATAATTTGTTGTTTTGAAGTCCAAACGTAGTAAATGTCTGACGTGAACACTATAATATTTGGCGTGGCAAATATTGGTTTTGGGATTACATTTTTATTTTGAAGGTTTGTGTATACAAATTGTATATAAATTGTGTATACAAGTTACAATATATGTGTTTTTATTTCTAAAGTTTGTTTTTGAGTGAATTTCGAGTGTGTATATGGAATAACCTATAAATAACAATGATAAGTTTAGGCTATAAGCATATTTTCTTATATTTAGTGTTTTATATGAGTATACAAGTGAATATGTGTGTTATTCTTTGTAAAGTATATTGTATTAGTAAAATCTAATGCTTTTGTTTTAGGCCTAGCTTTAGAAAAATACTAATTATGCCTAAAAGTTTGACATGTCACCCTAACCTTCAAGCGCCAGAATACAAATTTTTGAAAAATCGTCATTTTTAATTAGAATATGTAACATATTATTATTTTTTTCCCCTAAATATATTCACAAATATATTAGAAATCTCATGTAACGGTTAAAAAAAATGCAAAAAATGTATTAGTATGTTTTTGATCACCATTTCTGTGAAATTTCTGCTTCGTTACTCTTAGATTTTTTGGTATTTGACCAAAAAACTCCAAATGTGATACATGTAACTTTTTTTGCACTACACAACTAAATTCTATGCACCTTTCTGGACATAATGATATATAGAAGTTCTGTATAAAATATATTTTACTATTTTTTATGTTTTTTTGGAAAAAATAAAGAGAAAATTCAGTTTTTTCGTATATAATTTTTTTAATTTTTAAAATGTAACATTTTTCTTCTTTTTTTTTCTAAATATATTCAAAAATATTACACAAAACTTTTGTATATCTTAGAAAAAGGTAGTAAGCTATTGATTTAGGGTGATACAGATTTTTCTGAAAAAAAGTTAATATCATTTTTGACATCTAACATACTTACTCCAAAACCGTTTGAAATTTTTTTTTTTATTACATAGATGAATTCTATGCATCTTCCTGAGAAAAATGATGTCTTATAAGTTAGATTTTGTATACAAATAATATATTTTATTAATTTTTAAACAAACGAAGAATTTTCAAGACAATTAACATTGCCGGTTGGAGGGTTAAAAGAAGCAACATGGGGTGGAACGTAATGGTAATATTTGGGGAGAGATGGTTATATTAGGGGCGAATATTGGGGGTATTAGAATGCCTGTGGGCCCTTAAATTAATTAGCCATTATTGCAATTAACACTCCAGGTCACTGATACATTAAGCCAGCTTACAATGAGTTAAACAATTAATTATTATATCAAATATACTAAACTAATGGTTATTTACGTATTAACAATTGTTAAGGGGAAATGTGGTCTGGTTCACGTAACCATTGTCGGTCATAACTATCACTGATACGACTGTGGATAAATTCGCTAACACTTAGTTCCATATTCCAGGAGTCTTTAGATCCATTCAAATGGTCTTAACCGACCATTGTTCAGGTTTATATGTATGCGTAACTTAAAACGATCACCCAATTAGCCACTTCAACTGTTCTGTTTTGCTGCCTGTCACACACTCCACGCACAAGGACCGTCTTCTTGTGCAAGGCAATTGATGCATCTAGTGTCGATTTCCTGGCACGACAATTCGAATTGTGGTGAAACGCCACAAAGTATAATATTTGGGAACAAAATTTAAATAAATAATTAATTTCATTAAGAATAAAAAAAAACGCAAATGAAAGATTTTGTAACGTTTCATAAAATATGTTTTGTTGTTCTTTGGTTTAAAAACTATTAGTATGTGATATGAAATGAACAACTCTAAACTAATTTATGTTATAACAAATAGAAAGAAACATTGAAAAAACATTTATAAATTGAAGATTAACTAAACTAAAGATTCTTAGAGTAAAATCATTTTTACTCAATCTCGTGTAGAAATAACTTATTTAACGTTTCGTTTAACAATATGCAGACTTGAGCTGTAAGATTTCCTCGTTCAATAAGAAATAAACAGTGCAAGAACAGAAGTAAAATGTCCTATGTTGTGTTAATATGATTGTGCAATGATTTCATATAATCTGAATATTTGATAATACAAAGGGGTTTAGGTTTCTATTAATTTGAATTAGCAGTGTTCCACTGTTTATACATGTAAAAAAGTAAAAAATGATACAATACAGACTTAGAAGATACAATAAAACATATGTTTTTAGAAGAGTTTTACATTACTCGTTAAAAGTAATTACAATAACTCAACGTAAATAGGCTGTCATTTACTAACTATCAAAACACAATTTAAGATCAGCGATTGATGAAACTCCGTATTAAAGAAAACAAAAACAACTAATAAATTTTATTATTTAAACTGTTTGCTATAAAACATCTGTATTAGAACAGTCCTTCCACTTACAAGTAGGCAACTTGTCAATCACATACCAATCACATACTTGTAACCTACATACAACACATAATCAAAATACATAAATAAAAAAATTAATACACAATAAATAAAGAAAATAACAATAAATATCTAAGCAATACATAATAACAATAATAAACAACAGCACTTAAATATTAAATATTTTTGTTATGCTTTTAATTATCTATGTTTACTGAAATAGGCTAGTTATTTAATTATCCATGGTTTACCAGACCATGCTCTGCCCAGAATTCACAATTAGGCTACAGATTTTTTATCATCATTTCATGACTATATTTTCATACAGACAAACTAAACACTTCCATTACACCAACTTTATAAAACATATTTCCTTATTTTTTCCAACACCCTTCTTATATGGTCACACACCTGTTGCTAGCAAGACCAACTCCTCCTAACTGCTTTGTTTCTCCTTATGCCAATGACCTGTGGTTGCTCCTTATAATATATTATAAACTTATTTTATTTTATTTTAATTAATAATATTAATATATATGTTCCTGGCTCATATATCTATTTCAAGTACTAAAAAACACTTGCTATTCTTTTTACATGCTAAATACATTTTATATAAAATTGACAGTAAATACTATTTTTAAAATTAACACTAATTTCTTTATTTCATAAAGTTATTTTATAACTTATAAAAATATTCATATTGTTATAATGTCACAAAATCATAACTAGGCTATTCTTCTCACCAGGCTCAGCGTCATAATCATTGAGCCTTACATCTTACCTCGTTCACTTTTCATTGGTTTAGGCTTTCCTAACGTGTAGTTTTTCTATTAAGGTTATTTTATGTATGTTTTTATTGTCTTTAACTTTCGTAAAAACTATAACGCTACAATCCTCACAATGACTTTTTCACATGCACTTTAATCAGATTATAGAAGAATTAGTACAACTAATGGATTTTACTATTGTTACCTTAACTTCACTTCTAATTTGATTTAACATTCTGTAATTTCACTGTTAAAAATTGGTATTTATGAAAAAAAAATTGTTTTCTTTTTAAATATGTTTAACAGTGGCAATTTCTTGAAATACTTTTGTTAAAAGCCAATAGCACTGTTCTTTCAATATAAACTCTAATTATATCTCTTAGAATCTCTTGTAAATATGCTCTCTTCCACATTAATACAAAACACTGTGATTTAAAAAAAAAAAAGAAAAAAGTTTTTCTTAAATAAATATTTAAAGCTCACTACTTACCACTACAACTGCGCCTTGATTATCTTTCACAGCTTCATCTAAATTCTTAAGATTTCCAATTTTCATTGCTTCTTGTATTACCCCTTCAACGCTCAGATATGCATTTGATTTTATCTGTTCTAAAATGACCATTTTTCTTGATATAATACTTCTGAAAATAATAATGACATTTTTTTATGGTGATATAAGTGACTGAGAAAATTATTATACACTAGATAAAATAAATTTTCTATGTGGCATATATCACTAAAAAACAATAAAAAGCTACACAGGGAAAGTTACAACAATATTAAATATGTTATAAATAAACAGAATATATCATTACCAGGCGTAAATTTAAAAACTTTAACATTTTAATGTAGCTTCAAGGAACTCCTCAATCGAAAAAAAGCATTGCTCTGAAGTATTTTTAAAATTTGCTTCTAAATGTAGCGACTTCCAAAAATTCATTAAACTCACAGCTAAAGAAAGAGCTATTTACTTAAAGCTACTTTGTGCAATTAAATCGGAAATCATATTTATTTTGGGTGCTATACATATGTGCACAATATTATGGACCATTAGAGTTTTAAATTTTTAATATATTATTATTTCTAGAATGTACCGGTACCAAACATGACATGTTAGGATGCCCAAGTTGGTAAATTCAGCTCTGTGTAAGAATCATGATAGCCAAAACAACGATTCTAATTGCTTGCTTTTCCAAATTAAAGATTTTCTGGGACATTCGGTTTACAGCGTTTCCTCATAAAGTAATTACATGTTATTTGGGATGAATTATACAGCTCATTACTATGGTCTTACTCTCAGGAGCTGGATCTACACCTTTTTTCGTGTAATCTTGAGTTAGATCCTTATCTTTTCGTAAAAGAGTAAAATTAAAATTAAACGTGTTAGACTAAACAACATAATTAAAAAGATTAATATTACCTTATCGGCATTATGAATGGTGGAGTATAAGTAACTACTAAATTTCCACACATATGTATTGCATACTGTTGAACTTAATTAACTTCTCGTTACTAAGAACTCTAGTGCATTTTGCACAGTTAACGATACCAAATATTTCGTGTAGGTATTAAATCACATCGCATGTGTGATTCATAGGCAGTTCAATCTAAATATTTCACAGTTCATATATAGGTAATGTAGTCGAAGTTCCATACGGTTTGTGGAACAAACTTTCAAACTGATGTTCTACATAGAGTAGGGAAAAACTTTGATTGAAACTTGTACACTATTTACGACTCTTTTTGATGAATCGATATTTTATATAAATGATTCTTTAAATCTGTTCTTTCAATATTTTATATAAAATGAAATTTGAATCTGTTCTATCTAAACCACTAAAATCGGTGACATTAAAATGAAAATGGGGGACTTTTACAAACTTCTGTGACTCTACTATGAATGCGAGGACTTTTGGAGACTTCCGTGACCGGTAGACATTCTGTACTATTGACCTAACCTTTTCAAAATCAATTTTGTTTTTATTGAATATTGAACCTTAAAGAAATTTTGTGTTAGTTTGAATTAACTATTAAAATTAAAATATTTTGGATAGGAATTTTTTTTAAAAGAAGGTACACTACTACGGTAGATGAACTATTGGGACGTGTAATTCAAGTAGCCTAATGTGGAACCGGTTGAATAACATTGCCAAAATCATAGAATTTCAAAATTCAAATGCAGTAACAATATACAATTTAGGGGACATGTAAGAGTTTGGAGTTTTTAAGTAGAGCTAAAATAAATATGTTTTTCTTGTTTCATAGTTTACAGTATTAATGTAAGCGATACTGGAATTACAGTGTTTTTGGGTAGAGAGAGATGATGCCACTTCTGTGACAGTTTAACTGGGGGTCAAAAAGGTTTTAATCACCCTTATGGTAATTTTATATAGATTAGCTGGTACAGCTAATTTTGGAAATTGTTTGTGTTATTCCTTTACTACATACCTTATTTCTTCAATGCGGAATTAACTTTTCACCGAAAAATCACAATTTGAAAAGAACGAAATCCACTTATTTAAAAGTTAGACATAATGGGAATTCTTCATATTTGCATCTCGTACTATAGACACCTGGAAATAAGACTATATACATAGACACCTGGACAAATCTGTCATTTTATATAGATATATTCACCAGTCGAAATTTGTCATTTATAAAAGTATTTGTGATAATAAATGATATAATGTGAATGCGTCAAACCATATGTGATTCCTATTTCACATAATGAGACACGAATATGATGAAGAATTGCCATTATGTCTAACCTATAAATACTGTACCATAGTAAGATTTTGTAATTTTCAAAGTGTGATTTTTGGTTAAAAGTTAATTCTGCATTGAAGAAATAAATTATTCTTAAGAATAAATGTATGTAGAAAAGGATTAACAAAACAAGAATAATAATGAAAATTACCATTAACCCCTAATCTATATAATTACCATATTTGTTAGTATTTATATACACAAGGTTTGTGTGGTGTCAATATGATGGGTGAATACTTTCACATCATAATACCCTTTTTCGATAGCCTAAGGAATGCCTAGAAATAGTTGAGAACATTACTTTCAAAGAGTTCTTTTATAGACTGATAGGTTAAGGTAGGAAATATTCTCCCAAATGGTACTGTCTATTTTTACTTTCATATTTATAACATTATTTTACAATTTGGAAAAAAATTACTGATAAATTGAGATGCAATGGGTATTTCATAAGGCTACCTAATTGACATTGACCAGTAGGGCTGCATAATATTAGTCCCAATAGATGAAATAAATTAATGGACTGCTCAAAGTTAAAATATCCTGACCATACCTACTTACAAATTGGTCAGTTGGACCTATTACATAAAATCCATTAGGTACTTGCAGAGTGCTTAAAATAAGTTTGATTTATTTCAGTAAATATTTCTTATTAAAGGATTAGGCTTTTTATTAGCCATCATTTTCTTTCAAGACAGAATTAGGTTAGTTGACCAATTCCAAAAAAAAAAAAAACAAGACAGCTTACAACTGATAATAGGAACAAACAAAACAAACACTAAATTCATAATTACCTTCTTTGAGTTATTTAAAAATATATAAATGTAAAAAAATTACATAAAAGCTGGCCTACACTACAAATTTTGAAACGCAAAACATTTCAAACAAATAATAAATACAAAATCAACCATGATGAAAACAAACTCATACGTCTGTAACAGTCTGTACTGTAATACTGTAATGGAGTGTAATGTGAATTGTGAAGTCGTATTCTTATTCTTTAGTCATAGTGTAAGAGTGTTGTTCAATTTTTGTTTACTCAATACCTTATCAGCAGACTGGGATATAATCTATGTAGCTCAATTTTCCACTTATTATTCGTTGATCACTGACTTATGAAAATAATATATGTTTATCCACAACGTCGATATAAATACCTGTGTTATACGATATAAAATGTTTGATATATCTCTTGTGGCTGTTATATTTTTTTGTACTAAACACATAATCTTATTTACATTACATATAATATATGTTTCTATAATTCAAAATTTGATTGTCCTAGGAGTGTATTATTAGTTTATATGGGAATAGTACAATGGATATGAAGTTCATGATAGGGATATTAAGTATGTATGTTGGTATGGTTTATATTTTTCTTCTCTGCCAAAGACTCACCAGTAGTGTTGTCGATAGATCGATAGTAGTAAACCCCTATCGATAACAATCGATAGTTCAGATTCCTTTAGTTCTTTCTCATGGTCTATTTTTCCAAGAACTGTTTGTAGTTTCTTTACCGCCTAAGTTCCAAGAATTTATTGAATTGATTCCACTTTATAGAAATCTATTTCCATATTCCAGATAGGAAATAGTTCAGTTTAACCTTTAATGGTATCCCTATTTCTCCAATCGTTAACAGTATTCCCTGGTTTCACAGACCCACTAAGGTTTTTTTTTAAAAGCATTTATTAGCACTTTAGTATATTTATGAATATAAGTACATACTAAAATATTTTACAAATGTATGTATGTAAATTACATGTATTATAGGATTCTTCTTCTTCTCACCACTACCTCCTGCTTGACTTATACTTAGGAGGATAAGGAGTCAATGAGGTGTTAAGTAAGGTGAAGTGTTAATTTTCCTTTTCTTATTTATTTTCCATTGCTTAACTATCCATTCCGTTTCTTTTGTGAGCTCTTCCTCATCAGTTTCATAGACCATGTGCTCACTTTCTCCTTCTTTCCTACACTCTAGCAATTATTGCATTATCTGCATTAACTGGGCTAGTTCTTGTTTTAGTTCAGCATTTTCCTGTTTTAGTGCTTGAAGATAGTTCCACAGAGTGAGTTTGTTCTGAGTTTCCAGCTCGTTATCGGTAATGGGTAACTCTGTCCATTCTGTTAATTCTTTTCCAGATAATTAATTCTTTCATTTCTTTCCAGAGTCAGGTGGACCAAGGTTTTTTTCCCTCCCCTTCTATCCCTCCTCATTTCTATAAAAGATGGGCTCCAAACTTGGGACCGGTATAGCGGCGTTTTACAAATACAGATGTCGTCAGAAAAGTAAGTAATGTAAAAATGTAGTAAAAATAAATCCAAAAATTGGTAATGAATAAAAATGTATACTGTATGTAAAAAGTAGGTTAAAAATACTACAGTGGTGTTTTTAGTTACATGCTACCCATATATATATATATATATATATATATATATATATATATATATATACTGGTTTTTGGTAACATATGTTGGATCTGTCACTTTTACTGTCACTCAAACTTAGTACAATTTACATATACTTTTCTTCAACATTCAAGACAGATTGATTGGGTTCAGGCACCGAATACATTTGTAGTTTGTTTTATTCTCTTCTCTCAGGGGCAAATACTGCAGATTTTTCTATCTAGTTTGTCATTTGGAATGGTAGTTTAAACAACATTACCTGGAAAATCACCATCTTCTTTTAGAAGTTTTGAAATCGTCAACTTGATTTCTCTCTGCAGCAAGGGGATGATCAACCTTCTTCGCAGGAGTGGTTCAATGAGTCCTATCTCCAGCTTTTTGACAAACTTGTACCGTGGCAGATTTGTAGGACTACCCAAGTAGCACATGTATAGGATAAAGGCATTGACACTGCTGATGTTCACCATTGAAAAAAAAGATGGCTAAAGGTCATCGGCGTGTTTTTGCTATTTGAACTGTAAATTGAGTTCCTCATATCAAGGATATCCATCCCACCATTGGTTTTGTTATAGTATGCTATGATTTCTGGTTTCTTTACTTCAAAATCATTTGCAATGGTGTGATGCATGGCAGATAAAAGTAAGGCAACCTTTTTTTTTTTTTGGTATATACGAAAGCAATGTTTTATTATTGTCATTCAAACCATACATGACGCTAACAGTTTTTCTTGTTTTATTAGCAAGAAATTCCTTCCATATTGGTTTTTTCCAAATGGTTTTTCCTAATGGTACCTACATAGGTGAGGTTTCTAGATTTCAAATAATCAACCAATTCTATTGAGGTGCACCCACCCTCCTGTTACATTTTTGTTTGTGTTTTAAATATGTTTTGTCAGTCTAACAATGCTTTGAGTACTTTTCATCAGGCTGTTCTCATCTTCACTAAGGCCTTGACCATCACTGTCTTTGCCCGTGTATATGTATGCATTACTTAGATATGAACTACTAGAATTACATAAAGACACAATACTGTACTTCGCTAGTTTTTTCGGCATATATACCTTAAATGGGCATCGCCCCCGAAACGGAACTAGCATTTCGTCTACTGTTACACAGCTTTTAGTGCAGTACATTTTCTTACCATTTTCTATAAGAGCATTGAAAAGCTCAGACACTGCTACTGCACGATCATTCTTTTTACGTTCTTCACGAGTAGTAGCATTATCAAAACGAAAACATTCCATGAATCTTTTTGCATGATATGGTGGCATACAAAACTGGCCTACCAGTAGTGAACAAAGCAACTTTTTCAAGATCTTGGAAGAGAAAAAAAAAAAAAAAAGGCACGAACAGGAAGAATGAAAACAGGGGATGCAATAATTGTAACTTATTCGGAGGAACATCCACTACCACAACAAGTTGATATATTATCATACTGGAAAAATTGCCCAACAAATTTTAAAACTCTTGATATGGTTGCTCAAAAGTATTTATGCATTCCAGGATCATCTGGTGCCTTCTGAAAGAATTTTTACCAAAGCTGGACAAACAGTGTGTGAGAATAGACGTAGGCTAAAACCATACAAAGTTGACATGCAAATTTTTGTGAAAACTAATATGTGGTTTTTAGACAAATGATGTTATTTATTGTTTTTGTAATAAGCACATTTTGATAATTTTATTTTGGTTCCTGTGTTCTGAATCAGTTGTATTAGAAAGTAATGTGGTTTATTTTATTTATTTATTTTTTGTTTTGCTATTGGTAACATTAGATAAGGGTTTATTTTACTAATATTTTTAGAACAAAATTTACTTCTTTACGGATTTTATTGTCATAATGTCGAAAAAACTCTACTAACGAATCATCTGGATTATTTTAAAAAAGGTATTAACATATTTAAAACATTGGTCTCAAATATATTAATGTTTGGTACACATTAAAATGTTTCAATACGTCCTAAGCTACATTCTAAATGAAGTGGAGTAAAATATCTTTTTATTCTATACATGGAGGTTTAACTAAGGCATGTCCCATCCTTAGGCATATTATATTCACTATTTCTTCCCTTGACATTTTATTTTTAAACCAGGAGTGTCTTATACTGGTGTCCTGGATCCTTTTTTTAAACCAATTGGCAATCGGTGATTCCCTTAGTTTATGGGTGTTTAATTTGTGATATTTTGTATTTTGAAAGGCTTTAAGATCTAAAGGAATAGATAGTTCTGTCATATCCATCCCCTTTTTAATTGCCTCTTTGGTCAGCATATCCACAATTTCATAGTTTGGTATATTTTCAAATCATGTAAATTAGTTGATTGTATTTTTAAGTTTCTGAAAAGTTATTTGATTACCAACTATTTAATTTAAGATATTTGTATTCATAGAAATTCATTATGTGTAAACTAAATCAATTTGCTATCTACAAAAAAAGAAGAAATTATAATATTATTAATAAAAAATTATTGCATCACTTATCAAATCAACTTACACTCACACATACATACATCCATCCTAAGATTTTTAGATTAGATATTATATAAACAAAAGAAGAACCAACACAAGCCAAAGATGTATACAAACATGTATATTATGTGTTCATGGCTATGACTTATTTAGAAAAGGCCAGGTTATACACTGTTTTGAAGAAAATGCTTATGCACACTATCGGAGTAAGCTAAAACTATAAGAAATCTTTCATATTACAACTAATCAAAAATCATTCAAGCTGTAAAGCTTGTGGTCTTCCCATACAAATAGAAGTATTAAACTCCAAATGTTGTGGCACTACTAAGATTGGTTCTGGGGTAGATTACTACAGTACATGCAGCACATACTATTGCACATACCCAATAGGTTAAGGAATGTGATTTTTTTTAAACAAAAAAGGTTCACAAGTAATTCTGGAATAATTGTGACACCTTAGGAGCCAGAATGCAAAGTTCACTTTGGAATGCAGCACCATTCTGCTCTACCAAGTGTTCAAATAACTAAACTTTTTATGTCTGTTTCTTGATATAAATACAAGTGTAAAAGTTTGTCCACTATTTATTTGCGACCTAAGGTTTATAAAAATGTACAAAATTACAAACCAAATTACAAAGAACTACTAAGGAAAAAAAAAATCAGTTATAATCTATAAAGTTTATAATGGGTGACCAGCGACTATATACTCTTCAATGCCACACTCATTGGTTCCTCTCGCTATTTTAAAGAATCCATTTTCTCCCCAGGCACGGGTCCATGAGTTGGCACATAACCAATAATCTATTCCATTCTGTCTACCCCAACCAATAATACGTACAGCATGGCCCCCAACTTTATTACCATATGTCTTTTGGTATACTCCTGCAAAAAGTAAATATGAATTGAGTGTAAATCATACTTGGAAAACTGAAGGTATCTACCATAAGAATAAAATACAAAATTCCAATTTTTATTAAATTTCATTAAAATGTAGCTGTAATTGAACATAATTAATCAAAGAGGTTATAGCCAATAGTGATCCAAAATATATAATTATCGGTATGTTTTGTTGGGATCTTAAAGAGTCTGAAATTTAAAAATTGGGTGTTATTGGTAAAAAAAATTGGTGAAAATATTCTATGGATCCCACCCTGAACTATTAATTTTCTCATAATCAGTTAAATTGATTTTGATATTTTTTAAAATAAAATAAAAAGGTTTATGATCCAAATAAATGTGCTCAACTACATATATATAAAGAAAATTATTTCTATGAATAAAATTACATGCCCATCTTAAGATTTCAAGTGTCAAAGTTTTTTAAATGTCTCTTCTCTATATCCATTGGAAGACAGAGAACCAGTTAATGCAAAGAAAAATTGAACACCAGCAAATAACCTATGTCACTATTAAACCAAGTCGAAGATTTTATAAAATAAATTGCAATAGGTAGAATTTTTATATTAGAAACTTGTTAATATTTTTAGTAAAGGATACAGTTTATAGAATCTTGTAACGTAGAATTATCGTTACTCTTACCACTTTTGTAATAATAAAAGTCCCTATAAACAGTAAAAGCAGCCTCTACAGGACCTTGTTCCATAATCTCAACTTGAATGGAGCTTACTCTAGAAGACACTCTGTATGGAGTATTGACTGCAATCAATAGTAATAATTAAGTGAGTTATTTTATGATAAGTGTAGTGAGATAACTGTTACCAAGTAATATCTTTGTCATTAATAATAGATGAAAGACATATTTCTACCCAACGACTAATCCTGTATGAGGAGTGTTCGGAAAGTAAGTACTGTTTCACAACATGCAACTCCTGTGCTCCTTCATATATTAGATGATTACAGTGTCTTTACTGAAAAAACTATTCTTGTTTAAAGTTTGATTTATTCAGTTAAATTAAGACAGTTGAAAGTAATGCAGACTATGAACTAAGAGCTGTTATCTATTTTTGAATGCAAGAAATAAGAAACCAGCAGAGATTCATTACCAGATTTTAAGTTTTTGGTGAAAATGCAATTAATGGTGAAATATTGAGAAAATGGGTTAATCAGTTTAATTAAAGTTGTAAAAATATGGAATGCAGTGCGAGTGGCCATCTTTCATTTTTGATGATTTTGTGTTCCTAAACGAAAAACTTCATGAGAACAGATGATTTACGATTTCATCACTGTCTTGTGAATTTCTACAAATTTCAAAAACTGTTCTGTATGAAATTGTGTCACATTATATAAATTATCAGAAACGATAATGCTGGGTGTCTAAAATTATTACAACGAAGCACAAAATCAAATAACTTGTCAGTGCTCTAACTTTTTTCATTTTATACAGAGATGAAGGTGATTTTTTAAGGCATTGGTGACAAGACATAGGTGTCTCACTTAATGCAAGAATTTAAAAAAAAAAAACAATCCATGGGGTTACAAGTACACACCGGATCTCTTAAAAAGCAGTAATTCAAATTAACTATTTATACCCAAATGATCATTTACACTGTTTTTTTTTTGGGATAGTAAAGGAGATTTGCTTGTTGTATCTTCACATTAAATGCTGTATCTTGCTGTGAAACCTTATTGTACAATCCAAAAAGCATGATGTTGTATTCCTTCGTGATAATGCTCAGCACACACTGCTGCTCATTATATCATTTGATTGGAATCAAATGTGGCATCTACAACCTAGACCTAGCGCTTTGTAACTTTCATTTGTTTCTGCAATTTGAAACGGTTTCTTGCTGGTTAGTGAAATGATGACATTGTACTAATAGATAGGTCACAAAATTTAATTGAAAATGTAAAAAATAATAATAATAAACACTGTATTCATAGGTGTAAATTCATTCTATAGAAAAATAGTTCAAGATATGGCCTTTCTTTTAATAATAAAATTGCTTGAATAGATTGTCATTATTTTTTAATAGTCTAATGGTAGCCTATTTACTTTCCGAACACCCCTCACATGTGTGTATTTGATTTGAAGATACTATAGGTTTCTCATTTAAAATAAATAAATATATTGTATTTTGTACCATTTCTATTTTCCTTTTCAAAGTTTTTGGCTAAAAATCGAATGCATAGCATAATTATATATACAAAATAAATTGTAAATTAACAAATATATTAAACTAATAATGATACAAAACATATTTAAAATAGTTTTAGCACTATATAGATATTTTCCTTGTTCTTTAATGTGAAAAACTGTCATTTAACACACACACACACACACACACACACACACACACACACACACACACACACACACACACACACACACATATATATATATATATATATATATATATATATATATATATATATAAAGGAAGAAATATAAAATTACCCCCAACTCTCGAATACTCTAATAACACCAGGGTCGGAACAGAACGAGTTGTTCGTTAAGAGAGACCTAATAGGAAAGATAACAGAAAGAGATATAACCATGAAAAAATGTGTAAATCAAGCTGGGATCCCTCACAATTACTATAATCTTGATTCAGTGAGCCACTGAGGGCTCTAAGAATATAATTAATTTAATGTTTACATACATAAATGTGTCATTCATTCTAATGATAAAATATACTTTTTTAATAATTTAAAATAATTTACAGTTATTTAATTCATTACAGTGGAACCCCTCTAATCAGTCGCCTTCGAGATTGGGGGCATAGTCGGAACGCAAAAAAGGTCGGATTATCCGAAAAAAGTCAATATTTATTACATATTATATAAAGAGTTTTTGTTTTTAAGTGAAATAAGTGATATATAAACTTTTAAAAGTCTATATAAAAAAGTCTATATATAAACTTTGCAAGTACTATAGCAAATCAATAGAAACAACACGAGAGATGACACAGCACTGAAGCGGGATGACACAGCACTGAAGCGGGATGACACAGCACTGAAGCGGGAAAGCTATAACAAACCGGAAATAATGGCGCCAGACGGGCCGTGAGTCATAGGCAAGTCGGCACAATATCGCAAGCTCGAGCACGGTCGGATTAACCGGAGTAACGGACCACCCGAGGGCGGATTAGAGAGGTTCTACTGTACATCCATTTATATATATATATATTTTTTTAAACACACATATAAGAATAGAGGCTTAAAAATATCTTCCAGTGTAGTAACAGCTTTGCATCGTTCACTGTTGTGATGAATTTCATCAAAATCAAATCATAATTAAATGTTTGTAAATTTGTCACCAATCTCCATTTCATCTTCCATCCCTACCAAAATGTATTTCTGAGGAACAACTAAACGAAATTTCTTAGTCATTTTGAGATAGTGGATTATCCATCACAATATTTTCTTCAGTTTGTAGGCTAATTGGAAATTAAAATATATTTCTTTTTAATAATGAAGTTTTTACTTTTAGAAAATATGCGTAATATTACACAACTGAATACTTACATTTGTAAATATCGCTGTTGAAAGATTTCCCATAATAAGTATTTGTACATGAGCTTCTGTGGCAGGATGGTGTATCATCTTCTTCAGCACAAGTTGGTAAACCTAGCTTGTTTCTGATATTGCAAGGTGATATTTCATAAGGTTGGCAACCCTGGACAGACAGAATATTACTTAACAATAATAATGATTTATTTCTTTTAAAAAATCTATAACTTGGGTAAAGAAAATTTTACTATTTATATACATGATTGTTTAATCAAAAATATATACCACACTAGGACCTTTCCTAAAACTATAAGAGGTCAAAAAAAAAAATGAGAGGGTAGTCGAGCCAAAGCAGCTCTATCTGATTCATCAGTGTGTTGATTCTATGTAGAACCCCTTCTCTGCCTTGTTACAGTGACATTACAGTGTCCTCGATATTGCATTATTAACCATCAGCATTGATCCATTGATGCATTACTAAGCCCTGAAATTCCGTTCCTAGCCACCACAGAAGCATAGTGAGTCTTTGGTGATTTCATCTTGTCGCAGAGGGGTACTAAACTCTCAACATTCAATTCTCAGCCACTGAAGAGACAGTCAAACTCTTGGTATCCTGCCTTGTTACAGAGACATGCTGAGCCCTTAGCATTTTAACCTCCGCAATGGCATATTGATCCCTTTGTGAACCATTACTGTTACAGAGTCGTGTTGAGTCCTCAGAACAAGGTAAGGATAATCCCTTTATATATCAGCTTTGATATTTTGTAAGTGCTGCTGTTACTGTACAGACAGTCCACCCAGAAATAGCATCCTGTCAGGGTGATAAGCTCTAAAGCAGCAGGAATCCACAACCTTCTTAGCAACAGAAACTATGTCGAATCGCCAAATATACTAACACTGGAATGTAAAAGTCCAGGAGATTGCCACATAAATCTCCATATAATTGATACAGCTTCATTTACAAGAAGCCACAACAGGTACCCCAAGCCAGTATTCTTAAAATTCTTAAAATTGTGGGGAGAATGAGTTGGTCCAAAGCAGAGGATTACTATGGCCTCTCCAATAATGTATTGAAAAATATAATCGAAACTTTCCTTAACCCTTTTTGTAAGCTGTTGCATGTGATGCTAAAGGAGGGCACCTTTCGTTCTGAATTGAAGAAAACTGTGACCATACCAATTTATAAAAAAAGAGAAAAATCTGTAGTTGAGAACTATCGCCCAATTTCTTTAGTATCATGTCTATCAAAAGTAATTGAAGGCATTTTGCACAGTCAACTGTATATTCACTTTGAAAAACATAATCTAACCAGTAATACTCAATTTAGTTTTAGGAATAGCCTAAACACAACTAAAGCAGTTCAAGATATTGTATCTTTTATCCTTGATTCTATTGAAAATAAACAATATGTTAATGCGACCATGATATATCTAAGTAAAGCCTTCGATTTCATCAGTCATGGAACTCTTTTAAATAAATTAGAATATTATAGGATAGAGGGTTGAAGTTATATATATTTTGTAAGCATTGAAGTTATTAAGGTCTTATCTTACAAAATAGGAAGCAACTTGTATCTGTCAACAGTCTAAGATCTGGTTTGATTAAGGTAGAAAATGGGGTCCCAAAAACAAACAGCAACTTCTCTTCTCTATGAACAAGTTGGAAACCAATCAGGAAAATGATTCAGTTAAATTGCTAGGTATACTTCTGGATAGTAGGTTGAATTGGGATCATCATACAAACTATTTATGTTCCAAACTATCTAGAGTAATCTTTTTATTACAAAAACTCAAAACATTTTTAAGTAAGAAAGTTTTGTTAATGGCATATTATCCATTTTTTAATTCTCACTTAAATTATGGTTTAAATACTATGGGGAAATTCTTACAATGCAAAAGAGTTTTTCTCTGACATAAGAGAGCCTTTTACGTACTACATTGTTAGTGTTTAGTAAATTTGCTTCCTGTAAAAAGTTTTATATTGAATTGAATATATTAACCCTTCCAAGCATGTACATTTTGAAGTGTTTATTGAGATAACCTAAGTCACCTTGATGCACGTAGTAGTGAAGTCCACTCATATAATACAAGAAATAGAAATAATATAAATGTCAGGCTTACAAAGTCTCAAGCTCACTTTAATCAAAGTGGAATAAAGTTGTTCAATATGTTGCCAGATGATCTCAAACATCTGACTACAAATTTTTTTAAAACTACTTTACAAATCTGGTTCAAAAGCAAAAGCTTTGTATAGTTTGACAAAAAATTTTGACTCCATAAAATCCATTAAACTATGGTGTTAGTTGTATTAAATATAAATACAGTAGAACCTCGTTAAGTCGAACTGGCCGGGACCGCGGTCGATCCGACATAACGAAAATCTGTGTTAGCCGGAGAAAGAGTAGAAAACACAAAAAAATGAAAATATACATACTGTACATACAATAATTTCCTTTATTATGGAGAAAATCACTTTAAAAATATTTACTCATCACAATAAACAACAAACACATCTGTGGACTGTACAGGTATGTCTACTTTTTGGAGAATAAGCTTGTAAGTTTTAGTTGTGTCAGCTTCGAGTAACGTTTACGTGCCGCACGGTCGCGCATCCGTTTCAACCGGCAAAGCGTGCCAATCACCTGGGTGACAATGACTCACCACGCAGGCATGCAGCGCTACAGTTAGGCATCAGATGTACTGTCACGGCAAACACACTCGGTTGTGTGAACTCGGCGGAAACACGATCACCGTGCAATATGCTACGATTATGTGCTCGTATAAAGCAATAGCACTACCAAAATGCATATTTTATATTAATTTATATTTATGTTTATTTATTGCAAAACGGTCCGGGTTACCCGGAGATCAGACATTGAGGGGGCCGACTCAACGAGGTTGTACTGTACCTGTAAATTGTTATTCCTTTTAAATTGTATGTCTTGTTATGTTTGTGTATATGTACTTTTCTATTGTATTCTATTGTATATGTACTATTCTATTGTGTATATAACTTTTATTGAATGTATTGAGTCTACGTTTTGAAATTGACATGTCTATTGCAATTAATTGTAAAATTGTTTAATAATGGAAAATAAATACAAAAAGTTCTCCATAACCTACAAATCTTCAAGAACTCCGAAGCAGTTCTCAATCAATGATGATGGATAACAAACCAGACATGGATGTATCATAGTCAATTAATCTGTCATTTACTAATTAAAGATTGTAAATAAAGAAGTTATCCATTATTGTCTCCCTCAGAGTGAGAATGCAGGAGAGATAAACGTGGGAAGTATAAAAATGTAAAGAACTGTTTGAGTTTAAAATATCCAGTCTGTATTATCCAAGTAATAGATTATTCAAGATGGTCTCAGCCCAAGAATATCTCAGATAACCAAGATTCTACTATATATTGTTTAGTAAAAATGCGGGAAAAAAATTAGAAAATATCAAAACAGTAATTTAAAAAAGGGAGTTAGAATATCCCCAGGCTTTACACTTACTTCATTTGATCCATAGCCTCCCCCAGAAACAACGCCAGTGCGATGTGCATAGGTCCATGCTTTTTCAGGGTAGCCGCCTTCACAACCATAACCACAGTAAGAACAACAACTTAGCATATGTTCTGCAGAAATGTTTACATTTATATTTCCTTTAGATGCAATACACAAGCGGTCAGACATACATGATGCTGCAGCAACAGCCTGGAATAAAATATTTAATTTGTTGTTAATATTTGTCATTTAATTTTTCATTTAGAAATTAAACTCACTTTTATTATTTTTTTGGATTGTGAAATTTCTAATTAAATGTTTTGTTCTGTTTTTATCTAGAAACTTTAAAATTTTACAAAAATGATCAGATATCCATAACTATCTAAAATTCATTCTATCTATCTAAAGTATTTTTAATGTTTTTGTTCTCTAAGAATACCAGTGCCAAACTATTTCCATAAAATTTATGATTTTAGAAATCAAACTCTATGAAGCAGTTTCTGAACTTGTGAAAATAAAGCATTGATGCAGAACACTTGAAGATCAATGCAGCTTTAATTAAATGCCTTTCTTATGAAGGAAAAGATGTTTGTATTTTAACAGATTCCAAATCTGCTTTGCAAATTACAACAATGCTTTGCTTTACAGAGTGGTCTACAATAATGAATATGCAGTTGAGATTATGGAGATTAAAATAATAATAATAATAATAATAATAATAATAATAAAGAAACTCTTTCCAATGGATTTCCAACCATTGGGCTGTAGTGAGGAATAAGGAAGTGATAGATGTGAAGGAAAGGAATGTGTTTGTAATGTCACTTTTGTAAGTGCTGCTACACTAGTGTTGCTAGAAAAGTTAACAGAAAGGAGAACAAACTACTGGGTAGGCTATGTTTTGCATCCAACCAAAATCAGCAATCCTGGTTATTTACAGATGATTTATGTTGCTGTGATATTTGGCAAGAGCAATAATAGGTTACATATCTTCACGAGACAATATCTTCACCACTTTCGATTGTGAGATTCACCATTATGCACTATCTGGAAGAAGGCGAAGAGACATGGAATATATCTTACACAGTTGCAGCACCTAATCAAGTTGAAAAGAATTATAGACTCTGTCTCTCAAACAGAAACTCTTATTACTCGCAATAATGGTTTCTAATGAACATCATGTCAGTATTACTTAGTGCTGAATGCTGGTAAGAAGAAGTAAGCAAAAATAAATAATTCCACTAACTTCTAACACAACTTTACAAACAAAACTGTTTTAGAACATCAAATATTTGTATTAGTCCAAACAACATTAAAACAATTTTGGTAAATTGTGAAGATTTATGAACCAAACCAATATGCAAACCACATCTAATAAAAAATGACAGTTTGTAATTAAATTGGAAGAAACCAAAATGAATCTGATGGCATTGTTTCAAATATACTGTACTTATGACCTGTCCTTTTCTTTTACATGAATTTGTACACATTGGTTTGTATAATAAAACTTTCACACTTCATCAATTTTATTGAAAAACTTGAGGTAATTTTAAGATAATCTATTTTCTAAAACAGCTTTTAAGGTTTATTTTTATTTTGTCAATACCTTCCAAACCATCATTTCTAGGAATATTGACGAAAGTGTTATGTTTGAATTAATAAAGGTGTGAATTAGGTCGAAATCTTCAGAGCCAATTTCTTGAAAATCAAAATTTTGTGTTTCAATCTTATACACAATACACTAAAATTAAAAATAGCAGCTATTTGATACAGTTTTTCAGTTCTAATCCGACTCTTATAATGAGCCAGTAGTAACTAGTTTTGTACAGTTTTGTGATCTGAATTTAATAATACTTAGGTCTGTAGTTGAGCAGAAATACAATAAACATTTTAAAATTAATGGTGCACAAACTTACTCAATCACTCATCCCTAAAGATGAATAAAAGCTAACCAAATCTATCTAGTCACAAACAGTGTCAGTTTGATAGTTGTCAATCAAAATCCAAAACTGTACAATGGATGCCATCTTTGAAAAAAACATATTTATCTATTTAAATATGGGTTTAAACCTACTTTGCTTGTGCTATAAACACATTGTCAGCGTAAATTTGATTTGAATAACATTGAGTTTTGACAGAAGGTGCATTTTTGTTTTTTGCCAATTATTCCTAAACCGTAATATAGGTATTTGTAATTACGATTTTGCACACACATTTGTGTTATTAATCTTCAAATTTCAGTGGAATCGGTACACCCCATGACTGTTTCATTTTTTATAACAGCCCTGTGGCCGTTTTTTTGGTTTTTTACCGATAGCTCACAAACTGAAATTTTTGGATTGATGGTAACCAATAAGTTTGTTTGGATTCATAAAGGGTTTTTATCCTCCTATAAAGTCACTTTTATCACTTGAGCAAATATTTTATCAAAATCATTAGAGACTATTTAAAATTGTAATTAAGAGATTTTATTTTTATGGTAGCTACCCTCAAATTTTGAGTTATAAAGTCCTGATATGTGATCAAAATATTCCCATATACCAAATTTGACTAAAATTGGTCCAAGCATTTGGGCTGTAGAGCACGCTACACATATGACAGATAGATGTCAGAACAACATAAAAAAAATTAAATATATGATATGTGTAAAATTGTGTCCTTTCATATCAGTGTATCAGCTGCATGCAGAATATAATTAACTAAGAGATATGTTTTTATAGAGTAAACTTAATTTAATAATAAATGTAAAGACACTCTATGTATATTTTGAACACTAACATCTCACAAACTTACCCAACAAGAGCCGCAGTTAGACTGGTCTTTAATTGAGTTAATCGTTGTACACATGGGCCATTTTGTTCTAGCATCATAGGAGTTGGGTATATCCCAGAGCCATATTCTTTTTTCAGGTTTGACTGGAAGAAATTTTATCTTATCAAGTCTAGCACCCAGCATCTTCTTTAGTTCTTTAACACTTCCTCGAGTCATGTGGTTTGGTTCGGCCTAGAATGTCACAAGTTCATTAACACATTAATTCTCTTATTTACTTACTTAATTCCTTACATAAGAAAATCCCAAAGTACCTGGCACTGTTGGTCACCAAGGCAATCACTCACCTCATGACTTTCTTCTATTATTTTTGTTCTTCAATGCCTTTTCGTATATGCCAAGCATTTTCCTCTTCATAGCTTTTGAATTCTTCCTCAATGTATGTCCCTATCTTCACAATTATCTTCTTTGCTTATGGAATTTTATTTATTCCTCATTTGGCTGTGCTAATAGTTAATCTATTACCGTATCGAGTCCATATACTTAAAAATGGACATCCTAAGAGATGTCATATATATATATATATAACACTGTCTTTCTGTAAGATTATAAACTCAAGAAATACTGTTCCTATTTTTTGTATGGTTTCTTTTTTTTTTATGTAGGTATGTTATCTGGTTAGGTTTTAGTTTATGTTTTGTTATAATTGGTTAATTAATTCCTAAATTATGACGATATTTATCTCCAAGGGCAATACAAAATTCAAACTTTTCACATATTTTACGCAATTTCTTAAAATTTTTATTACGAGATATATTTTTTTCAGTGAAAAATGTGGAATATGATTTGAATGCTAATTGCAACTGAAAATGTTTTTGAAATAGGTGCAGTAGTTCCTGAGTTATAACTATTTTTTGCTGCTGCTGAAAAGTAGGAAATCCTAATTTTCCTAATATTTATTTTAGCATTTTCTAAAAAAAATTTGGTTACAACATAAATATGTGTTTTTTGTGACAAAGATATATAATTTAAACTGAAAATTTTTTTGAAATTGGTGTAATAGTTCTTGAATTATAATCCTTTTTTGCTGCTGAAAAGTAGGAAATCCAAATTTTCCTAATTATTTTAAGTATTTTCTAAAAATGTTTGGTTACAACATGTGTTTTCAAGACAAAGATGGTGTGACTGAAGATGTTGTTTTAGGCCTGTCTACAATCCTATTTTCGACTAAATTTACCGGTTTTGACAATCAAATTGTATTCATCAGATTTCTTTCATCAGGTAATATGCCTCGTTACTTGGTACAAAACACAACACATGTTAAAACAAACAAAAGTTTTTTTTTTTACCACGCATGGTGTTACTATGAAAGCATGTAGTACACTGAGCAAATTGATTAGTTTCCACTCCTAGATTAAATGTAATCTATTGAAATATTATTTACAAGATTGGACTGAAATGATTGAGTTGAATTTTCCATTGGAAGTAAATTTAAATTTGTTATTGAATATGGTTTGAATGATTTATGGTGGCTTTATAGATTTCATATTCCTCCAAGATGTTGAAGGAGGAGTCCTTTCTTACATTTATGAATAACATTCAAGTTTTCCTGTTTATTTAATAAGAATTATTGTGGTCTATAAGGTGTTTTGCGAAAATGGATTTTTGTTCTTGTGTTGTTTGTTTAGGAATATATTCTTTGAAACGAGTTTTGAAAGAACATTCAGTCTGAGCTACTATGCAATGTAACACACTTCATAGACAAAATCAAGATATTAAGTAATGACCCATAGGCTCAATTAAATCTAACTTTCTATTTGTATGAAATTGTAAACACCAAGACCACTAAAAAATATGTTTTTTTGAAATATGGATATTTTGAAGTCGGGAAATAAGTGAAGCGAATATATAAAAGAAATTTGATTGTATCGTGTTATTTTATGAATGTCTTAATTTTTTGTTTGCTATCGTACTTCCATACAAGATGGAAAACAACCATATATCTTTATCTATTCACTAGTTCTTTGTGATTAACAGATTAAGCAGTACCATAATAGTAAAATATCAAAATCTTGGAAAATATGGTTGTTGCATCAAAACTTTATTTGATGACCTTCTAACGGGGGAGTTTCAAAAAGGAGGCAACCCAAAGTTTAAGAAAATATAAGTTATGTATAAATAAATTTTGTCTTCCCCAAGTATCAGTTGGCAAAACTGTCCTCATTGTTGACTCGTTTTGTGTTATTGTAATGCATTGGTGGTATTCCAGTATGCATTTATCTTTGTAAATATGTGTATTTTTCAACTATGTCTTTTTCCAAGGATGAACGTGTGGTTATTATTCAGAATTATTGCACATATAAATCTTACAAACAAGTAAAAAACTAATTCCAGTTACAATTTCCCAATTCTTCAGTATCTAATAAGTCAACAATATAGTGTCTGATTAATAAATTTTGTAAGACTGGCGGTGTATATGATCGGAAAACTACAAGTCGACCATCACTGTTAACAGTAGAAGTTTTGGACAATATGAAAGAACGTTTGAATTGCTCATCCAGCAAATCACTTAGAAAGTTATCTTCACAGGCTGAAAGCGTTTAACGCTACTAAAAATTAAAATTGTGTGCTTAGTGCATCGGTGTCGTTCATGAACTGAAAGAAGTTGACCACGGTAAACGTCTACAGTATTGTTGTTGGATACGTTCTCTTTTTAATCACAAGGGTATTGAAATAGTGGATCGTGTTTTTTTTTAGTGACGAGGCATGGTTTCACTTGGATGGTTACATTAACAACCAAAATTGCCGAATATGGAGCCCTAAAAATCCTCACTCGTTTCACGAACGACCACTACAAGCATGTAAAATTGGTGTGAGATCTACCGGCGTTGTGTTATAGAGCCTTTATTTTTTGACAAATCAGTAGATTGTGTGGTTTGTCGCAATTTAATTGAACAATTTATAGCCTTGTTAGATTTACACAAATGATATTGCTGGTTCCAGCAGGATAACGCAACATGTCATACTTCTAATGAAACGCTGGATATGTTACAGAAATTGTTTGGCATCTTGTGATGATTTTTCAAAACAATTCTTATACACTTGACGAATTGAAGGTTAACATTGAAAGTGAGATTTCAAACATTACTGAGTAAACACTAAAAAAATTGGCTGAAAATATTATGTAATGTGTCCGAACTTGCATTGCAAACAGAGGAAGTCATTTTGAACATTTATTATAAAAGGTAATTTGAATATTGTATAATTATATTAAATTTTTTAAGTAATAAATTCACGGCATCAAAAATAGGGTTGCATCCTTTTTGAAACACCCATTTTTAAATTCATAACATAGGCTATATACAAAAAAATGTTTACCTTCCATGTAGTTTGCAGATCATTAATTTTCTTTGCAAACTCTAAGCTGTTTGTGTTGTAACTTAGAACAGAGGAAATCACCAATGCTAAAAATATTACGCTTAATAAAGAATTCATTTTCCTGCAAAATAAATATATAACCTTTTTTAATCGTATAAATAAAGATAAAACCTTAAAAAATAAATGTATAAATATAAACATTGCAAAAGCCCTTCCCCCTTTTAAATTTTAACAAGTGAGTACAAAAACAAACAAAAAACATTTTTCTGGGAATCTTTCTTGAACTACAGAATAAAAATAGGTGAAATTTTTATGTTACACACACTTACATAATATGTACAGAATGGAAAAAGTCTTGCAACCCCTAAGTAAGTTTTGAACGAGTAGATATGAAAACTTCTAACTTTCACCAAACCTCATAGGATAAGTCCTTTCATTTTTAATAGGATAAAAACATTTTTACCCACTTTTTAAAGCTGTTAAAAGGAGAAACTTCATTTTTCAAATAGCACCTCCCATTATGTGACATATCATTTTGAATGGCATAAAAAAAGACAAATTTTAGTGCCTTGGAAAAGTCTCTACGATATTTCTAACAGGAATTATGGGTGGCTAGAAGTTGAATTTTAGTTTTATATTTGATATGGATATTAATTTTTAAAAAACAAAACAAAAGACTGATTAAATTTTTTAACAGCGGACTTATTCAACTAAATGAACACACTTTTATGTATTTTTTCCTGTTTTAGCAATCGACTCCAATTTTTGAAAAGGAAGGGGCAATGGGGGATTTTTTTCCCCCCATTATGTGACATATCACTTGAAAGGCAATTGTCATAGGAAACTGATGAAGTATAGAATAAGTCCATACAATTTCTTTAAATGAATTAGTTTTCATTTTGGCCAAATTTGTATGCTGATATCTGCAATAGAAATAAAATGTTGGCTGTTGACAGCGAGTTTATGGTTTAAACGATAGCAAGCAATAAAATAACTTTTTATTCTTTTATAGGTTGGATATTCTAACATGGTTTTGGGCATTATGTATGTAGAAAATGATGAATCCTTAGAGAATTAAAAATATATAAAACCGAAAAGTACGAATCTGCATAGGCTACTTAAGTTGTGTACATCAAAAAATATATACATGTGGGTCTTCTTGACCATTTATTACGTATTTTATGCAGGTTTTTTATAAAGTTCTAAGTTCAACACCATCATTGAAAAACAAACAGGAGATTAAAGTTCATCTAATAATTGAACATAAATTCAAAATTAAGTTAGTGTTGACCCGCCAGTTAGATATGCATGTCAAAAAAAAAAAAAACATACATATGTGTGGAAATAATTAGATGATTATTTAATTCCACAAAACAGCTTTAATTGCAACATATGTTTTGCCATTAGGCATTTTCAAGCAACTAAATTGAAAACAAAACAGGTCTAAACTAAAAATGTGAGACAAAAGGAAAGAATAGAAGAGTAAAGGGGTTGAGAAATGACAAAAGAAAGGTCAACTGTTGTAACATTAAATTATACATATGTGTGTTCTTGTGCGTGTAGTATGCGTTTTGTGCACGTTTTATAAAGTTGAACACTAACAACCTCCTGGCCCAGTAATTAGCTGTGTTAAACGTTAAAATTGATTAAATATTTTTCTCATTTTAAAACTTTTCTTTGATAATTAGGTCAAATTAACAACCTTTGATTAAACCTTTAATTCTATAAAGTCAAGTTTAAACATCCTATGAAACCCTTTTGATGTTTAGTTATAACAAATTTGGTATTGATTGCAAAGGAAGTGATTTATCAGCATTCAGCTTATCCAGCTCAGCTGATGTTAGCTCTAACACTCTACAATTATTAGACTTGTTAAAATTCATTACCATTCTTAATAACCTTTAATAGAACCATATGTTGTGTTTTAGTTAATGACATACAATTTTGTTATAATCTAAATTAATCTTGACATACAATTATCATAAAATTCTCTGTTCCAAAATTGTTGGAATATATTGCTCTAAAATAGTTTTTAGGAAAATCGATAAATTACTACAACTGAATTATCATATTAAGTAATATTATAAATAAATTATATTGAAAAAAATATTTTTTATAGTTCATCTAATACATTTTATTTTAACTCATTTTTAAAACTGAATTATTTAATGAATAAAATAAATAAATAATAATTTCAAAAATGAATAAATAAGTGTATGAACATTAAATTGTACTTACAGTGGTTGATCGATTGGTAAAAAAATATACTGAGTATGATTTATATTTATATGTGTATTTATTTACAAAAATTGGTTTACTATACAAAGATAAAATTCAAATTATCATTTGCGCCAAAGTGTTAATTTATGTTTTTTAGATAACTCATGGAACATCACTTTACCACTTTAAAATTTGCAAACTAAGTTAAGGTAAAAAGAAGTACTGTTAATTAATTGTTGGTAGATAAAGTGGAAAGATATTGAATTTAGGCGTCGTCATCATATCTTAAAAACACTTACATGTAGTCAAGGATTATTTCGTTTACAAAGTATTTATCTTGGAACTTTTATTTTCATCTTTACAATGACATACAAATAATGAGTTATCTCACATAATTTTCCTGATTAATGTTTTTTCAAAATACAAAAAAGAAATTTGTTGTATTTCCCAAGTTGAGTGTCTTATTATTTGTTTGCAGAGGATTTATCTTTACTCTTTTTATTTTTATAAAGACGTAATCATACAAATAAATGATATATCATGCGTAATTTCCCTGACTAATAATCACACAAATAAACAAGTTCTCAGAAAAAAATTCTCTGATTAATCATACAAATAAATTAATTGTCAGATATAATTCCAATTAAAGTTTTAAAAAATACAGTAAAGAAATTGCTGCATACTTTATCAATTTATTATTTTTCTAAATTAATAAAATGAAATTAATTTGTATTTTTAAGCATTTTATCGACTCCAATTTTACACTGGAGCAAGATAACGATCTCTAGTTTCTGTAATTTTTTCTACTAATCAAGACCTCCAATAAGAGATATCACACAACTTGGATTCATATTTAAAAATGTTGATCTCCCCTCCTTCCCCAAAAAAGAAATTTTAAGGGGAGGGATGAATTAATCTTATATGGTAACTTTTTTTTTTTACACCAAAAAACATTCGTAAGATATCAGTTTTTATCTTGTACCATAAAATTTTTTTTTAGAATTAACATTGAAATAAAAACTATAAATTATATGACAAGGAACGTTTCTTTATTATTTTAACAATTAATATTATCAATGCTCTTTATTTTCCTCATTTTAGAGTGATTAATGCTATTAATTTTATTTATCTTGCTCTTCAAAATTCTTATCACATTTTTAAACAATGAACAACTAAACCTAGCCCATTTAGGATAATTAATGTAATTTCCGCAAGTGGTGCAACTTTAGTATGGAACTTAATGCTCTTCAAAATTCTTATCCCTTTTTATCAACAATGTAACAACCTGGTCCATAAAAAAAAAGAAATGTTATTTCTGTAAGAGTATGAAATTTAGTATAAAAATAAATTTAAATAGAGATAATACAATTGTTATCATGGTTAGTCCTTGACCACCCCGAGGATTTATATAAGATGGGCTAGAATGTGTGGACAAATTCCAAACAGACAAGGAGACAGGTGAGGCTTGTCATTATTAATAGTTTCTCATACATGAAATAGAAAACATGTAGTACTAATTGACAACAACTGCCAAAAATACCAATGTGGGAGTCATCTTGCCGCAAAACTTTTAAAACGCTTTTAACATGGGTAGTCTTTGATGGGTTTTATGAAAATTATAATTATTTTTCTTAATGCACATTTTTGAAAATCATCATATTTACTTTTTGATTTTTCATAGCTTTACATAGATTAGGATTATAGCTACTACCGAAAAAAAGAGAGATGACCTAGGTAGCCAATAACTGATTTAAAGAAAAGAGAAATCCAGGTAGAAAAAGAGAAAAGTGAAAAAAATGTTTAAAGATGGAGAAAAAAATACATAATTCTAAATTAACTTAATGTTTAAAATAGTAATTAAATTTAAAATGATACGTAATATGGGTACCTATAATATAATATAATATAATATATAGCATGTTGTATGTAAATAAATACCTTCATCTATTTATATACTTACATATATTATAAAAGTCCAAAAATAATAAGGAAATCCAAAATTACATTTAAAATGATACCAATATATACACATATTATCATAGAATCGCATTTATGCCCTCTTGTGTGTGCATACACATATATACATTTAGTACCTACATCGATGGGAAATTCTATGTCTAACAACTTTGCCCTCTACAACTTTTTTGCTAAAATTCAGATTTTCCGAGAAAATCATAAAAAACTATTCTTAAAATGTTAGACAAGTGGATCTACGTGTGCACATAAACACTTATATATAGTTTGTAGTGCCTACTCGTATGGGAAATTTTATGAGGAACAATTTAATCTGATATAACTTTCTCTGTAAAATGAATATTTTTCGATAAAAAAAGTTCTTAAAAGTGTCTACCTCTTTTTAAAAGTTGAAAATGGGGTGGCACCTCTAATGTTGCTTAATATTAATAAGGGTGCCACCAAGCCATACAAGTTGCATGCATACAATCTTTTGTTGAGTAAATTTATTTTTTCCTGGGCTAAAATATGAACAAAGGTTAGAGATGTGGTCAAACATCTCAACATCAGAAATATTAAACCAAATTAACATAGAGGAACTTGATAAAGAAGAACCAAGAAATGAAATAAACAATGTGGATGATAATGGTGATCATCACAATCTCACTGAATCCAATCCTCAATCTTAGAAAGTTCCAGGCTCAACTGAACCAGGACATCCTGCGATTGATACTGAATTCTACAAGATGAGCTAATCAGTAGGTTGTTGGACTACTCTGCTAAATTTGAAGCTAGGAGTGTAAATGTACAATAGGCTTTAAGAAGTCATGATACTGGAGAGAGGGAGGAGTCAGAATCTCCTTTTTCTAGATCTAAAAAAAGCATTTACCTCCTTCTGACCTACCTGTGGCCACGACGAATCTCATCAGGTCTTGAATGTCAATTTTCCTCAATGCATTAATTCCACAGTTCAAAACATCTAGAAGTGGATTGTGCTAATAATCTGAACACTTCTTCCGTAATGATATTTCACTATCTGATTAGTGCTTATTTGAGATTACATTGGTATGAGGGCCAAAAGGAAATGCGTAATAAAGAACTGAGGATATTAATGAAGTTAAATAGAGAATGTGGCATAGTTCGGAAGGGCTTATAAAGACTTATGGAAACCCCAAATCAAGAATGAAAGGAGGGGGGTGGGGTGTTCTCTCGAAAAATTGTAATTTTATCACCATAAATGTTGTTTGTAAACACTATTTTGAGACCATTTGCTATCTGTAAAAGACTACCATTTAGCCTGAAAAAGTTAATGAAAATTTAAAATGTTATTCAGAAAACCACCTCTGTTTCTACTGAAACAGGATCAAGGGTCATGAAATAATTTCATTATGAAAGTCTCTAGATCACAAATTTTAATTAATTGGGACACTAGACGGAAATGGAGTAAATCCAAGATTTCTTTCCAACAGATGGAGAAGTGTGATTAGCTGAATTGAAACTATATCAGCTGAACAGCTGTTTTAAGGATGTTGAAACTTGATCCCCAAAGTTGTACCAGCCATGCTGGTCAAAAACTAAATAATAACTCTTTTCTTTTTTAATCTTGATTAGAATAACTTCAAAGAATTTAGAGAAATCTCATTATAGGTTTTAATTTTAAAAAAATTTCAAATCATAATGAGCTATTACATGCACCATGTTAAGGTCAGGTATACTGCTTTTTCTTTTTTTGAGTTCCAAAATGGTGTATTAGTGCTGTGAGTCGCACTCAGTGTAGGTTGTGATGACTAAGTATTAGTCCATAATCTGCTTGCAACCTACTGTTAAGAGTCGGAACTACTAAGACTTCATTATCTTAGTTATTTTGGATCCACGCACTTCGATAATTTGAATGTTATTTTTGATTATTATTTATTTATAGTTATTATGCTGTATAGTTCTTTGTCATGATTTCTTTATTTAATTATAATATATTTTTTTAGCAAATAAGGGATGTATGCTACAGCTTTATAGTTTTAGTTTCTAACATGGTTCTAGGGTACTAGACTATGTTGCTATTTTTCACTTTTTTTAACGTTTAAGGCTTATCATTTGATAATGAGAGTTGATTTATACTCTCAAAACATTGTATCAGTTTTTATATACACAAATAGAGACAAATGTTTAAATAAGTTGTTAATAATGATATCTACTCATAAATATATCCATACTTTTTCGTCAATTAATCTTTAACCATATGTTTTTGCTTGCGAATTTGCAGAAGCATTTAGGTTAATAATCTCCACATTACACTAAAATTTGAACGAAATCAGTAGTTGATTCTGAAAATTATGTATTTTATTAATAGTCCTACGGCTGATTTTTTTAATTTGGTTACCAAAAACTCATAATCAGTATTTTTTGAGAGATGACGACAAATACATTTTGTTTAAATTCTTAGAGGCTACACTTGTGCAAAATTTGATCAAAATTGTTAGCACCAATTTTAATAAAATCAAAATTTTGTGTTTTTATGGCATCTACCCCCAAATTATGATTTATCTAACAAATAAGAAAAAAGTCCTGAGATATGGCCAAAACTGCCCTTACATAATAAATTTGAATAACATGAATCGACATGTTTAAACCTGTACATACAACAAACATCATTCAAACTCAGGGGACCTTAAAAAACTCAACATCGATTTTGAGTTATTACTACGTTTATGATTGAAAGGAGAAAGGATTAAGTTAAAAAAAAGAACATTATACATAAAATGTATAACTTAAGATATCCCAACAGCAGAGGAAAGTCTGAAATAGGAATTTAAAAGAGGATGTATAGGAAATAAATCAAACTAATTTTAACCAAATTTTTATTTTTAAACATCAAAATAGTAATGAAATATAAATTAAACTCATATTTCTATTTTGTACAAATAAATTATAAATGACAAGAAGAGATAGTAAAATATAAATACATACCAATATACATATTTACCATATATCTAAAAGACGAATATACTTAATAAGAAATGTTCTGTACAAATAATTTCAGATGTATTAACTAACAAAGCACCAGGACACTATTACGCTACAATTTGGTTCACATAAGTTCAGTCTTTTAATGTCCATCCGACATACACCGTAGTTTTGTGCTTCTTTTACTTTACATTAACTTAAACATAAATAAAATAAGCAACTAAATAAATACCAGGAAATAATACATTTATAAAATATACTACATTGTTATATATAGACAATTTTTACTTTTTAAGTAAATCTTATTTTATACATAGAACTAAGTATTTTGTTTGAATAAAATGTTCTTTATGATAAATACTTTAGAAGTGAAATAGGAACAATATTTGCTGATATGATGAGATATAAATTTCTATTATAAAGTTCTGTGATGGGTTGAAAAATTGAGTTTTTCACAGATATTTTCATGCTGAACTCGACTGAGTCCAAAAAGGAGTTTTTGGAATGACGTCTGTAAGCCATCTGCACAGTGTTTGTACAGCCTAAAAGATAGACCAATTTTGTATGTGGACATATTTATCTCATGATTTTGTAAATAACTCAAAATTTGGGGTATCTGTCATAAGACAAAAACATGAAATTCAGATTTTCTTAATATGGTCTCTAATGATTTTAATACAATTTTGATAAAATCTACCCACTAAGGACCTAATATTGGGTGCCTTTAAAATGCCAGTTCCTGAGTTATCTGTAAAAAATCAAAAACTGGCCACGAAACTTATAAAATAGAAAAAATAAGCACTATTGATTTACGTACAAATTTTTGTAAAATGTGACGATAGTGTCTTAATAAACCTGCTATAATGACGAGTATTTATTGATTTGTTTTATTTATTTATCTATTTTCTCTCAGATTTACAAATATTGACTTAGCCAATATAAATTACCGGTATAATTTTTTTAGACTACATAATTAAAAATTTTACAACTACATACAAAAATTTACACAATACAATTCTAAATTTATATTGAACATAAAATGAAGTTACAAATCACATTTCAACAATATACAAATATCTATTGTAAATTTGGAAAATAATAATACAATTTTAAGAGAACTATGGTGAATTTTAAAACTAATATAAATTTAAACTCTCAAAGGTAGCCATATTAAATGTTAAAAACAGCACTATCACAAGGCACTTTCAAAATCTCATATTGAGTAAAAACATTGATTTATCAGAAAATTCTTAAATCTTGATTGGAAATTTTGAAAATTATCACAGTTTGATATAAGATTGTAACTTGTAGAGTTTGATTCCTATATAAAACAGGCCTGCTTCTTAAGTAGCAAAGTGATGTTTGGGATTTTAAAAGGCATCATTTCCTCTAGTATGATGTTTGTGTCTTAATACACATTTTGCAAACAGATTTCTATTTATATGGAAAAAATTATTAATTTGTAAATATTATATTCATGTCTTTGGCATGATACTCTCTTTTAAAAAGAGGTTTTCACAAGGTTCTATAGTCTACTTTTGCCATTATTTTAATTACCCGCTTTTGTATTCTAAATGTGGCTTGTGCTTCAGGTCAATTACCCCAGAATATTATGCCATACTTCAATAGAGAGTGGAAATACCCACGATAGACCCAATTAGGGTGTACTTTGTCACTAAATTTGAGACTGCTCGAATAGCATAATGCATACCATTAGCTTCAGAGATCAAAATTCTATATGATGCCTTCAGCTGACATGTTTTTTCACACTAGCTCCTTCACTCATTTCTGGACATCAGATACCATCAAGTTCTAAAATCTAAAACATAGAACTTACTCAAGTTCATTTGAATGTCTTTTATCTATCCTTCCAAAACACCTCATAAAAGATCTGTTAATATTATTGGAAAATTAATTCTCATTTATGCTGTTGTACTATATGCAAATAGAACTATTTTCACAGCCTAAATTGCATAAGGTAGATTGTTAATGTATATTAAAAATAGGATAGGTCTCAGGACTGATCCCTATGGCATTCCTACATTATATAAGATTGGTTCTATGTAGTGTAAGTGGTTCTTTGTCATTTCTGTCTCTAATTTGACTTTTGCTTTAAGGTGAGTGAGAAAGTTAGTGTTTATTTATGCACTCTGAAAAGTTGTTTACAAGATAAAAGCATATCTGCATAACTTTCATAATAGCCATGACAGTCAGTTTGAAATAATTTTAAAAATAATAAAACAAGAAATTATTCACACTCATTCACCTTTTAGTCAAATATAACACAATTTACAAGGCTATGTAAAAACTTAAAAATCTAACACCTACAAACTATAAAAACAACTTTTTATTACCGGAAACATCACCGGACTTTTTATCATAAGCACAAATATTAATGGAAATGTAAACAATAACATTTCTATTCAAAAATTCATTTGATCAGTATCCTTCCGTTAGTTGTATGCACTATTTATAACATAAGTTAGTATATATACCTGAATACTTTACGGGTCGGTATATCTACCGAGCACTAAAGCTCTGAGTAATGGGCCAACTTCCTTATGATCACGTAGTGCTTCGAGCAACATCTTCTCTACATTACGCATAATGGCAACTTTTTGATGATCTTTCAGAGGATATGAGATCTGTCCTGTGGGTCCAGCCTAGAATAACCATTCACAAAAACAAACAAATAAACAATACAAACCATGATCACAGTCATTAAAACTTAATTTTTTTAAAGCAAGTTTATAGCGAAGCAAAACAAACATAGACTTTATTTAAATATCTTCGATACTATTTAAAACATCTTTCAGATTAAAAATAATAACACAAATAAAATAAAAGTTCATAAAAAGGGACCGTTATACACATACTATATAAGTAATACATGGAAAAACAAACTTTGAAATAAAGAAAATTAAATTTATGAATTTGGCATGAAGTTAAATCATCCAGAAAAGTTAAAAAACTGATTTTATAATTTGGGAGTTGACCACAATAAGGGAAGGGATCAAATGTGATGATATGCCTCATACAAAATATTATTTTAAGAGTTGAAACTTATATCCTGCTTCAGAATAGTATGTAGTTCAAGACTAATGTTAATTTTTCCCCCACACATTGTTGTTTAGAGGCGAAAAACCCCTCGCCCATCATCGTCTTATAAAAAAAGAAACCAAAATAAAGACCCCCTAGCCCAGTAATATTCTAACAGCACCAGGGTTGGTCGTCAAGAGAGTTTGGATAGGAAAGATTAGAGAGGCATCTAAGCCAAGACTACAAGAATAAGGTGTAGATCCAGGTATGTACTCTTGGGATTGCCAAACCAATACTCACCAAAGTGAGCCCATGAGGGTGGTTAAGTTCCAATTTCCATTACTTCCTCAAATTCCAACAAAAAAAGTTTAAAAGAGCATCAAAATGTTTTAACTTAAAAATTTTTCAACAGATTGTGTTTAACTCTGTTTATGCTTTCTCACGTTTGAATATAATATAGAGATATTTTTGGGGAGATGTCAACAAATGTTATTCTTTATGATTTGATTTTTTAGATGGGCATGTGACAAAGTTAATGCCATGTTTTCACATAATTTATTTAGTATATCTACAAATGTTTAATAATTTGTAATTTGTCTGAAAAATATCAACATTTATTTTACGGCCGTTAAGACTAAGTTCGGAAGCAGCCTCATGAATGGATGACGGTAAGACAGCTGGAAATGTGGCCTGTAATAGGAAACTACAGATCACCTGCCCTTTGAACATAAACATCTTGTCTTGAACATGAAATGATGATAAAAACTTCAACAATTACAGACAGGAAATTTTTTAAAGTATATGAAGCTAATGAATCTACCAGGGAATGATAGAAGATGCTCAATTAATGATGTGTACAGGGATTAGACAGCCCAAACACAAGATTTTTTCTTTTTGATGTTGTTTAAAGGTGAAAAACCTCTTGTCCTCATCACCTTATAATAAAAAGAACATAAAATAAAGCCCTCTATTCCTTGAATACTTAAATAGTATAAAAGTTTGCTAAAAACAAGAATTGGTCAAGAAAGATATGATAGTAAAAAGGGATCTAGCTCAAGACTATATGAAAAAAGTTAATGATCCAGTTTAAATACCAAAAGAGGAAGTTGACTAAATTTCTTTTACCTTGTACCAAAAGTTAATAGAGACAGAGTATCCACCACGCATCAATGACTCTACGTGATGCCACCAAAACTGAGGAATATATAGGACATCTCCAGGACCAACAACAGCTTCTTGACCTAGAGCTTCAGCAAACTTAGGAAATCTGTTGTAATCAGGACTGTCAAAGTCAACCTGAACACATATAATAATAAAATTAACTTTCCTTTACATTTTTATCTACAAATATACATATTTTTATTAAACTTATTTGTATACAATGAAAATATAAAATACTTTGTTTTACTTTAATTTTAAAATGTTTGCATAAATACAAAAAAAAGAATAAATGATTCAAAGACATAAAAATAGTTTCTTACCAACTCATCCTCAAAAATAAATAACATTGAACCATTGATACAGCCTTTGAAAACATATTTAAATAGGGCCAAAACTTGCTTTGCTTGTACCATAATAACTGTAAATCTCATTTAATTAAAAATAAGCTTTCAATGACAGCGGCCAAAATTCATTTTTGTTTCCTGCCAATTATTCCTGAACCGTAATATTTTTACTTGTGATTTTAGTACAGACATTTGAGTCATAATTCTTCACATTTCACTAAAATTGGGTAGAGCCAATTTTGAGAAATTACTTATTTTGAGAGATGGCAACCAAATTTTATTTGTGTATTGTATTTGTGTAAAAAAATTTAATCAAAATGTTAATTTCATAGTTTTTCTCATTGCAGCTACCCACAAATTTTGAGCTATAAAAAAAAAAACGAAAAAATATCCTTAAGATATGGCCAAAATATGCCCAACATTCCAAATTTGATTAAAATCTCTTTTTTGGACTCAAGAAATCTCAAAATATCTGCAAAAACTCAACAATGATGATTTGAAGAATATACTATACTATGTATTATAATTTTTCTAAATACCTTTGTTTTTGTGATTAATTTCTTTCTTTGACGATTGTGGTGTCTTTTCATCACGAAATAGTTATAAAATACTCTGAGTCACTTTTTATAAAAATAATAATATTTTGAAATTGATAAAATTTTAAACAAATATATAGGCAAAAAATTGGATACAGAATATATGGTTATGAAAAATATGTATTACCTGACTTTGTCTATCATATGGATGGAACACAGGATGTGGATAAAGACATTCAAACTGAGCTGGAGGGAAGAGAATGCAGCGTTTGAATCCTCGGATCTGTGCAAACAAGTTTTGTTGTTCATCATAATGGCAAGGTGTCACATTACCTGTAGCATACAAAAGCTATTTTAGTTATGTATGTATACCTAATACACAAAAAAAGCATCATACAAAGAAATAAATGGTGCAAAACATTACATAAACTTTCTTTCTCATACATCATCAAAACCATATGAAAATCAACTGTTTTCATCAAAAACAACATCATCAAAAAAATCATTTTGGTAAATGTCAGTTAAACAGTGAAAATTAACTATGGTGACAGTGAAAATGAACTATGGTGACAGTGAAAATGAACTATGGCGACAGTGAAAATGAACTATGGTGACAGTGAAAATGAACTATGGTGACTGTGAAAATGAACTATGGTGACAGTGAAAATGAGCTGCCTCGGAAAATATTTAAATAAGGCCTGAATTTGCTTCACATGTGCCAAAAGGACACCCTCAGCATAAATAGTATTTGATTAAAAATCGAGTTGTAATGACAGCAACCAATGTTTATTTTTGTTTATTGCCAATTATTTTTTAACTGTAATAATTTTGTATTTGCTATTTTGTGCACAGGTTTGAGTTATTAATCTTCACATTTAACTAAAATGTGAACAAAATCATAAATTCAAGAAATTACATCTTATATGACTCGCCCGATGGTCGATGTTTTGTTGCTCTACCTATCCTAACCTACAAACCAAATTTAATTAAAATCAGTCCACACTATTGAGTTGTAGAAAATGTGTCAGACAGAGATCATTTTAAAAACCATTCTTTTGGACTGTGGACCTAAAAACGGATATATCCCCAAGAAACTCTATATTCTGGAGAGAGTGATTTTATAATATTTGTCATGAAGCAGTCATCAAAAGTAGCAAGGTTGAGGATTGTTGCATGTTGTGCAGTTAGTTTCTCCATGATCCATGATTTTTACATCATGTCTGTGGTCATTCATCTTGGTGCTTAGGATGTCTGTGGTTAAGCCAATATATTGAGCTAGGCGAAACTTACACTGTAGTTGGTAGATAACATTTTTTGTTGTATAAATAATGATTTTTTTTACTAGAGGAACTACTGAAGTTATTGGAGGGAAGATGTATTTGGGATGTTTTGAATCTTGGCCTATTCAATGGAAAAGAACTGTGGGGAAAGTTAGGTTGTTTAGGTGTGTTGGGATCTGGAAGCTTGGAGTGAACTTAAATGTATTTCAGATTTGTGGGCTGTTTAATCACGAGTCTACTGTAAATTTAAGAGCCATGACCAGTAGTGGCCAGAAAATTAACAATGGTGATTCATATACGAATTGATGGAAAACCAGAGCAACAAGACACGCGATAGAAAATATCTTTTGTTTTTTGCTCACTATAGCATCCATCCTTCTTCTTCCAAGCATTTTATAAAAGACAATTAATTCGTTCAGATTATAAAATAAGAACCATTTTGATTAATGTTAAGGATTATATAACTACAGTAGAACCCCTCTTAACCGGTCTAGTCGGGACTGACACCCGGGCCGGTTGCCCGTTTGACCGGTTAATCCGAGGCTCCCGTGAAAAATCGGTTTTCGTTCAAAGAAAGCTTATTTAATTAGGTAGCACTAAAAATTATGCAATAAAGATGTTATTGCAACTCATTTTATTGTACATAAATGTATCTTATATATATTGTTATGTATATTATACATGTTGTTGTTGTTGTTGTTATCAAATGGCTCCAGTTGGCTCACGCCATCCTCTGTCGTGCCTCCCAGTACAGACCAACATTATATTAAATATATTATACATCAAACATGAAAAAATTAAACACTACAAAGCTTTTTTACAAATTCCCCCCTGTCAAGCCTTTTGACACATTTAACCGCGTCTCAAACGAAATCAACACAAGCTTCCAAGAAAAAGAAATGTTATATTTTCCATAATGTAGGCTATACTAAATTGATTCGTGGAAATAAAGCGGCCCATCAAACGTTTTTGTCTGTGTATGTCTGCTATACCGACGGGTGCCAATGCCGCGGTGTTTTTATGCCGCCGACAACGGGATACGCTATCGCCAAAGTCGTTTGACTCGCCGCTGCTTTGGTGCCACCGACAATGCAATACCCATATCGACAAAGTCGTTTGACTCGCCGTTGCTTTGATGCTGCGGTGTTTTTACGTCGCCGACAATGGGATACCGCTATCGACAAAGTCGTTTGATATCGCCGCCACTTTGGTACCGCGGTGTTTTTACGCTGCCAACATTGGGATACCGCTCTCGACAAAGTCGTTTGATATCGCCGTCGCTTTGGTGTTTCAATTACAATTTATTTTCGGAAACTCTCATCCAACCAGTACACTACGATATAGGCCGGTTAATCCGAGGACCGGTTAATCCGAGGCTGGTTAACAGAGGTTCTACTGTAATCATACATGAATTATAATAATGTTTGGTTTTAGGTCAGAGTTTAACCCTTTTAGTGCCACGCGCCGATGCAATCGGCGCGACTTACGTATGCAAGAAGTGCCAACGCCGATCGCATCGGCGCCTTTCATATTTGTTCACATAGTTCCTATGAATTCCAACAGATGGCGTTGGCGTTTACTTTGCTGTATAAAGCAATCTTTCAGCTTTAATTCAGTATAAAAATCATCTTATTTGGTCAGAAAATAGTTGATATACAATCGATTTAGTGAACAGCTGATCCGGTCTAGCAGACATAAGTTCTAACACAGTTGATGTGAAGTGTACTAACGTTGTTACGGTTGTGTAAAGAATGTTTCTTGTATTTTTATAAACTTTAGGAAAATAGACTTGTGTTTTTTGATATTGTGTTTTATTTTAATTAACTTTTTTTGTTCATTTAGTTTAATACATTGACAATTCTTGTTTTTTTAGTGATTATTACTGTAGGCTAGGCCTAGCCAACCTACAAACTTTGTTTTACAAACTATTTTAGGCCTAATTTGTTTTGTTGTTTTGTGATTTTTATGAAATTTTCTACTAAATTATAAAATGTGTTCTTCTTAATTATAAACTAAAGATAAAAATGGTAGTGACTGAATATTTATTTTTAATTAGTGTAAATAGTTACTATTTTTTACCAATTGTGTTTTTTGTTAAAAAAATGTGCGTGACCTACACTTTGTTTTTGTTTTATGTAATTTTTGTTTTTTGGTGGATTTTTATGATTTTTTCTAATAATGTATAAAACATATTCTTCTTCAATAATAATTTGGTTCTAGTATGATAGTGAATGATTCAAATAGTGTTATGGCCCTACAAACTCAGTTTTTTCAAAATTTTATTTTTAAAACCTGCTGTTTGAGAATTTTTTAAAATTTGTGTTATACAAGTTAACCAGTTTTAATCTAAGAAACAACATCAGTACAGTCTTTTTTAGGTAAATTAAAAATTTTATTAGTAGAGCATGAATAGTTTATAAGTTATAAAATGTTTTATACAAGCACTACAAAACTGCAAAAAACGGCTTGGCACTTTTAGACGGATCTTGCATATTAGGCCTGGCACTAAAAGGGTTAATAGGGCATATAGCCTATTAGATTAGATTTTGTATGGACAGGAGACAAAGGCTTACCTTGGAAAGTGGTCCTTGGTATTACCTAATAGTATACAAGTAAGAAAACACACAAAAACACTTAAAAAACCCTCTGTTTCTCTTATTACAAAGCAACAAATCACAGAGAGTACATGACTCACTGTGTAAAATCTAGTCTTGCAGTAGGAGATCACCGAATTATTACACAAGTAGACATTTAAAATAGAGTTCAGATTAACAATAAATTTCAATTATTTACTTGTTTGTCAATAAATTTAATCTTTTTTACTTGGAGAATTCATGTTCTCTTTGCTCCAATGAAGTGGCGCCACAGTTACCGACAAAAAACAAAGAAAAAATTTACAGCAATCAAGATTAATTTGGTTTTCCATAGCAATTTTATTAGTGTATTTTACTTAGAGGCCTACAAAATAAATTGTTTCAGCTTATTAAAAAAAAAATGCTGTAAGATGTTATAAAATTCAAACATAATAATAGGCTTTTACACTTACATTAACTTAACCTATAAGAAATACAAATATAAAATGTTGACTGTACCTTCCATAGCAACAAGAAGCAAATTACAAGTTAGAGGTCCCCAGGAATTTGTTTTCTGTTTAGAGTTCACCCAATCCCAACGGAACTTAACAAAATCTTCAACAATAGTTTGGCCCACTGTAGTATTCAACTTTTGTTGAAGGTACAATCTGTCACAAACAATAATTTTATTCAGTTTAGAGATATAAAAGAGAATTTTACTGAGACAGAAAAATATACAAAAAATTAACTAGTTACCAATTCTGATTGGACTGTTTTACTTGGTCCCAACAGTATAAAAATATAAATATATAATGACACATTTATTGACTGTGAGTGTTATTCAGGAAGTATAAACTGTTTGTGCAATCCTTTCACCCAAGTCATCTTCTCCTGCATTATTACAATTTAAATAAGTTGTGTAATTATATTGCGTTTGTGTAATGTTGTTACAGTTATTTTTAATGAACAAGACAATACTGTCTGTTGTGAAGTTCGTGCAGATATGTTTTTTTTTTTTCACAAAAATTGTTGTTGAAATTCTGTGATAAATTGTTGCTGTGTATGGGACAGATGTAATGAATGGAGGTAATATTTGTAAATAGTGTTGCTTGTTCAATCTTGGTAGAACAAGCTATACATTACAATCAACAATTAGAGTGCCACTACTTTAATCCTGTGGATCTGAAAAAGCAAATTGATAAACCCGTTAAAGAGAACTACTGCTTTACATTAGACGAACTTAAATATACATTTCCTTTATTATCATGTTTACTAGGCATGAGTTTGCGCATGCGGATATTGTTAAGATGTCCACACACAAATTTGTGAATAATTTGAAAATCTGTGCTGTTACATGTCCAAAGAACTTATGGCTGCTACAGTGACGTTCCTTCAAGGTGATATAATGTTGGATCACATTGAGACTATCACACTTTATCATTTAAACTAAACTTAAATCTTTTGAGTGGCAACACTCTCGGTTACCTTCCACACTCACAAGTAAACTGATGACTAAAATTTTTTAGATCGCTAAGAAGTATTATTGTGTAAATTTATGGTTCATAATGAAAAAATTAATTCAGATTCTTAGTGCTGATTATTCAAGGAATTTAGAGTATCTATCATGTTATTCATGTAGCCCATACCATGCACCTAACCATTTTCATCTTTATATCTAAAATGAAGTTTTAGGTGATGCCTGCTTCAAAAGTGACAACACAGTCAAGACAACTGCATTTAGTTGCCGACTTCTTTGAAAACAATATACTGGTGCCACAATATAACAAAATGTCTTAACTTTTTGGAAACTATGTATTGTATAAGAAATATCGATGATAATAATAATAAAAGTATATTTTAAATATATGATTTTTTTTTAAAAATAAAAAAGACCCTTACTTTAGGATGATCCTGTACTTAGTATATGTTTACCATCCAATAATGTTATTTATGTTTTTTTCAGATATGTTTTAAAACAATTAAAATTGACAAATTGAAAGGAAAACCATTCAATCTTTATTACACCTAACCTAATCATTCATCAGCACTACAAATTATGGTAAATATGTAATAATGACTTTGGTAACATCCTTATACATGGTTCTACAGGATATTGGGAAATTAAAACACATGAATTATTATGGAAAAAAAGAAGAAAAAAACCATTAAATAGAAACTAATATGCAATTTAAGAAAATATATATGAGTAAATTTATTTCTTGAAGAAAACATTTTGAATATAAGATTAATTTCTGTGTAAATATTCCTGTAGACACTCATTTAAAAAGAAATTTCGGGAATTGCTTATTGGATCTCATCATTCAATTCATCCATAAGTTTAAAAAACACCCCTTAAAAGAAATCGCATGCTGTCAGATTTCAGGATCTGGAAAGCCATAGAATGTCACAGATTCTTGAAAATATACGGTTACTAAACAATTGGTGTACAGTATCTCCATACACAGCACTAATATCGATAAATTCGTGGTGTGTATGAAACGACATTCGCAGAAAGTTAACAAACTCACTGTCCTTGTGTATTTTTTTTTAGTATTCATTCACGGAACTGTCATCGCATTGAGATGATCATTGGGTTTCAGTTCCTAGTCATTTGCAACATATAAAGGATAGTAATATAAATCCTAAATCTATATTCTTCGAACAGTTGAATTAGGAACTGTAAAAACACTATGTGATGTCAGACAGCAGCTTGAACAGAATCGATACAGTCTGGTCTATCAATGATTTGCACACAGCCTGGAGGTTTCTTTCCAATACTGAACCAGCTTTTCCAAAATTATATATCCATGTGTTAATTGTATGTGTTTAGGAACACAATCGTATCGTGACATCCTAAATTAAAGTAACGGGAAAATTTTCTATGTGCATCTTCCACACTGTCATTGGTTGTAAAAACCTCGGATGGCAAAGGCATGTTGTGCACTACTATGATAACTAAATGGCAAGATGGCATAAGCTAATTTCTATATGTTACCCCCGCTGTAACAATCGGCCAGGAATACCACAACAAAATTTCCTCTTTACTTGATTCAGCATATACTCTCATATCATTACTAAGATGTATGACAATAAATAATTGTGTGATAACCTGGTCGCCTCATAAAAACATAATAGCTTACACAACTAACCTACCTTACCTTATAGATATAATACTAGTCCATACCAAAACTTCTATTAAGGACTAACAGATATAACAGTATAAAAATATTGAACAAACTTTTTTACTCACCTATCCCAAAATCGTACCAAAACTATTTGTCATCAAAAATGTCATTTCTATAGTTGTCAGTCAAAATGTGAAAATGAACCATGGACGGTTTCATTTAGAAATATTTATATATTTAAATAGTGCTAAATTTGCTTAACTTGTGCCATAAATGTTTTCTCAGCATAAATAGTTTGATTAAAATTGAACTTTTAATGACGGTGGTCATTAATCTTCAAATTACACTAAAATTTAGACAACATCGGTAGAACCAATTAAAAAAATAATGTCTTTTGTAACAGCTTCACATCAGATTTTTTTTTGTTGTTTACTGACAAATCATGAACTGGGATTTTTTAAGAGATGGTAACAAATACATTTTGTTTAGGTCCTTGCAGCTGCACTTTAGTTGCACACTTTAGCAACATTTTATCAAAATCAGAACCAATTTTAATAAAATTGTAATTTTGTGTTTTTCTTAGTGGCTGTTACTCCCAAATTATGTGTTATCAGTTGCAGAAAAAAAATCACATACGGCCAAAAAAAGCAAACATACCAGATTTGATTCAAATTGATCTAAGAGCTTGAGCTTTAGAGAGTATGGTATGTACGACAAACATCATTTCAAAAATTATATTTTTGGACAGAACTCAAGACATGACATATCCACAACAATACTTGACATCGATTTTTTGACTCATCCATATAATTTTCTCTATATTACGTTTATGTAAAAAAGTAAAATGATGTGTTTCATCACATGTAACCATGGATTATGATTGTTTTCTCAGTGACTGATTCTTTCTACATTCTACAATAAATGGTACATAAACATTGCACGAGCTCTATCACTCGTACCTGTGCTTAGAAAAAAATATTGTTAGAGTTTAGATAAATAGAAAGGTTTAATACATAATTCCTAAATTTAGCTTCTGCTCATATCTACAACCAGTTCATTGAAATATTTCTTTACATAGTAGGACAGAGAGCTGCAATGTTCCTTAATAATAAAACCACAACTAACTTTGTTAGTTTCGGCAATTTAGTCCTAGTAAATCATCTGGTTGTATACAATTAAACATAACCGCCACTTGTTCTATTCATATTATAAACTCATAATTGACTGAAATAAAGTTTTTAATAAATGCTGTCTAGGTCTGTTAAAATTTTTGACACTTGCTTCTGAACTGTAATTTTATTTTATTTCCAATTTGTCACTGTGGTTTCAATTACTAATCTTCATATTCCAAACAGTTGAGTATTTTGTAAACACAAAATTTAGACTTAAGTAGATTCAAAATGGATATATTCCCAATAAACAGTTTATCAATTTTTACAGAACATAGTATTTTCTTTTTAGACAATTTGTGAGACAGGAATTAAAAGTAGCAGTCTGTTCAGAATTACTGAAAACAGTATTAATTATTTTCAACACATTTTTGTTACAGTTAAACATTTAATTCCAAAAGCCTAACCTAAATCAAAGTACTTCAATAGTTCACTTAAAAATAGTCATAACAATTCATTTTTTTACCTTGGGTCACCTTTTTTCCAATCTCTAATTCTTTTCGTGAAGTCTGAAATTTTCATATTAACCCTCTTAGTTGAAGGCTTAAAATCTGCTAATTCATCTGGAGTGACTTTATTGGAATCAAAATACTTGAAATTGTGGTTTCTTGAAATTACAACATCACAATTTCTGCATCCAATATGTTCTTCTAAATAATCCAGATTCCATTTCTCTGCGCTGGCAACCAATCCTGAACCAGTTATCACAACAGGTTTCTAAAAAGCAAACAAAATAAATTAACAATTTCACTTCAAATATTGTGGTCAAATCTTTCTCTATTAAAATAGACGTACATATCGTGGTATATGTCTAATATACAGTATATGGTCTAATTAGAATTCCTTCTTGAAACACCAGGTTTTAGATGTTTAGAACAATAGAATGACAAAACACCCTACACCACCAGAGGGATAGAACATTTGGGGTGGGTTGAAGAAAAGAACGCTCCTGAGATAACTTGAGTAAGTGGGATTGTAACTTAACAAGTGGTCCGAATTAGCACCAAATTGGACAAGAAGACACATATATAGAAGAAGATCAAATTAAACAAAAAATGTAACTTTTCCCTAAGTATTTCACCTAGCTCAGCTGATTATGTTGTTTCAACAACTTACTTGTTTTTTTTCTTGTTCAACTAACTTTCATGTTAAGTAACAAAATGAAAAGGAAAGACATGAAACACAACACTCCAGATATAGAAAAAGAGGTCTGAATGAGTCTATTTATTACTTACAGCCACATTGACACAAAAGCACTAGACAACATATGGCATGTTAGTTACCGACGAACCTGAGAATGCTGTTTACAAGTGGTTTCTTGACCAATGTTATATTGAACAGCTGATCTCACTGATTTTACATGGAAAAGCACTGAAATTTTGTAAAAAACTTACTGGTGTGACTGACTTTAGGGCAAGCCAGGGTTGGCTACTTAATTTTAAATCTAGGCATGGCATACGCAAGTTAGTAGTTGATGAGGAAAAACTTTTTGCTGATACTGAAGCTGAGAATAATTTTCTGGAAATTTTTAAGACAGAAACTAGAGACTATGGTAATGACTGTATGAAATTGGTCTGAACTGGAAAGCAATGCTAAGGAAAACATTACCTTCCAAAATAGGAAGAAAAAATGCATAGACAATGGCTGATATATTTTGGAATGGCGGGACGAAACTTTTATACCTGAATTAAAACAGAAACGGGAAGATGTTATACATAAATAACAATTCACCAACAATCCATAACTTGAGCTTCTCAAGAGAGAAGGGGATTTTAAATGTATGTTCTTGCCACCTAAAGTCAAGTCTGCTGCAACTAATGGATCGGGTATTATTGAGTGCACCAAACAACATTACCGACAGCAACTGTTCTTCAAGTTACTCTTGGTTGACGAAGATGAAGGAAGTGTCCTGGATTCATAAACAAATAAATTTGAACCGACTGCTGTAACATGATTGCAGAAGTTTGGAATCTAGTTACCAACCTGACAAGCTTGGAACAGAATAAATGACACATCCACAAATGGAAGACTTGAATTGGAGAAACAAAAAAAGAAGGATGAAGAACTGGAAAAGAACTAAATGTGGGTAAAATTGAGAGTATTGGCAAGAACATCTCCGGTTGCTCTGAATGTGATGTTGATGATGTGAAGGAATAATTTCAATATGATTCAAATGATCAGATAATGAGATCTTAAAAAGTCTCATGGATGATCAGCAAGGAGAGGAAGAGAAGGATGACGAAACTGGCAAAAAGACGGAAAATAAAAATGTTCCTACGTACAGAGAACTTTTATATGCTTTGAAAGTGCATAAAAGTGGGTGGAGCGGAAACCTGAATGTGACTCTGTGCAGCTGCTTGCCGTGAAGCGCCTGTGGAATCTTGCAATGTAGGAGCGAGTGACTTCTTTAGAGCCACACATTTTCTTCGAGATGTTCCTAGTAAAATAGCGTATTGTACAGAATTATAGAAATGAAATTGTATAATTTAATTTATAGTTTTTTATTTACCTTAAATGTTTTTTGTTTAATTTCTGAGCTACTGTATATCCAATTAACTGGATTTCTGCATATCTGGATCAGCCTGATCTCCAATTAATCCGGATAATTGGAGTTCTACTGTTAGTTTAATTTTGTGAATAAAACAAAATTAACCGAATATACGTTATTTATTGTGTAGTTGTGAATTATTCTACTAATATATCATTAAAACCTATATTCCTCCCAATGATGTCTAGTGTATATGCAGACTAGTAAAATAATAAGAAGCATCAACTTGTCAATTTGTTGATGCAAATTGTATTCAGACTAGTGCAAATTGTATTCAGTACCCGTGTTGAGTAGCCTATATTAGTTACCTTTCATTTTCACTGTAAAACCTGTAACGTGTAAAAACATGTTATGATAACAAAAATTACTGTTTGAAAAAAAAAACAAAAAAAAAACCTTTTCTGTAGAATATTGTTGAAATATCTGTTTTAAAATCTATGATTTCAAAGGTAATATATCCAACAGAAACAATTGGTGGAAACTACGCAAACATTTTAGAAAAATTATTAAAAAATACTTTTTGCAGGAATTAAAATGGATATTAATGCCACCTCATTTTGCATGATCTGTTAAAACATATGTTAAGTAGTTCAAACAAATTAAGTTAGGTATTATTGTGCATGTGCAGATGGTTTACATGTTCCTTGTAAATTTTAGGTTTATTTTTCCCCCTTGTTCTTCAAAGGCTAAATACCTCTCGGTCATCATCACCTTATAAAAAAAGGAAGAAAAGAACATCAAATAAAAATCCCTAGCCCTCGAATACTCTAATAGCGCCAGGGTTGGAAAAAAACAAAAGTATGTCAAGAGAGACCTGATAGTAAAGATGAAAGATAGGGGTTTAACCCAAGTGTAGATCCAACTAGGTTCCCTCGGAATTGCCAGGCCTCTACAAACAAGCCCCTGAAAGTAATTTTAGGTATCAATATTATCATAATAATTGGTGTTTTTAACCTTAATTATGAATATCTGCAGATAAACCAGTAGTTACAGTTTATATTCAGAAATTGTAACTATATGAATAGTTACAATATTCAGTAGTTACAGTTTATATTTAAATATTGCATCTTTATCGACAAATAGGCTGTCTCAGTCAACTTTCTGAAGTGATAAGAAAATACATACCTCTGGATGATGTATGACCTGTTATTCAACATAACATTAATGGTATATTGAGCATGCACAGTGTTTTCCCCCTTTTGCTCATTATGAATACATTATTGTTATATTTTCTGATTTTAGTCCTACAATTTTAGTATAAAATAAGCTAACATGTTTGTGATAATTCTTTTAACCACTATTCTTAATCTACATTTTGATTACCAAAAAATCCAAGAATAGGTTTAGATTAGGTCGTCATATTACATATATTCAAATGCTCATGAAATAATTTAGTTTTAAAACAAACGTGGTTTAAAAAATATAAGTTAAAAATATATTTGTTCTAATTTTATTAGTTCCCAGACTTTTTAGTTAACTGATACACTAAAGCATAAAAAATGTATTTTCAATTACTTTGGTAATAATGGTTGTAATTTAATACATTATTGGATTTTTTTTGTTAATCAGCTGATGCAATAAAAAATATTTGGATTATCATTTAATTTGTAATAATTATTGTAGTGTAGTAAGTCTTGATTCTAATTTAATTTTCAACAGTACAGGCTATCCCCTTTTTTAATTAAAGTAACAATTAATTGGAATTATATCCTCTACTTAGGAGATAATTACTTATTGTATATCTTCATCGGATTTTGTTATGAAAAATTATGAAATCATATTTACCTTATATTCAAACAATCAGATCATATTTGATGTCAGAAGATATTTTTCACGTCATAATATACAAAATACATTAGTTTTATTAGAAAATAAGAAATATAAAAGTACGAAATCCAGCTTAGGTTACGAGTGGCTATGTTAATATTAACTACATTTGTCAAGTTAGTTAATGCGAGATCGCTTGTTTCATTAGGCCTGGCTAGGTGACTATATATAATCAGCATTACAGCTTAATATTATGATGTTGTATGATTGAAGAATCATGAGAAATAGGTTTGGGCAGGTGACTATAACTATATAATATAGGCCTAGTCACCTAGTCAGACCTAATAAAACAAATATTGTTTACCATGACAAATATTTTTTATTTAATAATATACATCGAGCGATAACACATCCACTAACTTGACTAACATAGTCATAAATATTAACGTAGGCTTTCTTAATCAGAGCTGGATTTAACCTAACAACAGCTGGATTCCCTTGATTTCTATGTGTTATTTGACAGTGAAGAAATGCATTTTGGGACTTGAAAAGTGTCTTCTGACATAAAATATAATCTGATTGTTTGAATACAAGGTAATTAGTTAACAATTTTATAATTTTTTATAACAAAACCCGACGATGATGTACAATTGGTATTTATCTACTTAGTATTTATTTTCTATAAGGTGGAAATGACCAAAAGTTTTTTGCTTTTAAACAAAAAGGGAAAAAATATATAATTCATAACATTTACATCCTAGCATACGATCCTAGTCATAGACATCAATCAATCTTTAAGAGTTTACCAAATATTGTGATAGGCTACTACAGAGCAACATATTATATGGATATCTTAACGCAGAATTTGTTGGCTGGTTTATGACAAATTACATTGTAAAAAGTTTTTTTTTCCAATATTTAGAATTGTTTCTGTTGGGTAATATTACCTTTAGACATTGTACATTACAAAAACATTATTTGAACAAGATTCTATTGAAAATTTGTTTTGTTAGAAATACTAAAACATTATAGGAAAAAATACACTAAAATAAGTAGGCTATACTTTTTGCCACTACAGTTTGGAAGGTCTGGTTTCTTTAAAAAAATCCAAGTTTCACATTTATTTGTCTTTTAAATTTTCATAACATGTCCAAATAAAAATGGTTTTAATCACCAAAGTAAAAAAATTAGACTGAAAGTAAATAAATTTAGATCTGAATTTCTAATTAGGATTGAATAAATTCAAAGAAATAGGTCTTAACACTTGTCGTTGAAATAGGCCTTACAGAGGCCGACATTATCAAAAATTTGAAGTGCACATAGGCACTTTCACGTAATGTACAGTATACAGTTTAATACACACAATAATGATACGAATATAAATATTTTTCTTACATTTGCTGCAATGAGTTCGTCAACTTTTGGGTCATCATGCGCTAATCTTGGTATAGGTTCTAGTGTTAAATTATATTTCCTTAATTGACTTTCATCCCAAACTCGACATTCCTCCATGATTATTTGTGGTTATGATTGTGTACACTGTACAGTTTGACTGTTTTTATTCTTTTTTTTTTTTTTTTTTTTTTTTTTTTTCTAGTTCGCCAATTGGCAGGCTTGGAAACTTTCCATGCAGCCTCACACTACTCTATTGCTTATCTTTATTTTTCCCGATATTTTTTTTTTTTTTTTTTTTTTCGTTCCTGTGGTTACCTAAACTTTTTTGGAGTATATCTACACATACACATTAATAATGTTAATTTTTAATCCTTAGTTATTTACAATCTACTGTTTTTTTGTTAGTTGGGTATTTTGTATTGGTTACGTTACTATCTGTCCTATATGTTTCTGTTTGTGTCTAAATGTGTCTTGTTAGTCACATTAAAGAGTGATAAGTAAATATATGAGGAATGAATTGATTGGATTTTTAGGAGATATGTGTTGGGTATGTATCTTCTTAGCCTGGGATCCATCAGGCTCACCTATCCCGAAAGGAGTGGACCACGGATGAAAGAATCCCAGAATGGATAAACATTTATGTGTTTTGTGTTTACAATTTGATTATTTACGATAATCTTAGATAATTATTTATTTTAGAGAACCCTTTTTATTTCATATAGGAATTGGTTGATTTCTTTATGAATACCTATGTCAGTTTTCCCTAGTATAGTTTTTAGGTCTGCTCTGTCTAAATTATTGTTTATTTTGGTTTTTTTAAGGAACTGGTCTCTCGCGTGGGAATATTTCGGGCATTCCAAAATCACGTGATCTATTGTTTCTATGCTACCCATATTACAGTTTAAACATAATGGTGTGAAATATAATTTTATCATGTGTAACCTGCTATTGACTTTTGCATGCCCTATTCTTAATCTGCATAAATTAATAATTTCCCATCTACTCATATTACTATCCTTATACCAGGGATATTGAGTGTATTCCTTAAGGACACTTTTGTACCAGTTGGCTTTACTAGATTCGTTTAATTGTTTGATAAAGGTTTTTTTGTGTGTTTTTTTCCTGTATGATTTAAAATCATCTGTTGGAACTTGTAGCTCCATTGTATGAACAGAGACGGAGAGTTGAAGATCACAGAGTACAAATCACAGACATTTAAAGCACTAAAGATTTAGATGTCAGATAACACACTATGTTTATAATATTAATACCATACTCTTATAAAATTATGTAAAAAAAATTGTGATAGTAACTAGTAAATATTAAAAATAGCTGTAGGATGGTTATTAGACTTCATTCATATACATGAGTTTAACTTTAAATTCAGGAAATATTGTCATTTTCCTGTTAAAAAACTGTAATTTAATGTTCGTAATTCGTATTTTATTACAATACAGTGTATGTTGGCTAACCTGTCCCGTTTTTTACCACTCTTTTTCAAATAGAAGATTTCTGCTGCCAATGTCATTCAATACTAAATATTTATGATTTGCTTTGATCCCAGGATTGAATGAAACCAGTTCAAGACTGAATTAATAAAGTAAATACAAATTAAAGAATGAAACTACTAACATATTTCTAAATTAAGATAATATAATAATAGGTCTAATGTGAATAGCAGAAAATTCTCTCTCACAAAATTATAAACAAAACACAAAAGTTTTAATGGCACAAGTTCCCTGTAAATTTTGGGTTTTGGCATGAAAATATGTATACTGTATGTCAAAATTGAACTAAATGATTTGTATAAAACAAGTGAATCATGATGACAAATTATTATGAAACTGATAAGCCAACCTGGCATATCTAATAGTAAATAATGTGTCATTTTCATATTTGAGCAAAATATTAAGACTAGTAATATACATCTTTATTAGTTTTGATTTAGTTAACTCTTGTTCTCTTTCCACCCTGGCACTATTAAATTATTCATGGGCTAATAGTCTTTATTTTATGTCCTTTTTTTTATATAAGGCGAAAATGAGCAATAGGTTTTTTTGTCTTTAACTAACAAAATAAAAATTAAGATTTTTTTTTAGTTTTACATGGCATTTTTCACAAAAATTAGTATTACTTTAAATAGGAGTTCCATTTTGCAGTAGCATGTTTAAAATTATACAATTTTTAATATGTTCTAAATTAAAAATGGTCACTGAAACTCAGTCTTCCTAGGTATAAATTTTGGGGGACTGAATTAAATTTTACCACTAGTTTTAGTAAAGCTAAAAAAATAGCTGTACCAGTAATTTTTGAATTAGTCTTCTGACTTTTTAAAGTTACTAAGATAGCGGAGTAGTTCAGTTGGTATTAGTCTAACAGAAATAAAGTATCATTCATTTAAGAAGAAATTAGTATGTAAATTTATTAGTCTAAGAAATCATCATTTTTGTTTTGTTTTAGAAATCCTTCTTCCTTTAAGTCAAATTTAACTTAAAAATGTACTTTTCTACGCAAAAGAAAAATATTGAGATTAGTTAATATAATAATTATCTGAGGCTTCATTAATGAATTCTGTAGTTTTTGAGCTCACAGCTCACTTAATGAATTCTAACATATTTTCATATCTATGAAAGTTTTTAAAATTATTTTGGGGAAATGAGAAGTCTACGCCCTGTGCTGGGAAGCGACTAGGATAGGTCAGTTGGTAGATCATTGGCGCGTAAAGCCAAAGGCCCTGGGTTCGATTCCCAGTCTAGGTCGTATATTTTTCACTTGAAATATTATTGTATGAAAGTTTTTTTAGATTTACAAAATGAATAATTTTTTTTTTAAATAACAATTTTCACTTCTTCTATACCAAGGATTACACATCGAGCAGTTTTGGTTTTAAATAATCATTTCACTTCTTCTTTCATTGGTATCAGTCACTTTCGACAATATATGTTTCCATTTATTTTGTGTCAATCTTTGTTTCTCAACTATGTCACAATAGGATCTATATTCAACTCTTCATGTCTGGATTTCTAATTATATTTTACAAAAAACATCTTATAGCAGCATAAAGAAATCTAATTTCCGAACTCTAATATAATTTTATTAACAGTCGACTTATCTGCACCATATAAAAGATATATAAAGTGGTAGAATAGTATTACTATCAGATAATAAATATTATTTTTATTCCAAATATTGCTCTATCTTTAACTGTATCCACTTATACATCTTTATTTAATTTTATATTTATACCTTAGTCCTGATTATTATAAAACACATTACAGTTTATAAAATTGGTTGCCCATCATCAAGTTTATTGGGCACATCTATGAGAAGACTAGTGGATAATGGAGAAATTCTGGTCAGGTAAATATTTTGAGGTCTCATCGAGATGTCATAAAATGGACATCTGCATTGGTTAATGCTGGAAGCCTATACTAAGATGTTGGTGTGTCCAGTGCTATCAACCTAATTTTTTCTAAATATTCCAATTGTTTTGTTTTTGTAAGCTATTGAATTCCCACCATTTGAAATTTGATATGTATGACTATGTAAAATACCATGGAAATTGTACTAATTATGTAATAAGTTGCATTGCAGGATTTGAACTGTGTGAATTTAATTAGATCTTATTACAGAAGAAAACATAAAAGAACAGTGTAGATTTTAAAATATATATTATGTGGCTTTATCACGAAAAACCTCGCGGATATCATCAGCTTAAAAAATAGAGCATAAAATAGAAATTCCTAACTCTTGAAAAACTTCAAGGTTGGAAGAAAACGATAGTTAGTTAAGAGAAACCTGAGAGGAAAGTTGAGAGAGGGCTCTAACACATGACTAGGTGAAGATCCTGCTAGAGTATCTCGGGATAGTCACATCCGTATTCAATAGAAGTGAGCCTTTGAAGGATATATATTACTGTATATATATCAGACAATTTAACTCATTACATTTAGTTGTAAGACTTAGTAATTAAGTGATCAGTTTAAAATTGCAGTTAAAATTACTGATATGTTTGTCGATGAGTATAATTGGGTATTTAATATAATAGCGAGAAGGAAATAGGTGGGTCTGGTATGGACTCCTGGCCACTCTAGAGCGAAAAGGAATGTGAAAGAAAGCAGGCGATTTGACAAAGATGAGTAAACTTGAAGAAAAGACCATCCAGAATGCTGATTATCAGAGGGTTTGTAAAAAGCTTCAAGTTTGGTTAGGTTATATGGTAAACAAGCTAAGAAACTGGTTAGAGGGTCCAATAACGCTTGAAGAATGATTGAATGATGAAGGTTGAACAGAAGCGAACTTATGATTGCGATTGGTCATGAGAAAACTAATACAAACTATTATAAATCATTTAATAAACATATAATACAAATTAAATAGTCAAGATAGCTCTTTGCAAAGCTTTCTCTCTTCTTCTTTTCTTCTTCACTCTATCTTTCCTCACTATTGTTGCATCTCTAAACAGTTTCACACCTTCTTTGGTTTCTATTTCCCTCTGGAGGAACATCAATCCATGCATGTTTCCTCCAACCATGTCCTGTAAATAAATCAAGTAAACATTATAAACAGTATTAATACAACAGTGATAAAAGTCACTAAAATAAGACTCAAAAACTACCATGCACAGAAAATATTGAGTTATATATTTTTACAATTAGAAATTAATAAATCTAAACCTATTTCACAACAATGCACAATCAGGGTTTCTTGGGTATATTTTGGATTATCATGCAATAAAATATAATATAGATGGCCTATATTTCAAGTACACATCTGTAAGTGTTAACATGTTGGGTGCTAGCGCTAGCTCTGCCATGCGGCGCGCGCCAACAAAAGTCGGCACCAGACCAACTGATATACATTGAGTCAGTATGAGCTTAGTATGACGGAGGAGGTTGTTGCTGCGTGAGCCACCTGTTTACATCTCAATCTTTGCCGTGTTGATGCCGTTGCCGGATCCCGCGACATTTAATTTTTTTTTTGTCGTGATTCAGAACGACATTTGGTAAACGATTTTGACATAAAAATTTTTAGCCATAGGTGATGGTATATACTTATTTTTCAGCAGTGAACGTGTTAAGCACTGAAACCCAGTTTAATTTGGTTTTTAGTTTGAAGATTATCTGAGCTGAAAGGCCATATTTATGAAAGTCCATAGGAGATCTTTATTAAGGAAGAGAAATTTACAAGGAATTTCTAATGGATTTATTTAACTTATTAACCCTAATCCTTAACGTTAAACCTTTACTGTAACGGTTAGTCAAAAGTCACCTCAAACCTCCCATAATTAACATGTTTATTATAATTGATTTTTTTTGTGTAGTTCCTTTATAAGGGAAACTTGGCAAAGGAAATAAAATGTTAGGGCATGTTCATAATTGTTTAAGGGATGCCTTAGTGTAAAGGAACAGTTAAGTGTTCTTTAATTAAATGTATCATTAGGATCTCTTACAGAATTGATAAAGAATGTTTATAAATATGCCCCTAAAAATTAAGTGAAACATGAATTTAGGTTATGAAACAGTTTTAAATAAATCTTTTAGCTTATAAATTATGTTTGTCATTTTCAATATAACAACTATTTAAAATAGTTTTTAAACTACACTTGCCAATAGTTAAATTGACTAAAATGAATTTAAATTATATCAAAATATGTACTATATAGTTTATGCAGTATTCATATCATTAACCTAAGACAGGGGTTCCCAAACTTATAAAAGCCATGGCGCTCTTAGCGTTCAGATTATTTCCGGCGGCGCCCTTCATATGAAGCAAAACTGGAGACCTGATAATTTTAATTCTAAAATCTTAAATTTAAATAAATTCTATACTATGATCTCTAAATTTAACTTTTAGATTTTTATAAGACTTTAATTTTATTTAAATACTTCGTGAATAGTTGTTGGTAAATTAATTTTTTTAGTCATTGTAATAAGGAAGAAAAGGAAAACGTAAATAAATCGAAAAATAAAGAAAATCACATTTATTTTGAGAACAGAAATAGTATTTAATTAATACAAAACAGAGAATCATTTTAAATGTAATTGGGTACAAGTAATAAGAGTTTCAAACATGTTTTCTGTCCTAATGAGAGAAAAACCAAATAAATTATAGAATTTACAAAAGAAAAATTGTGTTTTATTTGTTAACATTCAGTTTTCTAAAAATTAATACAAAATAGAACATAATTCAATAATTCATCACTATTTTAATTACTTACCCTTATTTCAGAAACTCTTGTTATAGCCAACGAGCTTAATTTGTTGACTAACGGCAATAGGTTTAAGTTGGCAACAATCGGTTGATGATGTACTCGTAACAAGAATATAGCTAGTCGAGATATAAGTTCACTATGTATAGTCTGTTCTAGTAAGGGAAGTAGTAAAGGCAACAATTCACATACTGAAGTGTATGGTAATAGGAGTAAGGTCTCTTCTAAATCACTATAACAGAACAATAACAGTATTTAGTTTCAGAAGTTTGTATCACTGTACATACAAGTCAAATTTGAATTAAATTCAGACTCTTGTTGCGATTTATATTTTACTTCCATTTATTTTATATGTCTTATATTATATGTCTTACTAATAAAAATCTAATTTTCTCATTCTAGAATTTCTCAAACATCCACACAAATTTTTTATTTAATCTTCTCAAATAGAACTTAGGGCTCATGAATTTGTCCTTTTGTACTATCACATTAGAAAGTTGTTATGGATTTGAAATAATCAAGTACATTTTCTTCCTACATTATCATGATTTTTTTATTAATTAAAATACAAAATATTTAAATAACTTATACTAGACCGTAGATACTTGTTGGAATTCCATTATTAATAATTAAATAAAAGGCAATTTGTACTTCCACAATATATTTGAAATATAAATCTGGTTCATTAAAATATATTGTGTAAGTACAAATTGCTTTTTATTTAATTATTAAAAAATATTTACATAGCATCTTTAATAAGCAAATACATCTGACAATCAAATTCAACAACACAAATCAGTAAATATAATCTTTTTTTTTTCTTTTTTTTTTTTTACTTGTAATGAGAAAGGGAAAGATCTAAAAACCATGAAGCAGATTCAAATATGAAAAAAAAAGTTCCGAAAAGAAGTATCTTTAACCTATGCATCTATACAGATGAAAATATTGGTGAAAAATTGATATTATTAACTGAAAATATAAATAGTACAACAAATGAAACTGAAATTAAAACTGATGATTGCATTAATACAAGATATATGGACATTACCCAATGTAGTAGACATAAATAATATTTTATAAAGTATAATGTGTTGCCTTGGATTGTTTAATATATAATAATATAGTTAATTACCTTAGAGGTTGTCCTCAGTCCATATTATAGTTATGGCTACAGCGCTGTTTCGCCGATCACCAGTACCATACCTGCAGCTGGACAAGTAAGACCTTATAATGTGGCCACAAACAATTTTATTATTTATGTACACGAGTCATACTCTGATTTTATATGTGTTAGTGTTGTGTTGTGTTACGTGTTTATGTGTTAGTGCGGGCCTGACGAAGCCGACAGTGTTCGGCGAAACAGCGCTGTAGCCATAACAATAATATGGACTGAGGACAACCTCTATGGTAATTAACTATATTATTATAAATAATATGAATGTCAATAATTCAACAATCATGTCTAATGAAAGTAAAACCCTTAATGAATTTGATTTTAAAATGAAAGATGGATCAATTGTAAAACACAAAAATATAAGTTTTAAAAAGAAACTTGAACAGAATAAGTCAAGAATTGAGTTTTAGAAGCACTTTTACAAATACTGATAAGTAAGGGGAAGAACATTCATTGGCTTAAGATCATTACAAACGAGGATTTATGGAGAGAAACAGGTCAAATTCGGGTCAAACTGCAGATTCGAGAGACGAAGTGGAGGTGGTTAGGACATACACTGAGGAAGCCAGACGGAACCATTGAGAAAGAGGCCCTAGATTGGAACCTGCAAGGTGTCAGAAGAAGATGTCAACCCTGAGAAACCTGGAAGAGGACCATTATTAAAGAAGCAAGAGGTTAACAAGACTTGGGGAGAAGTGAAGGCACTTGCTGGAGACAGGGACAGATGGAGAGCTCTTCTGGACGCCCTATGCTCCAATAGGAGATAAAAGCAAATAAGTCAAGTAAGTCAAGGGGAATAACAATTAACTCGTGTATTATGCTGATGCTTTTAAAAATATATGTCATAGTTTGTAAAATTCATCTTTGTATAAGAAAAAATGTTCTGGATTGTCAGTATTTCCTGTAAGTTTGCATGCATCAACTTTAGAGTCTTCAACCTACGCATCTGCATACGAAAATTCAAATATTGATAAAGAATCAGTTGTATTAACTGGTACTAAACTAATACTAATATATTATTAGTTTAATTATACAAGATTAACCTTGCTTTTATCTTTCTCAGAACAGCTATGAGGTATTCATCAGGTGTATTAGCATTGAAAGCCGTCATGATTGGCGGTAATGGAGGTGACTTATGTCCTTCTGCTTTACTTTCAGCTTCTACTATGCGGTATTCCCCTCCTACTTGTAAGCACTCCATTAACAACTCCGCCTGTAAAAAGATTTCACAATTAATACAATACCAGTTACAACTAATATGTACTATTATTTCTCATAATAAAATGTGACTATACATTATAAATCTAGAGAGTTAGGCCTACATCCTGAAACTATAGTTGATGGGGCCATCTTTGTGCTTACCCAACCCTACAACGATATATAAACCTATCGTCTACATGTAATGCCCAAAAGTTGATTTCTTGGGCTTTGTAAAAATTGTAGTTATTTTTGACTTACCGCCAGCAATCCTTGGATAATTCTATTTTGTTTATATTGTCATGTATTTATTCACAACACGTGTTTCGGACATTATCGTCCATCGTCGGGTGATAACACTTAGTTAAACTATCCAAGGATTGCTGGCGGTAAGTCAAAAATAACTACAGTTATTCAAGCATATCCGGTTACTCTAGAATATCATATCATATGTTTGTAAAAATGTTAAATTGTAAGGTAAATTTGTTTAATACAGTTCTGTTGTTACACAGGTTTTATGAACCTAGTAATTGTGTATATCACTACTTTTTTGAGTAGGCCTACTAATACGCTTCAAAAGCTGTATGTATGTGAACAAGCCTCCCTCGATACCCACATGTGGGTGGCTCAACCAGATGCCAGATCTTGTAACTACAGGAATATCAATTTTCTTGGAAAGTCAGGGTTTGAAATTACAATTTTTAACTACACTATTTGTCACCGTAGAGAGGGGTATCTGTAAATCATGGACAAACTTCTGGTACAAGTTCCTTACATTAAACTGAAGAAAAGCGTTCCTATATAAGCCAGTCAAAATATGGACAAACTTCGTTAGCAAGCTCCCTTAGGTCAACTGCAGAAAAAGTTTCTATATAAACCTGTGTCCAAAATTGGAGCAACTTCAGGAACTGGTTTCTTAAACCGTAGAAAAATCCTATATAAACTTATGTCGAAAATAAGGACAACTTTAGGAGCAGGTTTCCTAAGTTAAAATTCAGAAAGAGTTGTCATATAAACCTATCTCCAAAATAAGGACAAACTTTGGGAGCAGGTTCCTTATGTTAAATCTGAAGAAAGTAGTTCCTATATAAACCTATGTCCAAAACATACACAAACTTGAAAACTAAGTTGTTTACTTAAAAACTGAAAGTTTCTATATAAACCTATGTCGAAAATATGGACAAACTTGAGGAGCAAGTTTCCTAAGTTAAACTGCAGAAAAATTTCCTATATAAACCTATATTCAAAATATGGATAAACTTCGAGAGGAAATATTCTAAGTTAAACTGGAGAAAAAGTTTTTATATAAACCTATGTCTTAAAATGCTAGGTTTTTCATCTGACGATTTATATTTTATGGAAATGGATGAGATATTGAGTTTAAATTTGTTATACAAATTTTAATGTAATCTTTTACTAGTATTAAAAAATTCAAGAATTTATTCTGTACATTTAAAGTGACAATCATTTAAAATGTTGTTGTTGGATAGCTTGGAAACTATTAACTTTTTTTTTTAATTTACAAGAAACAAAATATTTTGCTTTTTAAATGAAAAGTAAAATGCGGTTTATTTTTTTAATTATTTTTCAAACGATAAAAAAATTATTGATAAAAATATTATGATATAATTTCATATTTAACATACTACAACATCCAGAAGTTTACGATACACAGTTTTGTCAACATGTCTACTCTCTTATTCCTTTCAATCTTGCAACTTGGCACCCACTTTAAGATCTACACTATCGACAGATATTTGTAAGTTATATTTTTTAAACAAAATCGTAGTGAATGCAAACAAATAAACAACTTTAGCAGAAAATAATTTGTATTAAATTTAATGAGACATCTTAACATGAAAATTAAAATATATATTTTTTTAATGAATTTGGGAATCCCAATGAATTTATTCAAAAGTAAAGAATGTATAAATAAAGCAAATTCTTGGGTAACAATTTTCAAATTTGCAAAAATAGTTTACTTTCAAACAAGATAGGAAAAAGAACTGTGTAGTTCAGCTAGTAGGACACACGTTTATTTCGCTGTAGTTCAAGCTAGGGAACCATCAAATGTTATCTCAGGTTCATGCCTGATTGATAGCATAGCGTTTTCTGTGTTATCTCTTCCTCCGCCTTCATTAGTATAATGGGTATAATGTAAAAATGTTAAGGGAAAACAACTAATTTTTTTGAGAACTGTATTTTTTATTTACAGGTTATCTTGAACATAAGTTGGTGCAATTAAATTTCACAAAATTCACATTTTATTAAGATTGTCTAAATAGCTAAATCCTTGTCCTTTTAAGATGGCACCCACAATTCATTTTCACTTTTTGACCGATAATCTCTAAAACAACAATTTTAAAAATAGTGACCAATATGTTTCGCTTCGATCTTTAAACATTTGAAAATTTGAAAAATTCTATACAAATTACTAGACCCAATTTTGGGAAAATGTGTTTTGGTCTTATGGGAGTTAAATCAAATTTTGAGTTATAAAAAAAAGGTTGGATATATGGCTACAAAATATCCTATGGTAAACTTGAGGGCTGAAGTGGATTGTACAACTTACAAGTATTCCAAAAACGTTTTTACTCAAAATAAATATGAAATATTTTTGTGAACAACTCAACATCAATTTTGTTGACTCGTGATAAAGATCTACTTACAGCTTTTTCAGCAGACACTGTTTTCCTTGAAGCCAAGTGGAGATTTGCATGGCCAGGAGCTACAGTATCCGGTCCTGTTGCTAAAGTTAGTTCTTCTTCTGCTTCCCTTTCTGCTTCTCTCTCATCTTCCAACACGAGAGGTTCATCAGTCTTCTCATACATCCTTATCACTCTGTCCTGTCCACAACTGACCAGGTATTGTCCACTTGGACTCACTGCTAAATTCCAAGCTTCACCATGATGCCCCTATAATCACAGGAAAATTAATTAATTAATAGGATCAAAATCTGTTTTGAGGTAAAAATGTTCTTGTTAAGAATATAAACAAAAAAGGTAAAAAATCTCATATAATATATACATTAGATCAAGTGACTCAATAAATATTCACATTTTTCTTTGCGACTTGATTTCATCCCTTTTTTGTCTACAGAGTGTTAAAAAAGAATTAGAACGGCTTAATGTATCAGTTGAAACCTAAAATAAAATGAGAATACATATTTAAGCTATAAGTAATCACCATTCCATGTAGAAATCACTTAGCCGTGTAGATTACAGGTCTGTCAATATCAAAAAGGAAGAGAAAAACAACATAGGTTGGATCTATTGTTTTTCCTTTCTGATATTTCTTAATAAATTTGGTTGATTTTTATATTGTTTTAGTCTCAAATATTAACACATACTATATATAATAGTTTTAACCCTTTATCGGTCGCGGGTGACCTCCATTCAAATTCAAACTATCTTGTGGTGAATTAGCCATCTAGCTCACATATGGTGAATTAAGAGTGGGAGAACTTAAACTTCCACGGTTAACATTTTACAACATTTCGAGTTATGACATTTGTTGTAAGTAGAATGTTGTATCACTGAACTCTGCACTCACCTAAGATTGACCACGCGTTTCTTCTCTATTTTTAAATATTAGTAGTGCTTTTTTAATTTACTTAGAGTTTGTGAACTTATTGCTTGTTGTTTCTAGCACATTGAAGAAATGTGGTCCACAGATAGTGTAAGCATGGGACATCCCCAACCAATAAATAATAGATGTGTGTATAAATAAATTATAATTTGTAAATATAGCATATTAGAAATAAGTGACAGTATGTATGAGAGATTAAGGAATAAATACAAAAAGTCCTTTTATAGATAAAGGACAATATTTTTACATAATGTGTTTCAATTTAACAAGTTATTGCGGTATATTTTAGTCATCGAACGTTTTAGAACAAAGGCGTGTCTAATGAATCGTGTGATTTTCCATATTAAGGAAGCAAAGGACAATTAACTTTTGATTGGTTAGAATAATAGAAAGTTCTAGAACAAATTTTGTTTTCCCCGAAATTATGAATAGAGAGGGAGAGAAATGCGTCCACTTGTATGCGATGTATAAGAGAGACATCGCTGGAGCTGTGATGTGGACAGACATATTCAGGAAAGTTAAATTTATATAAACATTGATAAATTAGAAGATATAAATAGTACAGAAAATTGAATTGTGAATTAACAAAAAATAACAAGTTATTTTTATAAAGTTGAAGTTGAAATATTTAAAAGGGAAAAGTGAGTAAGCCATAAGTATGACACAATAATACATACCTTAATTATTTAAAAAGAAAACATTTTAGACAATTCAATGAATTCCTCTTACAATATATTAGTAATAATAATAAAAATATCTTGTAAATAATTAATAAGTTAATTAATAATAGTTTAGATGTTCTTTATGTCTAATAAAAATAATGAATTTAAAATCAACATGATTATGCCAACAATAATTTAGAGTATCTATCTTTCTATTTCATAGCTTGATTTGTTCTACAAAGTACAATAAGTGAAGGTAAGATCTCACGACCAAACTTTTAAGTAATAATATTTTTAATTGAGTAATTTAGAAGCAAGTAAGTGACGTAACCTAAAAAATAGTACAGTCGCTACTCTTAACATAGGTCTGCTCCTGAATATTGTTGTCTAGTTATAAGCTAGTGTTGGTTTTTATTTTTGTTGAGAGCTCTATGTTTTCATGAAGCTGTAACAAGAGAGCCTAGGAAGGCTGTAAATAATCTGATGCCTATGTGAAAAGTTTTTGAAGAATTCAATAACTACAGTATTAGCGAATTCGTCAGTAGACGAAATGCTTGTCATTTCATAAAATTGGTTTTCTATGTTCAAAAAAAGTATAGGACTGTAATTCTAATCTCCAGTATGCACAATTCGGATTAAATCAACGAGAAAAAAGGAATTTTTTTTTGTCATTTCATGTTATAAAAAATAAATTGTAAATAACACACAATAATTAAATTACTAAACAATATTTTTTCAATAACTAAATACCTTAAACAAATCATGAAAATAAAAAGTTTGTTCATAACAAGTACTGGTTAGAGGCTAGCAAACAAGTTAGTACCACATTCACCCACGACTAATCACGTCACTATTTGACACAGACCGATGAAGGATTAAAACCAGTTCAGGGTGATCAGTAAAGATATATGGAGAAAGGGTTAATATCTTTACTTCATGTCGGTTGGCCCTTGTTGTTTAAATGAGAAAACCTCTCTGTTTTATAAAAAAAAAGGAAGAATAGAATATAAAATTAAACCTTCACATAATAGCATCAGGGTCAGAAAAGAACAAGAGTTGGTCAAGAAATATCTGATAGGAAAGATGAAAGAAAGGAGTCTTAACTTAAAACTATATGAAAAAGGGTATATCTCATAAATCAAACTAAAGAGATAGCCAGACCACTCTCTTTAATAATTTGGTGTAACACATGTGTATCCTAACTCACTTAATATACAATGAATTACCTCGAGTGTAATAATTTTCTCAAAGTTATCTGCATCCCACTGTTTAATTTTCCCATCTTTGCCTGCAGTGAAGATATAATGAGTCCTAGGCACAAAAGCAAGAGCTGCCACAGAATCATCATGAGCAAACAGAGACTTATGGCAATCTCCAAAGTCAAGTCCCCAGATCTTTATATTACGATCTGCACTTCCTGTTGCTATCATTGTACAATCGGATGATATGTCCATGCAGAGAACTGGTAGGTTGTGTCCGTAAAGAGATAAGAAAAACTGTAATTATACAATAAAGTACACCGAGTTACACAGCACTGTTAGCAACAAAATATATTGTTTTATTTTAAAAAAAACTACTGGAAAATGTAAATTTGCAAACTGTATGAATATTATATAAATATAAAATAAAAACCACCAGGTATGTTAAAAAAGTTTGAAACCAGTGGCTATTTCTTATAGTGAAATAAAATTTTGAATATATTGTTTTTTTTATTTACATTCAAAAACCGGAAGATTATTCCACTGGACCCCGTATAAGTGTTATTAATAAACTCTCTAAAAGTAATGATTATGGTTCAATTTTGTTAGTATGTATCCTTGGATATATATAAAAATTTGTTGACCAATGAGAAAACAAGCGAATACACAAAACATACCAAGTGAAATTAGTGTTGTGTCATGTCAGCGAATCAACTGCATGAGGAGTATATTAACATTTACTCTATGTTGTTTTTTATAATATGCCGAGCTGATTGTGTACACAAATTCTTAAAAAAAAATAAAGAATAACATTACCTTGAAAGTATCGAGAAAGAATATCTTAACAGTAGAATCCAGTAAGGCCACTGCAATAAATTTAGAATTTGAAGACACTTTGACACAGAGTACAGCATCATCAACTTTCAATGTCCTTGTGTGTAATAAAGATAAAACTTTCGCTTTAGTTCCAGTTACAGTGTCCGGGATCAATTCTAACTGCCAGAATTTGACAGTTCCATCTCCACCACCAGTGGCAACACCTGTCTACATAAATTATTATATTAATTTCATTGAATCAATTTTACTATAAAAAGCTGTTAATAATCATTTTTATTTTCTCATATATATATTATATCTATTTTAGAAAAAGTTATGTAAAAGGAGAAAAATCAATGTCCCCTGAGTATAAAAAGTGGTTTTAGAATGATGTCAGACATATGTTTAGTCCTCTTATAGCCTAAAAACACTGACTGGTGATCAAATTTGTAATGCGGGTATATTTTGGCCTTATTTCAGGATGTTTATTTTAACATTTTTGATAACATTGTCGGTAACTGCTATAAGAAGGGGGGGGGGAAGCACACACACAGTTAGTTATGATTTTCTCCAAATTAGTTCTAACAATTTTGATTAAATTTTGTTCAAATGTAGCCTCTAAGGACCCAAAAATGTATTAATCATAATCTCTCCAAAAATGCTGGTTCATGGAGTTGTCAGTAAAAAATTAGATATCAACCTTTGAACTATTATAGAATATGTAATTTCTTAAAAACAGCTCTACTGATTTTGTTCAAATTTTATTGAGATGTGTTAGTTAAACCAGTATGCAATATCACAAGTAAAAAAAAAAATAGTTCAGGGATAATTAGCAAAACACACACACACAAAAAACAAAACAAAAAAACTATGACCGTAGACAATAAAATAGATTTTAATCACATACGATTTCTGGTGAAACAAACTAAGCAAGTTTAGACAAAATTTAAATAAATATATATATATATTTTCAAAAGATGGCGTTCAGGCCTTTTTGGCCGACAACTACTAAACTAACAAGTTTGGTTAGTTTTTATTTGGTTTGGTGGATGGATGAATGAGGGAGCTTAGTGAGAAAATCAGTTGCCATGGACATATTAAAAGAATGAATGAGGATAGATTACCGAAACAAGCTCTTAAAGTGTAAGCATGTGACCTTTCAGATCGATAGAAAACAACAACTTATTAGGATACCAAGACAGGTTAGGCATAATTAAGTTAGGCTTTATATTTTAAAATAAATTGTAAATGTAACGACTTTAAAAACGAGACGTTAAACTTTAACAAAAAACTAATTGAACTTTTGAGAAATGTAAGTTACAAGAAACAGCAACGTGTTTTATCTGTATGATAAGTAAAGTAAAGTAAAGTGTTATTTAATCAGGAAGAATAACTCTGTTATGTAAAAAAAAAAAAAAAAAAAATTCGCAGAATAGAGAGCATTTAAATTAAAAAATCTATTATGTTTTGAACATTTACCATCAAAAGAGATTTTTATACCCATATATCAATGTTTTTATATATAATTATTACTTTTCATAATTCTGTTGGTTCTGTTTTGTCTAAAAGTAGACGAGATTAAATTTGCCATGTGACTATACAAAGAAGAATACTTAAATTACAATTTTATTTTTTTATAAGACATGAGCTTTTTAGACCCCAAAAAATTAGAAAAATAACGAAATTAATAAAAGATTGAGTAACTTGAAAGTCATAGGGGGGGGGGGGAATGAGGTTAATGAATCGCCAAAAGCTTTGTTAAAGAATTAGAGAAGTGATATCACAGGGAGGGAGTTACATTACTTTTATGGTACTCAACTTTTAGTTCGAAAGACCTACGAACTTGGAAGTTACCAAAAATAGAGACTACTATGGTTAATGGGATACGACTAGTTATAAGTACAAAAATTGTCTCATAAAAGCAACAAAATATTATGTGTTTTAAATTACAACTTTCTTTTTGCTAAACCAAAAGAGTTGTCAAAGAAATAAATATACTGTTTCCTTATAAAATGCCATAATTTGAATGAAATCTAGCTAGAAATGATTTACAATTTAGCAAAGCTTTAGACCTTACATATTAAAATTGTATATAAATTTTGTTAAAAATTTGTTGAGTCGATTTTGAGAGATATGACCTCCATATAAAACACACTCCTTGTTCAATTTAAAATTTTTGAGAAAATGATGAAAAATATGTTTTGTATGAGATCTTAAGAGATTGAGCAAAGTTTTGATAAAAATCATTTAATTTAGAGAAAATAAAATGTTTGTGTTTTTATCTTCTGGCGGGCACTCTGAAGATTTATGACAAAAATATACCTTCATATTAAATTTAATCAAAATCAGTAGGCTTTGGTAAATAAATGACTTTTTATTTAACAGATGGTAAACATGATTGTTTTTATTCACCACAAAACATTCTGTTTTACACATACAGTAGAACCCCTCTAATCCGCCCTCGGGTGGTCCGTTACTCCGGTTAATCCGACCGTGCTTGAGCTCCCGATATTGTGCCGACTTGTCGATGACTCACGGCCCGTCTGGCGCCATTCTTTCCGGTTTGTTATCGCTTTCCCGCTTCAATGCTGTGTCATCCTGCTTCAGTGCTATGTCATCTCTCGTGTTGTTTCTATTGATTTGCTATAGTACTTGCAAAGTTTATATAAAGACTTTTAAAAGTTTATGTATCACTTATTTCACTTTAAAAAAATCTCTTTATATAATATGTAATAAATATTGACTTTTTTTTCGGATAATCCGACCTTTTTTGCGTTCCGACCATGCCCCCAGTCCCGAAGGCAGTGCATTAGAGGGGTTCTACTGTACATGCGTGAAAGTAAAATGATTTCCCAAAACAAACTCTATATAATTCTTTTTCATAATTAGGTGTAATGAATATTAAGTTCTTACCAAGTCAGGTAGTGGACAAATAGACCACAGTTCAGAGCTATGGGCTGGGATTTCTTCTAGAATATCTCCAGCAGAGATGTCAACAATCAAGAGACGACCATCTTTACAGCCGACAAGAACATGACGGTCACCAGGAACAAACGTGATAGACAGTGCATAGCCAGTATGAACTGTCCTTAGACAAGACAGGGATGGTCTATGATACAAATAGAGATATTTAAACAAAATAATTTTCTTAATAAGTTAGAGTTTAATAGAGCACATAGCCTAATATGTTTAAATTTTGTATGGCTAGGAGACAGGGTTACCGTACCTTGGAAAGTGGTCCTTGGTGTTTCCATCCTAGATTACAACAATTTAGTCTTATTATTATACTCTCTACTGATTGAGAAAGTGAGATTTTATTAAATATTTCAAACCTTATGTGTTTTCTGTGTGTGTTTTCCTATTTGTGTACTACTAGGTAATACCAAGGACTACTTTAAAAGGTAAGCCTGTCTCCTATCCATACAAAATCTAAGCTAATAGGCTATGTGCCCTATTATACTTCTACAAAAGCAATATTCAGTTAAGATTTCTTATTCACATGTATTACAATGATTTGGGATTGAATGAAAAAGTAGCATGCTGCTCGGACACAATAATTTGGTTGTTCTTTGACTAGCTATAACGAGTTAACTGTGTGACTTCTATCAAAATGGTAACAAAGACTTTATTGTGCAGAAACTCTACAAAACAGTATATTTCTTCAAAATTATTATTTATCAAGATATATTTGAAAAGACATATGGAAAACAAGTCGCTCTATTTACATATTTTTTCATGAAAATGTAATTTTCATTTCTCCAAAGCTGAAATCACTAAAAATGTTGAAGTGAATTAATAAAAAGAATAGTAATTTTCAATGATCTTTTCTGGGCTAATTTGCTTGCTCTTCTTGTATAATGCATTAACCACAATTATTGTACAAAACTGTAAGTTATAAAATGTTTACAAAGTTTTCTGAATTATACAATAATTTATTTATTATCCACTTAAAATAGATAGTATATATAACCTAAACACAATTTCATTTGTTGTGTCAGCTGTTGTTCATTTTTATCAAATAGTTGTTAGAATAAAACTTTATTGTACACAAATAAAAATAACCCTGATAGTCTTTGATTTAATAACAAATATACCTGTACAAGCTTCTATTGAACTAATTTTTATAAGCAATACATCTGACTTTTGTATGATGACCTTACAAATAGACTTTTCATTTCAAACTTACCTGTTCCACAATTTAATTTCATCCGCACTACCAGACACGACTGCCAGATTATCAGAACTAAAAGCAACACATCTGACTTCTGAATGATGACCTTGAGATTGTATTCTACGTAAACTTTTCGCTTCAGCACTTAACGTGGGTTCTATTGTTAAGCTGAACAGTTCTACTGTGTTATTGTTAAGTATTACTGCTACCTATAGGAAAAACTAAAAATATAAATGAGTTTTCCACCTAAGAAATTAAAACTGTACAAAATAACCAAATGTGACTTTCTCACACAACTGTACACAAAACCAAATTCTAGGCACAATAAAACATATTTATCAATATCTCCCCAAAATCTAAGTCTCAGTTTGACTTAGAACCATGCATAATATCCTAAAAGGTTGAAATTATGTAACTTTTCATGGGAATTAAGTGGTTATTTATGTTGAATATTCACTCACATGTACAAGAATAGGATAGAATGACCACTATATAGTCGTTTCCACAAGCACGTTTCCAAGAAGCACTAACACAAAACCAGCTTTGATGAGACTTATAATACTAAGTTAAATTTACTTAATAATATATATGATGTTAACTTAAATCATGATCATAGGACCTCCATTCTACACATGAATGTTAACTCCACTACATCATATTTTCAAATAAGCTGATTTATTTGTGTATCCTTTGGTAGTACTCAAAAGTCAAAATTCAGTTACAGTTTAAAATTTAATATTGAATGTTCAACATCACTTAACTTCCGACGAAAGAATAATCTAAATCTAATCCCTTGTTAACAATTATTAAATTGTATTAATAGTTTTATAAAGTAAGTGTGCCAGGCTCTATTTGCTGCACTCAAAAACCCATCACTGCTATTTAATTTAATAACACCATCCTGTAGATTGCAAATACTATACAATATCTCCATACTACTATACTTACACTATGAGAAAGTAAAATAAAAATAACACCAACTCACTCTCAATTCATTCCCTTTTCCAAGTAAAAGATTAACAGCCTTGACTTTGCCATTAATCTTCAAGACAGAAGGAAGTCTTCTCACTGTGTCTTTTAACCCCACTTCTGTTTCTATCTCAGATTCTTTTATTTCTGTTCTGGATCTGAAAATATCAAAATCATTACTTTTTCTATACATGACAGAGTGAAATAAACAAGTTTAGTGTTTCAATCACAATGTATTTAACCTAAACTATATAAATACCAAATTGTAACAAGATTATTATAATAATGGGTTTTTGGACTATGGTGGGTTGTCTTACACTTTTAATAAATGATGCAGAAACATAGCACAAACTTTCTCACTCATCCAACCCCAAAAAATAAATGAAAATGATCCAAAACTAATTGTCACCAAAAACATCAGTATATTTGTCAATCAAAAATTGAAAATGAACTGTGACACTCTATAAAAAAATATTTATATAAGAACCAAAAGTTACTTCCTCTTGCCATAAATACAACTTCAGCGTAAATCGTATTTGATTATTTAATGAGAACGAGGTTCATTTTTGTGTTTTGATATTTATTCCTGAACTGTTTTATTTTTTTACTTGTGATTTTGCACATGGGTTTGGGTAATTATTCTTCATATTTCACTAAAAAACTGTACAAAATTGGTTGAGACAATTTTGATAAATTATGTATTTTTCAACAGCACTATTATTATATTTTTTTTTGTTATTTACTGAACTGATTTTAAAAACCTCATGAACCAGCATTTTTAGAGAGATGCCAAACAATATGTTTTTGGGATCTTTAGAGGCTACACTTGAGAAAATTTTGATAAAAAACATAAGATTCAATTTTGAAAAAAAAAAATTTGTTGTTTTTTCCTTATGGCAGCTACACCCAAATTAACAGTCGACTTGACACAAACCATCTTGTGTGTTTTTTTATTTTAACTTTAATGCTTGATTATATTAATTTAATAAATTTGATAATGTGACTATGGCCCTATACATTTTAGTTTGTCCCAGGCTGATATGAGTATATTGATATAGAGAACAACTGTAATCTGGGATCGGGATCTACCTAAGCTTTTGGAGACGGTGGATCAATGTGTGGTGATATACTGGTTTGCAAAGTCTTGGTCATACTCTCGAGAGAAGGATGGATAATACAGATGGTTGAAGACAGGCTTGTAATGTACCAAGTATAGAATTGGAGAGGATATAATCACAGGTCTACGCAATCTTACAGCACACATGGTTAAATGAATTTAAGGCAAGTGGAGTAAGTGAGATAGTGACTCTGACAATCACACTACCATGAAAGCCAAGGTTCAAACCATGATTTACTTTGCTTGTAGATGATTCCAAACAAGCACTCAACATATTTTTGAGAACGAAAAAGTTAAGTCTGGTTTAGAATTCAAGCTGATTAAATTAAAGACACTGTGTAGGTCTTATATATAGCACTGGTTCATAAGGAGCAACAAAGAAGGTGGAATGGACGGACATATTATAGACAACCTAACAAAGTGATGACATTAGAGAAAGACCATCCATAGGGAAAGACGTCTTAACATAATAGATAAGAGAGGAAATTAATCATCTTGCGATAAGTGCAAGAAGATTGAAACATCAAGTCATTTAATGGTTCTGACTATGGCATATTTGATGAACGGAGTTTGGAGTTGTAGAACTGATATAAAAGGATCTTAAGAGCAAGGACATTCTGGACCTGGTAAGGTTTGGAGTAACAGGGATAGATATTGAAGTGAGTAAGAACTCTTAAGCATGTAGGCAGAAAGGACAGATGGTTTAACTGAGAGGTTTTTACCTACTGCAAAGTAAATAATAAAAGATAAGAGATGGGGCTAGGAAGGATTATTTAATATTTTAAACACTTACTTTGCAGCTTTGTTTTTAACTTTACGAAGCCTCTTCTTGAATCTTGTCTCTGCTTCAGTCTCAGATAAAAACTGGAATAATTCCACACTATCATTGTTGCTGTGAACTGCGAGAACTTGTCTAGAACCGTCTGTAGTCATACTAATTACTCGACCTCGCCCATTCCGCAGAATAGAACCCACTTTTGTACAATATACTGGACACTGAAACAATAAGAGTAACGAGGTAAATAAAAATGCAAAAACTGAAATAAAGATTGTACACATTATTTCTGTTCATTTACGAGGAGTGAAATTTTTTATTTACATACCACAATATCAATATTGTCATCTTCGCCCATTAGTCCTACTTCGTCTTTCTTTGTGGAATCACAAATATCAGACAATTTCCAGACTCTAAGTTCACTGTCTGAACTCCCAGCAACTAGGAAGTGATCTTCTCTTGCCAAACAAATACCCCAGACCTGAAAAAAAATCAGGTAAATATACAAACTGTCTAAGAAAACTTGAACAGTACAAAACAACCTGTTTATAAACATATGTTAGACAGTTAATTTTTATTTAGAAAATTTCATATTGTTTATACACTCTTGCCTTTAATTAAAAATCAGACCATTTAAAAGTTTATAAAACAATTTTTCTGGTTAATGATTTTGTCCAACATTTCATAAAATCAAGCCTACATGCTAGACTTGAGCAAAATCAAAACAAAATCGTGACCATTAATACACAAATACAAAGAGTGAAACAAAAGAGATCAAATTCCTTTTATACATACAATACATGGACATTAGTTACATATCTATATTAAAAGTTTGATAATAAATAAACATATCTACTTGTTTGTTAATAAATTAATGTAAATGTAATAAAAACATAATTTAATATAATTTAATGTTACAACAGTCGGTACATTATGGAATTCCATGATAATGGAAATAATGAAACGATTATTCAATTCCACAAAACCGCTTTAATTGCGACATATGTTTTGCCGTTAGGCATTTTCAAGCAACTAATGTGAATAATCGTCTCATTATTTCCATTAACATAATTTAATACTATTTAAACAAATCCATACCTCTGTCAAATGTCCAGCAATAGTCCTAAAGCAATGTCCAGTGTCCAAATCCCATAGTTTGATGAAAGAATCCTTTGAAGAAGATATTAGAACATCTTTGTCTGCTATAAACTGTAATTGGGTAACAACACCTTTATGTCCACTGAGACGGAGGATACCGCACTCCCCAACTATATCCCATATTATTATCTCAGTGTCCTGTAAATAAACATAACGTCAGACTGTCCATATAGGTGTTAATGTGAATATATTGTCATTTTTAGATGCATAATTTACATATATATCAACTTATGTTCCCACTTTTCAAAATTTGTTGTTAAAATTTAGTTTTGAAATATTTGTTTCAAATCTATCTAAAAATAGTATTCTTAAAAAATCTCAGTACGTCTAGACATCTGAAGATAATTATTTGAAAGTTTTATTAATAAGAACAAAATCATGCCTGAGCGTTTTGAGATTAAAAAACACATTTTTTTAGATTCAGTAAGACCCAAAAGGATATATCCACAAAAATCTAAAACAGTCATTATTCTCCATAACAATAATTTTTACAAATATAGTGAAGAAGTAAAATTAAAAAGAAAATTCATAACTACATCTAATCTGTTAAGTTTTCTAGCTGAATATTCTATACAACTATCCTAAAAATATTATTTATGGGAATAAGTCGAGAAAATGCATTTCCCTTAAATCAACACTACATAGTATTAGGCACTAATTTATAAGCCTACTTCTGATTAGACTTATACCTTAGAACCAGAAGCAAGTCTATGCCCCAGTTTGTCAAATGCAAGACAAGTAACAGCTGTTCTATGTCCAGAGAATGTAGTCAAGTTATCTCCAGTTAACAAATCAAATATTTTGATAGTGCCATCTGTAAAGCCTGCGGCCAGCATATGTTTATCAGGGCTTGCTGCTAGATATACCACTTCATGTTTGTCCCCTGAAATCACCTGAGCCTGTAATTAAATGTAAGCCAATTAGTTGGTATAACATATTTCCAGAATTATTTTCATTTTATTTTATTTCAATAGAATGGTAGTATTTGACAAAATAATAATTAAAAAAAAAAAATAATAATAAGTTATACATTTGTAAATTTATTTTTTTGTAGATCAAGTTTCAAAAAATAACAACAGAGAAATTTTGTTTTCAATAACAAAAAAAAAAAAAAAAAAAATTCAATAAACTAACACAACAGGTGATTATGATTGAATAAATAAGCAACAAAAAAAAGAAGTTTGATAAGATACATATATGGCAAGATGAATAATAAAGTATTTAGAAAGTGAAAAAATATTTTTGTTTTAAAATTTATGTGTAGTGGATTCGTCACACACCACTGATATTGCAGAATCACAATATTGCCATAAGAAAGAGATATAAACAAGGAAGAAAGCTAACTATAGATAAACAACATTTTGTTCTTCCTCCTTGGCACTGTCAAACTTTTATAATGGCAAATTACATAAAAGACGTTGACTACACTAAACTATTATTGATTTAATAAATAATTAGGACATGGTGTGTTTAACATACGCAACAAATATTTGGCATCCAGTTTAGTTAGATTGGTTTTATTTAAAACTGTTTTAAATTATTTATTGGTTTTATTTTAAACTGTTAGATTGGTTTTATTTACATATTAAAACTGCTGTTGTTTTCTAATGACAGATTCGTGAATTACTCCATTTCTCTTATGGTATCGCAACATAATTTTGATATGTTCATTTTTTGTGTGTGCAGTCTGAATCCAGTCACATGCACACAAGGAGAAAATATCTATTCATTAATGTATTACGTTGTTCACAAATTATGCAGGGTGAGATTTGTAAATTTTAATGTGATGGATGTGTACAGCAAGGGAATCGTGTCCAGTGTTCAATCAAAAGTTTGCTACCAACTGGTTTCGTTTCCATCCAGGAGCTTCCTATTTCCTTCTACTGTTTGTTATATTGACATCCTAGGAAAACTTCTGAGTTCTACTATTGACAGGCCTTCTGCTCGTCTTGTAGTTGTATGATCCCCCCCCACACCACTGCAGAGCTGTACCTTATTTACCAGATGGTTTACTGCTTGATTCCCATTTATTTTCATGTGAATTATTGTCTTGCTATTCCCCTGGAGAGTTGTTGTCTTCCTTTGTCTTGCTGAATAGATATATTACATCTCTCATTTCTTTTATTGTTTGGTTTGTGACCCGTCTATTTGATGCAATGCATTGTATTGTATATTTGAAGTTTATAATGAGTACAGCTCTTTTGAAGGCTAATTTTCTAAATAGCAGTTCCTCTAGGGCAACGGATATTGCTTTAATTTCTCCATTTGTAGTTTGTCTTGTATTCACCTACAACAACAACAAACAACTACTGTTTTGTTGGGAGAACAGTTTAAAGTAAATTCCTGGTCCTGCCTTAACATTCAGTCATGTTACCATTGTCAGGATATCTTTTGTTGGTGGTGGGTAATAAATGGTGTCTCTTGTAGAAGCAAGGGGTATATCTTGCTTTTATCTGCAAGGTTGGTGTTAATTATTTGGTATTCAATTGGTTTACTTGCTGCACAGAGTGGTTGTACTGAAACTGAATGTTAGGTTAAGATGATTCAGATGTTCATCAGCAGTGCTAATTGGTAAGTTTAAGATCATAAAGTGTGGAGTGACAGGGATTGTTAATTATCATAGGGATATTAAAATTATAACAGACTAGCACTTAACATTATTAGTAGTTTTAGTTTTGAATGAAATATAAATTGATAATTTTGTTACTTATATTAAATCAATCTATCCTAACATGTTCTAGTCCACAAATATTCCTTGTTATTAACATTATAATGCTATGTTCTTGAATTCATTAAAAACAATATGTAAAGGTTTCATTCACTTGTAGGGGTTTTTTATTGTGGGGGTTGAATGTTTTGGGGGGATATGCGTGGGCCGGTGTATCTGCTTGATTATGTGATCCTGGGCTGTCAGATCGCGTGGTAAATTAATAAATGTACACTGGGCGAATCTCAATCTAGGCTAGCCATGTTTGATGAGATCTAAATCTAAAACTAAATTACTTAAAACAACACCAATTTAGACTAAAACTAAATATTAATATAAACTACACTGTATTGGCACAAGATAACGGACTAACACGAAAGGCCTAACATGGCATTATGTTAGTTCAACTAACAATAATATGGTTCCAAAAACAAGATGTGCCCAGATATAAACCCTAGGACCGTACCCTAGTGGATTTAGCAAGGCAAACTTAATATGTAATATAAACAATATAGAACATGATTTATCAAAAATAAAATTAATTAATTAATTAGTGCTTATCGACACAATTTTAAAATTACCTACCAAATTCTCAGACTTTCAACCATATTATCTGATACAAAAACTCTGTAAATGGCTTATCTTTACTAACTGAAGTAATGTTTGTTAAGTTACCAACCTTTTCACCAAGCCGCATATCCCATATTATAATATCTTCAGAAGCACCGACAGCCAAATACCTTCCTTCTTGTCCATTTAGAACAACAAATACAACATTACATCCAGGACTTGCTATGATATTGAAGCTCCCTGCAGGTGAATATCTTAAATACTGTTTCGTTAAGCCCATTGTGACCTATTTATTACATAACATAAAGTTAATATTATATAAATTACACCTCCAATTCTGATTTAATATTTAATTGAGAATAAAACTAGGTTTATAAAATTGATTTTTAAGGATAAGATTTTGTTTAACTTTATTGTGTTGAGGTTTTTAAAACTACTTGAACCAATGTAAAAATTTCTAACATGGGCTTAATGATTTTATTACTATTTTTTATCACAGTTTCAGCCTTACAAGAATTTAGTTGATGAAATATGTACTTCCACCATTACACAATCATTGGATGGTCATCAAAGTTACAAGAATTATTATTAACAACCTACATTTTTTGTCTTTGGTGCACTTACTGTAGTGCGATTATATGATTTAAAGGAAGAAACGTAACAAAAAACACAAAGTTCAATCTTTGGCGAGGATAAAACTATGGAGAGCAAATGACTCAACACAAATTTGAAATTTGATCAAGTTAGATCTTATTACAATACGGTATTAAAAAACTTCATTAAAACTAGTTTCAGTACAAATGTAGTTATTTTTAAAGTAAATGTGAATTGTACATCCCGTAGCAATTTAATATTGAAATTTAATGAAATCGTGTTGTACATACCTCATTTTAAAACAATTGGTACATCCTTTACCTGGCCAAACCTTTCCACGAAACCGGAACACGACGCCATTAGAACTGATTTCAAAGGACCGCTTCATATCGCAGCATTGATATCGCACCTGTACGATGGCCTTGCGGGCCTTGAATTATATGTTTCTTGCTTTCTGAGAACATCCTTATGACCGTAGTAAAATATGAAAAAGTTTGGGGTTGACCAAGTAATTGCTCAGAATTACCCCCGGAGGTTATATATATCATTATATATAGGCTATATAGGCCCTATAGCCACCTGGACAAACCTGTTCTTAGTCATAGTAATGATAGAATGTGATGCATCTAACTCATAAGCTATTCCAATTCCTATGAATGTGAAGCATTGTCATTACACCCTAACCTTTTAATGTGTTGATTTCGTAGAATGTGTTTTTGAAATTGCGATTTTTTGGTGAAAAAGTTAACTCTGCATAGAAAACTTTTTTTATTTAAGAAATAAGGTATATAGAACAGGATTTTTTTTTTTTTTTAATTGCCAAAAATACTTAAATAATTATCAGAATAGAAGCCTAATCGGTAATTGTTTACTGTAACTGCAACTGGTCTTTTTGGGACCATGATCTACCATGGTCTTTCTTAAAAATCATGATCTATGTACCTTATTTTTTAATAATAAAATAAGTTTTCAATGTGGAGCTAACTTTTTAACAGAAAAATCACGATTTCAAAACTACAGAATTCAACGCATTTATAGATCTCCGAAGACAAGCAACTTTGAGCATGGTTAGTACTTGGATGGGTGGCCACTTGGGAACGCACACACAATTTCTTCTTTTTTTATTTACACGTGGGTCAAAATTTATGTACAAACCTATTTTAATGCGTAATTCACTAAATGGACCTTAACCTAGAAAAGTTGAAATAATGTTTTGTTTTTTTGTGAACAAGTTAGCTCTGCGGTGAAAACTTCTTTTATTAATAATAAATAAGGTATGTAGAACACGATTAAAAAAACCCGGTTGCCGTTACAGTAAACAATTACTGCCTAATCTTTCACATTTAATTAACCTGTCAAAATTCACAAAGAAGAAGATTATTGTGAAGACTATAGAAAAACAAATAGAAAATCCAAGGAGTTGATGGCACAAATCTGGAGATTTTGCTAAATAAACTTATAAAAAAGTGAATAGAAGCCTCATTTTTCAGAAGGTAACGTTGAGATAATTGTTTGAAATTAGAAATCTAGAATATCCAAGGTTTACACTCCCAACCATAAAAGTAACTAATAAATAGATAGTCCAATAAGAGGCCTACAATAAAATTTACTTTTTCACATAAATTTAGAATTTTTAATTAAAGTTATACATAATACAATATTTATTTCATGACTCAGTCTTTAAATAATAAACATGTCTTCTCTATATTTAACAAATTAAAACAATAACTTAATACTTTACTTACAACATAACCATAAAATGTATTGAACAGTAAACACTACCTATGAGTATGACCTGTAAGCAGTACGCACATGTTTTACTGAACCTTCAAAACTCTCAATGGTTCCTAGATTATGCAATCGAACTTATTGAAATGTATATAACAGAAACAACTTTATAACATTTAAGAAAAGAATGTTATTGGACGAAATTATATGATTTACAATACTTAATTAATTAATAATAATTCCCCCCCACAGAAAATAATTATATTGAACCATACTTAACAAGAAAAATACCACAACCACCAATAATATCGATATAAGTATTTTTTTAATGATCTTAATATTGACTTATATCTGTTACAGACATTGGAGAGTCCGTTTCTAATCAGCTGTTATTTAGTGGCGGTATGTTTTAAATTGTAATTTTAATGAACTTTTCATTGCACTGCAATATGATTTAGGCTATATTGTTGTTTTTCAATATAAACATCAAATACCAGAAGTGGTGATTTTTTGTTGTTATCCGAGAGCACGACAAAAAAATAAACAGCTGGCTCACAAGAAACCTTCAGTGTAATAAGCTCAAAATAAACAACAATACATATAATAATGTTGAAAAAAAAAATTGATCTATCATAAGACATAAAAAAGAAACAGGAAACAGAATAGCAGGAATGGAAGAACATTTCAATAGGCCTACTCCAAAATGTACTTTCTAACAAAAGAATCAATATATTGGAAAATGCAACAATAACAATTATTGTACTTCAGTATTAACAGTTTAATAGAGCTATGATTTAAGTGGCAAGAAAATTACAGTTTTAGTGATAACTATATTTATTTTTTAATATTCAGATATTTATTTGTGTCATACTTTGATTATTTCATGAAGATTTTAAGATATATCTATTTCGTACTACTTACCTATCAATTTCTACAACTTGCTAGCTAGTTACATGTACTTCAGGTATTTACTTAGTGTAAATACACATGGAGTGTAACTTAGCTTCTGTATACAGAACAGAATCTGGTATGTTATTGGGAAGTTTGAATTTCTGCATACGAAATTGGTTTAATGCTCTCAGACATCCAAAATCTTTTAAATCCACTATTTTGGATTAATATTTTCCAAAATAGTGGATTTAAAAGATTTTGGATGTCTGAGAACCTCCCTCCACTCTTGTCAATTTCTCCATCACTTGTCTTCAGTTCCAAACTCTTACCTTTATCCGATCAGCTTCAGTCATACCTTTTTTTCTTCAAGTCACCTTTTTCTTGGTGTTCCTCTGATTCCTCTCTCCTTTGTATTACACTGGAATATCTTCTTTGCTACCCTCTACTCTGTTATTCTTATTATGGGTGTTGAAAAATTTTCTCCAATATCCCTGGCTTAGCTTCAACTTCTCCAATATCCCAGAATTTCAACTTGCTTAGCTTGTGTCAACCACTCAGTATTAGTAGTTCATATTGCTTAAGTTGGAAACATTGCCAACTTTTATTCAGTTACAATCAAGTTTTTAAGATAACAGTTCATTTTGATATTTGGTCCATTTCTTCTGATTAGATTTCATTTATTGTGATTTACCACACTAGTTTGCTTTCTTAATCTTCCTGTTTCATCAAAAATTGAACAATACAGATGGACCTGTATTGAGAAATTAGAACTTTATTAGAACACTGTAGGCAGTTTTTTTACCTCAATCTTACTAGAAATTTATGAGGAGATAAAAATCAAAACGATTTGTTCAGGATATTTAGAGAGTACATAATATGAACCAAATAGTAATTAGAACAGTCTTTGAGAAAATGAAATGTTTGTAATTTTTATTGTGACGAGTATTCATATTTTTATTATGGCAATTTATTTAACTCTACAAATAGGAAAATTATCAATTTTTAACACAATCAGTCATATGGTTTTGGAGAAATCAGTACATATCAATATACAGACACATACATATACAATAAAAATTTGTTTATTCCTCAAGAGAATTCTAAATAGATATATTCACAAAAATATCAACATTAGTCGCATAGTTTTCACATACCATGAAAAATAAAAATAATTTGATATACAATTAAAATTTATCTAAAGTAACTAAATTACCAACACAGTACTTAAAAAATATAAAAATATAGCTCTATTTGTTATTAGTAAATATATGTTGTAATTAAAATAAAACAGTTTTGTATCTCAATTATCACTATAATACAAAATCTAGACTAACGAGATTTGGCTTGTATGTCAACACTCTAACCTCAGAGCCACATTTCTTCAATCCTTGACTTTATTTAGATCTTCTATTCAGTTATTAATTGATTTATTCCTAGAATGCAAAAGTGTACAAAGATGAGGGTTGTTTGGAAAATAAGTTCCATTTCTGTCTGGTACGTAGAGAAGTGAGGGTAGTGGTGTGATGACCATTTCACAGCTGTGTAGGCACGGTCATTCAGCATGTTTTCCCGTCAATGTTCAAAAAAGCCGTTGAAAATTCCACTGATTGGGAAGTATGTGCTGTTATTAATTTTTTGTGGGCAAAGAATTGTACTGCAGTAAATTGATCCTAGCAAACTTTATGCAGTGTATGGGAAAAAATTGTCATTTGTTCCAAAATGGATACTAACATCCATGATGAAATAATAAGTGAGAGACCATCTCTTTTGACAGATGAACTTATTGAAAAAGTGAGTGAGAAAACCAGTGTTACAAAATTACGCTATTATTGGACCTTTTTCGTCAGATATCACGAACAGTTTTGTAAGATGGTAACTGATAAGCTAGACTACCACAAGTTTTATGTGTGCTGGGTGCCTAAATTTCTCACTTTGACCACAAAATCAACAGCATGGGTGTGGTGTTAAATTTATTTTTAGGCTGATACAGAAGGTGATGATTTCCTCAGTCATATTGTGACAGGCGTTGAGACAATATATCAACATAGAGACAAAAAAATCAGATCACTGCAAAAAACCTCTAAAGTGCCAGGAATAATTTTCTGCAAGAAAATTCATGGCAACTGGCTTTTATGACAGAAAAGGTGTACTTCCGATGGATTTTATGAAACAAGCCACTACAATAAACTCTTAGAGGAAGCTGTAAGAGCCATTCACAGCAAACGGCATGGTATATTGAGTTCTGATATTGTTTTTTTTTGCATGACAATGCTTGTCTGCATACTCCCGCATGTACCTAAGGCCTACTGAACTGCAAATGGGAGTTGTTTGATCGTACTCAGTACAACCCTTGGCTCCTAGTGATTATCAACTTTTTCCTAATATGAAAAATTAGGGTCACAATGATTTGAAAACAATGAGGAGTTGAAGGACAGATTAAACGCATAGCTTAAGTCATAGGTGGTGGAATTTTATGACAAGGATATTAAAGAACTTATTCATCGATATGACATGCGCCTTATGTAGCATGAAATTATGTGAAAAATTAAGCGAGTTGTAACTTTAGTTTGTGTAAATAAAAACCTCAAATTGTATTGGTGTATTTTTTATACAAAAAAACATACACACACACACAAATAAAAAAACGGAACTCACTTCCCTAACAGCCATCGTACTTAAAATAAAAATAAAATGTATGTACTAAAATATTATATACAAGATATCAGCACAAAACTTAAATTATATTTATAGGCTACTTTTTTTTTGCTTTGCAAATGATTAAAATAAAAAATGTTAGATATACAATGATAAATAATACTTTCTGGCTTTATGTGATATGGTAAATACTAAAAACAACTAAATATAAAATTTATAAATAGTGAGCATATTTGTGCATTAATAAACTATAAACATAATATAAGGTTTTACAATATGAATCATAGATAAGTAAATTTCCATACATAGAAATACAATTTTCTTATGAAGATTAAATGCATATAAGCTCACTTAGAACTAATAAATAATCCATTAACAATAACGTGGTCGTGATTTCTTCTTAACTTGTTTCAAATAAACGAAGATCAAGTTTGAGATGGATTTCCCCTGATTCAACTTCATATAGAGGTAGGAACTTGATTATAGGCCCTTTTGAATTCATCGTAGAGCTTAGAATGTCTGATACTCTGATTTCAGTTCTTCCCAAGAATTCTAGAAAAGAAATAAATTTTTTTAAAGGGATCATGGTACTTACCCACCTCCATCATCCAATGTAGTACAAATAGATCCTCTCAATGTAGTGGGAAAAAGTTGGTTTCTTGGGCCTTTCAGGAAATGTTGTATTGCTAGATTAAGCGATCTTATCCTAAGGTTAAGTTTGTTTAAAACAGTTAACTTTATAATTGTGTATATCACTACTTTTTTGATGTTGGCTAGGCCCTTGTGTATATATTGAACAGTCTTTACTCGCTTTGCTTGTGTCAGTGTCTCCAAACTGGCAGGCCTCGAAGCTGTATATGTGAAGGAACATCCACTCGCTATGCTGATGTCAATGACTTGGTTCTGCTGGATCGGTAGTTATACGAATATCCCATTTTGTATAAGATCAGGGTTTGAAATTACATTTTTTATAATAGCTATTTGTAATTTTAGAGAGGTGGAGTTGGTATCATTATATGTAGAATTTTATTGAAATCTGCAAATTTTTATCTAATGTAAAAAAAAACAAAACAAAAAAACAGATCAAAATAGCCCCCATTTGACATTTTAAACTAGATTTTTGAATAAGGTTCTATATGATCATAATATAGTAGTCCCCTTTACCAAATTTCATGTTCCTAACTTAATTTTTGTAGATGATGTAAGGACGACAATGACGATGAACTGGCGGTTGAAAATCAATTTTCCTGTAGCAATGAATTTTAAAGATCAATCAAAATATAGAGGTCGAAATTGTTGTAGATTAACAAATATACTTCGAATACTGGATAAATAACAATACTTAATCAGTACATAAAGCAATTAGATATATATGCTTACATGTACAAGACCTGAAAAGATGTTAATTTTCATAGTTCCTCATGAAATTAAAAACAACAACCTTTTCTATTAGTGATAAAGTTGTATAAGAGTTTATAGGGATTTAATATATTCAAAATATATATTAAGTAAAATACAGAAATAATAAGTTTAAAATCTTTATTTGAACTCTTTTCTCGTAACTTCAATTAGTCACTTGATTGTGTTACATTAACAATTGAACTTTTAATCAATTGGGTATTTGTTTCTATAACCTAGTTATAACAGCTAATGATATTAAACTGTCTTCAAGGCTTTGTATTATGAAATATGTTAATGATCATATGGGATTGATCATTGGGACTCATCCTTCGGTAATTCATTGAAACCCTAGGATGAAGCTTATCTGAAAATTGTGGGGTTAAAAGAGATCGCCACATAGCACAGATTATAGTTTCCAATTTCCAGAACTTTATAGGGACTCTAATAAAAGGATCATTGGATTCTATATTAAAATTGGATTTTGAGTTGTATGCTGCATCGTTTTTCCAAAATTAATATGTTCCATGGTCTTTTCCAAAGCTTTCTTGAAGAGTCTGATACGTTCACTGCAAATACTAAAACAAGACTAACTCAGTGTTAGCAGAGAACATATTGGATTCCTCAAGAAAGCCTTGATAAAGCCTATTGAAATAGGGTTGAAACATCTGCAATAATAGAACAAACACTGTAGCTTAAAGGCCAGAAATTGTAATTTTAATAATGACAATCGCTGTGAAAGCCTAAAGTTTTGATTATTGGATTCATCAAGGTCCAAATTGAGGGACTCAATGTGATTGATTCGAAGGGGTGACAGTTGAAATGACTCTAGAGGTAATCAAAGATATCCATCTTGTAACAGCTTTACATTTTAGCTACGTTCCAGTTGAACCAATAATGTAACTCTTAGTGTGTTCATTAGGAACATACTAAGACTTTAGTGAGGACTTTAGGTCTGTTAACTGGATACTTATACCAAATAAAAATAAAGGAGTATAACATAAGTAATAGAATAAATAGTCTGTTGGTTCTGCTGTAATAGAACAAAGTTGGCAGAACACCTCCTGTGTAAATGTAAGGTGTTTTCTTGAAGAGACTTAGCAACCAAAAGTTGTAACTTGTATAACTATTTTGGTATCAAATTATTACTCTAATATCACAAAAATAAAAACCTGCACAAAGAAGTTCAATATAGTAAGCACCCAAATACGTAGAGGAAAATGAGAAGGCTGGCTATCTTGTCAAACAAGGAGTCCCAAACTGGTGTGTGGTATCAGTCACTTAGCAGCTGTGAACACAGCCAATCAAAGGGCCAGGAAAGAGTAACATAGAGAAAGGTAGCAAAATGTGCACACACTTTATCAAGCTAATTTCACAAAAGTTCAGACGTTCTTGGGCATGATACTCAAGCAAAAAAAAATAGTTTCAGACCTCAATTATATATATATATATATATATATATATATATATATATATATATATATATATATATAAAGGAGTTGAGGTTTGAAATTGTTTAATAAATCATTGTAACTCAATAAAGAAAGTAATCTAATTAAGTTTAAATGCAAATTAAATACATTTCCCCTCCAATAAAAATATTCAGTTTTGGAGTATTTGGAAGAGTCAATGAATTTTAAAATTTTATTTTATTGTTAAAGCATCCATTTGTTGTATTTATTTAATATATCTTTGTTCAATTATTGTTAATCTATTCTGTGTATTATTGTTCATTTATTGTGTTTATTAAAATTAATTTCTTGTTCTGTGTAAATTATCTGTCCTGAAAATTTCTGAATACATATTTGTGTTGTTTTATTGTATTATATTATTATAATCTTATTGTGGACTGAATTATTTATTGTTCTGATCTTAGTCAATTGTTTATTTATTGTTTGTTATTATTGTTAAAGAAGAAAATACTTTTAAATTAGTTTAAATTTGATTACTGGTTTTCCAAATGTATTTTTGTTTACGACCAATAAATAAATCAAGAGACAAGCTTAGAGTCCCTGGTAAGGCTTAACTAGAACATGTTAATTTGGAAGATGCTTTCACAACCAGATGAAAATATGTCTCTTCCACAGAGATTAAAACTGTTGATTGAGTGAGCGGGCAAGTGAATCCGTAAAGCACATCATATGGACTGCTAGTCACTACAATATAGGAGAAGCAGACTCATTGTACAATGTCAGTCAGGGGATGGAAAAAATACTAGCATAGGCGATAAAATTCTCAAACTAGTTACTGGCTAGGTCTAAAGGGAGTAAAATAAACCTTTGGTTGACATGCACAAGGCTTTCAGCTTCTAGATCCCCCAGATATCAATCAGCCATGCTCTTAATGGATTGCACTATTATTGGAGACATTCTGCAATGTCTAGTAGAATTTTCAAAAGTGTGACATTTTACCAAAAATTTGATCTACAATAAATTATTTAAAAAAATATGTTACAAAATTAATGTTAATAAAAGAATGTTAGTATAATTTAATAAATTACAATTTGTGAATGATGTTCGCTATCCTAAATATTTTCTCTGCATACGAAATATCATGTTTCTAATAAAAAAAAAAAATCAGCTATTACACCTATTTGTTATAAAAAAAAAAAAAAAAAAAAAAAAAAAAAAAAAAAAAAAAAAAAATACTATTTATATATTATTAATATCCTATTCAACATATTTATTGATTTAATAAATAAAATAAAATAATCTTCTGAAAGTAAGGGAGATCATCTTTGAAACGTTTATCTAAGCTCAGTAAAAACACAATCTGCAGATATTCTTTAGTTCCTATGATGACTGTGCTACTATAAAAAGTGTCTATAAAATTTAATGTTTAGTTGCGCTTTTTCTCGTGGTATGCTCTGTAATTTAAATATTTTTAAACATTCTTGACACATTCAGTTAAATTACACAATTTATTCTCATTAAAAAAAAAATAAAATTCTATCCATTTGATGTACAATATCGTAAAATAATAACTAAATATTCTTACCATCAGGAGAGAAATAACCCTTGTCCAGGACAGTAACACACAGGACATCTTCATTCATATTCTTCACCAGGAATTGCATTGAAGCGTTCCATTTAGTTTCTGACCCAGATGTTGTAGACACAGAAGTTCTATTCTCCTGGTATCCCATACTTACTTCACAGTAGATTTCCCTTTTGCCTGTGTTTTAAACAAATAATTTTTCACTGTGTAATATTGTTAGGATTGTAAACTAACATAATATTTGTAGGCATAAGAAAGTATCTGCTGTTATGCTGACATGATAGGCATCTGTCTAACAGCTTGTCTCACAGCTAGACTTTGTTTTTAATATGAGCAGATTGCCAACTACACAAGATCATTCAATTACTGATTCATGTAGGTCCAAGATATATGAAGGAGTTACTGAACCATTTCAAACTGCTGCCGGTATGTTATTAAGACAAAAATAATATGATAGTTCTGTGTGCATAGTTTATTAACATTCTTCGTTGTAACTTTATTATGTTGCTTGTTTTTAAATTTGTGTTTCATATATTTTTATTTAAGAAGACTTAGACCAATACAATTTCCCTATCTTATCCATAGTAAAGTACAGAATATTTCCTACGTAACTAATGAACAAATTTTATCACAGATTCTATACACATATGTACATTTTTTGATTTTAGGGATTTAATAATATTTTGAATGGGAGAGGATTTATATATTAACAGGGTGATTTTTATTGTGATTGTGGGCACTATTAGTATATCGTAAACTATTAATCTGATAAAAAACTTTAAATAGGACCGTCGTTACTTTTTTATATAACTTACAAATATGTTTTGCAAACTTTGAAAAATAGTTGCCATTTTCTAATATGACGTTTGAAGCATTTTCAGCAAGCGATTTTCCATCCTTCCCATCGTTGAATCAAGATAAAAGTGTAAATACCCATAGTCTAATGCAAGATAAAAAATAAAATAAATAATTTGTGCAACGAATAAAAACTTGCTAAAATCTAGTGTATTTATAAAGCTAAGTATAAAACACAAACAAAATGTTAAAAAATTTTTCTTTAACAAAGCACTGATTTTCCATAACAAGTGCTCAAACAAACCACCATCATTTACTATTCATGTATGAGCTCCTACGAATACATTGTTTCTCACTTTCAATATCAAATGATTATTAATGATGTGTAAAGTTTCGCAATTGTCTTTTAAATTAATAAATCTGAACCATTCGTTTGTTAGTACAAGATAATATTTATAGTACGGATAATATTTATGTTTATGCAATACTTTACCTAAGGAACTATATTACACTACCATTAAATCACTTGCTTCCCTAATTGAAGAAGTAGGATGAGCTTCAAAATATGCAATGATGTTGGTATCTAACTCCTTAGTAATAAACATGGAGTGGCGATGTTGCCATGTTTTTCTGAATGATTCAAAATTTCTTACATTGGAGTCTTTCAATTTCAAAATTTTATGGTTAGGAACTCATCTATTAGGATATCTTTGAATTTTCATCACACCAAACATTAACTTTAGGTGAGTCGCATATTTTCTCAAAAATTGTATGTGGGTTTTCAGATCCCCATATACGTGGATCATCTAAAAATGATTAGTTTTCATCAATCTTGTTCAACATTTCAACACCGAAATTAAAACGTTTTGCACCATCATCAGGTTTCAATTCCTGCAATAGCTAGATTTTATTTGCGTGTAATATCAATCTTTTGAGTAAAACTTTGTGAATTGTTGTTTTTGTAATACCTAACTCTAGGTTTCATCAAGGTATTGATTTCTTAGGACTTCTGATTGCAGATTGTCTAATAAGTTGAACTTTTTCGTCTGATACACTTGGTCTGCCAGATGATTTCTGCTTTTGAACTGATCCAGTTTCATCAAATTATTTGAACCAACGTCGTATGTTATTTTCATGTGGTGGATCTTTTCTGTATTCATGTCGAAATGCATGTTGTACTGAAATTACAGACTTGAATTTAGCCAGCAACAAAATACACTTTGCTTTTTCTTTATTAGAGAACGTAATAACACACTCCACACAGAACACTCCAGAAAACACAAAACACACTACCACAACAATACAAGAACTAATTTTGAGGTTACAACGGCTGTTAAACAAACTTTTGGGTTATAGGCTATCAGTGATACCAATACAACACGATAAAATTTCTCTACTGTCTTTGTATGAATTAATAAAAACCCCACCATTCTGTTATGATAACCCTGTATATAATCTTTTAAACATAATTCAGAAAACTTACCACCAATTGGGGGTGGTTTGAGACGTTGTCCTTCCAGTACAACTACGAGGATGCGCCCGACTGCACCAAACTGAGCTTGTTCTGTAAATATTTTAATAAACTGTAATTTGACTGGTAAAATCAAAAATATCATAATAAATCTATACAAAAATAATATGTATAAGTTTATTAATAATAGAATAAACGATACAAAAACATTGCACAGTTCTCACATCTATACAAAAAATCAAACAGCAAATGTCAGCAAAAAAAGGTATTTGACATTACACCTTCACCAAATATGTAAATTTGAACTATCTATCAAAAAGAGAAAATAAACCAAGGATTATCTTAGTATGTTAAAATTAGCTCATGCTATTAAATACTATTGAAATAAAAAGGTAATTTGAAAAGCTAGATAATATAACATTCAAACGCACCACCTTTTCATAGATTTTCAAAGTGCCTACAACAGTGTAATTAGAGAGGTGTTGAACAAAGATATGCTGGAAATTAGCATTCCCCCAAAACTCGTACAGTTAATCTGAGCAATATGTGCAATGTATATTCCGAATCCAAAACAATATGTCTAAGGAGTTCCAGACTCATAACGATGATTCATAAGTTCTTAGCTTGTCTTCAGATAGGTTGCACAGTATTTAACAGGAAGTTAAAATTTTTGGATGACGTGGATGTGTTTGGGAAGAAGTTTTGTTGACAATGAGGGAAGCTTTCCCAGATCTGGAGAGAACAGCAACTAAATTATGTCTATTATTAATGATGGCAAGATCAAATACATGTATACCGGTTCTCAGAGTCAACATGCTTCCCATATAAGAATAAATAAGTGTATGAATTTATCTATCTCGGATCCCAGATGAAACAAAAGCTAAGATTCATCACAGAACAATGGCAGCAAATTGGTGTTACTTCTGTTTGCAGAGGCATATGAAAGTAACATATTAAGCCATTATACAAGGTTCAGTCTATATAAAACTATTATTAAGCTAGTTTAGATATAAGCGTCTGAATCCTTGTTAAAAGCACAGGAGAGTGAGTTGCTGAGGTTTGGTGCGATATGGAGGTAAATGTATAGATTTTATGAACAAATTCAGAGATTTCTGATCTCTAAGACATTGATAGATGTTGTCAAATATATTAAAGTACATCATCTAAGATAGGCTGGTAATGAAGTAAGGACGACTATTAACCAGATCTCAAAAAGATTTTTGAAGGACCAGATATTTTTTAGAAGAATGATTAGCAGACGTAAGTTAAGATGGCAAATAGTGTGACAGCCGACACATTTTCCATTTTGGATACTGAGAAACTGGAAAATAAATGAAACTGGGTACAAAACAAGGAAATTGGTGGTTGAAGTTACGAGAGGAAGTTATAACGCTCCAGAAGAAGAAATGTGAAGGTTTACTTCCAAAATGTGTCAAACCTTACCAAAAATACAATTACAGTTTGTAATTTAAATGAACCCAAGTTAGTCAGTGCTATAATAATACAAAATTTAACACCTGGAATAATAACATTATTCACTACCCATCAATCCAATAGAATCACATATTTATTTGTATAAATAAGAAGGAATTATAAAATTTTAAATACATTTATTAATACAAATCTAAATACACATTATTATTTCAAATAATCGCCATTATCCAAAATGTAGAATATGCATTCCATTGGTTTACTTTATCTTTTATATTTTAGAATCTTGAAATAAAATGTAAGAATTTAATTTAATATCAAAATTAGGTCAAGGAGAGATCAGAATCAATCAAATCTAGTACCTTTTAAGAGTGCTTCAGTTATCATAGGAAGACCAAAACAGGATATCCTGGAAGAAGAAGAATTTTAAGAAAGAAAGAAAGACTAAAAATTGTATAAAGCCTTTTAAGTGACTCTAGAAACAGCAATTAAAAAAAAAAAAAGAAGAGTCAGACAACAGAGCTAGACAGAAGATAAAAAAATAAGTAAACAATCAATGTAATAAATAAATCTGTTTTGGGGAGTCAACCTTAAAGTATACATATTCCCATGGCACAAATTCTAATATTATCATTGTGCCCATTTCATCTTCATCAGTATAGAATTCAATAACTGAATTCTTTAAATAAAAGAATAATTAATTGAAGGAAAACAAATATCAATGTTTTAACATAATCATAAACTCTAGTAAAATATAAAGTGATCAATATTAAAATTATATTTAAACAAACCAAACCTTACAAGACTTCAATAATTAAGCTTGTAAAATAATTGTATATATACCGGGTGTCCTATAAGAGGTAGTTATTTTTTAATTAATATGTCGGACATATGAAACACTCTATAAACATGACACTTTATAAGTTTTATTACATAGATATGTAAAAAATACCCTCAAATTTCATTTTTGTATGGTCAATCAAAACAAAATGGCGGAATAACAAAAAAAAACCATTAATTTAATCATCTGGATAGAACCACTTCTTCCCACAATGCAATGCAATTAAAACGTGCATTGCTATGTGTTGAATCTTAATCAGCTGTTGTTTTGTTAACATACAACAATGAAATTTTTGTGTGATATTTAACCTCAAAACAATGAATTTTTCAATTGAACAAAAAGTAAAGTGTTGTTTTGGGCTGTTGCTTTTGAAAATGAATATGAAGTGATAAGGTGTTTTCGAAGAACCTACCCAAATGTGAAGAAAATAAATTTCCTCCCTATTTTTTTACCCTATTTCCTCAGTGAAGAAAATAAATTCATAAATGGAATCCTATGCTATTAGAAACTGGATCAGTTTCAAATACTATATATTTTCTAACACAGAAAATGAAGAGCTTGCATGTCCTACTTTACTGAAATCTCCAAACAGACCTAATTCATTTTGAGAAGTTGCATTTTGAACTAAAGTCATCAGTTCAAAGATATGCCAAGAAAAACATAAGTATAATCTCACTCTACAACAACAGATGATCAATTAATGAGACTGATTGAAGAGGAACGACTGCTAATACCTCAGCAATTTTTCAAAAGCACTTATGACTCTTTTTAGTTTCGTTGCTGACAGTGCATAGCTGTTGCCAGACATCAATTCAAATAAAGGTTAAATTTGGATCAAAATAATTTATTATTTTTATTTACTTTTAATATTAAGTTTTACATATATTCATGTTATCTGCAAATCAACAATTTGTAATGGTTACGCAATAAAATCATTTTGGTGAAAACGTACCATTATTCTGTTAATCCCCCATTTTGTTTTGATTGACCATAAGAAAACGAAACTTAATGTTACTTTTTTTTAAACATCTATGTAACATAACTGTAAAGTGTCAAGTTTGTGGGTGTTCCATATAGGCATATTAATTCAAAAATAGCGACCTCTTTGTGGGACACCACAGTGTCAAATTTAATTTAATTTAGTCCAAATGTTTAGGCTGTAAAGTACTGTACAGACAACAGGCAGACATGAATCCAAAATCTTTTCTTTTTTGTAACTTCAAAACTAATTTTTCCATGGAAAATAAACATTTATTTTTAGCAAACCACATAACATTTTCTAAACTATGAAAGCTCATAGTTCAAGACTTACTTGATTGTTGTTTTTGCAGTTTACACTTATCATTATGCAACACTTCTTTCTGCGCCTCATTGATCTTCTTAAGCCACAAAGTCCTGTCATTATGACTGACAGCATTCAAGCTGTATATAATTCGATTGTGTTCTAGTTTTATTTCCAGAGAGTCAGGTGTGACTGGAGTATTCAGAATAGTTGTTGCACTCAACAATAATGGCTGAAACAAAATGTTACAAGAGTTAGTGAACTTACAAACTTGTTCAGATTCAAAATAACTGTTATTGGTTTCCTTATTCAATCAATACATTCTAGAATGGGTAAGTCATGATAACTCTGTAGTAAACACTCATGCTTCTTTTTTTAATACTCATCATCTCATCTGGAGAAGTTCACCAAGGGCCAGTCTTTGATCTTATCAACTCAGAGAGGTTGATATCTTACAAGTCCTTAAAATACAACACATTTGCTCTGAGCTCTAAATACCTCATTCTATTATACCTCCCAGAGACTGTGGTATTAGTTTTTTTGTACTTATCATTATAAATCACTTCTGCACACATTTTTGATACCTTTAATTTTTTTATTCCATTAAGCAAAGCAATCAAATTTTAAATTAATAAGACTTCTTTTGATGTGCATTTACTTACTTCTTACTTCTAAGAACGTGAGCCCAGCAACAGATAACACCAATATCACAATGTATTCTGTACTCATATTTCAACAATGACTTGTAGTTGTTGTGAAGTCAATATTGTTTAAAGTAAGGTTTCCTCTGTATACACGAAATTTTCCTGTGACCACATCTGGAGTAAGTACATCGCTCTGCTCAAAGTTTATGATGTTATGTGACAATGTTTCCGATTTCGGACATCCTCAATTGCAAAAAGTGGTGAATCCAACACCAAAGCAATATAAATATTCCTCTTCTATTCAAATACTCTAATCGCATCAAGGTTGCAAGAAAACAAGAGTTGGTCAAATGAGACCTGATAGGAAAGAAGGAAGAGATCTAACCCAAGACTGCAAGAAAAAAGTGTTGATCTAGCTAGGTTCCTTGGAATGGCAATGAGCTCCTGAGAGGATGTAAATAAGAAAGCTAGCCATAAAGGATTTCCTAGATTTTTAGGTGATTTTCTAAGGTGATAATATACCTTTCATTCTATTTTGTGTTAACAAAAGTTCGCATTCTATTAGAATATGAGATGGTTAACAAAAGTCAAATTAAGTTAGAAATTTGATTAATTTTTTAAGCTGGTAAAAAAATGTTGGCGTAAAAAATATTTATGCAGAAGTGATCTATAATCATTGTTACTTGTAAAAAGTTGAAATCATATGGCAATTGGAGGTGAGTAAGTACAAAGGAACAAGACAATGCAAAGCAACCAAATTCTCAAAAGTTTTCAAGCCTAGATCAATCACATGTAAATAAACCACTTTGACATAAACCATATCACTTGAGCCGCATTGAGTACAAAAATGTTGTGAGCAGAGGCTCAATTTATAAATGTGACAGTGTTCCTCTCTATTAAGTATCAAAGTATTTTAATGTTTGTTTGAGTTTTTTATCATGTCTATGAGTAAGAATGTGTATGCTGAAAAACAATAAAGATACTTTTAAGTTTTACCAATCAATAGTGTCAAGTTTGAACTATTTATGTTCCATTCAAGCACATATCCGCAAGAACATTTAATTCCAATAAAAATCAAGCCTACATTTTTTTCTAGACATAAATCTAGTCTACAAAATCTGATAAATTACCTCTTTGTAAATTCTAAAGAAGAAACTGGAATGTCGTTCAAATGCGAAAGATTGTAATAAAGGTCGATTTGGCTGAGTTAGGAGCAACATGTCGTTCAGCAAGAAGCTTACAAGCTCTTTCCCACTTTTGCTCTGAAAAAAAAAAAAGAAAAAAAGAAAGAAGATAATAAATCATAATTAAAAATACATATTTATATTGACAACAAAATATACCATTTATATGAATTTAATGTATGGTTCAGTATATTTTTGTTCGGTATAAAAAAATTCATTTTATTTATGGACATCCACTGAATGGATTTTTATAATAAATTTGTGTTAAATTATAGTTCTACTAGAATGTACTTTCGGTGAAAAACATAAAAAAATTATAAAAGCTGTCAAAAGCCTATGAAAACCTAAATAGGTCTATTAATGTTTTCTAAGTTCTGGATATGTTCTGAATGTATTTAATGAAATTGCACTGCACTACAAAATTATTCTAAAAGAAGGATAAGCCTTTAAGAACTTATTGATATAGCCCAATTAAATCGAAATTAAACCTTCAACTGGAGTTCTACTGAACTGAATATATGAAAATTATAGACCTAACAGTGAAATAAGAGGAAAAAAATGCGAAAAGTTATAAAAAAGGCTACAAGATTATTAAAATAAGCGATTCACATTTTCTTTTAAATTTGGACATAAGATTTATGACATGACAAATGAAATGACTATAACAGTATGACTTAGTAAAGATGATGGAGTAAAAAATTCAAACACCCCAAGATAGCTTATAGGCTTTCATAATACAGTATCATGTTTTTGCTTAAATTTGAAGATCTTTAACAGATTTGAAAGATTAAAAACCGTAGATAAAGCCAAGATCTACACATACAGGCAATGTTGGGGAATCCTATATAATTACGCTAAGAGTATTTATTTCAACTTTGTAATAGAACACCCTGTTGCTGGAGTGGAAATGGAAATATATATTTATGCTTCTAAAGACGTGGTGCCGATACTCAACAAGCAGTTACATGACAAAGCTGGGGAAGCCAGATAAATCTTATTAAAGTCTATTTCATCATATTTATATCATTCAAAGAGTTACCTTTGTTAAAACACCATGATTAAGGAATTTGCGAGGTCCAACAGAATTAGTTAAAGAATTGAACACTAGAGGCTCTGTCAACCCTTCACAGACAACATGTGTTTGTAACCACTCGAGACGATCTGAATTCTCTTTTTCTCGTACTCCTTCATTTACCTGTACATAAAAATAGTAGTAAATGCTTTAATATATAAATTATCAACATGTAATTGATATGTTGACACGTTTTATATTTTTTATGTCCTAGAGTTGATAGCAAGAGTTGATCCAAATTACTGAAATTTAATGTGTATTATTTTTATACACAAATGATGGCAAATATCAGAATTAATGAACTATACCTATAATATGTACAATCTATGAGTATTTTTTTTGGACGTTGCACGGTAATAACGCCAACTAATTTTTGATCATTTAGCATTACCCAGAGGAAATGTACAGCAAAAGTATGTTGTATGTTGCGAGCGTGATCAATTTTATCTCCCTTTGAATGTGTCATAGCTATGGAAGCCCCAACAAGCAACTTTGTCGGAGAAGTGGGTCGTATGCCTTGTTGACTTTCACTCTGCCATAAATTCAATTTGTAGCAATAGACCAGCAGGACCTTTTCCATTATCTTAAATCATCATTATTATAATAATTTTTTCTTAAATTCTATAATTCCTTATGAATGCTTTACAATAAGTCTATTACTAAATTACTTACGCCTAGTAGCAATCTTGTGCTTAGTATTTATTAATACTTCATTACAGCTGTTACGGTATAACATACACCATCATCTGATGAAATAACACATTCACACAACACACTGATACACATTGCACAAAAATAAATAAAAATAAAAATAAAACAGTACCAAATATTTTGTTAATTTATTTTTGTGCAATGTGTATCAGTGTGCTGTGTGAATGTGTTAATTCATCTGATTACGGTATATGTTATACCAAAACAGCTGTAATGAAGTATTAATAAATAATACTAAGCACAAGATTGCTACTAGATATAAGTAATTTAGTAATACTTATTATTTTTCTGTTATTTCTGATCATAAATAAGTGAAAAGGATTAAAAATTAAAATGTATTTCATATAAAATAATTATATATATTTGTAAATCAAAATTAATAACAATTAACAGTATTTTCAAAGTTCATTATGAAGGAAGTATAAAATTGGCTTATATTATTCCAATGCCAATGATATAACCTAACTTAATCCCAACTGTCCTTGCATGCGGTTGTTAAACAACTAATAGTTTCTTCTTTGGCATCTGTTAAACATGCAAATTCAAAAAATTCATGTTGTCTATGTTAAAAGTAGCTAATTGTTAACAAAAACTTCTACAATAACTTTAATCAGCTGATTTTAAACAATACTTTTTTTTAAAACATAGAGGTTGTAAAAGTCAAGTATATTTTGATCTTAAGAGTGTTTACAGAAAACATTATAATAATTAATTATGATCTGAAATAACAGAAAAATAATGATGATGTGAGATAAGGGAAAAAATCCGACCAATAGACTATGACCTGATTCTCACATCCCGTAAATGACTTTAGCGTTTTGGTATGGCAGAATTCACCATAGTGGTAAGTACAATGAACTTGTAGCCATGATGATATTACTGGTTGTTGATATACAACAGTATATAAAGGAACTCTACCGTCAGGAGGCATATGTGAAAAATTGAAACCATTAATATTGAATGGTCCGTTACCAATGAATAAACCAAGAGCAGAAGGTGTAGTGGAGTTCAGACTTTTAACTGGCCACAAATATTTGCAGACCCATCTTCACAGACTCGGTGTCAGAGATACAGAGATTTCCTCTCTTTATGGGAATGGAAGTCAGAACTCCAACCTCTTACTGATCTGCATTACCATCTTCCATTCTGAGTTTACATCAAGGAATCCTCTTGTCAGCGCTTACTGGGAAGCATGGTATCAGATGGGAGAAATGCTCAGGATGTTGTCCAAAGTAGAGTATCTATCATTATTTAGTAATTAAAAAAAAAAAAATTAAAAAACAGTTTACAAAAACAAAAACTCCAATAAAACTCTTCCTTTTAAAAGGAAAAATAGGAATTAATGAATATTAGTTTTAATAAAACAAAAGTAAACTACACTGACTGTTATAAAACCTGTTTTAATAATTGACATACCTGAACACAAAACTCCTCAGCTTTCGACAAAGCCTCTTCCAAATACTGCCTGTCAGGATGTCCAATTGGTGTGTATTCCAAAATCTAATAACAAAATTAATCAAATAACTGGTTACTCAATGTCTTGGAAATAAAGTATTACCAAATATTGCAATAGAAAGCTACAACGATACTATAGAAAATAAGGTATTTGTTGAAATACAATAAATTTAACTCTAAACTGGATGTAGAAAGGATAATTTTTGGTAGTTTTAGGATCAATGTAGTATGAATGTCTTATTATTTTTACTAAGGCTATGCAAATGTATTTTTTAGTGGTCAATAAAACAAATATAATAGAGTAATTAATATTTTTAAATTATTTACAATATATATATATATATATATATATATATATATACGTAGATTAATTGGTATATAGGGAACATGTATTGTAGTGGTGATGAGACCAATTTCACAACCACATTAGTGGTGACCGACCAGAAATATTAGTCAGTTATCACAATTATGACACATGATTAGTGATTAATGTTGATGGATTTTCATACTGCGGAAAAATTGTAAAATCTTACTGTTGTTTTAAAAGAAATTCCCTATTGTTTTTCTATTCCAGCAAAAACAACAGGGTATGATGTTGCGAAATGTATTTGTATAGTGTTATAGGTTATAGAAATTACTGGCCAAACGTATTAACACCTGAGTTGTTAAAGCATATTAAACAAATCCTGAAGTGCTCTACTGATGTGTCAATTCAGCATTTGTCACTACAGGTTGGAGAATTTTATTCAGTGTGTCAAAGGACTACTAAATGTCTAAAGCTATGGTTGTTCTGAATTTGTAGTAGTGTAAAAACTACGTCCTCTGGATTCAGAAAAGTGTGTCGCCGACTTTCTTTAGTGATAAGCCTTGATTCTATTTTTACAGGTACATTAACCCTTTCAGGAAATTTGACAAGATATATCCACATAATTTTGTTTCCTGCATAGGCAGTAGGTGAGGATATATGTTTAGAATTCATGGTGTATGGTGGATATATACGTCAAATGATTAAAAAACTTATAATAGTTTCAAATGTTTTTATACATATATTTCATACAATTATGATATTTTAAGGGTCTTTATTAGTAGAAGTAGTTTTTCTGTTTTGTGGTTGGTAAGAATGTTTCTGCCTTTGTATCAGATGTTGTTATGCTTGACATGCATAGCACAATAGCAGGTTTGTTTGGAGGAAAAGTGGTACAGTTGTTACTCAAAACTCTTTATGTAATGTTATGTTTTGTTTAGTATTGTGTATTCTTATTTGACAAAATGTCTTTCAATGTAAATAACCCTTATTTCTTAGACGATATTATTGAATACAAGTTTACAGAAAGAGATTTTTCTTGTTGATAAAATGACAAATGCAAGCTGATGGATATCGACAAAAGCTGACGGTGGTGACAATAGTGATCATTCTGATCGTAGCATTGTCAATTTTCTAGTATGCCTGGTGTGGAAAATACATCAGTGGAATTGGATTATATAGTGGTTAGAGATTGTGACTTTGATCAATACGATCGTGGTATTGGTGATTTCACTATAGATACTGAGCAGTGAAGTGATGACAATTTTGAAACTAGACCTGTGCCTGATAATTCAACAGTAAGAAATGATGAAGTTGAAACATATAATGACAATGAGAATAACAATGACAATAATAAGGGAAATGCTGGAAATAATGACATTCTACATGTCAAAAGAAAGAAAGAGTAAGGAGAGGGGGGGGGGAAAGACAAATCAACATAAAAATGGGGACATCAGGGTGCATAGTTTTCTGTAAAGTACTATTCTTATTAGAAACATTGACCCTGAGGTAGTTTTGCTTTTGTTTCTTGATATAATTCTAAAGCTATAGGTTGTGTTTTATTATTTTTTATGATGAAGTATTGAACAAAATATGTGCTGAGACAAACCTTTTTGCCAATAATAGGTGAGAGGAAAAATCAGAGTTCAAAAAATTAGGTAAAGGCTCTTTTGGGTCATTAAGGCCTACACCTATTGCTAGACCTGAAGGATTATTTTCCAGTCAAATGAGTAAAATAAATGCAGTTTCTTCCCATGTGTTTGACCAAGATAAGTTTTTATTACTATTTTGGAACTTGCACTTTAGCCAAGAAGAAGGAAATGATCGAGATTTTAAAATAAGATGGATTGTAAATCACATTAGATAAATATATAAACTTTTTTTAAACACGAATTTCTTGAATATATGTAGATGAAAGTATAATTTCTTTCAAATGCAAAATATCGTGTAGAGTCTACAATCCTAATGAATACATAAAGTTTGGACTGAAAATTTCTGTGCTCTATGATGCTGAGAATGAGTACATCTATCTATAACTTTAAACCATAATATAAAAAACAAGAGGAGAATTATGATGAAGACTACACTGACTGTGACCTATTTATGATTCCGTAGTAAAAGATACAGTAAATCCTCTTTCTGGGCACTATATATATATGTTGACAGATTTTTAAAACTGGTTGAAGAACTCCTAAAAATAAAAAATTTTAAAACAGGCACTATCATGCTAATCAGGAAGAAAATTCCCATACTCAGCAAAAAAATAGAAAAAAGAGAACTAGGACTGTGACTGCCGTTAATCCAAACGTAATGCTTGAGGTTGCACTTCACCTGGTGAAAGCTGAAATTTTTGTGAACTGTTTAAGCGACAACTCGTGAAACTAATTTTTTTTATTATGAAAGAAATATTAATTCATCTATGTATGATTAGCTATGCTAATAAGTTAATGAACGTTATTGTTGGTTCCAACAAGATGGCACAATATGTCATGCCTTCAATGAAGCAATGGAGATGCTCTGTAAGTTTTTCAATGATCATTACTCTCTTTTATCATACGTCTCTTCTTTAGATTTAGTTTTATAGACTATCTGAAGTACACAATGTATCATAAAAATCCTAAAATGTTGCAGAATTTACAGAACAATATCACTAAAACTGCGAGAGACATTACAATTGATATAATGAAACTAGTATCTAGAAACATATTTTGTTGGTCCGATTTGAGTCTTTTACAAAATGAAAGAAAATTCCAACAGCTTTTATAATGATTAATTTAGCTAATTCAATTTAAACATAAATATTTTATTAAATAAATATTTAAATCGGAGTTTAACATCCTTGTAAAATAACATGTGTATATTATAGAAACCTATGCTCTTAATTTAGTATTTAAACATACGAGGACTGTTTTTTTCCATGTCTGAATGGGTATAACAATAAACCTAATGCGAATAGTAAAATAAATGTATTACCAAAAGTCAAATTCATCTTTAGTTACTTTTCATCATAATCACCATATAGATTGAGACATTTGTCATACCGGTGAACAAGTTTTTCAATACCCTCTTCATAAAACATTGCCGCCAGCAACTTGAGATTAGTCTGCACAGTGTCTTGAAGCTCGTTGTCAGTTCAGAAGCTCTTCTCTCCTAGGCACTCCTTCAGTTCAGGATACAGGTGGAAATCGCTCGGCGTTAGGTCGAGGCTATACACCGGATAGTCAAAAATGTCCCATTAAAAGCTGTTTCACTATACCAGCAGTTTGAGGACAGGCGTTGTCATGGATGAGCACAACTCCAGAAGTGAGCATTCCTCTTCTTTTGTTTTGAATGGCTCTCCGCAACCGTCACAAAGTTGCACAGTAAACTGCTACATTTATCGTGGTCCCTGGCTGTACGAATTCAACAAGCAGAACACTGTGGCCATAATCTTCCTGTTGTTGAAGGGTTTTTTTGAATTATTTTGGTTTTCTTTAGTGAGCTTGAATGCATCCATTGTTTTGACTGTTCTTTTGTTTCTGGAGTATATTACAGAACCCATGTCTCATCACCTGTCAAGATCTTTTTCAAAAATTCTGCATTGTAACACTCAAGGAACGATAACGCTGATGCCAATCGGCGAGCTTTGTGGTTATCAGACAACATCTTTGGAACCCATCGAGCACAAAGTTTTGTGTAACCTAGGTGTTCCGTTACGATAGTGTAGAGGGCTGGTGTTGAAATGTTAGGAATATTATCAGGCAACTCATTTTATGGTAAACCTCTGATTGTTTCGAACCACTTGATCAACGAGGTTTATTTTTGCGACAGATTTGCGTCCTTCATGAACATCAACTCTTACATTTAATGCTTACATTAAGGAAATGGTGAAGCATCAAATTTTCTTAACCATTCACGCACTACACTGTCACTCATAAGGTTTTCACCGTATACTTGGGTCATTTTTCAATAAATTTCTGCTGCGTTAAGCCCTTCTACTTGCAATAACCGAATAACACTTCATAACTCATACTTGGCGGGTGAATCAATCGTAGTATCCATGTCTACGTGTTCTCAGATTACCTCGGAATGGCGTTGTACACTAGGCAGTGGCTGAGGTTGTGGTAGTGGAAGTGCTTCAGTTGTTTGCTGCTCAATGTTGCCTCCTACCTCTCAACCACAGCACAATCGGAGGTGAAAATAATAGCCCTTATACAATATTTGTTTTAATTTTAACAAGTCTTGTTAAATAATGTTTGTTACGTTGAATTTTATTGTACTTTGATTTGTTTTTATTTATAGATTTGTGAATAATTCATTGCATTGTAAAACGTTAAATGAATAATAAAGCAGATGTAATCAGGCGGCTTCCACTTACCTTTTGTATGATAAGTGGATATTTTGTTATCCTTTGCATAGGTTTTATAAGAAATGAACTAAGAGGCATTCCTTTAGTTCTGGGATCTGATTGACAAGTCTTACTGAGGGTTCTGAAGTCAAAAGATTCTTCAGTTAACTTCTGTAGGAGACTTGCCGCAGACAACTGACAACTGCAGAATCTAACGTACACAGTCATTCTTGGAAGCTGTAACAATAATTGATGAATAATATAGGTGGATATGGTTAAATAATATATTCTACTTAAATGAAACAATTTTTTTTTTTAAATTGTATATTTTGGTTGTATACACATTGGTTGTATAGCACATTGGATATATCGTTAGGCTTATAAAGTAAGACTACACTTCCCAGACATCATTTCCAGAAAAAGACAAGACCTAAAATATCAAATATCTAGAAATGGATCACACACAATGTGCAATTGTTAGTGCAAAATTAAAATTTATCAATAGCGCTGGAATATATATCTTTATTTATCACAACAAAATAGTCACATGACCATTTTAACTAATTGGAATAAAGAAATCATAAAATCTAAAACTAAGAGAGGAGTGGGTAAAATCAGTTAGAGATGGGAAACTAATTCAGTCAGGTCCAGATAATTAAATTTATTACAATCAAAAGTTTTAAAAGGAATCAAATGTCTCTAAAATTAATCATATATGTTTAAAAATATATAGTGTTACGAAAAGTGTATTTTTAAAATATAAAAGTGAACTGTTATATAATATATATATATATTTAAAGAATGTTTTTTAAAAAAAAGCTACGTAAAGAAGAACTGAAGAACTTTATTTTTTAAGTAAGCAAACCATAAGATAAGATAAATCTTACACTGTACGACAGAGTTTAGAAAAAAAGAATACAAAAATAATTATTTTTCAGAATTTTCTATGTATGTATTTAGTAATTGACTAACCTCAAAATAGTTAGCCGGAGTTGGATTTTTATGATACCTAAGAAAGGCAATATTTTGATGTGATATAACAACTATATTTTGAACAAATTGAAAAATAAAATTATATTGAAATCCAAAACTACTTTTGTTATGAGATATTATAATTATTTAATATATATATACATATATATATATATATATGTATATATATATATATATATATATATATATATATAACCACTTGTATATTTAATTCACTCACTCACTCATCTATACAAATTCTAACCTACTTTCAGATGAGCTAGAAACTTGAAATTTGGCAAACTTATAGCTTTTAGCCTGTAATCAACAGGGAAATTCCCAAAAATTAAAATTTAAAAAATTTAACCTCTGAATAGTACGATCTATCAAAAACGGATTGTACCAGCAGTCACAGATTTGGCAAGATCTATGACTTTTTCATATCTCCATCAGTTATATCTTTGAGTTTAGGTGAATAGTGTATATTTTCCACTAATTATTTAATCTTTTGGCACATTTATAGGACAGTTACTGGATGTGCCAATATGCCTGACAAATTTGATGATTCTAGATGTCCTAAAAGTGTAAAAAAAAATTAAATAATGGATGGAAATTATTTATTAATTTTTGATCTACAACTTTGATCCAATGACTCGTCAAAACTCAATGGGGGTCTTGGATCAAAGTTCCTGGGGGTTTGGGGTGTTTGGAATTATCTTGATATGAGTGTGTGTGTGTGTGTGTGTGTGTGTGTGTGTGGTAAATGGTGATATTAAGATTTAAAGTGTAAACGGAATTACTTTCCACAAGTACAATTTGATCTTAAATCCCAAGCATATCTCTGTATTTATTATCCCTTATTCAACTGGAAATACCTAAAACATGGACAAGCAGAAATTATTATTTTTAAAGATGTTATATTTTGAACAAACCTTAATAACATGTCCAATTAAAAAATTATACTAAATTGTTTGAGTCTTACAGAACCTACAAAATATTACAATTGCCATATAACTCAGTGTTAGTACAATTATCAATGTCCTAGTTTTACGTTGGAATGGGGTGAATTGCAACCATAAAAAATGAGACATCTCATAATGATACTGAAAAAATGAGACATCTCATAATGATACTGGTTTGTGTGTCTATTCACATTATAGTACAGAACAGTGTAAAAATAACTATACACATTTCATTATGTTAAAGAGCTCATTAAGTAGCAATCTACCCTAAAAATGTTCTTCGAATAAAGAGTTGGAAAGACATAACTGAAAAAATATACATTGAAAAAATAGTATAAAGAAAATTTTCTGATTTTCTTTCAATTAGACAACTAAAACATTAGGTTTTAACTTACTATAATATTTTTCATTGTATGTATATATATATATATATATATATATATATATATATATATGTATATATATATATATATATATATATATATATATATATATTTAACTGATATTTGCCTCTTTTTTACAACCATCAAATAGAAGTGTTCATCCAATTTTTTTGTTTTGTTTCCACAATGAATTGACTACACTAGTTTTACTAAACCGTATGAATGCTATGTGCGGTTTGACACATTTTATTAACAGTTTTATCAAAATAATGAAGACTGATGACGAGATATTTTATTTTCCAAGATCGATCACTCTTATACTGGCATTTGTGGAGAAGATGGGTTTTAGAGGCTACATTTGATCAAAATAGTTAATGTCAATTTTGAGACAATCAAAATTATTAGTTTAGGTCTTGCAGTAGGTATCACCAATTTCGAATTATATAAAAAACGAGAAAAACACCTACAGTTAAAATATTCTCATGTACTATAACAATTTGAAAGTAGGCTATATCAAATATGAATTTGGGCTAGGGTATCAAAACTTGGAAGGCATAATTTTGAAAGAGAGACTATAAAAGAGGGGTAGAGTAGTAAAATAAAATTATAATATGAATAATGACTAATAAATAATTTCACATAAAATAAACAAGGAAGATAATATAAACTTGAAAAGGAGGGTTATCCAATATAAACATTAATTCAAAGTATTAGTCAATTAGTAGACAGAATTCCACTATCATCAGAATCAGAAATAAAAAGATTTAATATAACAAATTGTTTAAATAAATAATACTTCATTGAAATAGAGTTAAACATAAATAATAGTAGAAGGACGGAGACGTGAATTGGTGATAATCCGGAACCTACTGTGACACTTCCAAAATTAATATTTCATTTATGTAAAGATAGTCCTGTGATAGTCAAAGTCAAAAAATAAATATCAAAGTGAGATCACATGCAAATTGTTATAACTAATCTTTATATGTAAATCATACCATAATATATTTGATGTTGTGTAAGCTTTTATGTTATAACAAGTTGAGGCAACAACATATGGCTATTTTTAAAAATTTGTTTTGTATTTAAAGAAAGTAGAATACATAGCACACTATGCAAGTCATGACATTTCTTAATGGTTTAACTTGGCTTGGGTTGTGTTTTAGGAGAAGAATTCTCTTGGAATGTTTGAAATGAAGGCAGCAATACAAAGTTGGTGTAGCGAAATAAATTTATTATTATGAAAGAAAATATATATTCATGATTCAGAGAGTCAGACGACAGCCAAGGAAGAAAAGATTTTCAATAGACAACTTACATTTTCACAAAGAATATCTCCAATCATACGTATAATGCCATCTTCGCTCATTTCTCGCCTCACACGGAGAGATCTGAAACACAAGAAGAAATGCAATGAGTCTGATTAATCAAAACACAGTTTAATTTTTCTTTCTAAATTCAGCAAATATATATTCCACAATAGAATGTGTGTTGTGGCATAAAGCAAAGATCATGCTGAACATCTCTCTATCTGAACAATGCAGTTACTTATATAATACTTTCAAATAAATCACCATCATTTGGACTAATGTTGTACCTGAGATTGGGATCTTATTTACTGATCGATGGACCTAATCGATATTCTACATTCACATGTGTCACAGAATGATTTGAACGGATTATGTGAGGAACTAGTGGTGAGAATTAACTATTTTGGGAGTAAGAAATGGTTTTTTTGTAGGTAGTGTATTTTAAATTAGTATAATTGCCTTAAGTAACATTAAAAGGCCTGAAGGTCCCTATAACCCTGTGTTGTAATCATGACAATTTCTCCACACTAATTCCAACGATTCTTAACAGCCATGTGTGTGTAATAAAAATCACTGCAGCAAAATACATAGTTAAGTTAAGTTGCATTCAACTTTGTCTAATGGGATACAAGTAATGTATATTTTGTGTTTAATAAACTCATCAGATATCACGGATGCTAGATTCCTTAGTTTGTGTTTCAAGATGGGTCAGATCCAAAGCAGAAATATCACAACTGATATTTAGTAACTTGGTTTTTGGACTGTAAGTGTTAGTGCTGGGAAATTATTTGATCTGAAGAAAGTAACTTGATTTATAATAATCCACTGGCTTCTGTTTTCCTATTACATTTCTCAATAAATATTAGACGACATTTCCCTTCAATTGTATCTACCAAATAAGCACATTATGTGAGAGGTATCGCCTTTTTGGGCAGTGGAAATTTTTAAAGTACCCAATTTTTAGTATAAAACTAGCTTTATTTAACCCATAGGCAGGAAAAAAGTTGCAAGTGGAAGTCATTCATATTGATCAAAAGTTGTTACCATGTTGTGACTAGTGATGTGGCCCAGCCAAGGAGCCCACCAAACCAAAATCCTAATAATAATAAATTAGAATATATTGAAAAGGGATTTTAATTATTAAAATAGGAATTGCACTTGCGATTTTGATGAGCAGTGCAATATGACGTAGAAGAAGGGGAGAGGGGGAGAGACGAGGAGTGGAGGCCTTGAGCTAGCGAGCCTACAGAGAGTCTTGTCTGAGAGCCGCTTGACGGAAGACCGCCACGGGACGAGGTCAGTCCATTTTTTGGCCACGTGCTATTAAATTCATCGGTATGCTTTTCGGCCACTTTTAAGGCTTAGTCTTACCGTTATGTCTTTCTCTTAAATTATAATCAATTTCTGTTTTGTAATTCGGCATATAATAAATATAATATTTAATTTCACTGGTTGCGTGCGTTCATTAGCGTCCTAACCCGACTCCTTGGCCCATCCTGACAAGATTCGGCTAAGTGTACGCGGTCTCCAGCCAGCCGGAGCTTCCAGCTGGTCAAAAGAAGTGGAGACGGTCACAGTAATATCTGCTTAATTTGGACGTGTGAGAAAGTTAGTACACAGTTATAAAACTACAAAGTTGGTTCTACAAAAACTGCTCACCTGAGGAACATGTAGTTGCACACAATGATGTCCCTCCAGTTGACGAAGATTTTGCTTATTTGTTCAGGACTCAACACTCTGCTTTCCCTCAAAGGTTTTTCAAACACCTACAATCAACCATAAATTAGGCACAAACTATTGATCTCTTTTGTACATTTGTAGAGAAAACAAACAAATATGTAAGTTTGGGATTTTGACACATAACGGAGTAGAATGTTGAGGTGTTCCAAATTAAAAAAAGTCAGTGGGGTTATGTTTATATAAAAATATTTTTAATGCTTTAGAGGGCGGAATGCACTTGTGTTCCTTAATCAACTCACTTATGTAGTGTTGGCACCTATGATCCAGTGAACCTCTAGTTGTTCATATTTATCTAGAGCTTTAAGCTTGCATTACTGTGTCATAAACTCATCCTAGGCATAAATAATAGTAGATTGAAAAGGTTTTTAATTTCTGTGGTGAAGATATATTTTTATTGTTTCCAAATTAATCTTGATCCATAACAGCATTTTATAATTATTGCTTCAAACACCAAAAACTCCTAAACCAATATTTTTCGTACCCTCATATACTAAAAAATTAAAAAACTTGCTTGGCCATTTTATAAAAAATTTATATGTGTGTTTTTTTTTCATTTGTAGTAAAAATTAATTTATGTGGTGGGTTAAAAAATCGATATCAAGTTTTTAGAGAATATGAGGTCCCCCCCCTAAGTCCAAAAATGTGGTTTTGGGAATGACGTCTATTCAGTGTCTACAGCCCAACTATGTAGATCAATTTTAACCAAATTCGGTATATGTGCATATTTTGGCCATATCTCCTGTTTTTTCAATATCTAAAAGTTTGTGTTAGCACATTATACAATTTGAAATTTCTTTCGGCTACCAGTTTTAGTAGGAGGTAGGACAAAATTGCTTTGCATGCAAAAAGTTAGCTTCTTTAATCCTTTAAAAAATTCTAAAATTCAAAACATAGAGAGGGTGAGGCACCAGGTACACATGAACTTATTTTAGAGAATATGAACAATATGCTCATACTTACATCATGTACAACTGACATGTCATCGATATATGCTTGTTCTGTCAGGATTAATTCTTTGATGTAGTGTTGACGTTTCTTCTCGTCTTTGCTTAGTTTAATTTTTCGTTTTACACTGTTAGCTGTAACAAGGATAATAACAATAATCATTAATGTTAATAGTCACAACTTAAGTATGTGAGATGGCGGGAGTGGTACTTACCCAGCCCTGAATATCATACTAAAATTAATACTCTTAAGGTGACAACAGTTCTGGCTGATTTCATATTTTGTATATTGAGTGTTTCGTTAAGTTTTAACCTAATACTTTGTATTAGGTATGCGTCTTTAACTGATACACTAAATTGGTAAATAGTCAAAGTGTAAACCTTATATTCTGTATTATTTTAACTATCATATATTCTACTTGTAGCTGAGTGTAAATGGACCTTTTCCCCCACAGTCAGTTCACTGGTCATTAGCTTTGCATTGCTAAAATGATACAACAGTCTTGAACAAATCATTTTTCTGTCTACTTCAATAGTTGGATAAACTTAATATTGATATTTAAACTGTACATTAGATAATACACAACCAACGGCCAAATATTGTTGTTCTTTATTTATAAATTTTCTTTGCTTGGCATTATAGACCGAAGTGATATCTTGTCTTCACAAGCATCTGTGTCCTGTCTTAATTAAAATGGATGTTTGACTTCCTTATATCCTCCTACTACAAGTTTCTACTTTGTCTTCGGCCTATTTCCCACTCGTCCAACAAAGTGCTCCTAAAAATCATTATCACTTGTTGATCTTTATTAATACCACCGCACTCAGCCAAATCAATTCAGTCTTTATAAATTAATGTAGGTGGACAGTGAGATCGTCAAACAGTTTATACAGTTCACGGTTTTTTCTTTAATGCCACACTCCATTTTATTCTTTAACTAAACCAGTTATCTTTCTTAGGAGCTTTTTTCAAAGCAGTCCAGTTTTTTTCTTGTGCTTCATTTCACACTCCTATATGTTAAGATAGGCGTGATGGAAGTTTTTTGGAAAAATTTGGTTTTCCTACTGATTAGGTGACTCCGTATTTATTAGACTCTTTAAAGTGAAGTATTTTGTTCTGTTCATCATCTCTTCTGTTTCATTTGGTGTACTATTAAGAATAGTGGCTAAGTATTTAAATGAGGAAACTCTTCCAAAATTATGACCACTGAATTCAAAATACTTGTTTTACAGACCATACTCTTCATTTTCTCATCTAAATTACCTTAAAAATAAAGTGATTCAATTATTATTATTTAACACAACATATTCCTAATACCGTAACAAACAAAAGAAAACGCATTACAGAAATTATATTAGGAGTTTACTTTTCTTTTCTTTGAACTACTATAAACAAACATTACTAATAGTTATTAACTGATTTTTCGAAATTGAAAAAATATACGAATTTGAATGCAGTTCAGAATTTATGCAAAAACAAAACTTTACTGAATAAGCTTAACTCTCCAAACACTATCCGATTTACCCCATAATATGAACCAATTTACAAGTATTTTGCAAGTTTTGTGAAAAAAAAAACATTTAAAAAATGTTTGTATTATACATATTATACAGTGTGTTGCAAAATTGTGTTTCCAAATTTTAGGTGGTGATTTCCCACATCAAAATTAAGAAAAAGTTCCTATAAACATATGTCCCGAATTTGCAGTTTCCCAGATATGCACCATTTTGTTTTTTCACAAAATATTATTTATCTCCATAATCGTTTGACAGATTGAATTGAAACTAGGTGTGGTACCTAACAAGGTAAAGAATTATTTTGAAAAAATAACCAACCTAATCCAATAAACCATTTCAAACTGGCATCTTAAATTCTTTAATCTAAAAAATGGGAAATTTTTATGTAAAATTCAAGCAGCGGCCATTTTGAAACTGGTTATTGGATTAGGTTGGTTATTTTTTTAAATTATTTTTTCTTATTAGGTACCATGCAAAGTTATAATTCAAATCTGTCAAACCGCTTTGGAGATAAAAAAATTTTGAGAATAAAACAAAGAGGCGGGTATCTGGGAAACTAAGCAATTCCGGTCATGTGTTTATAGGAACTTTTTCTTAGTTTTGATGTGGGAAACCACCACCTGAAGTTTGAAAACACAATTTTGCAACACCCTGTATATTGTAACATATCTTTTTTGGGAAAAGATGAAAAGAATAAATTAATGTAATGATTTCATAATTATTTTTGGTTTTACCATGTTTTGTATTAGTGAAGAATACAAAAACCAAATCAACAATCGAAGAAAATATTCAATGTTCTGTTTCATGTACCTCGTAGATTGTCATAACTACAATTCTTTATTCTTGCTACGTGCAACCAACATATTTCTTTACAAGTAAAACAATGTTTATGTACTTCAAGGAAATAAATAGTTTGTTGTGGATTTTTTTATAAGAAAACTACATTATATTTTGTTAGTGTTCTTACAAAAATTTTCAAGTTACTTTCTACACAATCATTGAAATAAATCATATATATATATTTGTTTTAGCCATTCCGACTACTGATTAATAATTAGATATATTAATGAGACTTACCGTCACAATAGTCTATATTTGTAGGTAGTTATATCACTACGGCCGAAAAATTAAAATTTGACTCGCATCTAATTTACGACACACTAATAAAGCAATTAGATGGGAACTAAACAACCCCACCCCACGCCTACCACCAATGCGCAGGAAATCAGAATTGACAGTACGCGTTGTGACAGTGGGCCTGCTGCATCATGTATTAAATGTTTAAAGAACTTGTGTGTTTGTTATGTGTCGTGTGTTCGTAATTTGTGATTTTAAACTAAGACAACGGGAAAACCCAGCATAACACTTGAAAATGGCTGAATAGCCGAAACGGCCGTAGTGATATAACTACCTACAAATATAGACTATTGTGACGGTAAGTCTCATTAATATATCTAATGAAATAAATAGTTGTCAAAATATTATCAACAAAATAACTCTCTTATATAGAAACATAAGTAGTTCTCTAATTTCACTCAATCCACAAAGACAGTCCGATTCTAATGGAAACTTTTATTTTAATAAGAAACCGTAGTAATAAGTACTAGAAATCACAAAAACAGATGACTGCAATCAGAACTAGTAAACAGGAATGAAAACAAAATAATCATATTTGCTACAAACAACATCAGTCGTATATAACACACACACAAAACTACCACTGGAAACCAGGTGTTTCCAAAACATAGTATCATAAAGAGCTTTCATTTCCAGCACGAAACATGGTTTTATGAGAACAATTTGCAAAGCTGTAGTCAGTTTAGTAAATGAATGAACATCAAAGCCATGTGTTCCATAGAAGTTTCTCATGATATTATACCTCACATGTTTGTGAAAGCTTGTAACTTTTATTGTGTTTATTACTTTTTGTAAGTAGCGTTAATACAACTTTGTCTTTTGACTAGATGGATTACCTGACAAGCTGATAACATTGACTTGGGCAACTGTGACTCCAAATCAAACATAATGATATTGAAGAGTGTTGGACGCAGTACTAAGCCTTGCGATCAGTGATGATTTTTTCGGTGCTGAGATAAATCTGAATTTGTTCAACAGCAAATGCAGCTTTAATAATTTAAAAAAGTTAAATGATTTGTTTTTATACAATAAATTAATAGTGAATATTTGGGAAATTTCATTGCATAACATTTCAAACCATAATTAAAATTTTTAAAGGCAAACTATTGGAATATTACAATTGGAAATCTAGATCACCGGATATGCTTATAAATAACTTTTAATATGTTACTCACCGCCAGCAATCCTTGTGCGTGTGTGTTGTTTGTGTTATGTGTTTTTACAAATTGTGTTAAATGTTTTTAATTGTGTTTTGACCACCCGACGATATTTTTATTGAGCGATGGAATGGTGTTGTAGCTTTTCTAAATTCAGTTTCAAAGAAATAGGGTTTAAAAGTTTCTAGCAGGTTTTTAGGTCGATCGATTGCTGATGACAGGCAGGAAATACAGAGAGAGAAGAAGAATAAAAAGAGTTTTTTATTTGCTTTCAAATGTAAGTAAAAGAGCCTATAGAATATACTTTTCCTTTGAAAATCTAACAAACCATTTTACTTTTATTGAGCGATGGAATGGTGTTGTAGCTTTTCTAAATTCAGTTTCAAAGCAATAGGGTTTAAAAGTTTCTAGCAGGTTTTTAGGTTGATCGATTGCTAATGACAGGCAGGAAATACAGAGAGAGAAGAAGAATAAAAAGAGTTTTTATTTGCTTTCAAATGTAAGTAGAAGAGCCTATAGAATATACTTTTCCTTGTTGTTGAAAGGCAAAAAACCTTTCGGTCATCATCACTTTATAAAAAAAGGAAGAAAAGAACATAATACTTTAATATCATCAGGATCCGAAGAGAACAAGAGTTGGGGTCTAGAGAGACCTGATAGAAAAGATGAAAGAGAGGGATCTAACCTAAGACTACATGAGAATGTTTAGGATTCAGCTAGGATCCCTCGGGATTGTCACATCTGTACTCACTATGACTGTCACTTATTTGGTTCGCATAGTTATATAATTTAACATGATTTTAAAAGATTTCAAATACATTTTTACTGAGAAATGCTATGAAGGTATAAAGTTATTTTAATAAATTTATAAATTTGTTTTAAGGTTTATAATGTAGCATTATACTGAACATTATATAGCATTATATTGTTGTCTGCTGAACTTCTTATGTTAAATGGGTACAGAGGAAATAATTTAGTTATTACTCCAGCATAAAAAAACTTATATATATACAGTAGACTCTCATAAATCCGGACTATTGTGGCGGACTGCTGGTCCGGATTCCGAAAAATCCGGATTTCCCGGAGTCGGAGATGTCGGCCGCGGGGCCAATACGAGCGGTGATAAGCCACACATGCAATCGCTACCGGCCCATGCCGATACCCAACAACACTTGTTACACTCTGACACATTAACTAATGGTACTGTTACTGTAATGTACATAATACAGTACTGGGCTGCAATTAAGTAAAACATAGGGTAGGGCGTCTCAATTACCTCAACCGCGAGGAAACTTCCACTGCTCGTGAATCATTATAAATACGTGTTTCATGCAATGCGGAAGATCGCGTGAAAATTGAAGGCGCTAAGCGGCAAATTGTTATTAAAAAAATTTACCGTCCGGTCCGGATTTTCCGGAGACCTGATTTTCGAGATCCGAATTTATGAGAGTCTACTGTATTAACAGTCATTATATATGAAACAAAAATATTATCATAACTACTACAGGTATTATGGCTACAAAATTTAGCCAAACCTAGGTAGATACATTGGTGCTTGTACAGCAGTGTCTATTTAAATTCAACACTCAACAACTCCCATCACTAATGAAGCAGTAATGTAATATTGAATTCCGTTAATCTAGTGGTCTCAACATTGGTTGGAGTTTAGAAACTTGCCCACAAAATCAATGACTATGAACTTGAGCAAAGCATGCTATTTGTTGAGAACAATATGTAAAGTTGTTAGTTATGATATTGTAAGGAGTGTTTTACTTGCTTACATAAAGTGTAATTTTCAAGAAAGTGCTCCAACGTTAAAATCTGCATTTGAGATTTAAAAAAGTAATTAACTATTGCATTTCGTCCCTTGCAAAATATCTTATTAGTCATTGTTAAAAAAACCTAATTGTTCTACCAATGCCTTATATTTGTAAGACTCCATTTTTTGAGAACTTGCTCCAACCTACAGAATCTGTGTTTTTGAAACAACTGCTCTTGAAATAATTAATAAAGATTACAATGTCTACCTACACATTTACACTGAAACCAACTATCAATATCATGTCTTAATATCTGCTCAGGTTTCTGTAATATAGGCTCATTGACACTGTAATATATGGTAACGATATTACTAAATTTGGGTTCATTAAATAAAACTCATTGTATTAGATTATAGCTACGACTGCGTGTTTCAGGTAGGAAGGTGAGTTCAAGTCTGACTTGAATATGTAGCCAGGGAAAGCGTCAGTAATAAGGGCTGGTGGGAAAAGGTACTGGATTGCAGCCAATAGCGTTTATTAATTTGTCGTATGACATATCGAACCATATGACGTCATGCGATACTCCCACTCTTGTACAATTGTATACTTCACAGTTTCCATAGGTAGACAAATCTTAACTATATCTGCAGCATTGGCAAATTGAAGTAAAACATGCATTCTCAACGACACTAGGTCTGCTTTGCAAACAATGATTCAATATAGACCCTCTGATTATTACTTTCAGACCAGAAAAATATTCAATTCCTGCTAGAAGAACTATAAGAAAAAACGAATTTCCTTTCAGAATATTTCCACACAGAATGTGATAGCAGGAAATGCTAGACCTAATACAACTCCTTCAAAGTTCTACCTCTGGCAGTCATGCTCACTTTAAGGATGGACTGGAAGATGAGAGTTATAGAACACTGGATGTCACGTTTTTCAAATCAGGAAATTTTCAAATTTACAAAAATATCAGTGGAAATTTGGGGCAAAAGCTCGAATTGGACATCTTATCATGGAAAAGTATCTTGTTAGATTCTACCATACTGACTAAGTGTGCAATGAAGATGATGACTATTAAACACTCTTTTCTGCAATGTGGAGGTGTGTTGCAGAAGGTTGGAGGAATTGAAGGAATGAAACCCGCCATTTGAAGTTTTATATCGAATCAACCACCGTAGAGAATGGTGAGCCACATTTATGAGACATCGATATATCGACACCTCAATTGGAAGACGTGATCAAGAAGACTAAGGATGGACTCCCTACCATAGCTAACCACTTTGTTTCACAATGTTGAGTCAAAAATATGTATTTGGCTCCCACAGGGATCAAACACAGAATCTCTTTCAGACAAAGTCACTAGACCAACCAAGAGCTTTTTATATATTACAAATATGTTAAAAATAGCACAATTATACAAGAAAAGGAAGATAGGAAAAGTGTATTTAAGAAATGCGTTTAGACTAAACACTATTCATTCAATAGTATTTATTTACAATAATAATTCATTTTTAATTTTATACTAGATTAAATTGAAAAAACACAATTAAAAGAAAAATCACAAACACTAATACCAAAAGTGTTTACATAAAACTATAAAATATAATTACACTAGATTTTACCTCATAGGATGATACGTAAAACTAAATACCTGTCATAAATAAAATAATCAGACCGTTGAATATTTAGTTTAGTCTTTATAAGTATAATTACATTATATCTAAGATGTGCTCATGTATACTTTGAATTATTTTTTTTAAATGTAGTGTACCAGTAAATAGCGAGGTATACATTCTAAGAGTATCAGTTAAGGTTATACGTTGTAGGTTGCAGACGTAAAGAATGTTAGGAAGTTTCAATATCTCTGCTACTACAGATCACTAAATAAACATTCACTCAGTAGCTACAATATAATGTTTTATTATTTGCCTTGCATTATAGGCAACCTATTTATTTTGTTTACTTATGGCCTCTAATTAAATTTTATTATTAAATATAAGACAATTACTTTGAATGGTTTATTCAATTTATAGAACTGAGTGTCACTAACTAGTGTGAACCACTATAATGTGAGAATGGCAGTAGTTTGCCCATTATCAACTACTTACCATCCCTTAACTGACTCCCATTCTTTACATCTGGACCCATAGCTGTCTAGCATAAAATTGAGAGTTTTATTCTATTCAAATCCTAAATTACAGGTTTACATTATTAAAACAATGATTTTTGGATTTAGTACAATAATTTGTTCCTTTATTAACATGTTTACTTGAGAAATATGATGTGGAAGGTTTAACTTACCATTGCTATAAGTTTAAAATAATATGTACTTAAGTGGTAACAGTATGTATAATATGGATTCTACTTGTTTATGACACCAACATTAATATTCATATCCTCAGCATTATACAGATTGCTAAAAAAAGGAGCTGAACAAGCAATTGTAGGACCTTAATTAGAAAACAATTAATTATTGAATAAACATTTCAATTCGGCTCCAATTAAACATGTTTTAACCATTTTTTAACTAATAATTTAGATGCTAAATTTGTCTACAATCTTGACAATCACAGTATTTGTTTGTTTTTTTAAAACTTTTATATTATGTTTTTTAAACTTTTATTTTTATTGTAGAAAACATTTTTGGGCATTAATGAATACAGATATTTAAAGCTGAATAAATTGAACTGTTGTATGACAAGTATGTGAAAAATTATTTTAAAGAACTGTTCTTTTAAAATTTCTTTCTTTCCAGTTAAGAACATTGCGAACATACATATTAAATCAGACCTAAGGATAACTGGGTCCCAAATCCATAAAGTGTCGTTGACACTACTTAGTGCTGGATGCTGGCAGGAAGAAGTAAATAAGAGGGTTCTCACTACAGCAAACACAATATTACAACTGCTTGATTATCATGGCAATTATATTTATATACAATAAACTAAAAATTCATCAATTTTTCAAATTTTATGCCCATCAACCCATTAATTAGCTGCAGTGTCACTGTTGGTTTGAATTAAGTTATATATATATATATATATATATATATATATATAGCTTAATAAAAGAAATATATATAAGAAATGTGATAAAAAAAACTTCCAGGGCTGAATTTTTATAAATTTATTAATAAACATTAGAACTTAATCAACCTTATCCCCTTCAAAGTACTCTTCCTAGTTATATACTTCTCCCAATGGTGCTTCTACTGATCAAAGCATGTAGAAAATGCATCTTCTGGAATTATGTTTAGTTCCACAAGCAATTTTAATTTAATCTCATCAATTTTGTCAAATCGTTGTCCCTTGAGGGAGGACTTAAGCATGAGGAATTAAAAAAAAGTTGGCAGGGGCCAAATCAGGCAAGTATAGGCTGAGGAAAAACTGTAATACCATTTTTGTGTGCAAAACTTATGAATAACAAATGCTGAATGAGCAGAAGTATTGACACAATGCAATATCCATTCACCACTGTGCCAAAGTTCAGGTCTCTTCTTAAGAACACTTTCATGCGATCGTCCTGAAACTTTATGATAATAAAAGTGATTGATTATTTGAACCTCCTGCTGGAAGGAATTCATTATGAACACCTCCCTTGTAATCAATGAAAACGGTCAACATGACCTTAATGTGTCACCATTGTTTGCCCTCTCAACAAGATTTTCACAGACGTCAACCTGATGTTTTTGATCCTACATTATGAAACCGGGGAACAAACTTTGCTGCAATACGACTCATTCACAGTTTTTTATGTTAAGATATCTTGACACAAACGCAATAAAATGTTGCAATCTTCAGCTATTTCTTGGATAATTAATCAATTATTTGACCACTCTTGCAACACGACACTTTCAGTTGATGTTGACAGTTGTCCAGAACTATTGTAATCTCCGACTGATTGCTTGCCTTCTTTGAACCTTTTAAACAATCCACGGAACCATGAGTGACTCAAAAGTTCATGCCTGTAAGCAGTTTGCAGCATATGAAAAGTATCTGTGAACGATTTCCCCAACTTATCACAGAACTTGATGCTAACAAATCACGAAATCGTCAAAAACACAAAAATGGTTCTACAAAAACAACTGTAACTCCACAATAAGTTGGTGGAACAACAATCAACAAACAACTGATTACTTGTGAGATTATATTAAAAACAATGCTGCCACCCACACAATGCTACAATGACTGGTTGCTGTGTAATTCAAACGATTCTGGAACTTTTTATCAGATCTCGTATTTTTTTTGTTTTTTTTTTTGTGCTTAATATCTTTACTTTATGCCTGTTAAACTAATGAAGACAGAGTAGTAACACATAGAAAAACACAACCCCATAACTGGGATCTAATCTCTGATGATTCACTAATCCAAATAAGTCCAAGCCACTCCAATTAAGTTACAAAAGCTGAGATTCTAAAGTCTGTGAAGTGCATTTATGAATTTGAGAGTTTTGAAGAAATAAATAAAGGAAATTAATTTGCATCTTTAATATTTTGCACATAATTGGGAAACTGAACATTTGGAACATTCCAAATGTAGTCTATTCCAAACATTTTATTGTTTCTTCAACACGTTATCTTTGTCTTATTCTGGACTCTTTAAAAGATATGTGTGAACGAATTGTAGATATTCAACAGGATTGATGGTTTATTTAATAATTTTTTTAAATATTTAAATAAAAGTGTAGTAGGAACGGTTAAGATATTAAACAAATTCTAATCTGTCATAACACAAAGTTTATAATGGTGTCTTGTCAAAATTATTGCTTTTCAAATAGGGCTCAGATAAAAACAACTAAAATCTATTATTACCGTTTAGAATACTTTTTTTCTCAACCGAAACAGTTTTCTTTATAGTTTTTCAACAGATAAAGAATGTGATCAATATTTTTGAAAATTTTAAAGCAGAAAAACTTACTTATGTGATATTTTAAATAGGTAATAAAGTATAGTAACTCACATGTTTAATATCTTTAAAGTAATTTTGTAGTTTATAATCGAAATTAATTGTGGAGATTTTTTCCTTCCTATATCTCAAACATCAACACTAATGAAAGACAAAAGACAAGAGGATAATCATCAAGGATAAATCAGCTGGTGTGCATAGAGAGTTTAGTCGCAATGATACTGTGGCGCACAACAGATTAGACAGTATTAATATTCCTCTTTATTATGGTACTAAAACTATTATTTTCCCCCACAAATGCTTGTAACAATATAGGCCATTTCATTCATCAAAATATATTTTATGGTTTCTTACAGATTAAATGTTAGTTTTGATATTCATTTTATATTTTGTTAATTAATCTAACTATATTAATAAGTGTAACAAAATTATTTATAATTAAAAAACATTACAATAAACACTATAAATCTATTTATACATATATCATGAAATAATAGTTTATGGTATTATCTTCCATTATGCACTTTATTAAAACTTTGATGAGATAGTTTAATTGTTAATGAATGTTTTAAAATATACACCCAGGAACATTAAATGTGCCCCAAAATCCTACCCATTGAAATAGTGGCTCAGTATGTATATGTATTATTAACATATTAACCAATTTAACGGATGCAATGTTAGGACGATTTTAATAAAATTTTGTTTGTAGGCTCGGTTTTACAAATCAGAGTCAAGTTTTATTTAGAAAATTGATTGGTAAATATAAAAAATCGGTACTAATTTTCTTGTATTATTAAACATTCTAGGAACACAATGTTAGTCCGATTCTGCTGAAATTTGGTATGTAGACTGTGTTTTACAAACTGATAATAAATTGGTCTAAAAAAAAAATCTATTGTTAATTTGAAACCACGGCAAATTTTAAAACTGTTTTTTTATAAAATTTTTTTACCATATAACTTTTTTACGATAGCTCATTTTATACAACTTTAAAATTAGCTAAAAGTCCAGTTACTAACTTATTATTACTAACTTTAGTCTAATTTTGAAGTTATATTTTGTATTTTAATTATAACTTTCTTATTTTTCTTTGTATAAAACCCCTGTGACCACTATTATATGACAATTTAAAGCTGTATTAAATGAGATATTGTGGAATGTTGTAAGACCTACGTTATCTACAAAAAACCTTTTATTAAAACACCAACCAATTTTTTGGTTAACAAACCTATCTAATAATTTGTAAATCTGAGTCTACATATGAAATTTAAGTAAAATTATGACTTGTAAAGTGTTTACTATACTCAATTTCACATTTAGTTGGCAGTGTACCTAAAATAAATATAACAGGTTTACAATATATGATTATAAAACTGGTAACCTTCCCTTTTAAAGTGAGTACAAGTGTGTGGCTACTCAACTTTTTTATTATGGCTAGTCCCCTCAGGGGTTCACTTAAAACGACCAAGCTTGTGGCCATCCCAAGGTAACCTAGCTGGATCTACACCTTTCTTTATGTTGTCTAGGGTTAGATCCTTCTTTATCATCTTTGCTCTTTTGATCAACTCTTGTGTTCTTCTTATTTTTTTAAAGCTGATGATGACCAAGAGGTTCACATTAAAAAAAAATTATGGCTAGTAGAGCTGCAACTCTCATTTTAAGTATCCAGGCAATAAATTTTGTACACTGACAATTAAATGTGAAATAAGTCAGACACACACACACATATACGTGGATCCAAAATGTGTTTCTAAAAGCATGAATTACTATATTAGAAATTTTATAATAAAACAAAAATAAATAAATTTGCTAATTTTAAAGCTTTCGAATAACCATAATTTAACAAAACGCATCTCATATGTAATCAAAGGGACAATAGATTTGCAATACAATTATTTATCAATAGTGCATAGCATATACTATACATTATTGATCCATGTACTGTAGGCAACTGTTGAGAAAGATTGAAAACTATATTGTTAATTTATCTTAAAAACAATTTGTCGGTGTAGCTTACAACAAATTCAAACATTTTACTTTAACTAATCAAATAAAAACATCAAATGTTTAATTTTGGTTGTAGAAAATTATAAAAGCCAATTCATATCAACACAGATTACACAACATTAGATTATGTCTGGATATATCACTCGACTTTTTTTAGTAGAGAAATTCTTACATGTAGCTGAGCTTAAGATGCTAAACATGAGGGACAGAGTTGATGGTGTTTGCAGGAAAACAAAGTGCACTGAGGAATTGTTTTTGAATACCCTCGACTCCACAAAGTCATACACAACATAAGTCAAGCATGTTTAATAATGGTAAATATCTGTATGTGAATAGAAAGTCTGCAATTTTTCTAAAACAACACAACACTGGTCAGGATTACTTACTTTTAAAAACTAGGCCTAAATTGTTCACTCCATTTGTTTTTGAGGTTAATTTTTGTGCTAAGTTCTATAGTTTCTAAAGTTAATTTTATTAAGGTTCTAATAGGTGCACAGACATTACATAAGGTGTCTCACACATACATAATACACATAACAATTTATATAGACAATCACAATTTCTATTACTTAACGAGAAATAGTGAAGGGAGAGGAAAAAACAATATAAAGTTATAGGTCTAGTATTAATTACAATATCACAGACATTCATAAATTTTATACACCCTATGTTGGTAGTTGTTATGAATTGACTTTTAAGAATAAATATTACAGACTGGAAGATAATATATAAACTGCAAAGTTAAACAATTTCCAACAATTATATTTTTATGTTTAGACTATTCTTACAAACTAAATTTAACAATTTCATTTTAATTATCACTTAATTACACAACTAATAGTTTAACATTTGGACATATTAAAATAAATTCAATTAATAAATATCATATTTGATAAAAGATATAAACATAGTAACTTCTTTTTCAACTAATTTAGTTTCAATAGAAGCATTTCAATTGTTTATCCTTTTGTTTGCCAGACACAAAGTTTTATAATTTGTATTATTCGACATTGGTAAATCAATCAAACAGTAATAGCTGTTAAGATAGACTTGTTAGATGCGCTTAAATAGCATAAACATCTTATGTTCCAACTTTTTAGAGTTGTGGTGTACACTTAAATTTTAAACAAAACTTTAAAAAATATTTTTGTCTCCTCACTTTTCATTAATGCTAATGTGAGAAGAAAAAAATATGAGTCTGGTGTTTACGACAGGCCACTTTTAAGTCAAAGTAAAAAATAGTAAGCAGTCAAATGAGTTGCGAACGATAGGTGCACTTGACTATAAGAATGGACAAAATAGGTTGTCATTACATCAGAGACTATGTGTAGCGACCATAGAATGATCATTGGTTTGTCGACTCATGAGTCGTGTTTGTTTTAATAAATTTTAATATATTAAGTGCAAATCAGTGTTTGTGTTTATGTATAACTATGTGTAAGTGTTTATGTTTGACTTAACTTGAAAATGGCGGAATAGCTGAAACAGCCGTCGTATAAACGACAAAAGCAGAATATTGTAGACGGTAAGTCTTACATGTATTATTTATATATTTCTCAATGATTTTAAGGCTAAACATAGTTTTTTGATATTTGGATAGGATGTACATCCAATGGATAGGCTCGGAGGACTTTTCAAAGTCAGAGGGGACTGCGTTTCTATGAGGGAAGATTACAATAGTAGAATTTCTATATGAGACTATTATTTTGAGACTTTAAACAAATATTTGGTACCATCTTTCTAATTTCTACTTGAAAACCCTAAGGGGCTCACTTATAATGAGCACAGATGTTGAAATCCCAAAGTCCCTAGCTGGGTTTGAAACCTTTCTTGATGTACTTGAAAAAAAATTGTTGTCTTCTGACCCTGACACTATTAAAGTATTTAAGGGCAATAGACCTTATTTTATGGTGTTTTTTTTCTTCTTAAATAATAGAATGTTAACCGAGAGTTTTCCATTTTTAAATAACAAGAAAACAAAAATGTCACTGGAAATTATTGCCAGACCCGTAATTATCGAAGTTCACTTTGTACTTTTTTTTAAATATGCACTGTTAATGTCAAAAAGAAATAAAAGTTAGGGATCCTCCCTCCCCTCCTAAAAACTCTAAATAAACTTTAGACTAGAGTTTCGTTCAAAAGATAAACCAATTTCATTCTATTTACCAAATTCAGTTGCACAATTTTATATGTCAATAATTTGTTATATTGTGTCGTATTTATTTTTAATGAAAAAGAACTAAAAGATAGTGACAGGATTTTCCAAACAGTATTTACTTCCACCTACAATTTATTAGTTCATAACTCAGAAAAGGTTACAGTAATCTATCAACTTCGGAGGGATAGATCTGCATTAGACAAAATAGGTGTGAATCTCAAAACCTAACTTAATACTTTTTTTATAAAAATCAACAAATTTGTCAAAACATCTACTTTTAAAATGTTGGGTAAATTATAATAACTGTTGTGGAGATAAAAAAGACAATCATTTAGGTAAAATGGGAATGAAGATTTAATAATCAGGGGCTTAGAATTCCGAAAATCCTTGCTGGATATACACCTTTTTTATGAGTTCTTGGGTTAGATCTATATCTTTCATCTTTCCTATCAGGTCTCTCTTGACCTGATCTTATTTTTTCAACTGTGACACTATCAGACTATTCGAGGGCTCGAAATCTTTATTTTATGTTCATTTCTTTATAAGAATCATGATGACCATGAGGTATTTCACTTTAAACGTCAAGAAAAAAATAATAAGAAATAGCAAATATTCAAGAATAAATGAGGCTATCAAGAATTATATGGTGGAAAGATCTGAAGAGATTATTTTTAGTTTGTGTAGGGCCGAAAATATGTGTATTTAAATTGTTGGGAACAAACTTTCACTCATAATTGAATTGGAACACTCATAGACAAAAATCTTTACTTGCTTATCTAGGGTATTATTTTTACTTACGAAATTGAGGCTGTCTACTATCACTGACCTTGTAATTAATGCATATTATGGGTTTTCCATAATTATTTATTACATGGTGTTGTATAGTGGGGTAACTCCTCTGGAGTAAGAAGTCTTCAAGTGGTAAAATATATGAGTAAAGAAAGTCATGCGAGCCTCACTTTGGAGAGTTTAAAATATTAACATTACTGTGTTTCTATTTGCTCCATTGCAATATTTATTATAAAAATAGCAATTTTAATTTACAAAGCTATATTCATGAACTAAACATAAGACTCATCAAAGATATGAACATGTCGATGTTGAATTGTTTAATAAGTTACCTCCAAATGTTAGGAGTGATATTGAACATTTTAAGAGTGTTTTGGAAGGATGGTTAAAAAATAAATTCTTCTTTAGTATTGAAGAATGTGAACTGGTTGACAGGAGCAATTTAGAGCTTGAAGTAGATTATATATGACTTATACACTGTGATATTATTTACTTACAATAATTTAATTTATTTAAATGTTTGATATTGTTATATATGTTTATTTTTATTGTAAAATCACTTGACAGTGGCTTATTATAATTTTTGTTTTTTTTAATGACAATAAAAGTATTAAAAATTAGGTTGTATCCTTGGTGTTTGTGTCCTGAAATGTGCTGATGATGGCACTGATAAATAGGTCTTGCCTCTGGGTGATCACTGAAATCTTGGGAGTAAATTTGAGAGATGTAAAAGGGGGAAAAAAGACATTTCTAAGGCCAAATTGCAGTTGCCTATTTCCTTAACAGTGAGGGAATGAAATGATTTTTTGGATTTGTTGAGGTTCACAATGAGGGATTTAATATGAATGACTTGGAGGATCATTAAAAGGTTTCAACAAGAGGAGATAGCAGAAACTATTTGTTAACAGTTTGACTGTGACATTGTTTTTTAAAGTTATAATACTAGCCAAGTCCACACTAATTTTTTCACAAATATGTGATACATTATATTTCCTTTCTTCTTTCTCCTTTTGAAATACAAATTTCACAAAAAAAGTCTCAAAATTCTAGAGATATCTATTTTTGGGTCACATGACCTGTTGAAGTGAATGGAAAATTACATTTACATCAATACATCACATGGCTTAATGAAGTAAAATCATTCTCCCCAAGAAGTGGATCTCAATTTTTTACTTATGAATGCATATTTGATATTACAAATAATCTTAGTAGAAAATGACTATATCAGATTAGAATATACAGGTTAGACTGCTATAGCAAGACCCATGATAGGGTTACATTTGAGAAAAAGTTGGTCAACTTGTGAAAACAATGTCAAAATTCGACAAAGCTAAGTATGTAATGAATCCATAGTCATTAAAATTATGAATTAGTAGATCTAAAAGAAATTGTCTATATGAAACCTACTTTTGGGTCTCATTGTTTAGTAAACAAACATGATGATACCTACTAATGGGTCTCATGTCAGTCAACCTGTTAATCATATATCAACAGAGAAAATTAAATGGTGGGATTCCACATGAGTTCGGAAATTTTCCCGATAAAGGAAAAAAGAATCTGTTACTGAGCAGGTAAGACTTCTAATGGATAATAGGTCTACCAGTAAGATACCAATTAAATATAACAGAGTTAATGAAATAGTTAGTTTGTTTAATGGAATGAAGTTTTTATAAAAAAGCAATTGAAGACCTTAGAGGTCCTTATGGATTTCGTATAGAGCCTATGGAGAATCTGGGAGGAATTCTAATCATGTCATTCCATAATAGATTAGTTTTGGATTGAGTGAATTTGTTTTTTTACACTTAGAATTTGGTATCAACACTTTAGAAAGAACATAAAGACACATAGCCCTCACATACTATAATAACATTAGGATCGGGGGAAAATAAAAGTCGGTTAACCCACTGGAGTCTAAAGTAGGTTAGCGGTCGTTCATGCGTCAAAGATGAGCAACACCTAAAGAGAGACAAAGTCGGGGTGAAAGATTCAAAATGATTACTCAGTTCTTTCATTTTTCATTATCTAAAAGGCGATGATGACCGAAATGGTTTTTTCGCCTTTAAACAAAAAAAAAAAAAAAATTTTCATTATCTATTGAACCTGAAGATTAACATAGAAAAATAATTTCTATCAAAGAAATGTTTCTATTAACCTATAAAGAAATTTACACTATTCGAAAAGAAATCTGATGGAGAGCCTAATGTTATTTCATGGCAGGTTATACTTCAATTATTTATTTTAATATTTGTTTTAGCATGTTACCTATTAATCTGTGTCAAGTAGCCAAAAAATCCAGTCCCAGTGATATCAAAATTTTTAAATAACTTGGGCAGTTATGGGATAAGAGAGGTCTGATAGGAAAGTTGAAATCTAACCCAAGAGTAAATGAGTAAACATTGTTTGGCTGAAGAGTCCGCAGAACACGAGTGTGAGGCGTTAGGATGAGCCAGGCTATACTCTCTAGGCCCTCCGGGGAAGGAGATGGAAACCATCCTAGACAACCCTATAGGTAGCATCTGTTCCTTTATAAGGATGACAGGTATTACTGAGTGGGTGTAGGAAGGAACTTGGGGCGGCAAAAGACCTTTAGGTCAACGCCCGTGAGGCCTCTGACGGAGGCTATCACAGCCCAGTACAAAAAAAAAAAAAAATAAATAAAAAAATTGAGTAAACATAAATGATAGCAAATGTCCGATTAAATCGTGTTGATAATAGAAGTAAAAAAGTGTAAATCCAGCTATGGCTACTTTGGGATTGCATTTCTATACTCAATATAACTATAGAATGTGCACGGGAAAAGGTTATCTGTGAGCTTGAACATTAAAGGAAAAAACTTGTCATTATTATCAAGTATACTCCTCATTTATAAAAGTTGAGAGATTTTAAACAAAATCAAAACATTTTTAAACGCAGCATATAACATAAAATGGAATTTGATTTTTTTAAAAATATAATGGTTAAATTGATACAGCCTACAGTAAATAAAATTGCATATGTATTTTCACTTCATACATCTCAATAGTATATCCTAATATATAAATACTATTTGAGATTAACAGGAGATTAAAAACTCATCTTCCTTTTATAATGGTGATTTCAGGGCTTCAAGGGGTAATATATTTGATAAAAATCATCATTGTTTATTTTGAAAAAATATAATTTTTGCATTATTTCCTTTAGGAACCCCCATGACCTTATTACCCTCAAATTTTGAGTTATGGAAATTATATTTTATGTCCTCAATTAGAACCTCAAAAAATCTTTAGGTGCCAATTTTGAACATAATCAGTTAAACTGTTTTTGAGAACTCGTATTTTCAAACATTTTCTTTAAAACAAATAAATACTCTTAGATTTAAAACGGATGTAAACATAATTTTTGTCTATCATAAATATTTTCTTATTTTATATAGTATAAAAGTGAAAGAAAAGTAGAAATAAATATTCACACTTGACAAATGATAAATTTATCAGAGCAAGTATTTATGGCGGTCAAATAAACAATGCTTCTATTGAAATTAAATTGAAAATGATTAAATAATTGTTTCAACACAAACATAATTAATTTAAATACAGTATACATAAAAAATATAAGTAAATATAAATAACAAAGATACAAGACAAAACAAAAACAATTAATTCATGCAGTTGAGCACACTTACGTACAGCTTGGGGCCCACTCCCACTACCAACATGCCAAAACAAAAACCTACTAACAAACTCAAATAGGTAGGAAATATAAAACAATTCGTATATATATATATATATATATTTAAAAAAAAAAATTAAATTATTACATATCGTTAATGACCATTTAAAATTTAAAATATGACTAAAAAATTTGCATGCCTAAATAATTTTAAACTGGGTTTTAATTTATTATTACAATAAATAAATAAACTGTACATCTTTCTCACATACATCTAGCTCATTTACACTGACTATCAAATGTCATTGTCAGGACAGTCAAAAAAAAAATTGTTTTTTAGTTTCATTTCACTTTAACTTCTATAGTAAGTTGGTAGGTTAAATTTAATAATTTCAATAGTTTGCCATTTAGAAGGAGAATATATGATTAAACAATTAACTTTCCTAGGTTTGTACATGTGATTGATAATTGAACATTTTTGTAACGAAAAGAGAATTTCACTGTATGCTACTTTATTTCCAAGATTTGAAATATTTGAAAATTTAAAACAGAAACGTCATTTAAAAATCAAACTACAGCACATGCAATTAAGTCAGAAATTCAGTATTTCTATCCTAATTAAAAAAAAGAAGAAGAACAAAGTGCTTCCATTCAATAAATTTTCAACTTTTGTTTGATGGCAATTCTTGATTATTTATTTGCAAAACAAAATAATCTAATTAGCACTATATATATAATTATTATTTTTAAATCCTTAGTGCAAAACCCATTGTGGGCCTAAGCCTGCTAGACAGAAGTGGGGCCAGCACAATGAGTTCCCATAATTTTAGTCATGACCAGGATTCACTACTAATCAAATATCCCCACTCTTTCTCACGATGCCGAGTCAACACTGAAACTTATTTAAGCTCCCACAAAAATCTTATCCAGAAGGTCTTGCACACAATCGAGGGCTCTTCAAACTACTACTACTACTAATAATAAAATAAAAGCAGAATATCTTTAACAGGTACATAAAAGATTTTCTTTTAAAACAAAATTAACAAACGATAACGTCCCATATGAACATCTGCTGTTGGTCATGTGAGTAGTGTTGGCTCATTTTGTAATAAACAACATTAGAAAATAGTTGCCTTTACAAAAAGGATGTTGCAAAAATTAATGTTACATGGTTGTGGCACTTTTTAACATAATGAAACCTCAGATTTGAATTTCTCGTATTATTTTCTACAAGAAACTATCAAAACTTCAAACTGAAGAAAAATGGACTTAGTTATATTTATAACTGTACTACAGAGAGTTGGTTTTTTAAAATTAATTTTTGAATGATGTCAAATTTTTAATAACAAAACTAACTTTTTGTTTCCAACAAAATTAGATTAAAATCAGTACGACTAATTTAGAGTAATTCAACATTTAATAATAATATAAGATCTTTGTATTTTGACTAGTAACTTTCAAATTGGGTTGTTTTAGAAGAGAGCAACCAATATGTTTTGTATTTTAGAGTTTGTATTAGTGTCTTAAGTAGAGCTTTTATTAAGAAATCTGACTTTTGTGTAATGGTTATAAGGCAGATTACTCAAAAATTTGAGTTAAACATATAATTTGCTAGCCTATTTATGATATCAAATTTTTATCAAATTGGCTGAATGGTTTGGTTTACATTAGTCTATTTTCAAATTTCAAATGTCTGTTTTAGGAAATTGAATTCATTAATGATTTATCTCGGGAGTTTGTATTCACTTATGTAATGCAATTTTGTTTTGGAGAATCACATAAAGAGTAAATGTTTTTCTAAGTCAACCTACATTTTGGAAACCTCCGTGTTGATTCTTATAAATTTTACAGCATCTTATACTTGTAAAAGGCAAGTATAGTGATTGTACAATGACAATTTTCAACAGTATGACACATGGAACAAAAATATGTTTCAGTTACCAAAGGATCCCCTGAATATATTTTAGTATATAAGTAAATATTTAATAAGCTTCCTCTGTAAATATCTTAAGGAAATTGAGAATATTACTTTTAAAATAAAAATTAGTTTCTTACTGCCAAACGTATCCTTGTCTTACCTTAGACGTGTTACAGCTGTTTCATGACTTATCACATTATAAAACACTGTACATGAAACACACATTAAATGTCAAAAATACACAGTTCACATTTAATATATCCATTCAAACGTCACGATAATAAATAAAAAAAACATCACAAAAGCAAATAAAAAGTCATACATCATTTTCCTTGTTGGCCAATGGAACACACAATTACTAATTTTTTAAAAAAAATAACTGTGTGTTTTCCGTTGGCCAATAAGGAAAATGATGTATGACTCTATGTGTTTTTGTGATGTTTTTATTTATTATGACAACGTTCGAATGGACGTATTAAATCTGAACTGTGTATTTTTTAATATTTAATATTTCGTGTATAGTTTTGATAATGTGATCAGTCATGAAAGAGCTGTAACACATTTAACGCAGGACAAGATACGTTCGGTGGTAAGAAACTAATTTTTATTTTAAATTTATCCGAGCTTTATCCGAGCCAAGTGAATTTATTTAAAATTACTTTTAACCCCTCAACACGGGAAATTTTAGTAAGGAATAATGACTGATACAGTACTTTCTATAGATATTTTAGTAAGCGCTTGCAACTGTTCATTCAAATATTAAATATTTCATTTATAACATGAGCCATTATAAGACTCTACTACTAAAAACACTTTAAAATTTACTAAAAAAATATTAAACAAAAGAATTATAAAAGTAATCACAGAACTAACCTATAACAATATTAGCTGTTAAACACATACTCACTTATCTTTCAAAAACTAATAAAACTCACCTACAAAATGACAAAAGAATCTTCATAGATAATTTAAACGCAATGATTCATTTTTATCTTTCCCAAACAAAACAATAATACTTTAAAAACACGAGAAAAATACTATAACAAAATTGTGTAAAAGACAAAAACTTCTTTGTCTTTAACACAATAGAACCTTACAACTGAGACTGAGACACCTGATTAACAAAGAAACATTTGATTTCAGAATTTATTTGCAAATTCGCAAATACAGTGGATAAAATCATGAAAGTGTTGCTCGGCAAACCATGTTGAGGGGTTAAGGAAAATAAAACGATTTATCAGTGTAAGTAGAATTACGATAGACTGTTTGAAAATGTCATCTGTTTTCTATCTCAGATACTGAGAACATAAAACCTTTTCAATCTTACTCACACATTTATATGTCAAACCAAATACTAAACAAACAAAAAGTTTTTGCTACCACCTATCCAAAAATGACAGTTCTATCGTTTTTGGTGAAAAGAACACCTAAATAAGTTCTAATCTACAACACCTAAATCAACCTAATATAGTGAATTTTGAAAATTTATAACCCAAACCAACGTGTCATACATCAGAAAATTAGTCTACAAGTTATTTGTAAAATATAAAAATTAACCCAACTCCAGTCAAAGTATACTGTATACCTGCCATTTGCTACATTGATTGCAATCATAAACTTTTATATTTAACTATAAATTGATTGAAACAGCTTCTGTAACATTCTAACAACATGTTTCATTTTTATTTTTTGGTCGATAATTCCTAAATAAGTCATATGTGGAGAAATGGTGATTAAAATGTTTTGTTTAGGCCCTTAGAGATACAGTTAAGCAAAATTTGATCAAAAGCATTAGAGCCAAAACAAACAAAAAAATTTGAAATCTGAAGATTAAACCATACTATATTTAATACAAATAAGTCCACACATCAGAGTTGTAGCAATAATGCACTGACAACAGAAACCACTATTTAGATTAAGGAGACCTTAAAAACTCAACATTAATGTTTTTGTATACAATAAAGTAAAACATTCTTTGAACGTTACTTTTCTATATATTTTGTTTCATTTTAGTTTTAAACTTTGAGTGGAATATCCAAATTATTTTTAGTAAAATGATTAATAATATATCTTATTATATAAACAATTGTTTTTCAATTTTGACACCACTAGATACCCCCCCCCCCCATCTTAATAATATCTTTAAGATAACCTGAAATTCAAACAAAAATCATAGATGTACTTCTTAGTGAGTTACACAAAAGAAGAACAGTTATCACTCAGAGGGCCGAAATTTTGAATCTTGTGTCTTCCTTTCCGGTAATGTTAAAATCGGGAACTCAAATTTATACCAAAAAAACATTGAATATACATACATACAAATGAAAAATTAAGTCTATCTCAACATGTGCAGTAGAATATAAACAGAAATATGAAGTAGACAAGCCATAACCCTACATCATACAAAACCTATATGTTGCAATCTTTCTCAGTGGTATATTGTACAAGTTTCAAAATTATAAAATTAATAATAATAATAAAATAAATAGTAAAAAATATTCTTATACAACAAAAAACTTGAACAAACAAAATTTAATTAAAAAATAAACGGAGTAAACACAAGGAAATGTCTACCATAATTCTCTACTGCTAAAATTTAACTTTATAATCTAGAATATTTAAATATTGCTGAAAATATCAACGGACTTGATCCAACAGACATTACATATATACAAAATTTGAAATTCTAAAAAAACATCAAAAAACAAAGAAACAAAACATCATGCATAATGTTAACGAGTATTCAATTACTTAATTCTAAAGAAGTTTTATGATAATATTGCACAAAAAAACACGGTCATTCCTAAACATTGACTAAGAGTTGAAGAAAGATTAAAGCGTTGGTACAGTGGCAATGGAGGCAGTGAGGGTCGGGCCCTTAGCCAGTGAAAAGAACAGCGCTAACGCTAACGTGTGCTCCTGTAAAAACATAATGGATCACAATGTTACCAATGGATTCAAATATAATATATTGTGACTTTAATTTGTGAATTGAAAATTTTTTTAAAGACGTGACTATTTTGAGTACAATTTTTTTTCCATTCCTATACTCAGTTTCATGTTTAGTTGACAATGAATGTTTAATGTAGTGAGGCTCTTATTACACAACTAGAAAACATTCTTTAAAATAAACACAACAGGTATAAAACATTCAAACTCTTTGTATTCTAAAAAAAAAATCATAACTATAAAAAATTAATTAAAAGAAACCCGTATTAATCTCCATTAAAAGTGAACATAATTTTGTGTGATGACTCTTTCAATATGACTAGTAATGCTAAAATTTTCATTTGATTTACATAGTCAATAAATTTTGTAGACTGCCAACTTAACATGAAATAGAGTATAGTGTTGTCTTCTTATCATCTTAAGAATTCACACTACAAGGAGAAAACTAATTCAAGCAGCAGTCTACAATCTTAACACTTGTTTATTAAAATGTAAAGATAAATAATGATGTAGCAGGCGGGAATATCATAAAAACACAGATTACCATTATTACAGAGAAAACATTATTATAGGCTAGTTGAAAATGAAAAGCGTCAAAATGATTTTGTTTTCTATAAATTATAAATTGGAGTATTCTTTAAAATGGATGTCCTTGAGAATGGACATCTGTAAAGTGCCCGAAACGTCGGCTGTACTCAAATTGCAGACAATATTGTCACAGTCGAACCCCGAAGAACAAGATCATAATGATGTTTGTGACCGTGGAAGTTTGTGATCGTTCAAAAACATTTAATGATATTTACTTTGATCAACATTCGAAGTGGAACAATAACAAATTCAACCGTATATCTTATGTTTTTACCTTTTTTTAAAGCTTGAACCAATGTGAGGGTTCATGTGTTGTAGCATGAGACTTCCTGGATGAAAAAAACAAACAAAGAAAAGTAGGAAAAAATCTACCTTTGGACCTTTTATTATGATTGAGAATGTTTTCATTTTTGCTAAAAAAAATTAGAATTGTTTTTTTATATAAAGCTGCCCTATTACTTATTAAATTTGATTACGTTTGATATTTTCATTCCAATTTACTCTATAGTCCATTGGGAACAATCTGAAAATGAACATACTTCCATGAACTTAGCAGAAAATTTAGAGGAATAAAACCATCGCCAGAATCGTACGTGTTCCACTTCGAATGTTGAACAGTCTAAATATCATTAAATGTTGTTTGATTGATATAGGCAGGGTTGTAGGGAAAGAAGGGATTAAGGCTAGATCTCCTCCCAAATTATACAGAAGTTTGCCAATACTGCTTTGGATATGTAAATGTTTTCTTTTTGTGCTTCCTTTATACATAAGTATAGCATGTCATGTAATTATGTAAATTTAATTTTTGTTTCAAATTTTTTGTAAAACTTGTCAACTAATGGTAAATTAATGCGTTAAAACACCATTACCGAAACACCAGAATTCGAGTCAGTAAAAATTTGTTTTTCGTAGCCCATTTGACCTAGTTTATTCTGCCGCTCAATAGCTCTCCCCACCAGGCCCCTCTTTCAAAAAGCCTGTTTTAATTTAGTTTGGGTGTAGCATTCAAGATTTTTCTGTATATACCCAATAGGGAATATGCAAAGATAACAAATAAAAAAAAATCAATGAAATTTTGTTACAAAGTCTCTTTTTTAATTTTTACATTTCTTGTATAATTCTTACCAATGTTTTCCTCATTCATTTATTAGTATTGGACTTGTCATTAAAGTTTTGGCATAAAAATCAATATAATTCTTATTTTCACCAAAAACTCCTATCTTGCTAATAATAAATATATATACTTTTACGTTTTCAATAAATAAATAAATGTATAAGGTCAAATCAGTTAAAGTAGGTAATTCCAAACCCCAAAAAATATTTGTATATAGTTTTGTCACTGCATTGTTGTGTTAAAATTCTGCAGAAAAACTTTGTAAATTGTCACCTAAGTCAAAAGGACAAATTACTATTTCCAAACCCTATATTATTATCAAACTTCAGAGAAAGATCTCTGGCCTCACTTCAATACTATGCGGTTATTCCATACCATAAACTTCCTCAGCAAAATCTCAATCTCCTAACAAAATCAATTTCTGCAAAGTCTTCATGGTGGGCAACATAATAGTCTAAACGTTCTATTGTCATTATTAACAATTTGACGGTTAGCCACCCAAGTTATAGACACTCTTCCAGTGCCACCCATCAAAATCAATTATCAATGCAAAACATCACTTTTAGCATATATCAACAATTTATCTTAGATAAAAATAATATATCAAATTACTTTTTCACAAAACTGAAAAGCTTGAAATTTCTTCTTTAAAACCATATATGTTGTGTCAATAGACGATATTTTAGTTTCATTTCGGAAAATAAGAACAATTTTATAAAACTTAGAAACAATTGTCACCCTTTTCTATAGTTTCCAGCTGAAAACTACTCTATTGTGATCTAGAAATCTCAGCTAACAGGTTGGAAAATAACATTGACAGGATGGTTCGGTGGTGCATGGTTCAAAGTCGAAAACAACACAGTATTAAGCCATGATAATTTAGTTTATTCTACTCACTTAAGTTATAATGATAACTGTTCTACCGTGTAACTTATTACATATCAAATCATGGTTATTAAATAACCAATAAATATAAAAAGAAGAGATGAAGAACCTATGACCCCATTTAGTAAGAAAAAAGTACTTTTAACAAGTTACGGTATGGCTAACTGAAAGCATCCACCATACTCAGATTCCCGTAGCGAACTCACTTCGTGCTAGTTCTGGAAAGAATCTCTATCTTCCACCATGGTACCAATTGTCATTAATACAAGTTTGTATTAGCCATTTTTATTTACTGAAACCCTTGTTACGTTACACTTTCTTTTTTTTACATTAGTGTTAGTCTAAAAAAACAATCTTTCACGAACAATTTAGTTTTGAAAACATGATTTATCTTAATTAAAATGACAGTATGTTAAAATAAGAATTATGACAAAATAAACATAAGAATGTAAAATCATTAATTTTAACCCTACTGAGTTGACAAAAATGGGTGTTCTGGTTTATAAGAGAAGATGACTTAGAATACTATAACAGAGCCTATGTCCAGGAGACTACTTGTATCATAGGTTCATAAAGAACACCAAACTAGACAAACTAGATGGAATGTGTAAATGAGAGATTAATAGATTAGTGAGAGGGCTAGAGATTAGAGGAAGATATGAACAAGGTAAGTTTAGAATGGTGATTGGTACCAGGACATTTTCTCTAAACAGACTTACCAATATAATTCGTATGAGGGATGACCCATCTTGCGATAAGTAAAAGGAGTCTGAGATATTAAATCATTTATTCAAGGTGTATTTTGGTTATGAGTGCATCCGGTGGAAGATTTTTGGATGAGTGGAACCGACATATAGTGATCTTCAGAGCATGAACTTCCTACACTAGAAATGGGTCATTTTTATGATCCAGATTATTTGGGTCAGTTACTAAAAACACATGTTCATTCAGATCATTATTAATTAATGACTTAATATGTGTACTCCGGGATATTTGCATGAATATTTCACACTACCGCAATTTCTAGAATTATTTCCATCCCTTTTATTTAGAGTATATTTAGTTTTCTGAAGAGAAAGTTTATACTTGGTCTCATTATAAGATTAGGGCCAATATGCCAAAAGTGCAATATAATAAAAATTAATTTTTATATATTATTATTTTTTGTCCTATTTTATTTTGTTTGGTTAATGTCTTGTTTGGATTATTGGAAATGTGAGATCTGGATCTTTCAAGTCATATAGTGATCAGTTCATTATGAACAAATTGTTCAAGATATGCCCCATCATTATCATAGTCCTGCGAGTGTTCTAAGGGTCACAAGTAAGTTTAGGAGGACGTAAGCACGCCTTAGTATGTTGGTAGAAATGGTGAATGGGATCTAACTGCACAGAGTTTTTACCAACCAGAATAGAAATAAAAATAACCTTACTTTATTAGGCTACCTAGGTGCTAATAGATAAAAAATAAAATTGACTTACAAAGTGGTGCAACATAGTTACTAGGGAATAGACCAGTGGTATTGTTCAGTTCTCCTCTCCACCACGCAGGCTCATCTTTTGATAACAGCGTAATTACATCATCCTTCTCAAAACTCAGTTCATCTGGATTCAACGCCTTATACTGGTATAATGCTATCACTTTATCTATAACACATTATAAATTTCAGTATAATTTTCTTGTGTCTAGATTTATTGAACAACATAACTAAAAGTATGCTATAAACTCCTAGTACTTAATACTAGCTTCAGGAAATTTGTCGTGTTTTTTATAAATTCGCTATATCGAAATCAAAATAGTTTTACTCAACGTAACCTAAACAACATTTTGATACTAGCTTCTTTTACTAGGTCTAGTAAGGTATATATATATATATACAAACAATCTTTCAGACGCCTAGTTTTTATGAATCTTAAATCATAGAAGCGTAGTAATATGAACCAGTGAAAGTTATTGAAGTGCGCATGAGCCCCATGAGTGATTTCAATATGCATATTCGATTGAATCTAATAGTCTGAGTGCTTAATTGAAAATGACAAAAAATAAGTAAAATAAGGTATTGTGAAACATAAAAAGTGTACTGATTTATAAAGAGTGGTGGAATTGTTACATCAAAAGATATTTACACCGCAAATTGTCGAAATTTTGGGATAAAATAGCAATGACAGGAACAATACATATTTACAAAAGAAAAATCATTTTGTATATTTATTTTATCCTAGAAAAGTAAAAAAGTTTCAGGCCCTCATGGTACTTATCCGGAGTACAAGCGAATCCTCTAAATGTAATGCTCAAAAGTTGGTTTCGTAGGCTGTGCAAGAAATGTTAAATTATAATGTTAGATCAAGGGGTCTTTGTCTTTATCCAGTTGGGTAAATTTGTTTAAAAGAATTGATAAACAGGTTTTCTGAACTTCTCGCTATGCTCGTGTTGATAACTCAGCCCTTCTGGATATTAAAACTATATGAATATTACATTTTCTTGGGAGGACAGAGTTTGAAATTACACGTTTAACAATAACTTTGCTACTTGTCGTTGTAGATGTATGAGGTTAGTACCATTACTTGTATAACTGAAAATTGCAAATTGTACCGCTATGATGCTTACGTACAAACAACGATGACGATGGGTGGATGATATGTTCAAAAACACATTTTTGGTTTCTTGAGGTCATGAAATGTGAAGATCAGTAAAAAAAGGAGTTTCATTTTTTTGCAATTACCAAACACAAAATTATTTCATACACTGGGTAAGTAAAAAAAAAAGGAAAAGTTTTTGTATATTTACTTTATCCTAAAAAAAAGTAAAAAAAAAAACATTAACAAAAAATTACATTGACATAACTAATTTTATCGCTTATTATCTAAATTAAATTCATTTTCATAAATTACTTTAAACAAAAATTTATTACAAAATAGTACCTAATCAGGAGATTATTGCTGCCCCCAGTACTATCAGATCTTTTTTTTTGTGCATTTTGCAAATATACCGGTTGGTTAAAAATGCACTCCCTCCACTTCTTGACTGTGAGGAACATTAAATCGGCTGAATTCAGTATTAAATTTGTAACGTTTTGGAGAAAATTAATGATTTAATCATACAGAAATGGGTGTATATTTTGAATGAAAGATACAAAAATGTCATAATGACGAATTGTTACTCCACATAATTATTGTTGAATAAATGTTTTGATGTGTGCAGTTGGAGAAGATGAGAGAGATGATTAACTGTTACACCACTGTCACATAAATCCACCACTGTCACTGTCGTTTCTCTGCATTTGCATAAATTACATGTCCACTTCTTCTGAAATTGTATCTAATAAACTACATTATTTGAAATTGTATGGATATTGAGTACCAAAGATGCTTAAAGAACAATTCAACATGAAACGGTCGGGAAGTGCATTGGCCATTCTGAATACAGTGAATTGTCACACACAGATTTCCAGTGACTACTTTTTGACCCATATAGCCATTGGATGAAACATGGGTGCTGCATTTAACCCACTGAGTGGAGGCACACTCCATCACCATCAAGGACGAAATTCAAGCTGACATTTTCCACAAAAAATATCATGTGCACAGTGTTTAGAGAGATATAGAGTTTTACTAGTGGATTCTTGCATGAAGGCTCCACAATCAACACAAGTTATTTGTTGCAAATGTTTAAGAATACAATTGTTTATAAATTGCAATGTGCAATCCAAGTTAAGAAACATGTAAAGCTTACCCAGGGGGTTTTGTTGATGTATGACAATATCTATCTACGTACTGCTATTTCAACACAACATTTCCTCATCACTTACATCTGGGAACAATTAAATCATTTCCCTACAGCAAAAATCAAATGATTTTCATGTATTCTAACATCTGAAATACATCTACGATGGCCAGGGGATTCACGCAAACTGGGTTTAACAAACTATTAGCCATTATACAACCATTGAACAAACCATTAGGTTTGCATTGTAGGCAGCATCTTTATATGATAAAGCGATCTGGAGCCCTGCTATAAGAAATACCTCAAAATGATGGAAATTACGTCGAAAAACAGTGTCATGTGTGTACATGAAATACCTATAACAATGATTTGGAAGTACTGGTTTTTCCTTAATAGCCTATCGGAGCTTAGTTTCTGGATATCCCTTGTATATTGTTAAACTTGCTATTTCCGTGACAATTGAGAATGAATATTTGGTGTTAACTTTCTAAAGTTTGATTTTTAATAGAAAATATAGCTAAATCAGAAGTTCTTAAATTACATTGGTGTTTCCTTATATGTACAAACATTAACTGTGTTACTTACCACCGATGCTATCTCCTACAGCTTGATCAGTCCTATTTGATAATGGCGCAGCCTGAGGTATAGTCATAGAAGCAGTAACAGCAGCTGTCGGTGGCGGAGTCGATGTACTTCCACCTCCTAACAATTTAACATAAGATGCAGGGAACCATCCGATTTGTCGCTTCTTTCCTTTAGCCTGGAATGTAGATATGAACAAATTTTAATACATACACTTTTACAACAGTTTAAATATAATACACAGCAAATATTATCTGTTAATTCCATCTACTGTAGTAAGAGAATTTATTATTATGATTGAAATTAAACATTAACCATGTTTAATAAGTTAGATGAAAGATTTGTTAGAATAGTGATTAAGCAAGAGAGAGATTTAGTAGGCCAGGAGGTCTAGTTGTGTGAATTGGTAGCACAAAGTGAGAAAAGGATTGTGCAAATCCTGATTAGGCCTGCTGGTCTACTCCACAGTTAAGGAGAAGCGATGGTAAGGTTTTAATGAGAGCATTCTTTCATGCAGAAATCATGAGTGGATTTTGGTCCAACAATAAAAAGGCAGATGTTGAGATTTTCGAGCTACTGATAGAAATCCTAGGTTAATGAATAATTGAAGAGATAATTTTAAATTTGCGTAGGACAGAAAATGGGTTTAAGAATCATGTTGATAGTATCCAAGTCACTTATTTATATAATAATTAAATTACCTTTGGTTTCCGCCAGGTGACTTCTTTTTATATACACTTACGCGTTTCGAAGCGTACGCTCCATCTTCAGAGTTCTATTACTTTTTCACTCGATTGAGGTCGTTATACATTAAAATAACACATAAAAGACACACGGACACTACATATATATGTTTATAAATTAATACATCGCTTATGATATCGCGACACTTGCGATGCGTATCACATCAATGTCAGGAAAAAGTAATAGAACTCTGAAGATGGAGCGTACGCTTCGAAACGCGTAAGTGTATATAAAAAGAAGTCACCTGGCGGAAACCAAAGGTAATTTAATTATTTAGAAAATGGGTGTATCAATTTATTGGGAATAAATCTTGACTCTGGACTGAATTGGAACATTCATATAAAAAAGTGTATACTTACTTAGTCTAGAGTTTTATATTTGCTTAGGAAACTGAGACTGTATAAAAGTATTGACCTTGTAATTAAAGCACATTTTGTATTTTTTCCATACTCATTTATTGTATGGTGTTTTGTTGTGGTGTAACTCCTCTGGATCAAATAAGAGTTTTTAAGCTGTAAAAGAAAGCTAACAGATGTATTTGAAGGTCTAAGTAAAAATGAGTCATGCAAGCTTCACTTTTCATAACTTAAAAATTTCACCTTGCCCAGTTTATATATACTTTGTTGCTTTATTTTTATGAAAGAGAATTTTTAAAGTTTTTAATTCATGAATATAACACTAAACTTAAGAACTGTATAGATTATAAATATATTAAGCTGAGTAAGACACAGCAAAGTTATGAATATGTTGGTGTCAGTTTGTTTAATAAATTTACCAGAGTGCTAGAATTGTTTCTATTGATCATTTTAAAAATGTTGTGGAGTATGTGCTAAAAACAAAATCTTTCTATAATATTGGAAAAAAATGAGTTCACTGACATGAGCAATCTAGAATTTTAACCACACGTGATTCCACTATCCATCTAATTTTATTAAAATGTTTAATATCTTAATTGTATTTATTGTATTATATATTTTTTATAATTATTATTAACTTTAATATCGTTTATTGCAATTTATTAATTGTTTAATGTCAATAAATCTTGATATTATTATTAAATGGACAATGGAGAAAAATCTGATATTAATTGTAAGAATCGATCTTAAACCAATCCAGTTTTGACAGGTTCCACCAACTAAAAATAAAAAATGCTTAAGAGATAGAGCTAAAATATGCCTACATTCTAAATTTATGAAAACTGTTTGTTTGTTTTTTGCTGTTGTGTGCACTGGACATCAACATACAGATGATAGAGATTATTATAAAACCCACGTTTTAGTACCAAGAGTTTTTAGAACAGTTTTAGAATTTAACATAGATTTTAAAAAACTTACTCTAAACTATGTATCTGTTAAAGAGTTAAACACAAAATTATAGATGGAAATGAAGCATTACTAAACAAAATATTCAGTTATGAACCTTGTATATGATAATTACCTGTAGTTCTCCTTCCCACCAGCCTGTTGTTGTTTTCTTGCGTATCATAATCAACTGGCCTCGTTGTAAACTAAGTTGCTCATTACTCGTTGCTTGGTAAGGTGCGATCACAGTTGCTATTTCTGGTTTCTTGCCTTTACTCCCCTTTAATTTAGAACCATCAGTATTAGGAAATAAACGGTGTATAAAATTTCTTAAACATATGCACAAAAAGGCACACGGACATAGCATATTAATGTACTATGACACTTGGTAGAGTAGAGAGTTACTTTGTTCCTAAATTGAAATTAAAATATGTACTCATATCAACCGCTCGATTCTTATGAGTCTTGCAATTAACCACTTTTGGTTAGGTTAGGTTATGTAGTTTATCATGTTTAAATAAAAATTTGGTGGCAGAATGCTACTGAATTCCTTAATAGAACCCAAACTTGTTTTGCTCAAGTAAGCAGTTCGATATTCCTAATAAACCATGTAGCAGTTGTTATATTTAAATAATACTTCTTGATTTGCTTATGTCATAAAATCATCCTAACTGTACCTTATACTTAATTAAAATCAAGTTTTTAATGAAAGTCAAAATCTATTTTTTTAAATTACTTCTAAACCATTATTTTATTTTACTTGGAACTTGGTATAAAAAGAAGTATTTATCTTCATATTTCACTCAAATAGAATTGAAATTGTTCAAGACGATTCTGAAAATGATAGCAACTAGTTTTTTAGACTGTTGTTTTGGTTTCTGATTTTGAAAACAGTGCATAAATACACCACAAAAACAAGAGATTAGTGAAAATTACATAATAAATGGTTCAGCTGTTTGGAATGTAAAGAAGAGGATATACTGAGTTTTTTTTTCTCAGATAGGTTTAACATTAACAGATTTTGAATCAGGTTTAAAATGTTGATTGTTGCATATAAACTTTAAAAATTAGGAAAATAAAATTTATAGCAAAAATACATCTAAAAACCCAATTAATGTTTAGATTGTACAGTAGACTCCTAATTATCTGAATTATTGTGGATCAAGCCTATTTCAATGACCAAAAATTTAACAATATGGACTTAATTAAAAAACTGATTAGGTTAATAAAAAAAAAAAACATGTTATTTGTAAAGCAAAAGTATATTATACCAAATTTCGGCTTTAGTTTAATACAATTTGAATAAGTAAAAAAAACAGGAAGATTGTAGGTATAGTAAACAATCATTCCGTTGAGCTAACCACACATTGAATAAATTAGGCTGAACATGAGCAACAATAGATACTACGTCAATTTGGATATCTGCCACCAATAGAACTACATTTCTTAGTTTCACAACTTATTCATCTCCCTCCTATAAGCTTCATAAGGAATGAAACTAGTAGCAACATGAAAATTTATACAATGAGCTAAAGATGTGCGACAATAAGCCGTCACATAATTGTCTCCGTCATGAACACCATGATTAACCCAAAACACACATAAGTGGAGCTCTATGTACGTCATTCTAATAAACATTAAATGTTCCAAGCAACTTCTTCATTTTTTAAAAGATAACAAAATACAAGAAACAAAAACATTCAAGTTCCACAAGATAACATTTAAAAATTACCTAGTCTCAAAAGGCACTTAAAACTGGACAAGTAATTTAAATACATATAAATAAATACATCAAAGCCATATGTATCAAACAACTAGTACATGTTTATTTTAAGCATAAATTTAAACATAACAGTTTGCACTCATTCTCAGAATTTGTATGGTTATCGTTTTTCAGCAACAAATTATTGTTAGTACTTTAAAAAATAACATTATATTCTTTAAAATAATATTTTACCCCAGTAATACTGGTTCGTAATGTTAAGATGTAGATAGTTTGTTGTGAAGTTTTGAGTATTTTATTGTATGTGTTTTTGAAATTTTAATTGATTTATTATTATTGTTTGGATCTTTGTACTGTTAACTAAATTATTACCACATTAAGAATATTTTATATTGTTCTAATTTATGACTAAGGCCATTCAATGCATTATTTGTCAATGACTAAACACTCTTACATAACCATACACAATACCACAGTAAGCAAACAAAACATATTTAACGCCATCTTCTCAAAAGAATGGCATTTAGGAGTTATCTTCCAAAAAATGAAAAACAGTACAACCTCGTTAAGTCGGACCAGCCGGGACCGCGGCCGATCCGACATAATGAAAATCTGTGTTAGCCGGAGAAAAAGCAGAAAACACAAAAAAATTAAAATATACATACTACACTTATAATAATTTCCTTTATTACGGAGAAAAACACTTAAAAATATTTACTCATCACAATAAAACAACAAACACAATACACAATGACTCACCACCCAGACATGCAACGCTACAGTTAGGCATCAGATGTACAGTTACGGCAAACAAACTCGGTTGCATGAACTCGGCAGAAACACGATCACCGTGCAATACACTACGATTATGCGCTCGTATAAAGCAATAGCTCTACCAAAATTCATATTTTATATTAATTTATATTTGTTTATTTATTGCAAACCGGTCCGGGTTACCTGCAGATCCGACTTAAAAGGGACCGACTTAACGAGGTTGTAATGTACAATCTTAGAAAATCGAGTTTAAAATAGATCAAAGATTTGTCAATAAACTATATTTTAGTTTTTGCAAAGTATAATTTCTTTAACATAGAAATAGGTTCAATTTATTGAATCCTATTTCGTGTATAACTTTTGATAAGGATGAGTTGTTGGTTTATTTCCATTTTTTGATTAATACAACCAGGATTTTGGGGAAATGGCATCAATAAGTTTTAAACTAAACGTAAGTAATTGTTTCTATGATCAATTTCATGTTTCTTCAATAACCGCAGTTTCAATCCTACTGAATCATTTAAAAATTAACTTAATAGTTATAAAATACACTACACATTAATAACCATTAAGACTACTTGAAAATCATTATAACAACAATTGTCAAAGAAAAAGTAAGTCGAACACAAACACAAAATTAATAATATTTACATTTATTTTAAGAAGTTTGATCCAAGAAGAAGAACTCATAATGAACAATTGGGCTCCTAGCAAAAATTTATTAAAATCATTAGAATAAATTTTAAGAAAATGGAAATTTTGTGTTTTGGTTTTACGTTAGTTATTTCTAAATTTAGATTATAAACAAAAATATTTTTTGGAGATATAAAGAAAATAGACCTACATACCAAACTTGTTTCAAAATTATCTCGCAATGCATGGATAATAGACAAACATCGTTCCAAAAATTACTAATCGATTTTGGGGAGCTCAAAACCAATTTTTCCTTTTAAAACTCAACTATTTGACCTGTCATACTTTATATTATATATGTATACCCTATTATATTTATTTATCTAGATAATATATATTTATAATTGTAATTAATGTACTAATTGAAATTGTATATATTTTATGATGTATTTTGAAGGCATGATGGTGGTGTTGTAAGGCCTTATGTCCAATTTATCTGATTTGACTTTTGATATACGTCTGTAAAATGTCACCTATTATTATTATTTAAGTGTGTTCGAAAAGTTTCCTCCACAGTAACATGTTCAGATTCTACTTAAATAAAACAAATATATTTAGTTATTAGTACCTTCACATGAGACGTTTAATGTGGCATCTTTGATTTCCAATAAATTTGATTTATTTATTTTTTACTTTTTACACTTGTTTCTATATACATCTTTAAGATTCTTTTGTGTTGTGGACAGTGTCTAGATGGAAATTTTCTTTTTCAGTCTATTAATGGTTTTAGGCAAATATTATCCACCCATTCTTAAATTCTCTTCAAGAAAAAGAAATCAGGAGATTTCAACGAAAGAATATTCTTTGAAATGATCTGCCCTCGAAGACATGAAGGTAAATGGTAGCATCATCTTGTTGAAAGTAGGCATTATTAATTTCACTTTCAAACAATTATTTCTTGGTAATTTATTTAACACAGAAGTCTATGATACTAATTATCGTGTAAATTACCTGTTCCACCTTATGAATAAAGGAAGTATTAAATTAGGGTGAAAGAGTTAGCCATTGGAACGGAAGAAAATATATCTCAGAGATATTTAAGAAATATCATGTCTAGGTACTACATATATTTTCACAAAATAATTATCAAAAATCTAACTTTTTTTTAATGTAGAGTATGCTCAACTGTTTAGGTATTCTCAGTGTTTAACGACCTTGTGTTTTAAGAATTTATATATCCATAATAGATGAAACATCCGTTATTATAAACTCCGTCCTTATAAACTCATCTGGTTTATTCCCAGCACTTCTATTACTTTTTCTGCTTTATTGATTTTAAACCCTTGAAATCTTTCAGCGTGATAACCAGTGTTATCAAAACTGTACTTTCAACAAACTAATTTAATTTCTATTTTACCACTCTGTGTTGAACTACCTAGCTGGCATTTGTTTCTGTTCTTGATTGATTTGATTTGGAGTTTAAAGGGCCTGTTAAACCAGTCCTGGCACTGTGACCGATGGCCTATTGTTCCTGTTCTTAGTTTTCAACAGACTGGCATAGTAGAGAAGACATCTACATCCACAATGCACAATAAACAGATTATGACATTACTTCAGAGGGAGAGTAAAGTCAATGACAAAGCTTTTATAACATTACAGCAGAGGGAATTTTCCGAATACACACGATACTACACTTATAAGTAGTACAAATTATGTAACAAATTTAACACTTTGAAGCCTAACTCTCTAACGCGCTGCTTTCCTACTGTGCCTGGGGGTTTTGGACATGTTTTTAAAAAATTGTGATATTTGTTATATTTATCATATATGACTTATTATATATCATTTTAAACCTAAAGAAATTACCTTTTTAAATATATATATATATATATATATATATATATATATATATATGTGTGTGTAAATAGATATTTTACTCACAGTCAACACTCCTTAGTCTTGAAAAAGGGTAAAATACACACACAAACAAAAATAGCTACACAGCACTTCACTAAACATAATTGGCCTTTGTATGATACAGTTTGAAACATTCAGGTACACAAAGGGGTACTGAACATTCTGGGCACCACCATAACTCAAAAGGTATTTAGAATTCAAGAAAAACAACAAACAAACATAACGAATCTTGATTACTCAGTCACTAACTTTGAACTAAACCAACGTCTGTTACGTTCCTCGTAGACGTGTTACGTTGCCTAGCATCAGTTTTATAATATTTATATATAGTCCATATCAACAGCACAGACTATTCGAAAATCAAAGACATGCAATGATAATGACCAATTAGCTAAGCAAAAGTGCCGAAACCCGATTATATGCCGACATCGCGATCGTATAGAATTATTTAGCGCAGCCCGATGTATTCTCGGGCTTCGGCGGCGAGCGCTGTCACACTGCCCGACCTATACTCGGGCTTAGGCTTCAAAGTGTTAACTTATGTTTTTATTATAGTTAAGATTCTTCTCTTTGTTTAGATTTAATTATAATAATTTCAAAAAAGCTTCACTTAAAAAAATAGAAATTATATTTTCATGCAATTCTTCAATACAGAAAAAATATTTAAACATAAACATAACAAAACAAAAACTAAAATTGTCTTTACCTTTGAGTCACTGTCTTCTCCTCCACTGCTAGCTCCTTCAAGCTGCCAACATACCAACATGAAATAAAAGCCAAAACACAACACAAAACCAATGTGCTAGAGACTAACACTATCACTAATGTGAACTTTAACATACAAAACACACAAAAGCAAATGCATTGCATATACATACCTGAGCTGTTAGTGTGCTGAAATCTGGAGTTACAGCACGCACTTCCATCACCTAAAACAAAATATATTGAATTGTAGAAATGAAAGTTGAAGCAAAGTATATAATTTACAGAAACATTATTATAAATAGACCAAAAAAAATCTAGAGTTAGGGATATTTACTTAGATGAGAAAAAAACTTGTTTAGTAGTTGTATAGAACATCCAAATTGAAAACTCAGGCAATCAGCATTATGGGATCGTAATTTATATACAGTACTTTTTACCATCCTAACCAGTACACTAAAACCTCGTTTATCCGGTTTTGACGGGACCAGTATCATTCCGGATAAACCAAATATCATGGGGCTTTACATAAAAACATGTGTAATAATATACAACACAATAATATTACATATACATTACAATATAATGTACAGTGAAACTTCCAAATAACGGACACTGCTCGGACCCCACTACAGTCGGGCAAAGGCTAATTCACAATCCGGCAAAGGCTAGTTCACTCAGACTGGCAGCACGACACTAACTGTGTAACAGAGGTACCGCATCTCCTGACTGCATGTGAATCGGGGTGGTTTGACCGCAATAAATGTGACAGTCAGAAGGCAATAAATGTGTCAGTCAGACCTATTGGTTGGGGTAAAGTAGCACGTTCCAATTTTACTGCAGACACTCCATAGATAATTCTTGGAAGGCGATAGCGGGCGAAACAATAGCGGCTAGGCTTTGATCCTCCCGCTGTGTACTACTGTATTTCAGTGTACAAAATAATTCTTGGAAGTTGGTCCCTTTGATACAAAAAAGACATCACAAAACACACTGTTCTCATGGTAACTTTATTCAAACTGAATTGTAAAAGGTTTTAATCACTACTGTTATTAAATGGCAAAAAGAAAAGAAACCTAGTTTCCAGAAAGTCAACTTCCTGGTAAACAGGAAGTCAACTTCCTGCTAAATAATGAACAAACATTGCAGTGAATGTTTTGAGACATCTACAATTTCTTAGAAAAGGGCAACATTTTTATACTCCGCTGTACGTAATTCTGAAGTTTTGACTAACTTATTGACTACCAATTTGGTGTCCGTGTCCATTTTTGGGAATGTCCGTTATTTAGAAACACTACAAAGGCCATAAAAGCATGAGCTCGGTTTTACGACAATATAATAGAAATAAACAAACTAGTGGTGCTGATTGACGGGCGCGTTTTACAAGTGACACTGATTGACGGGCACAGTGGTGACGTGAGTACAGTCAAGTTCACCCACAGCTGCGCCGAGCCGTACACTCAGTGCTGCCAAAACTGACACTCTGCACGGGATGTGACACGACTCACATTGTATTTTGAAAAAAAAAATTCCTTGGGACTATTGCGGATAAACCGGAGTTCCGTATAAACGAGTACCGGATAAACGAGGTTTTAGTGTATTTGTTTCAAATTTTGTTGTTAAACTATTACAATAAATTTTTGAATAATAACCCATTGTTGTGCTAGACTTTTCATTTAGTGATCTGTAATTGGAACATCGAGTAATTCTAACTTTCATAACCATGATTCCCTGCTAATCGTAACCCCCTTGTTCTCAGATTCCTAACAGTTTAGATTCTAAATAATTTTCTAAAACCAGTATTTTATACTTTTTCTTATAGCAAGTTAACCCAAATTTGTAATTATTATATTACAATTTTAAGAGCATACTTCTAACAATAAACTCCTTATGTACCAAATTAGGCAATATCGGGCAAGTTGTTTAATTTTTAGAATTTATTTTAAGTTAAATACTGATTTTAAGTTTTTCACTGATTTATTAAAACAGAGTGATCACACAAATACTGTCAAATAGGTCTCTATTATTTGTATTTTGATTAAGACAAATTTAATCAAATCAGCAACTATAGATTTTTAAGAAAAAAATCACTATTTCATGTACCTTTGTTATGATAATCATACTTTAGAATATTACTTGCAGACCTAAAAAAATATACATTTTCAATTTTAACAAAATCAGTTCAGCTGTTTGTGTTTGTGATATGATTACAGAGTTTTTGTATAAATTCATGACCTCCCAAAATAGACATTTATTCAAAAAATGGCAAATAAAAACAAATTCCAAATAGTCAAATTAATAAAGGAATATTCAGTTAATAATAAAAATATTGATATTCTTGTGACTAGGCTTAAAGATTTTTTCCCTATTCTGGATAAATGGTTGGTAATTTTGCAATTAAAATAGTAAAATTTTACCTTTGGTTCTAAATTCACTGGTTCTGGTGCTTTTTCTTCTACAACTACTACAGGCTCTTCCACTACTGGAGTTACAACAGGCTGAAATACACATTAGTAATCATTAGTAAAGTAAGAATATATAAATTAAATTATTCTATTTCTTTTCCTTGTTGTTTAAAGGCAAAAAAACTTCTCGGTCATCTTCGGCTTATAAAAAAGGGAAGAAAGGAACATAAAATAAGACCCCTCCAGTTCTCAAATAGTCTAATAGTGTCAGAGTCAGAAACGTTGGTCAAGAGAGACCTGATAGGAAAGATGAAAGAGAGGGATCTAACCCAAGACATGATAAAAATGTGTAGATCCAACTAGGACCCTCAGATTGCCATTCCTGTACTCACTATTGTGAGCTTCTAAGGGGTTAAATTACTATATTTACTTCAGACTGAGAGCCTTTATAAGCAGGTATGAACAAGAGTTGAAGATGAATTTAGGTTGTTGGGTGAAACATCATCACTTAATATCCCAGTTTATTCTTTAACCTAAGATAGGCTTAGTCTACAAAAATGTAGTTGCTCTTACTTTTTGAGGTCATAAATCACTCATTCCCGTCTCACCAAATATGACTCTATGCAACCAGTTCTTAATGAGTTAATTACAATAAAATAATTTGTAAAGACTATAATTTTAATATGGGTGGTAAAGCCTATAGGCCTATTTGTAACTCGCCCATTTAAATATATATAATTACCATGGTCAGACACATCATTTAGGCTTTCTTGAGAATCTTGGGAACTCAGTTACCTGAAACTTACTTTGGTATAATAATTTAGGAAATGGCACAAATAAATTGAAAAGGGAATCGACACAAGTGCTGTAGAGCGGTTCAAGGACACTTCCGTCTCATGATCTCTCCTTACTCCTCTGTGGAGTAATGATCAGCTGTGCCACTACCATCCCAATCGAAGCAAGCAATCGCAATCAAATTACGAGCATGATTCTGGTGCCTAACCAGTGATATCGTCACCAAAAAAAAAAAAATGGATTTCTTTACTTCGATTTTGCATTGCTCTAGAATTGAACTAGTCAACTCACTTTCCTATAGTTTCTTGCCTGTCCTGAAGGTTTGGGTACAAAAAACCTATTGAGACTTAGGTGTAATTTCAAACCCGTCTTACAAATAAACAATACAGTGGGTACAAATTATTTAATATCTAAAAACAACTGTAATTGAGGTTTACATAATAGAGAGTGATACAAAAGTTACTTGACACTTTGAATTTATTTACACCAACAAAATGCAGTACAACAATGTTGACATTACAAAACCGATAATTTTGTGAGACTACCAACCCTGTTTGGACGTTTTTGTCCGTTGCATACTGAATAATTCTATTGAACTTGATAGTATAAGAAGATTATCTCTGACAATATTATCAAAAAGAGAAAGGATTTTCGCTTTAAAAACTTTTTATAAAGGTGGTGTTACTGCAGTTATTATTTTAATTAAAATCTATCGTCGATATGCTGTGTACAAGTTTGATATGAATTGAAAGAAAATGGATCTGTTATGAATGCTCACCAGATAATATGCCAATGAATTTTTTCCTATGAGGTAACATCAAGGGTTGTTTATTCTAAAAGGCTTCAGATCATTGAGCAACTAAAAGATTACATAAAGAATTCATTCCATGTTTTCAATAGTAAAAAAGGCCTTAGAGTGTGTCACAATATTCCAGAAAGACTTCAAAAATATAACATACACAATTTGAACATAAGTAACTAAAATTAAATTCAGTAGGTTTTTTAAAAATTAAAGTGTCAAGGAATTTTTTGCACCACCCTGTAATTTGCCTACAATATTACTTGTGTATCAGCTTTCTGAACATAGTTGGAGGGAAATATTCCCGTCCTATCTGCAATCACTCCTGTCCACCAATCACCATCTTTCTTCGTGACCAATACGACTTCACCTTGATTAAATGTCAGATCTCCTGATTCAACAGACTGGTAGGGATAAACAGACACGTAATACTCTGTAACATTCCACAACAAAATATTTTATTTAATTTTTTAAGCGGTTAAAGCAATAAGAGCAAATTTATAATATATATATATATATATATATATATATATACATATATATATATATACATATATATATATATATATATATATATATATATGTTAGAAAATTCTCTAAGTCACAATTTATGTCTGATTTTGTTTATAAGGTTTGGTTTTAAAACTTGTTAGACAAGTTGATTAACCAGAAAACTCCATTGATACATATCAAAATGGTGACCAATTTTATAATATCAAACTGTCCATTTGTCAGTATCATCCAACTATATGTAATATTTTGCAGGATTAAAAATTACAACCAATTATTCCTTAAAAGTATTTCCTAACAAGAAAAAAAAAATTATTTAATTTGTTTATATCTATATTCTCTGTATTATAATTTTAGGGTCATATTGTCAACCATATATAATATTATTTAGGATGTTGAAACTTTTGTATGTGTTATTTTTCAATGATTTAAAAATATACTTATTATTTTTGATATATATATTAGATAAAAAATATTTATTCTTACATGAAATTTCAGGTGGTAAAATGTTTTATGAATTGAATTGTTATGTTTCTTTTCTAACAATCTAACATAATTTATTGTAACAAAATTTGATTCATTTACGAGAAAAATGTATTTATTCTATAATACAGAGTGTTTCAAAAAGAACTTTAAAAGCATTTCGAAATTTATTTAGATAATTAAAACAATTGGTTGAGGTGTCATATTAAAGAAAACACCTTAAGTTTGACTCGCATAGTGCTGTAGTACCAAATGTAATAACCAGAAACATCATTAAAATAATTGTAAAGTCCTTTTAGAAACACACTGTACTGTCTAGATTAAACAAATATATAAATTCTATATTATTTTTTATATTATAAAAACAGCTAATAATTTTTTTGGTAAACAAATTGTTTAATCATTTTTTAAAACATTTTAAATGAGTTTTTTTTTAAGACACCCTGTTGGTAAAATATGTAATGAAATGATCTTGTAATTAAGAATTAATATTTAAACTAAGTTTGGATAATGATAATTTCATGTGGGTACTATAATGCATCAACTAATCCTTTTATTTTCACTTATTGTTTAAAATCAAAAAACCTCTCTGTCATTATTGATTTAAAAAAAAAGTAGTCTAATAGCATCAGGGTCTGAAGAAAACAAGAGTTGTTTAAATGAAAACAGATAGGAAAGATGAAAAAGAGAGATCTAACCCAAAACTATATGAAAAGGTTTAGGTACCGGTACCTTAGGTTTGGCACACTTGTGCGCACTATAGGTGAACCCTTGAGGAAACTAATCCTTTATTCAGGTATCTCTTAACTTATACCTACTGCAGTTTTAGGTGATCGCCAATCATAAGTAATGCTACATGAACGATATTGAAGAATATGAAATTTATAGGGTAACCAAATGTGATTTACCACATATTTATTAGATGACAAACTCTCCTATCGGGCAAATATGATGTTTGACACCTTCATTGAAGCATAAAGTCCACTAGAGATAAGTAACAGGACAACAGAACCTAACTCAGTGTTGGCTCGCTGGTACATGCGCGTTGTTGAAAATGTATCTTGTGCCTAGACTCAATTAGTTTGAACTTTTTACGATCTCCGTACAGAGTGATATGTGTTTGATTGTATCTTTAATTGTGTTTTTATTACCCTGATGTTGGACGATTATCTGAAACTGCAGTAGGTAAATGGTAAGCGATTAAGAGATACCTAATAAAAGATTAATTGGTGTATTATAGTACCGAAATTAAATGACTAATCCGTGAGCTACCACGATGGAATTAAAAAAAAAAAAAGACAATGGATGGGTAGTATATGAAATAAATAATAGTTAGATTTAATTTATAAAGAAGCTTTTCTTAAATACAGTACATTATCATTTGTACTTGAGAATAGTTTGCATGTTGTAAGAACAACTTTACCTTGTTCCTCAGGAGGCAGAATCTCAGCTCCAGATGTACTGACAGGAGGTGGTTGGATGTTGTTTATATTAATATTATCCGTTGCTAGCTTTACATATGTTTTTGGAAACCATCCTTCATTATTGTTAAACTCTCCATACCACCAGATGTCCTGTGGAGCATCAATTAAAGAGTTTAGCTTAAATGTAAGGGTTCATTAACCATCTCCCTCCCATATTAATAAACCATGTGTGCAATCCATTCAAACCCTATTTATCGCTATTGGTGTGGTACTCGTACTACACTTTCTTGTTTTATACACTTCTGTGTTGAACTGTTCTATATACTTACCAACATTATTATATATGTATATAAATAGTAAATAGAATGTGTTGGGCTATAAACAGATGTATAATTGATTTAATATTGTTTTTTTTTTTTAACTATTAAAAATAACAAAAATTTTGTATTCACTCCAACAGTTTGAATGGCCAATTTATTTTACAAAAATAATTCCGAATATTTATTTTAAAAAGTTAAAAATTATTCTTGGAAAAAAAAAATCCTGGTAAGAGGTTCAATTCTTTATCAATAATATTGTTTTGGGATTACCATTTATTAGCTTGGTCTGATAGTAAATAATAAAATTCTTCCCCCTTTAACGGTAAATAAAAAATATTCTATTTCTCGTAAACCAACGGTGTAAATCATGCTTTACACCGTAATCTAATTAAAATAAATATGTCATTAGTTCTCTAAATGACAGAATGAATCAGTGATTCGAGGTTATGCCTACACCCAATATCTAACAAACTGTTATCACAATTCACATTTATCTTACATCACTAAACACATTACTAATCTGTGAACTCTCATTTTCACTTGGAACAATGTACATCAATATTATAGTCACAGGTAATTTCAATTAAAGATACATAATTGTCATTTGCATTAACACAGCCTAGTGGTTAATACCACTAAAATTAGAAATAGAAGCTAAACTAATGGGTTTGGAAGTAAATGAAGAAAAGACTAAATACATGGTGTATAGTAAAGTTGACTTAATAAATAGTGCACAAATTTTCTCGCTCATCCAAATAAACACCAACTAAAATTATTCATCGCCAAAAATGTCAATTTGGTAGTTGTCATCAACTACCAAATTCAGTGTAAATCGAATTTGATTAAAAATGAACTTTTAATGACAGCGGTTAAGTTAATTTTTGTCTGCCAATTTTTCAATAATCGTATTTTTTTTTTTACTTACGATTTCACATAATTGCTTTGGTCATTAATCTTCACATTTCACCGAAATTCAAAAGAAACTAGTAAGAGCTGATTTTAAGAAATTACGTCTTTCATAAACAGCACCATGGTTGATTTGTTTTGTTTTTTTACTGAAAGCTCATGAACCAGAATTTTCGGAGAGACAGCGACTAATAAGTTTTGTTTCGGCATTTAGAAACTACAATTCACCATAATTTGATCAAAATCATTACACCCGATTTTAAGAAAGTCGTAATTTTGTTTTATTATGGAAGTTGCCTAGAAATTTTGAGTTATCAAAAAATGTAAAAAAGTCCTAATTATGGCTAAAATATGCCCACATACAAAATTTTACTAAAATTGTGTTTGGACTGTAGAGCACTATACACTTACAGAGGACCTCATATCAGATATATCCCCAATAAACTAAATTTTTTGGCCCATAACGTAATTTTCTTTATACTACCTGTACAAGACAGAAAGTAAAAATATATGGACACAAGGTGGAAGGAAAGATAAATATCTGGAATCAATAATTAAATTAAGTAGGCTCTGATATAAATTTAAAAAATACTGCAGCAATTAGGTGCTATGCAGCACTACATCCAGATAATGAAAATACAGGAAGTAAAAAAATCAGTGGTGATGTATAAAAGTGAAACTTGAGTGTTAACTAAGGAAAATAAGATTTAGAATATGGAGGAGGGAGATATTAAGTAGTACAAGATTCAGAGAAACAGGAATTTTGGAATTTGTGTTAGTTGCCCTGGCGATTCTTTCTGATTTTTCACCTTGTCGTTTTAAGGTGAAAACGCTTAGTAACTAAAACCAGCTCACACCATCTTGCCATTTAGTTATCATGAATACTTGGAGTGCCATCAAAGTGTTTACGAAACAAAGACAATGTGTGGAGGACATTAGTGTAGAGTATTTCACAATCACTTTAATTCAGGATGTCATGATTACTGTGTTGTATGCTTTGTCTTTGTATGGCGTAATAGGCCCTTATTTTATTAAGGATGAAGATGGGAAAAATAAACATAACAAATAGCACAAATATAGATATCTGATGTATGTAAATGTTTGGAAACCGTATAATTTCAAGAAACGCTGCAGTTGACCAACTAAAACGTAAGAATTTAAAGGTTAAGATTTGAGAAGCAATTTCAGAAATTTCTGTTGTAATGTTATTTCGAACAGTGCACCATTTTAATTCAAGACTGCAGGAATGTTTGCACAGAAATTGAGCTTGCCTAAAAGATGTCATCTTCAAGAAGTTAATTTACTGTATGAATAAACCAAAAGGTAGTGAGATGGACCAGATATGTATAGGAGATGGGAGAGGGAAGACAAGCATGAAAATTGCTAGAAAGATAATTTGGGGGAGTAGGAGAATGAAAGGAAAGTTGAAAGTAAGAAAAATAAAAGTGTGAATAAATAAGTGTTTCAGAAGTTAAAACAGAGTGGAATCATATGGTGAAGAAAGCCAGGGTCTTATATAGTTTGAAACAGCATGGAAGTAAGGTGATCTTTATTATATATTAATAAATGAGCAGTATTCCATCCACATTGTTATTACATTTTAAAACTGATTTAATTAACAAAAACTCCTTTATTAGCAAATTCTATGGGAAAAATGAATTATTATAGTAGCCTTTATAATAAAACAGATCCAGGTGAATGTGTTACGATGCTGACCCGGCTAATACAAATTTAGAAAACTTAATATATATATGAAAAAACAAACACAATATTTAGTAAATTCTACATTTTATTGAGTCTTGCCGACCATGGTTTAGAATTTACTAAATATTGTGTTTGTTTTTTCATTAAAATGGAGTTCTACCAAGTACCTTCGGTCAATAGTGTAAATCGTATAATATATATATATATATATATATATATATATATATATATATATATATATATGTGTGTGTGTGTGTGTGTGTGTGTTGGAACTTTAGTGGTCACAATATTTCTCTGAATTTCTTCACATTTCATATACAGGTTGTTTTTACCATTATCATGGACAAGTTTCTGCAAAATCTATCCAACAGTTTTCAAATTGCAAGCATTTAAAATACTTTCTTGCCAATAGTTAACACTTCCTTCTACAAAATTTCCCTTAATATCTAGTAAATTATCCTAACATTACAAACAATGGTCATCCATTCTGTTTGGTTGGTCCAATATTATTTACAGATAAAGAAAATTAAATAAGAAATTACTTACCGTTGGAATCTCCTACTCAACTGGAGACTAACTACTACAAAAAGGAAAAATAATGATCTACTCTATGTCTTCTGTGTGTCAGCTTAATTTAATTATTAATATTCATTTTAATTATTCTCCGAAATAGTGAGCTATGATGAGTAATATTTATCTACCTACATTCACATATGTGCATACACACATACAAATATAAAATGACTATACTATAAATGAAAGTATTTAAAAATTATATTTAACCCTACTTACACTTCTAAGCTTGCCTCATAAAACTTTTCAAAACCAGCCAAACCCTTCCATTTAAATAGCACACAAATTCTGTTCTAAAGTTGTTTTTTCAAAACCAAAATTTCTTAAGTTGCATAAACAGGACATCTAGCACGAAATGTAAGACTGTTTCACTCTTCCAATAAATTACAAAAAGAACAAAGATAGTTTCTTCCCTCTAGCAAGGGTTATAATTTAAATCAAAGAATTTTGCCATCGCTTTAATGGCCTAGAATATAGTGTTAATATTGGTATGGAAGAAACTTTTTTCTCCAAGTTCTAGATCAACGTCAGAGATCATATCAGAGATGTTTGTTCTCTAACTTCAACTCGACTCGTCAGCTGGCATGCTGCACTTCTATCACACATGTCAGTTCGTTCGTAGTATGTCTACTTCAGTAACATTAAATTCTACCGATATACCGTATTTTGCCCCATAGTTTTTCATTCACAAGTCCAGTATATGTTTTTATTTGATACTTCCCTCATGAGAATTTTAGGAAGTCAATCATGTGTCATATTTCATAGTTTAAAACATACTTAACATAATATACTAGGTAATACAATCTAATCATGAATGGCTTACTTGATTTTCAGTAACTCGTATAATATCACCCTTAGTAAAGCCTAACTGGTCAGGTGCGGACTCTGTGAATGTATATAGTGCTACAACTCTCATATCGACTGCTGTACCTAAACCTAAAACTAAATTAGGCATTGCAGGCACTGGAGGTCCAGCTTCATTATTGGAGGTTACTTCAACTACAGCAGAACCATTGTCGGACACATTTTCAGGCACTTCTGTAATCTCTCTGCAAAACAAGCATATTACAATGTATAAAGAAAATATACAAAATGGAAACATAAATATTTAGTTAATATTTTTATTTAGATTTTGTATGGATAGGAGACACAGGGCTATCCTTGGAAAGTGGTCTTTGGTATTACCTAGTAGTACAGAAATAGAAAAACACAATAAACATATAATCAATTAGAACAATGTTAAATTTCGTGTTACGATTTTTTCGTTATATAAGCGTGAGTAAAAAACAAAGTTTCATTTGAAGTAATAACTAGTACAAATAGTACTATTTAAAAAATAAATTGAATAAACATTGAAATACTTATTTTATTTTTTTTTTTAATTTTTTTTTTTTTATTTTAATTTTTTTTTTTTAAATTAAACTGTGCATTTAACAATTATTTTTCCTATAAAGACCTAATAAAAATCAATATTTTAAAATTGCATAGTATGTGTATTGTGTTTAGATTTTGTATGGATAGGAGACACAGGCTTATCTTAGAAAGTGGTTCTTGGTATTACGTAGTAGTACACAAATAGAAAAACACAATAAAACAATAAAGTTCTGAAATATTTCGTAAACAATGTTCATTTTTGTTGTGAAATGATAACAATTTAGTCTTCTTTTTATACTCGCTACTAATTGAGAAAGCGCTCAGTGTTTACGAAATATTACAGAACTTTAGTGTTTTATTGTGTGTTTTTCTATTTCTTTACTACAGTAGAGTCCCGCAAACTCAGCGTAATGTGGACCGGAAGTGTGCCGAGTTTGTGAAATGCCGGGTTATCGGGAATAAGGGCAAAGAATAAATTGTAATTGAAACACCAAAGCGGCGGCGATATCAAACGACTTTGTCGATAGCGGTATCCCATTGTCGGCAGTGTAAAAACACCGCGGCGGCGATATCAAACGACTTTGTCGATAGCGGTATCCCATTGTCGGCAACGTAAAAACACCGCGCCACCAAAGAGGCGGCGATATCAAACGACTTTGTCGATAGCGGTATCCCATTGTCGGCGGCATATTAACACCGCGGCATTGGCACCCGTCGATACAGCAGACATACACCTGCAAAAACGTTTGATGGGCCGCTTTTTTTCCACGAATCAATTTAATATACATTATGGAAAATATAACATTTCTTTTCAGTTTTCTTTGACAGGTACGCACAGTATATACAGTAAATAAAAATGAGCGAGTTACGAAAACGGAAGCGTGTGTTGGTTTCGTTTGAGACGCGGTTAAATGTGTTAAAAAGACTTGACAGAGGGGAATCTGTAAAAAAGCTTTGTGACGAGTTTAAAGTGGGAAATGTACCATCAACGATTCGAGCGATCGAAGTTAATGTTCGCTTTGGGATCTGCCGAACTTTTATGAACATCGCTGTTTTTAGAAATATATATTTTTTCCCGTCGGGGTCGCTGAGTAATTCGGACTGCCGGATTATCGAGTGCCGAGTTTGCGAGACTCTACTGTACTAGGTAATACTAAGGACTACGTTCCAAAGTAAGCAAGTGTCTCCTATCCATACAAAATCTAAACATAATAGGTTATGTGTCTTATTCAACATTTACCTACAACCATAGTATGTGTATTGTTAGGAATTAAGGTAGTATAAAGAGGTTAAATAGTTTAGCTTCAATTATTCTAAGTCACCACAGTAGTATTTATATTACCTTGTCCTTATAATGATAACAGTAACAAACTTTAACATTACAGTTATATTGCATTGTATCAGGCCAGTACCGTGGCAACTCTCACCAACTGATAAATATTATAAAATAATTGAAATATTTACTTAAATGCAATATCTAAACTAACAAACTCAATTGTAGGCCTATAAAATATAGTTACTGTAAACTAGTTTTAAAAGAGAGAAAAAAAAAAAAAGAAAAAAACGAAAAAATAGCTCATCATATGAAAAGACGGGAAAGAAGTATTGTATATTTCATATTTTTGCGCTTATTGTTTTCAAAGTCTAAGTCATAGTAGAAATCGTTTGATAATTGCTAATTGAGAGATCAGTAACCAGTAGATAATCCCGATTGCAATCGAGATAGGTTACCAATTCATCTGCCATTACATTGGAATATCAGCAAAATATTGGACTTTGGATTGACGACTTAATATGCAACCAGATGTAAGATATTCTACAAAGTAAATATACTATAAATCACATAATAGATAATTTCTATATAAAACTGTTAGGAATATGTATCTAATTATAAGAACATTTTAGGTTTAAAAGCTTAAATGATATAACGAATAAGAATGGTCCATCTGACAACCCTGTTAGTTCAAATCATAGAAAATAGATCTGTCAAAAACTGTTCAGACCAAACTCTTTATATTGTTTCTGTCAACTAAGCTAAAAACCTTCAAGAAACTTCCAAATTTAAATCGTTGATAGAAAAAGTTGAAAATTCACACCTTGGGGAGAGTCGAGGCATAAAACACTTTTTGAGAAAACTCCAACTGATATGGTCTGTCTAAGTTAAGGCAGATTATCACATGGTTGGGAGACTATTATTTTGAAATTTTAGGATAATAACACAACTTACTATTCTAAGAGAATATCCAAGTTCAGTATTCAAATTAAAATAACCTCAAACTTGGAGCGATAAATTAAATTAAAATTGATAAACTCAGTGAATGTGTGTTTCATATATCATACGGTAAGTTTACAATTAACCATAATCTTGCAAATGAAAAATTGATTATAGGAACTAATGAATTCAAGTTTTGATTTAGAAACATTAATTAAAAGAATTTCAGGAAATATTGAGATATATTGACTTTTAAAATAAAAAGGAACTTGAATAATTATTTTATTTGATAAAATTTTAGAATTAATGTATGAACATTTTGATTTGGTTCAATTTTAGAATTATTTTATGAAAATGTTTATTTGAAATTTCAGGACTATTCGATGAACATTTTGATTTGGTTTTATTTTATGAACATACGTGCTTAAGGTTGTATTAATTTTTTTTTTCTGTTCCAAATTTGATAATATATATATATCCATTTCAGATATCACGACTAACATTAAAAAGAGTACATTTGCTTAATCACATGTTGGAACCCTATATTTGAATTTTAATAATTTCAGTACGGATGTACACATGTAGAATAAATAATCTTAAAATCAGTAAATTCATGACCAGAGTGGAGAGGTAGATTACAGCATCAACATATACAATGGTTTAAACAAACTGATAATAAAATTAATAGAAACCAACTGTTAAAAGCGTGACGAATAATCAAAATATTAATATATATTATACAATAGTTATAAAATCTGCATCATCATGTCCAAATTTGTTTTCTACAAAATAAAATATGAGAGATTTTATAATACAAACTAAATTGTTAAAAACATAACCTTAAAATAACAAAATCAAAATATGCAATATTAGTTAGTAGCCAGAATTTTAGTCAAATGTTAAGTCGGTTTTAAGTACTTATTAAATATAATATTTTTTTTAATGGATGTAAAATTAAAAAAAAGAGGATATTTGAAACAATTCTGTGGTAGTTAATTCTTATCTAATGCAAAAAGAAATTCAAGTCAATATATCAGCTGATGTCAAATATTAAAGTTATGAAAGATACTTACTCAAGTTGTGTCTTATTGTGGAGAGTATCAGCTTCAGCAGGGAAAGCTGCAACAACACTACCAACAGGTTCAACATAAGCTTCAGGAAACCAACCAGTTGCACCTCTTACCTCTCCTGCAAGCCAGCCAGGTTCTGCAGTCTGATGTGCAGGTACCTTTAGTATACACAAAGTAAGTTTATGAAATTATAAGAAATATTACTTAAAACATCAATAACACTTTTAGTGATAAAGTTATGTGACTGAGATATAGTAGAGTGTAGGCCTAAAATGGTTTAAAGCTGTACAGTCTACATAAGACATTGGATAACCTTTTAAATGAAACATACAAAATAAACTTTTATAATCACATAAATCTCTTATTTATAAAATAACTTAAAAGAAGACTTTCTGTAATGATGAATATTAAACAAATTAATACAATATAATTATTTCAAAAATACGGTTATCCATTGTTAGGTTAGCAGTGTACACGCAAAGCCTATTTTAGCAAATTAGTATAAATTAAATTAGGTTCATGAAATTTAGAATTAAACTTGTCCAATGTAAAGTATTTTCATAATGAAATTGGTATTAAAGTTAGGAGATTTAAATTTGTTAGTTGTAATGTAATTAAAACTGAATAAGAGATAATAGGGTTAAAAATAAACAGTGGCTGGTCAACCAAATTACATATCTTAACTCATGTGCCATCTCGCTAGACTCAAAAGTTCAGAAATTGTTTGGGTACCAATTTATGAGTGGAACAATCTTAAACCGAATATGAAAATCTAATGTGTAAAATTATTAAAAATAAATATGTAAATAAAATTATAAAAATTAAAAATATATAAATAAAAAGGAAAACATATAAAAATTAAATACTCATAACTTGGGTATAGAAAAATGTAAACATGAGAGATTAAGTGCTGTAAATTAGATGACAATTAGGCTAATTATAAAATGAGAGGTAAAAATTATTATTGATCTTAAATTGTAAATTTAAAATGTAAAAAAAAGATGTTAAAAATGAGAAAAAAAATGTTGTAAATAGTGATAATAAACAAAATTGTAAGTGTGATATTTGAAATTTTAAAATACTTAAAGAAATAAAATTTATTCTAACAACAACAAAAGTGGGGGTGGAACCTCAAAAGAAGTGATTGATAAAAAGAATTTTAAAAATAGTTTAAACCAGGCCTCTGAGCAAGGAGGATGAATGCCCCTCATTGGAAGAAAATTATATTTAAGAAGATCAACTTGAGTCAACATAATTAAAAATAGTGAAATTTGAAAGTGTTTAGTGAGAGAAGAATGGGCAGTGAAAGAACAATAAATTGTAACTAATCAAAATATAAAAAGTTTTATACAAGTTTAAAGTCTATCGAAAGGCTATTTTTATAAGTAATTATTAAATGAAAAGGCTAACTTCAAACTGTTTCTATTTTGTTTGTGTATAAAATAATTAAAATAAAATAAGTAAAAAAATTTCAAGCAAACCCATTCTCAAAGGAAAATCATGGCAAATGTGTTTTGGGACCAAGAGGGTGTGTTTTTGATCAATTCCTTATTGTTTGGAACAAGTATCACATCACAAGTCTATTGTGAAAAACTTTATAAACTCTACTGTGCCATAGAAAACCGACAATAGAGATTTCTGAGTTCAGAAATTGATTCTTCGCGATAACATACATTCTTACAACAGTTGCCCACACAATTGAAATAATTCAAAAGGGAGATTTTTGATCATGCGCCTAATCGTCCTGATCTCGCGTCCAGTAACTTTTCTCTTCCAATACCTCCATAACTTGTTTGCATCACAACTGTTTCAGTAAACTGAAGAAATTGAATCACTCATCACTCAATTTATAAACCAACTGTCATGTCATATACAAAAAACAATGGTCTGGTGAAATTATAGTGGTCATATGCCCAACTGACCAGTTGAAAATACTGTGCATGCCCGAACAAATCAGTATTGTGAATGGCTCTTTATAACAGATCGGAACATATTTTTTAAATGCACTTCGTATTTATTATAATAAAAAATAGGAGAGGTATTGAAAAGACAATTTCAAAATCAGACAAAATCATCAGTAAAAGCTCTAGTTATTGAAACGTAAACCTAGTTGTTTAATGTGATAGAAAAAACAGTATCAATATTTTTAAATGATACTAGTTTGAAACAGTTTTTATATAGTTCCTTCTTTCATAGGATCTACATAAGCTTGTAATAGCTCATTTTGTATTTGTGCGATCTGCGCTAAGGTCAAGATCAGCAAACGAGGATATGCATAAAAAAAAAATTCATGTCCTATCATATCAGAGTATGAGGTACATGTTATCGATAGCATAATATAACAAAGTAAAATTTGCTATTATTTTTACAACTAGATCAGCATGTTTTGTTGTTTTGAATTAAGCGGAAAAAAATGTATTATGTATTTTCTTATTTGTGTAAAAAAGTGGAAACGTTAATTAAATTTTTTTAAATATTTTCAAGATTCATTGGATGCTTCCAATTCTCAACATCTATTGTAGGAAAAATCTGAATTTGCTTCCATTCTGTATGAGGTCATTTGACTTTAAACAATTTTTTTTTTCACCGGTCAGGCATTATAATCTGCTCTTCCTTCGTATTATGCATGTTGTACAAGTTTTGTAGAGATAAGGATGGATGTCATGAAATCTATACTTAAACGGAACTTTCTATGTATTCTTACTGTACATTATTAACACATCTCTATCTATCTTACCATGATAATATCCCCTGGTTGGAAAGATAACTCGTCACTATTCCTTGCCACAAACTCGTAGAGTGCACGGTATTTTCTGTAATCTGAAATTTAATAGGAAAACATTATAATAACAAAACAAATTAGCTTGATCTTGTGTAAAATTTAATAACACATGCATATATTTTATATTAATACATAAATTTGGTTATTCTATTCAGATTATTCCAACAGTTTTTTTAATGTATATTTTTATCTTAATATTTTGAGATACTCCCCACAGACCGAAATACAAAAATTGAATTAATAAAAATGGGTTCTAATAATTGTTCATCAAAATATGTTTAAATGAAGCTCCCCCCCCCCCCCGGTCAGATATATTGTTTGTAATGATCTTCTGAAGTCATTATCATCCAAAAAAAATTCAGTTGAAGAGTTACTGATAAAAAATGAAAAGAAATCAAGGACACAATTATAAAGTTGAATATTTTAAAATCAGCTAAACCTATATTTATCAAATTTTCATGAAATCTAAAAGTCAATTATCCAAGCAATGTATTAAGAAATGTTGTTCTGTCTATATAAAATGAGAAAATAAATGAAATATTAAAACTAAATTTAACTTTCTTCAATATAAAACCTTTCATCTACGAGACATGTCCAGAAAGTAAGCACTGGTTTCGCTGTAAGGCTACCAGAGGGCTGCATCGCCATTCCGCAAATGTTATATTATATTTTAACTTATTAACCAATAATTTATAATTGTAAATTTTATTTACTGTGTTGTAAAAATAAAATCAATTTTTTTAAAACTATATTTAATTTTGTATACCAAATCGGTACTTATTTTCTGAACACATCTTGTATGTAGGTTAGGTAAGGTTGTATTCAATTTAAAAGAATTGTTATTCGAGAGACACTTTGTATACAATCCATAATTTCTACTAAGCCTAAAAACACTTTTTTTTTTAAGAATCATATAAATACTCACTAGAATCTCCATTAGTTGTGGCTTCCTCAGGCCAAGCTGAAGGTGTTGAATTCCAAGCTGCATCTCCCCATCCTGTGATACTGCCACTTCTAACACCTTTCATTTCTAAAACCTAAAATACACAGAGTTTATGTTAGAAAGTTCATCTACAAATAACAGAAAGTAACCGACACCAATACTAGTGTCATCTTCAAGTCTTAAAATTAATAAAGGTTTAATTTTGAATTGATTTGAAAAAAAAAATGAAGAAATCTGATCAAAGATCAATGTCCAAGTACTAGAACCAAAAATTCACCAGCAAATGTAAGTTACTATAAACAGGAAAGAAAGTAGTATAATGATTATGTAATATGATTAATGTGGCAGTGATAATGTTTATATCATCACTATGTAATTAAAAAAATAGTGATTATATTAGATTTGATTGAGATTGTATAATGAAAAGTTACATGAGTTGAGTATAACACAAACTAATTACAGAATTAAATATATTACAGGTGGCTGACCAATCGTTGCTCCTTCCCCAAGGTCAACAAATTTATTGCTAATGCCTTTTTCATCTCGACTGTTGAGTTTAAAACAGCCTACTTTTCCTAGTATCTAGCATCTTAAATTCAAAGAAGATGCGCTTCACAGACTTAATAGTAAGCTTATATAATAAATAGCTTGGATCCTCCTGGAAGAATCTTATTGTCAATGGACATGACCTATTAATTTGTTCCTGATTTAGTCTAACTTAGGACCGTGTAAGCATTAACCTTCAACATATTGTCTTCCACAAACATGTCACTATCTACACCGCTGTTTTTACCTAGATCATGTTTTTTTTTTTGAAAAATAATGAGCACTACTTTTGACTCTTTTGGAATATGAAGGCTTCTTTTACACCCGATTAGCAGGAACTTTGTAAAATTGAGATTACTTATTATTCCTGAATTATTGCGTACGAATTAGTCATTCCTTGCCCAAGACTTGGGTGTACACCCAATAAGTGTAGCCAATGAGCTGAACACTGTTGTAGAATGATTAAAGTAAAATCACCGCAATGTAAATGTGTGTCTAAATAGAATAGGGGAAAAGATACCGGATTAGAAATGAAAGGGTACTGAGTGATTTAAAACATACACCGGTGATTAAGAGGATGGGAGACAGGCAACTTCTGGTTCAGACATTTTACTTGAAAAGATGAAAACCAGAAACTGAGATTCATGGAGACAAGGCCATTACAAGTGACCCGTAGGAAGATCACAGGGGGAGGGGGAGGTAATGAAACAGTTCGTAGTGAGCCAGAAGAGAACACCAGCTTACAGTCTAGTCAAAGAAATAGAAAAATTAAGAAGTGGATCCAGGGAATCCTTTAACGTTGCTGTATTGGCATCACTAAGGAACAAAAACAGAATACAGATGTGTAAACTTGAAATTTTTAAACCAAAAATAATCATCATTTTAGAAAATTACGCCTTGCATGTTTAATTTGTTATGAACTAAGTTTTTATGTTACAATTGGTTTCACCTGCAATATTTCTTTTTAAAATTGTTTCTGTTTGTTATAAAAATGAAGTGGGTACAGTTTAGATTTATCAGATAAATTGCCAACATTATACATGACTCTTCAGAATGTCTTGATAGCATTTATCCGACAAAGATTCCAATTTTAACATTGAAGATTTTTAAAGTAATTGTTCTAATGATTTTGAGAATGATCGTGATTTCGAGTAAATGGATCCCCCTAGTTTCTATTGGATCTTGGCCAATAAAGTAACAGAGATTTTGAGATTATAGATGAGCCTAGACCAGAATTTACACATTCCACACAAATATACAAAATTAATAATGTTTTATTAATAAGACTAACAAACAGAAATTAGTGAAAACATTTAGAATATGTGAAAACATTTAGAAAACATGTTCTTGAGTGAAAATAAAATAACTTACATTCTACAGCAGTGAGTTTCTCACCGTTTCAGTTTCACCAGAATTTGAAATTTTTTATTGAAAAATCCTCTTTTTTTAAGTGGTAATGCAATGGTGAATATTTATAAATGTATACAATATTATATATATATATATATATATATATAAAGTTATGATTATTTTTATAAAATTCTAGAGGAAATAAATTTATTTGTGTTTTTCATTAAGCCCAAAAAATATATAGTTTTTTCTAAAACATTTAAAACTAGCAGTTGATACGAAATTAACTTACTTTAGTTCTCTTTTCATTATATTCTGAGTATAATCCTTCACATTCTTTAATCAGTGTTGTTAACTCCTTCTTCAAGTCTCCGAGCTGTGAATTGTTGTTTTCAATATCTTCTAATTTTACTGTGATCTGAAAGTGGAAAAAATATAATAATATATTAAAATACTGTAACTTTTTATGTAAAACTGACAAATGATGTTTGATCATTTTCTAATTCAGGTGTACCCAAGTGTTAGATCACTTAAGTTACTGTATATGAGTATTTTAACATTTTGTCAAGTGTTCCTTACTCTATTCTGTAAAATACTGATGGTTCAAGGACAAGCTAAACTTCCATTTACCCAACCTCACCCATTCCACTCTTCTGTATAGTGTAACCAATTGCAGCAATCTATTCCTTTCACTATGTTGTCAGATTCCAAACAAACATCATGTTTTGATTTAAATCTTAAAAGTGTGATATTTGTATTTGTATTTATTTATTTTATTTTTTTAAATAAATTTAAATAGTTTTCAATTTAAATGGTAATTTCTGATTTTTAATGCAGGTGTTAAAATTGGGATTCACTAATATCTAAAATTATATTATGATTAAAAATAATGACTAAAATGAAGTTATCAATTAATAATTTAAATTTATATATTCCATACAATTTTTATATTCAACATATTTCTCATATTAGTAATGTATAACTAATATGACGAAAAGAAAATTATAAATTTATAAATACCAGGTGTCACAGACATTTTTGTACTGAATATTAACATTTTTTTAAATTGTTTATTACTATTTTACTCCATCTAGAACTATAACAGAGTTCAAGGTGAAAGACTGCATGAAAAATTTGGCTCTATAAATTTTTATGTATATTTAATCAACATCTCGGGTAGGTTCAACAATTTTTCTTTGAATATTTTCAAAGTTAATATTGCCTTTTATATTTCTTTAATTTATTTTTATTATTGCCTTTCAGATATTTTTTGTGACCTCAATATATTTTTTGTGAAAGCATAGAAAGGCAAGAGAGAATAGTTTTATGATAAGAAGTAGTTTTAGGTTTGAGCTTCCCTTCGAATAGAAGTAGGGTAGAATAACTTTGCAAGAGAAAGCAGAATGTGGACTTGAGCCACCAATATATATATATATATATATATATATATATATATATATATACACAAATTATATATATTTCTTATTGTTTAAAGGTGAAAACCTCTCAGCCTTATAAAAAAGAAAGAAAATATCATAAAATAAAGACCTTTAGCCCTCCAATAATATTAGCATCGGAAAAGAACTAGAGTTGGTTAAGAAAGACCTGATAAGAAAGATGAAAGAGAGGGATCTAACCCAAGACCACATGGAAAAATGTGTCAATCCAGATAAAGTTCCTCGAAATCGTCAAGCCTATATTTACTAAAATGAGCCCCTGAGGGTGTCACCAATATATTTCAGGTAGTAGATTGTATGTGTATTTAAAACTAGCACTCACTTGTTTTTCCATGTCTTCTAATTTCTCCCTCAGATGTTTCAAAGTTATTTGTTTATTATTAAATGCAATCTGTGCTTGTTCTTGTCCAATACCATCTGTAGCAGCATTCATTTTGTTCTTTGCCTCAAGTCGAGTTTTCTCTTGACTTACAGCCACTAGTCTCGCATTATGCTCTTTTAAACGAGTCTTCAAAGCTACAAAGAAAATTATAAGTTTTAGTTTGTATTTGCCTATATACTACTACATACATGTTAGGAAATATTACAGCAATCTACCTGACATCTGTGACAGTTGAGTATCTCTTGTTGTACGCATGCCATCAATGGTTGTCTTCACACTGGTCACTCCAGATCTTGTTTCACTTATCTTAGAAGATAACTCCTTTACTTTCTCATTCTGAAAAAAAATTTTAACTTTATTTCATCATTCCTTGCTCTTAGTACATCCCTGAAACATTACAATGTGGAATGGTCATTTAAATTATGTTTCCACAAGTCACAGAATACACAACATAAGGAATTGCAGACACCATGTTAACATACGAGACTACAATTGTGAAATAACTATAACAAGGATCTATCCCAAACGAGTAGTAGCTTAATGGTTTTATCAGATTGAACAACCTGTCCACTCTTTCAAAAATTTAACGTGTGAGTGATCACTCCTTTAGAAAATTTAATAGAACAAAATTTCTCCATTATTTAAAAGAGATGAATTTTTAAAGGTAAATAAAAAAAAAAAGATTCTGTAGCTTCCTTTCCACTTGATACGTAACATGACTTGCGGTGAACCTGAAGAGTATTGGTAAATACAATTCTGAAATGTGTACACTCTGTCACAGCCCAAATTAAAAAAATGAACCAGGAACACCTTCTACAGTGCCAAGAATTGGATGAAAATTCAAGAAACTCAAGAAATATCACTAAGCTTTATTGAGATGCTAGAAAGCTGGACTGAAGTCAGGGCTAACCATAAGCCACAACACCACAACTACCTCTTCTCAACTGAATTTGAAGACAGAAAAAATTATGGCAAATATCCGCTTAAACTAAATCAATAATACAAAACACGCACATAACTTTAAAACTAAATATAATTGCAAATAATTTGACAATGACACTGCATATTAAAATTTTACTGTCCTTGCTTATGCAAAAACACTTGGTTATACTTATTTTAAAGTTATTATGGTCCAGATTTAATCGAAGGCATCCATGTCCATAATAAACTTTTTTAAATTTAAATTTTCATAAAATAATTTTGGGATTCATGAATGATTCGGGAATGTCCTGAAATTATAGGGAAAATCATGATTTATTATTTTCTAAAGTACCTATGGCAGTACCAACCACCATTCCCGAATTGAATTTGATGTTTTCTAAACATTCCTAGAATTTCAAGATCCCATACCACCCTTCATTAAAAGATTAGTTTATATTCTGTATATGTGAATTGTCTACTTACCAACTGAGATAGTTCAATGCTAAGGTTTTGATTCTTTGCTTTCATTTTCAGAACATTTTCCTGTTCACGTTGTCTTTGTGCTTGTAGCTCAAGACTACGTTGCTTTTCCCATTCCAACTGTCTTTGTCTTTCCATTTCTCTATAAGTCATAACATAACTATATTAACTGATGCTAATTTAACAAAAGAGCTCATTGACATTGGGGGATTGTTTAATAAAATCAATAAATAACTGTTGAATTTTTTTGTGTAAAACATCATATAAGTGTTCTGTGAAAATATTATTTTTAAATTTGAGTTTGCCATAGAAAAAATAATAAAAAACATAATGTGGCATCTGCTCTCCTGAAGTTGTTATCCTCTTATTTTCTCTTTTTATATGAGTATTAAGTATATCTTTATTTATGCCAATCTGTGAGGCCAAAAATGTGTTTTATTACAAAATGTTTATCTGTACAGAACTAAACAAATTTCAATTTAAATGAACCATGGTGTAGCCAATAAAAGTTGATTGCCATAGAGAGTGGAAACTCAATTTAGGAATGTTAAAGTATTTAATGTATCTCTGAAATGTTCATGTTTCTTAGCAAATGTACAGGTAAGTAAATTCAAAATATGTAATACATTTATAACAGATCACATAAGCCCTTTAAGCAGAAAAATGTTAATTTATATTGTTTTAAACCAAAAAATAGATGTTGAGTTTTTTAGTAAAATATTTGTTTTGAGATTCCCTGAGTCCAAAAGAGTTGGTTTTGGAATCATGTCTGTCTCTCTTTAATCTGTGTTCTACAACCCAATTGAGTTCACTAATTTTTATCAAACTTGGTATGTGGACATATTTTGCCTATATCTCGTGGGAGTAGCTGACATAAAACCAAAACTCAAAGTTTCAATTTCCTCAAAATCAGCTCTATCAATTTTAGAACAAATTTTGCTAAAATATAAGACTCAACTTGTCTATGGAGTTCTTATAAAACATCTTAAAATAAGCTGTAAAGATTGTGTTCAAAAAATGTTAATGAAATGTGATGGTTATTGACTGAAACAACTGTGCTAGATAGGATGAAAAACAAAATTACAGTTTAGGGATTATTAGAAAAAACTAAAATGAACCTCGATTGCTGTTATTAAAAACTTGATTTCAATCAGATACGATTTAAGCATAGGCCGAGTATGTGGCACAAGCAATGCAAGCTTAGTCCAAGTTTGTGGCACTTGTGATGGAAGCTTAGGCCAAGTTTGTGGCAAAAGTGATGAAAATTTAAGCTCTATTTAAATATAAAAATATCTTCCAAGAAAATTTCAGAAAAAGGTTAAATTGATAAAGTGGGATATCCTTCTATACCAACTTATCTTCCATAAGAAATACATGAGGAAGAACTTGGTATTTTTTTTTTTACCTAAAAGTAGTATACAAACATTTTTGGTAAATCAACAGCGAATATCAGTTTTGGTTTTGTAAATACGTATGGGAGAAGAGTTAGTGAAATGTTATTGCCCAATTTATTGACTATATGAAGAACAGAAAATACAACCACGCTTAGTTTGACCATCTGTTAAACTTAATTACTTTCTTTATTTTAAAGATATTAGGGAAAATTTACTTTTTTTAAAGGAAATAACTGTTAAATTAACCTTAATAACAGTCTTTACAACTTTTATACAATGTAATCACTTACCTCCTAGCTGCCTCTCTTTGTTCTTGTGCTCTTCGTCTTTGTTCTTCTCTTTCCTGCTCTAATTCACGCTGTTTTTGTAATTGTTTTTCTAGTTCTTGCTGCCGTCGTTTCTCTTGTTCTAGCCTGAAAAAAATTGTAAGTAGTAAAAAATACCAGCAATGTATTAGTATAGACAATAATCACTTGAAATTAAAATAAAACAATCAAAATTTAATTAAAGCATTAAAAAAAAGTGTACTATTTAAAAAGATGTAAAGAGATGATGTGAAGATGACAAGATAAATAAATGTACTTCAACAATTATTGAAGTACAGTAGAACCTCTGTTAACCAGCCTCGGATTAACCGGTCCTCGGATTAACCGGCCTATATCGTAGTGTACTGGTTGGATGAGAGTTTCCGAAAATAAATTGTAATTGAAACACCAAAGCGGCGGCGATATCAAACGACTTTTTCGATAGCGGTATCCCAATGTTGGCAGCGTAAAAACACCGCGGTACCAAAGTGGCGGCGATATCAAACGACTTTGTCGATATCGGTATCGCATTGTCGGCGGCATAAAAACACCGCGGCACCAAAGCAGCGGCGAGTCAAACGACTTTGTCGATATCGGTATCGCATTGTCGGCGGCATAAAAACACCGCGGCTTTGGCACCCGTCGGTATAGCAGACATACATAGACAAAAACGTTTGATGGGCCGCTTTTTTCCACGAATCAATTTAGTATAGCCTACATTATGCAAAATATAACATTACTTTTTCTTGGAAGCTTGTGTTGGTTTCGTTTGAGACGCGGTTAAATGGTCAAAAGACTTGACAGGGGGGAATCTGTAAAAAAGCTTTGTAGTGTTTATTTTTTTCATGTTTGATGTATAATATACATAAAATAATATACACGATACATTTATGTACAATAAAATGAGTTGCAATAACATCTTTATTGCATAATTTTTAGTGCTACCTAATTAAATAAGCTTTCTTTGAACGAAAACCGATTTTTCACGGGAGCCTCGGATTAACCGGTCAAACGGGCAACCGGCCCGGGTGTCAGTCCCGACTAGACCGGTTAAGAGAGGTTCTACTGTAATGTCAAAACTACTAATATAATCTACCGTGGTACTCCAAAAAAAGGTGTGAAAACCTATTTCCATTGAAATCAATATTTAATATATTTCACAATACAAATAGAAAACTATTGTGTTACCACTGTAGTGAAAATTGCATAACTGTTATATTGAAAGTATATCAACTATGTCTATAGGACTGAACACCAGCATTAGAGATGTTAGTGTCCCAATCTAGACTCGCACTAATGAAAGAAGATTTAGATAAGAGAAAATTAAGAAAATTGATGAATCTCTTAACAGGACACTGGTCTTAGGATGCACTTACACAAGTTACATGAAGACCTTGTGTGTATACTATGCAGGTAGACATTGAACCAATGGCCACTTATCTGACTATAGCTCTTACTGGTAAGAGGCTACAACAATTTGGGGTTTAATCTCCTGCCGATTTCTCACAAGAAGAATTAGTTATTGGACTATTTTAAAAATTGTTGAGGGATCTAATTTTCTAAACTAGGGTCTAATATTTGTGTATGGTTGTACAATAATTCACTTAATCAATTTTTCTACTTTACATCTAATCTACTGCAAAAGACGAAAAGGGTGGGGGGGAGCTAAAATAAGTCATATATTTATATTTTGATTTAGTTAAGGTAGAGAGTGAAGCAAGTTATACTGAAGAAATACAATTACAAATACATACCTTATTTTTTCTCTTTTCTCTTGTTCTTCTCTTTCCTTCCTCTCTCTTTCTTCTTGTTCTTTGCGTTGAATTTCTAGTAAAGCTTTACGTCTTCTCTCTAATTCAGCTTGACCCTTTTCAAAGTTTTCTTTACGCTTGTCTTCAAATGTCACTTAAAATTTGAACCAGAAATATATCATTGTTAAACTTAGTGAAGTGTTTTATATTATTTCATAGTAATTTTACTTATAAAATTTTACTTTCAGTAGAATTTTATCCCACCCTTAAAATGTTCTATGTTCTTCCATTAATATATGTGTGTGACCATTAACTAGATCTCAACATATAAGAAAGAACTGAATACAATATTTGAAAGAGTGGAGAGAAATAGTCATAGAAAAGAGAGTTGATATGAAAAATAGAAATTAAATAGATGAAACAAGGAAGTTCACCAAGGAACACAAGATTGTGTACTCAAAGTTCACACACAAAAAAAAATCATATAAAGAAAGATCATTTTTAAAGAAAAATAATGTATAGACAGCTATGAACACTAATACTGTTCTAAATGTTAAATAATATTATTGAAAAAAGTATGTTATAGCAAAAATGAAGTTTATGAAATAAAATTAATAGAAAATTTTACTCCCAGCTGATTTAACGTGGAGTAATATTTATACCAAATTTTAATTATTGGTAAAAGTGAGTAATTGTTATCTTATAACAATAAACTGTGCAGTATATTATTCTGTTGAGATAATGTGTAACATCTGTGTGTGAGGCAGGTCACAATTAATGGAGGGAATGTCTCTCTGGGACCTGGACTGAACCCTAGAGGGTATCTATAAAAATGAATTAAAGTATGAACTGAGTAGTGATTTTGAGAGGAGTATATCAAATGGTTGGGGCGGTGAGTAGCACTGTCCAGTTAACTGAACAGGAAAATAGATGCTCCCTACTTTAGTTCTGATTGTTCTGGATTATGACCTGTCTGTCCTGGAGGTTTGTGTGACTAAGATTAGATAACCAAACCTTCCATCCTCTATAAACTAAACATAAAATATGTAAGCCAATCGGGACAAAACAGCACGACATGATTTAGAAAACTCGCTACGTTATATTTTTTAAGTTATTGAAAAATGATGGATTGTCAAATTATTGATATTATGTATTGACTATTTATAAAATGTATACATGAGGTTTAAAAGAGTGTGAATCAACTCTTATTATAAAATGATAGACTTAAAATATATAACTGATAAAGTATAAAACATGAAAGGAGCCAACTTAGCCTAGGACTGCATCAGAAGTAGTCAAAACATCTAAGACTAAATATGAACTTGATTAGAAAAACCTCTTAAAATGAACTACAAAGTATTGGTCAACTAAACAAAATGGATATGTGCCCCTAGGATGCAGGACACTACTTGTGGCATGGGTTCATAAAAAACACAAAGATTAGTGGAATCTATGAAAAGATTTCATATAGGCTAGGAGGCCGATTCATCTTAACAAGGTTTACCTTAGGATGGTGACTGGTCTATTAACAGGGAACTGTTGCCCAAACAGACATCTGAACGTAACGATAATATGTTAGGTACATGGAAATTCCTTTGTAATGGAATCTGTTAAAAATCTTAAGCTTTTCTATTTGTAATGCATTGTGTATATGATACATTTATTATTTAAAAAATTTACTTCGAACTATATTTGTATTTCTGACTGTGACTTATTGTCATTTTGTATAATTTTCGACTTGTTTAATAGAAATATTATTTGTCAGAAAAGACCAATAAATAATTATGATGATAATAACTAACAACCTACCTGATGATAATCCTGCCAAAGGATCGCCTTGTTCAGGATTTGTAACTGTAAGAGAGTTCTGTCGTTGTCTACGAAGTGTTGGAGGGATGAGATCTTGCGGTAAAGGAACTTGTATTTTTTCTCCACTCCGTGCCAGATCACACAAATGCATGGCGAGAACGAACTCTTCACAGGATAATCTTCCATCTGCATCCATATCAGACAAACCCCTAAACATGGGTTTATTATAATGTTATTCATAATAAAACATAATTACATATCTAAAACACAACTAAAGCCCATCAATAAGCACACGTGTGTTTGTTTGAACTAGAAATTAGGACTAAACTTCTAAATTTTGATAGCAGGTGTATTTGTACATTTTTGGCGAATTGTAAAAAAATCAAAAAGAATCTGACAGTCATATTGCAATACATAAATGTGAAAAATTCAAAATAGAAATCTATTGACACTGTTCATAAGACACTGTTTCTAACCCAAGAACATTTTAATCCATCAGGGCTTCTATCACTTTGTAATAAACTGAAAATCTATACTTAATTTTACACAATATTGGACAATATACCCAATTTACAGGCTTATACTCCTGAAAAGAGTTTAATTTATATCATGTTATCACTTATTATAGCAAAATTGAAACAAAATAAATGGAGTATAAATTTCCTCATTAGTAGATTTTCTCAGAAAAGAAAAAGAAAAGAAAAAACCCAAATACTTCAACTTTTAATAATGCAGATTACTATTCAAAATTCAGACTCTACGAGCTTCTGTTGTGTACGAATCTCGACCTTATCATCTTCACAGATGTTCACGTTTAAATCAAAATTTGTTTAGGACTTGAAAGGTGAAATGTGCTGTCACAGTCCTTAATAATATTTACACTGCTTCACTTATGTCGATAGCTCAGCCATAAAATATTGTGGAGTTTTTTTAATATTTAAAAAGAGACATCACTTGCTCATGACTTACGGACACACTCATTCTAATCATCAATCATATAATTGATTGAAATTAAGTTTAATGATAGAGGTTAAGATTTTATTATATTTTTTCCAACTACTTCTGAATCATAATTTAAATTTATTTGTGGTTTGAGTTATTAATCTCATAGTTTAATAAAATTTTACAGTCAATTTTGAAAAATTATACCATTTATAAACATTTTTTTACCAATAAACCTTGAATTTATGGTAGTTGGCGAAACAATACATTTTATTTGTAACCTTATAGAACAAATCGTTACATTTTTAGTTGTGTTTTTATTTTATGTCAGATGCATCTAAATTTTTAGTTCTGACGATTGTATTATATATATAGATAATTTGGACCCAAAACAAAATAGCGATACTAATTCTGAATCGGTCATATGGTCTCTGAGAAATTATTGCAGATTGGCATAAAGACACATATTTTGTAAAATAATTTTAAATAATTAAAAAAAAAAAAAAAAAAACAGACAGCCCAAAACAAATATATCTACATCAATATTTTTCACACCACATTACTTTCTTTCTATATTCTTACCATATTTGAGCTAATACAGGCTGTGGAAGTTGAGATGACATCATAATACTGCGGGCTTGTACACCAGTAAGGAATCCAGATCTAGTCCTATCTGTAGTGTTGAATAGTTGTGTATATTTTAACTTTGATGCATGAGGAACTGCCCATTCTACAAATTGAGTCCCAGCACCAAGCCTGTAACAATTTGAATTTTAAGAACATTTATTTATAATTATCAGTTTTTAATCTTATATTAAGCTCTATTTAAATATAAAATTAGATAATACAGACTACTTTAGTCTATGTATTAATATACATTATTAAATATCTATTTTTACGATTCTTCTTAGCATTTAGAACTTAAAGTGTAGTATCTCCAAAAATAAAAAATAAAAAATAAATTAACTCTCCTTCTTCTTTGGTACTATAGTTATGTTATGTTATGGTACTATACTTAGTATATGTTATGAAAATCATGGATATCGAAGACGTTACTTATATAGAAAAATATAGTAGTCAAAAGTATCTTTTTTTTTTCTTTTTTTTTTTTTTTAGATTATTCATTATTATTCTGCTTCTTTTATAACAATACTTCCTATGTTTCTGATCATGACACCACTTATATCTCACTTGCATAGTTTTCAAACTTTACTGTGCAGTGTAATACATTAATAGAAGCACAGTAATACATTATTTTTTTCTTCTTTTTATTGATGTATAGTCACTTACATAAGATCCTTTGGTTCCCCACTCCATGTCTAACTTCTACATGTTTAGGAAGATTGACATTTACCCTAATAATCAGACCACCATAATATGATTTTACTTAGCAGATATTTTCATATTTGTTTTGAGGTTATGTTCACAATATTCCTTAAAACATAATTATTTCAGATATTTTGTACATGATTAAAAAATTGTTTAACAATACTAATTTTGGTTTGTGTAGATTGTAAATTCATAGACTGATTGCTTCAAAACTGAATTCAGCCTCGAATATCTTACGGGAACTGAGAGAAAAAATGAGTATATCAAAGGGCGAGAAAAAGAAGCCCAAATGATTTTGGCAATCGTAGGTTTGAAGGAATAGGTGTGAAGTGAGTTTGTGAGATGAGTAGAAACTTTTTTGGGCAACAACATTTACATGTTTTTTTAAATAATTTCCTCTCACTGTCATGGGCTAAGTATTTATAAATTAAGGGAATCGTTTTAATTATAACAGTTTAGCAATGCAGAGTAGTTTTTCATTTATATTTAAGTATATTTGACATATACAAATGATCTAACAAGGTTTGTTGCCTGACTATAGCAAATTGCCTAATGTCAATATATAGCATTATTTGAAGTTAGTTCACCAAGCTGACATGCCCAATTAATATTTATTATTTGCAAAATTTGGGGACGACAAATCTCTTGATCAATAAATACGATTAAATATGACATAATGTGAGTTTGTTATCACCCATTGTTCAAACACTCACTATTATTTACTAGTTATCCCCGGAGAAAACTTTCATGGACTCATACTTATGGCATCATACATTATGGCTAACTTTGTTAATTTGTTCACGCATATCAGAGCACATTAAATTAATAAGAGTATTTAAGACAACTTTTAAAGCAGATTTTTTTTCTTTTTTTTTTTTACATTTTCTGAAGTCAGCACATATTTAGAGAATGTAATGGTTCTTAGTAAATATTAAAGAATCAGTAAATTAGCCAGTCTAATAGTGGAGGAAGGAAAGGGTCAATATAATAACCACAATTACTTATCAAAAGATAACGCTCAAAGGAAATCTGTAGGTAGTATAACAGATAACCTTAATCTTGGAATAAAATATATAAGCTCTTTTATTAAATTCAAAGTTAATAAAAGCAGATAATTTTTGCATTTTATTTTCTAATAATATTATATGTTTTTAATTATTGCTTCCAAACTGAATATGAATTTGTTTGATTTAATGTACCTCTTTCTCCATACATATTTATATTCTTTAATTTTAATAATTAATCAAAAATACCAATTTCCACAATAAGAAAACACTTAAACGATATGAAACTTAAATGATTAATTTTTCATCCCCAGTTATGAGTAGCAGTTGGGACGTTTCAATAACCAAGTCAGTTGAAATCAGCATTTAGGAGTGATGATTGCAACCGAGTATAACGACTTAATCATAATAATGTCGTCTTGTTGAGATATTTTCTTTTAATGGAAATTAATGTTTTATTAATTATAGATTAAGATTTTTGTACAAGTTAAAGCAACTGGCTATGATTTAACAATTGTTATAGAATCTACCTATCTTAAAAACAGATAAAAATATTTGTCAACTAAGCTTTTCATTTATATTTTTTATACTGGCTAGCTAATTTTGTCATACGTTAACATTTTTATAAATGCTCAGACCAATACAGGAAGTTTGCACCCTTATGTACATATTGACGTAGAACATAAGTAACCCAATTTCATTCTTGAGATTAAATACAGTTTGCTTCATGTGTACCAATCGTTTGTTAATCTTATTCTGTCATTACCTTTGGTTTATCAAGAGGTTACGTTGCTAATTATTGTACAGTGTTTATGGACTTTGAAATGTGTTGAATTTATTCTTTAGAATGCTGGTAAATTAAAATTAGTGAACCTAATCAAGAAGGCTAAAATTCATTTTCAAGGTAGGAACCTATTAAAGCCAAAAGAAATTATTTATTTAAATAAAATATAAATTAACATGTCAAATACCATATGGTAGAACTAATATATTTACGATTTTTTAGATTAGGGGATGTTAATGTACAAAAAATATGTACAAGTGTATATTGTGTGTACAATGTGTAAGGATATATTGTGTGAACAAATAGATTGATAAATAGTGACTAGTATTTTCTTAAACATACATCTCTATGTAGGCCTAAGTCTATGCTTCTTTTTTATTATGTTAGATTAGATTAGCACAATTTTAAGGGGAAAAAAATGTATAGACAATATATAAAATTTCTTCATCCTCATAATATATATATTTTATCTATGTATAATTTACAGAACTGATAATAAGTCTAGGCCACTGTGTATTATACTTCAGAAAATTTTAAGGATTCAATTGTGTAATAAAATAGGTACTTTTTCAAAAGAACACAAAATTTAAATTTACATCATCGTGTAGTATAGAAAAAAATGACTGTATCATTTGACATATTTATCTCTTAAAATTAATTTTGTACATAAAAACTAAATTTCCAATCATTTAAATATGTTCTCATTTATCTGTGTGTGTTTCATTATCGTCAGATAAGACAGAAGAAACGCCGTTCTTAGAGCTATTGAAGTAGGTCAAGGATTTAAAATCACTTAAATTTGGAAAACTTTTAGAAGTTGAAGGTTCAATTGGGTCATAATCTACGTTTCCATCTGTGTCATTCACAAACGATTCAAAATATGATTGTTCATTTTGAGATGAACCTAAAAATTCACGCACATTCTTTAACATTTCTACTCATTTCGAAATTTAAAAAATAACACTAAATAGTATTAAACAATAAATGAATTAAAAAACAAACAAACTATGTAATCATAATTCCGAGTGATCGGACTGCCTCTAAATAACTAATTAATCATCGGCTGGATTGTTAGCGCTTGGCAAAATATTAAACCATAACATATTGATTATTTAGGCACTTTCACGTTGTGAATATTTGTTTTTAACCCTAATAATTATTTATGTATTAAAAATTTTTAAAAAAATTTGTAGTGAAGAAAACACACATTTCTAAACTTTGATTAAAAGCTAACCTCTGATATATCGGAAGTTCATCGTAGTTAAACTAAATAATTCTCATTTTTTAAAACTTACTTTCACATTTAAAACACGAAACAAAACAAATACTTTTTAAATTATACAAAATCTTAAGCTTCAACTTACATTAAAACAAATGTTAATTTGAGAGGTTAACATATTATACAAGATAAACAACATTTAAAACAAAGTGACTTACCAATCATCAATATAATTAGGCATCTTCAAAGCATGCATTCTGAACATTGTCACAACTCAAAGTGATGTGAGAATGAACACAAAATAAATAAATTTTATCTTAATCAGAATCTAAAGATTAGATAAGAATATTTGATTGCGCCTAATTTAATGAAAATAAAAAGACATTTTATGAATAAGAGGTTTCCTACTCCTGATATTTTGAATTTTAACCATTATTTAGCTTGGGAGTGTTAATTTGTAAGTGTTAATTGGTTTAAACAGTTGAGTCACAGTTAAAGGAGAGGTTAGAGTAGTACAGATTTTGTAACAATTGTGGCAATACAGATTTAAATGTTTACAGAATAGAGTAAACTTAATTTATGTTTTAAAGTGAAACAAGCTTGACAACAGCTGTTTGGAGAATAAATCGGGTGTTTATCAAGTTATAAAATATATAAAACACACATGAAGTGTATATTTAAGGTCCATTTTTAAAATAAAAGGATTACATTAAACTACAAAAATGATTTATTATAATCAAAAAATCTACATATATTATATATGTTCTTTATTTTTTTAATATAATCACCACTGACTTCTACTATTTTTTACATTATTTTATTTTTGATACTTCCCTATTTTATCTTTGTAAAAATCAGCGGACAGTTTTGACCATAAATAAATATTGAACTCGACTTGTGAGATGGTATATTCAATAGAATACAACTTTTACTTAAACACAAATTCTCACAAACAGTATGTTTATGGTTTCACACACATTTAAACAATAATGTTGCCATCTTCCGTGATGCATTTAGTTTAAATATTGTAGCTCGTGCATCACTGAAGATGCCAACTTTGTCGTTGAAATACATTTGAATAAATACACATATTATTTGTGAGAATTTATGTTTCAAGTTTTATTCTATCAAGTTTTTGATAAATTAATAACACCAGCATTCGGCCATTGTTTCGTCAAAGTGTTGCAATCCAAGCCATTTCTTTAAATGTAGGAATAATTAGTAACCACTTGGTACGAGATCAGGACTTTAAGCCATGGGGTGAACAATGATTGGACAGTTTGAGGTCTGCTGCATGAGGTCAAATTTTATTGTGCGGAAACACAAAATCACTGGGTAACATAAAATGTTTTTGTTTTGCTCGGCTTGTTTAAATTTCCACAGGGTTTCACAGTACATATCAGCATTAATTATGAGCTCGTACAATTATGAGCAAGGATTTAATTATTATAGAATGAAGTTTTTTAATTGGTAAATATTCTTCAGAATTTCAAACAGTATTTGAAAAAGTTTTGTTGGAGGATTTTAGTCTGTCAGAGTTTTTTTTATCTTTAACAGGCTAAGACGGTATACCTAATGTATGTATAGGTTTTAATTGTATTTTAGTTGATGTGTTATATTTGTTATAAATAATTAATTACAAATATATATATATATATATATATATATATATATATATATATAAATGCATGAACATAGCAAACTTTATTCAGCTTAACTAACTACAACAAAAAAAATGGTCCTAATTCTGCAATTAAGAATATGTCAGCTGATTATTATCATATGCTGGTCAGATCTTCATCAGCTAATTATTAACATATTATGATGGTTAAGATCTTCATTACAATAAGCTGTTAGAGGTAAATAAATCATATTCGTCATTTGCTGTAATATACAAAATGAAAAAAAAATTGGGTCAAACATGGAATCGTTAGTGTGGTGATGTCGGATAATGGCCTTCAGAAGAATTTGGTTTTTTAGCAGAATAATTTAAACATTTTGCTAAGGAATATAATTTTCTCATATAACTTCTCGCCCGAAATTCCCCCAGTTCAATGGCCAAGCAGAAAGAGCATTAGCAATTTCAAAACAGATCTTAAACAAGTGTAGAGATCCATATAAGGGACTTTTAGTGTATAGAGAAACTCCTCTGGATTCTGGATACTCTCCAGCAGAATTGTTATTTGGTCAAAAGATTTGAACTAATTTGCCAACAGTTACTTCTAACTTGACTCATAATAAATGGCTGAATTTAAAGGAATATTCTAAACAGGCAATGCTAACAACAGAACTACAAAAGGCACAAAGTTCGTAATCATGAAGAACTGAAGAAAAGGCAAAGAGTTTGGATCACAGATATAAAAAGATATGGTACAGTGTTACAAGGAGACCAACCAAGAGCTTACAGTTATACGGGACCAGTTTGTAATCGTATCAGTAATCCGAAGAATTTGAAGATATTTAATATTTGCTGCAAAGGAAACAGACAACCTTCGGAAAGGAAAAAATGTATGATGGAGGAAATCATTGGTCTGATAGGACTTCTGTGGGAAAAAGTATGTCTCCAACTAGGGCAAACCAAACGTTATCTCTAGTTATAAGACCATCTATAGTCCTTGCAAAAACAGTCCAGAAAGAATAGAATCTAATCCTCCAATCTACATTACCTGCCATGGTTATCTAATCAGAAAGCCCAGAAGACTTGATCTTTGAAGGGGAAGATGTGGTTAAGATCTAACCGTAAAAATAAGCTGATTACGATCTGACTACCATATGATACTAATCAATTGATTATTAATATATTATGATGATCAGATCTTCACCACAATATTTTAATGTGCTATGTTTTTATGTATATATTTATTATTTGAGTAAGGTTTATTGTATAACAAAAACCTTCATAATGTGGCATATTCTAGGTCAATGGAATGAATAAAGGTTATATTCTAATCTACAGTTGTTATAAATACACTAAAATACAGAATATCTTTTTACCAAAAGATAATGTTTTTTGTTGGGCTAATAGAGCTGCTTCTGAAACCCCTACATCAATCCCGTTAAGATAAAGAAACGGTGAAAAACCAAGAGAAGATGTTCATTAAATGCAAGAGAGATGTAGAGATATGTAACAATGTCCATTTGGATGAGAAGACTAATTAATATCCGGGGGACCTGGATTGAAAGAAAAAATGGTGCAAAGGAAAATGTCCTTTCTACCTGACAAAGGACATGGAGTTTTTGAAAGTAGTTTTAAAAGATTCAAAATGTTGGATAAAGACCGTTTTATTGATAATACATTGTTAGTATTGTGGGGAAGTTGATACAGCATACCACACCTTTTTGTAACAATAGAGGGAGGGAGAACAGATGAGGGTGACAACCTCATAGATGCTCAATTAACACTAGATGGCATGATAGACAGATGATTGAGGAGCGATCTAGAATGCAGTAAATCAATACATTCTTAGGGTATTGAAGAGAAAGTGAGAAAATAAACTATTGAGGTTGAGTCAATCAGCATGATAACATTAGTACCATGAAGAAAGTAAACAAGTTCTTAAGCCAAGACTCTAAGCCAAATACCACTGACTGACTGACTGACTCACTCATCACGATTTTTCAAAAACTACTGAACGGATTGCAATGAAACTTGGAATATAGCTTCGTCATAGGTAATAGGTGCTCACTAAGAAATCTTTTGAAAAACTTTTAAAAGCATTTAAGCATATTAAAAAAAGAAAAAAATTCGAAATTAAATTTTTCTCTAAGCTACAAAGGTGAAACGAGCTGAGGCTTCTTACGTTCCTTCTTTTCAAATGTTTGATGCTTATGATATACAAAATACGCAAAAGGTTAATGTTTTTAGCTAAAAATCGGCTCTAAATTCTAGATTTAAAACATCACTAAAAACCAAAATGGCAGCATTTCTCTTTGACCGAAAGAGTTGTTTCTTTCAACTGATTAGATTTGAAATGTTTACAGTTTTTTCTCATATGTTAAAATGCCTTGTTGTTTCATTATTTACATAAACATGTTTATTTTTAGTGATACGTATTAACGAACACTTAAAAAGAATACAATTACGTTAAAAAGACTGAAAATGTATCTAAAACTTATAAACTAACTTTTCTCCTTAAGCAAAGGAATAATATTATAACAGACACTAAACATTTACCATATTCAATATAAGTAAGTCACATAGTTAGTTTACCATTTACTCAGTCTTGTTTTCCTACGATTTTAATAAGCTCTCGGTAAGTCTCATGAATGTCAGAAAACCATCTTCATACCTTAATTTCCAATTTGGAGGATTACAGTAGAAGCTCTTTTATCCGGCATTCTAACAACTGGCACTTTCTACTAACCGGCATCAACCGAGCCACTCACGGTAGTTTTTTTCCGGTTATGTTCGGGCGGCTGACAGGCCTTGACTGACATTTCCTGCCAGTGCAGTGACTGCGTGCGACGTTTTCTTAGTCATCAAGTGTTTGTCTGCTTCTGACACGATACTATACTACAGTATTGTACTGTTTCTTTAGAAAGTATTGGCATTGAACCTTTGAATATCATGTATTTACTAAAATTAGTTATTATAAAATATGTAATACACACAAAAAAAAAACAAAACAAAAAGAAACAAACATTTTGATTCCTACATCGGAGTTACCGCTTTCATCACTAGCGGTATCACTTTCACACAAACAGTTATGAATATCACTTGAATTGCCAAGTTCACTCCTTATTATATGTGTAATACTGCACTAAAAACACTACTGATACACTAAATAATCATAAAATAAATTGTATTTACCAAAATATTATAGACAAAAACACTAAACAACAATTCACTGCTGGGACGCAGCAGTAAACATCAACAGTAAACATCAAATAATTGTCTTTTACAGGCTTGCTAACATTGATTTTTCTTATAACCATCGATAAAATCATGCAAAATGAATAGAGCGTCTTTTACTCAGAGTTACTATATAAAATACATGTAGTTTGGATAAAAGTTACCGTTGGTATATCGATTTTAGCAAATCTTGTTTAATTAAATCGCGATCACGACTTTAGCACTGTGGCCGCGGCAAAATAGATCGTGATTGCAACTTTTAGCACTTGGAGGGTTAAAAACTAGATACGCTCGATTATCCGGCATGGCCGTGGTCCCCACCGTGCCGATTGAAAGAGCGTCTACTGTAGTTGAATTGTAGTCTTTTAGATTCTAGAGATTAAGCTTCCCTTCGCTATTATACTATCTCTAAACACTTGTTTGCTACTACTGTCCATTCTGTATTATCAAATTGCAACTGTACAGTGTGATGAATACAAATAATTCGAGATCAGCACTGGAGGCATTAAGAAAAGCAGATTCATGCAGCAATGGTTTCCAAATTGTGGACCTGAGGTCATTGCTGCATACCTTGTCTAACCTTGAAATACAAGTAAAATTTCAGTGGTCCCCAGTCCATTGCGAGGTGGAACGAAATAGTTGATAAAATTGTGAAAGCAGGTAATATGGTACCAACACTGAGACCTATTCACTCCTTAACTTAATTCAAGAGAGGTGCAAACGCCTCATTCCTGAACGAATGGTGGAAGACATGATTGACAGGCAGGTATATTACATGCATGAAGACCCTACAGAGCCTGCACTTTAACATAGTATGCACAAAAACATTGCTACCTTCACTTCCCAGGCAAGTATTGAACATATCATCACTGACCAATACCCACATCGTTTTAATCTGAAAGCTGCATGAGGTACAGAAGTGGAGACGCTAAAGCACATTATCCTTAAATGTTCAGCGATAAAAATCTAGAGAAGAACTGAGGCAAAAAAGAGAAAGTCTGAAGAATATCCTTAGGAACCAAGACAGTTAATCACTAGCGGCAAAGGAATACTATGACTATTGGGATTACTTAACCTGGATGCCTGAAGAAAGCAGTATGCCATTTTAAGAGAAGCTTCTATATGGGACAGAAACTTGGCGTGACAAAGGGAACAAACAAATTTTTTTGAGGACAGTAGTAGCAGATTTTTAGAAGATATTTAGAAGAGATAAAGGTTAAAAATGAGGACCTACTAAGAAGAATAGGAATAGTAAATATCTTGTTTGAAGATATAGAATGAAAGAAATAAGTCTAGTATAGTCAAATTGGATGATTTTAAATTTATGAAGAAAATCAGGAATGGATTCCACCACATCAATAAAAGTGAGGGAGACTAAAAACATTGTGGAGAGAAGTTTTAAGGACAATGAGTGTGATATAGCTTACCAGAAATGAAATGACCTTTTCAGGTAAAGTTTAGGCATTGAATAATGTTGTAAGACGTTTTGAAATAAATAATATATAATTAAATACTTTCTCGTTCTGATATCTCCACAAATCATTTAGCGAGTTCTTAGACATTCATTTCAACAAAGCCTCAATATACTTAATATGATCTACATTCAAACTTAGTTACTTACGGTGACTCTATGGACCCGGCTCTTTCCAGTGTTGAACTTGGAGGGACTGATGCTAAAATAAAAAACAAAAGAAATATCTTTATTGTCCAACAATGATATTTGTTTAGCAACAAAAAACTATAATATTATTCACATGACATTGAAAAAATGGTTACGATAACAAGAAGTCAGATAAAATAAGTAAAATTCATATTTGGTCCTTAAATTGTACTTTCTACCCCATGGATATATATATATATATATATATATATATATATATTCTTTACAAGCAGTTAATATGATGACCTGGAAGGGGACAAATATCTTTTGGTATTTTTATTACATACACCGTCTTCCTGTCTTGGATCTTGGTACAATATTATAGTAATTAGATATCTTGCAATCTAGAGAAGTTGTTGTTTGTTTGGTATTTTTGTTAAGAATCCAAAATATGAGCGCCGTTCGGAAAGTAACCTCCATTTTTGTGCACCGTGATAAGTAGTGGGGGGGGGGGTAAAGGTCCTGTTCTTACAATACATCTTCGATAGCTCAGCTGAGCTAGTGGGAAGGTCATGTTGCAGTTCATTTGCTTGTAATAGCTTTTCAATACGAGTGCTGCAATATAAAACTCTATGAAATGGAAAGTGCGTGCTGTGAAAGATTTCTGGTGACAACAAATTGGTCAGCAGCAAACATCTATTGTGAATTGTGTGCTGTATGCAGCCAATAATGAGTGCAGATGATGTGTAAATGGGTTCGTTTGGTTAAAAATGAGAGAAAAAACATTCACGATAGGATAGGGAGTGGCAGGCCATTGCAGTCGGTGATGAACTTATTCAGAAAATTGAGGAAAAGATCTGTGAAAACCTTTGGTTCACAATCTCTGAATTTTCTGAACAATTTTCATGAATTTCTCAAAGTGTTTTGAATAAAGTAGTCACAGAAAAGTTGAACTACCGGTACGAGAAGTTCTGTGTTTGGTGGGTACTAAAAATTCTTTTAGAAAATCACAAAACACAACGAATGGGTTTTGCCTTAGATTTTCTTTTATGATATGACGTGGAAAGAGAAGAATTTCTCATCAGAATTTAGTCTGGTAATGAAACTTGGGTATCTTACATAAAAGCTAAGGCAAAACAACAGTCGATTGTTTGGGGGTTATACCGCTTCAAAAAAATTAAGACTTTAAAGTGCTATCCAGAACAAACACAGTGGTTTGCTAACTTTTTGTTTCCTGTTTATGCATAACAACATTTGCCTTCACATTACTTGGAAAACAAAAGATCTGTTGCATCAAATCAAATGGGACATTTTGGATAATCTGTCGTCATATAGCTCCCAATGATTTTCACCTATTCATGCATATGAAGAAGTGGCTTAGGTTCGAGATTTTAATGATGACGATGAGCTTTGATGTGAACTAGGCTGTATAAGTCCTAGGTGGCAGAATTTTATGATGTAGGGATTTCCAAACTGGCCCATCACTATGATAACTTCTATATTAAAATAGTGATTATGTAGACAAATAGTGGAAAGCTGTAGTTTTAAGAATTTCTATATGTGTTTTATTTATAGTTAAATGGAAGTTACTTTCTGAACAGCCCCTGTATATGTTTTTCACTGAAGTGTTAGTGATATTTAGTTTCTCAGTTATGATAAGTAAATAAAATATTTGGACCATGTCAGTGACCCACATTGGCATATTATAACAATTTTATATTTTGTTCCAAATCATTATGAAAACCAATATTTAAGATTTATATATTATATATTTAGAATCAACACAACTTACAGAAATTACTAAAGTATATATTGTTACTAATTTGTAACAATCATCGATTTTACCAGGCATTGCAACAATGGTGACAGTGTAAACAAATTTTAATTTTCGACAAAGACTTGGAAAATAAAAGTGAAATATCCAAGTCTTTGTCGAAAGTTAAAAACATTGTTACCATTGGTTTCAATGACAGTTAAAATCGATAATTATATTATGTTAAGTTATTATTATATTATGATTATTATATGTTTGACCCTAGAACTGGCAAACACCGCTAAGCGACCTTAAAATCATCAAATATGGTAACAGAAATTACAATGATTTCTCATATATTGCTTAATCTTGATGGTTTTAAGTTTATTGTAAAGCTAAAAGTGCACATTTTTCATTTCAAGCCTACATTATTATCAATTCAGGCGATGAAATAACTGGCAGTGCCTTATCAATTCATATGGCAGTGGCGAGTGGCGCTGGTACAGCTAATGTGTTTCCTATTGCTTTGCAGCTGATATTTACAGTGAATATTGTGCATGTGTGTTATTCTTTGTAATTTTAGCTTATATTATTTCTTTTATAGTGAAATTATTAGTTAATCTTAAAGTTGTGTTTGATATGTGATAAAATAATCTGTTTAAAGAAGGGTGGAAAGTTTTAGTGGTATATACCATTACATTTTGAGCAAATTTTACAAGTTTACACTGATAAGTATTCTTATATGATTTCTTTTATATAATATTATCATTTTTTCACAGTTTGTACAATTTTTCAATTATTGTGCTGCACAACATATATTTTTTAAATAAACCTTATAAAGTATATATATTTTATTTAGAATTTGTATAGATAGAAGACACAGGCTTACCTTAGAAAGTGGTCCTTGAACATAGTAGTACAGAAATAGAAAAACACATAATAAAAACACTGAAGTCCTAAAATATTTCAAAAACATTGTTCACTTTCTCAATCAGAAGTGAAGAGAGTTTAAAAGAAGACTAAATTGTTGTAATTTGGTTGCAGAGGATGGATCTGTGTTGAGTGTTGATGATTTTTATTATTGATATTATTCCAACATTTAAATTAATTATATTCATTTTAAGTAAGCCAGTTGGGAGAAGATAAAGGATGATTTATCTAAGATTAAGGTTAGGGGGTTCTCTAGACTTTGTAACACATTGATGAGACAGTTTCCATCTTCTTAGTTCTGAGGGGTTGTATTCTGGAGGGAGTGATTTAATAAGTTATGTTGTGAACGTAGTCATCAAAAGTGGTAACATTTAACTATTAAACTCTAGCCCAAATTATATATTTTGTAAGCCACTTTAAATGATGTTATTTTTAGGAACCATAAGAGAGCTGTACGTATCATAAGTGGCAAAGGTTGGTCATACCTCAGAAAGGGATTTTTTAGAAGCTGAATATATTACTTTGTCCGTGTATGTTTATTTATGAGCATACTTTATTAGTAATATATATATATATATATATATATATATATATATATATATAAAGATAAGAAAGTTAGTACTTTTCATTCATATACAGGAATTACCACAATTCACCCTACAAAAGTGAGTCAATTTTATTGTATAAAGTTCCATGACAGGTTTTACATACAACAAAATTTAAGACCTTTAAAAAGTTTTTATGGAGTGGCTGAATAATTATTTATATTCTGTGGCTAACTACATGGGCAAAATGTGATAACACAAATTATTTAAACATGTTTTTATTAATAATTGATTTTATTTTTTATAAATTATTAAATTTATTTTAATAGATTGTTTCCCCTGTTTGTGATTTCAATGTTTTGTACTAGTTACTTTGTGTAGCAATTTATTTATTGTTTTAACTTAAATCTAGAAAAGCCTATTTGTAAATTTAAATTGTATTTTTTGCTGCTAAATACGGAACTGTTTTTTTTATTTAAAAAAAAAAAAAATTTTCTACAAATTTTATTTATGTTTGTCATGTCCATTTCCTTTTGCCTTATTTTTATGATTTTTTAAATTAGAAAGTTTTTTTATTTATTTAATAATAGCCTAATTTTTGCTTCACATTATCAAAAATATTAGATTAAGAAGGTTTGTTTGTATGTCTAACAAAAATTAAATTAAAATATATTAAGAAATACATTTATTATTTCTTAATAAATGAATTATTTATTATTTCTTATTAGATGAATTTATTAATGTACAACTTACCAGTTGGCAGTACAGGAGGGACCAATGGTGGTATATTAGCAAGTGGAGGTGGCTGTACTATCGGCAATGGTGGTATTGTTGGTGGCATACCCAGAGGTTGACTTGTAACGATGGGTTGTGTCATGATAGGTAAAGCCGGTATTGCAGGTGTACTACCACCAGATGGAGGTGAAATCATTGGACGAGTTAAAGGAGCAGGTGGTATCGGTGCAGGAGGGACTGGTGGTTTTATAGGCATTACTGGAACAATGTTACTCTGGAGAAGATTTCCTGTAGGCGGCATTCCTAAACACACATTTTATAATATTAACAACTATTGCATACATAAATATTAATTTTAAAATAACATGAGGACTCTTTTTCAATCGTTTAAATTTGTCTGTGTTTATAGTGTAGTTTCTTTAATAAAAGAGTTATCGCATAGGACTTATTTTTGACAGTTAAATGGAAAATGGTATAATTATACAGAGCAAAGCTTTGGGTCATCAATAAAAATGTTTTATGAAAACAACTTTTTAATAAATATTTGTTTAATAAGAAACAAATCTGTATACAAAAATATTCTTTGTACTTATACCATTGAAAAAATTTGCAAATTAGTTTGCAACCAAAATCCCAGTCCAAATTTATAAAAAAATTAAAATCACAAAAGGCTTCAACATAATTATATGGTTTCACCAAAATAATACTTTAAAAATAAATAAAATAACAAACACTAGCTAGTAAATATAAATAAACGTGTTTGGGAAAATTCAGTCATATCTTTTCTTTTTTCTGGCAATCGTAGTATTGTCTTACTATAATTGTTGACACGTTTAGGAGTTTCTCCATCTTCAAAACCTACTTTAGTACTTAGAAGATTGTACTCCAACTAATTATGTAGATCCTAGCAAATATAATTATATATAATAATTTCAACTCTGTCAGCCAGACAACAGAAGTGAAAAGGTTGGAATATAGCTATATAAGCTAATAAAGGTTTAATAAACAATGTATGTAAAATAAATGATCCCAAGATATGTTAGAATCAAGATTAAGAATAAGACAAACAACTTTACTTATAATTTTAGAAATTAAAAAAGCTCAAAAAATTGGTTAAAAATATAAATTAGAGATTATATATCAAGGATATATTAAATAAAAAGATATTAAAATTATATTTACAAATGAGTAAATATTCCTATAACAGAAACAATAAACAAAATATAAAATTTGAAACCAAAAACAAAAGAAAACAGAAAAAAAAATATGAAAATTTGAAGAAGAAATTATTGAGACTTAACGGCAACAAATTTGGAAATAGATGTAATAAAATAGTTAGCGAAAATATTTTCCCGAAAGGATAATTGATCTTGAAAAATTGATATAAACGACCGAGAATATAAATTATTAAGTAAAGGATTGAAACATAACATTTGAGATATTAATTTAGAAAAAGATGTAAAAAATGCAATTTCATTGATTCCTAAGGAGGATCAAGTTCATGGAAGACATAAATCAGCAGAAATGTTAAAGGAAATAATAAAACAAAAGCTAAAGAATAAATAACAAAGAAGTCAAAATAATTCTAAAATTAAAAGAGACAACAAAAATAATGTTTTGGTCACAAAAGTAGATAAAGGAAACACAATAGTTTTAATAAAAATAGATTATAACAAGAAAACAGAAAAATTTATACATAAAACAGAATGAAAAATAGAAAAGAAAGATGAAATTGAAAAAAATATCAATACAGAAATTAAGAATATTAAAAAATCAAAATACAGTACTCATAAATTCGGATCACGAAAATCCAGACAGGACGGTAAAATTTTTTAAATAACAATTTGCCACTTTAGCGCCTTCAATTTTCACGCAATCTTCCGCATTGCATAAATGACGTATTTTGTAATGATTCACGAGCAGTGGAAGTTTCCGCGCGACTGAAGTAATTGACACACCCTACTCTGTGTTTTACTTAATTGCCGTCCAGTACTGTATTATGTACATTACAGTAACAGTAGTATTAGTTAATGTGTCAGAGTGTAACAAGTGTCGTTAGGTATCGGCATGGGACGATAGCGATTGCATGTGCGACTTATAGTACATTTACTCGTATCGGCTATAACGTCACAAATTCCATCATAAAAAGTTAGCCTAAAATAAACGACACCAAAACAAAGCAAAGTTCAATGACCCACAAAGCCAACCAAGAAACCGACACTAAAATATCAGCTGATAGGCCTAAACAATTTACGAAAGTAATACACAAGGAAAAACATCATCAATAACTAAATTAACTATGTCAAAACCAATTCACACCCCAAGAATTCACCCAAATCCATATAGAAATGGATATTATCAAATATAATTCTCAAATATAGAATAAAGCCTAGACAGAGCCTTGTAACATGAAAACCTATAACCTCACATCTAAACAAACACATTGAAACCAATTCCATAATACTATCACAAACACTACACCATAAATTAATATAAGCACTACACATATATATATATATAGCCTCAGTAGACAACTATTTTTTATTTTAATCATCAGAAGATAGCATATACAATATATGAAGGTAAAACGCATTCCCTATGAACGCCATGTTTTTGTTAGTACAACTAGATCAAAGAAACGACTATCACAATCGAAATTAATAAAATCAAATAAAAATAAATAATAAGTCACAATATCTGTTAGAATAGTAAAATAATCCTTAAAGTAAATTTAAGAACATAAATAGTAACCGTAAGACCCAAATGTTATATAATTAGAATTAGAACTAGGACTACTTGAGTCATAGATATAAGTACGTCATTCTGTTGGAACGGGAAATTATACAATTAACAATAAAATCAGTAAACTCATTTAAGAATCGGCAATGTAAATATGAATAAATATTATCACGAGACCAAAGGCAAAAAAGACATAAAGTAATATCAAAATTATAATTTATTCAAGTCAGGAACATCAAATTGTACAAGGCGAAAGAATATTATTTGAGTAACCAAGGGAACGGAAGAACAGTGCATGCTGGGAACCGCGGCAACAATTCAATTCAAAAACCGAAGCCAAAAATTCATTCCAATCCAAGACTTCAGAGCCCAAAGATGAAAATTTCTATTCGTAATTTTAAAAATGATGCCGTCAAGTTTTAGTATGTTAAAACAGTATAAACAGTGGTAAATTCAGTGCTAAATCACACAGAGAGTGGTATCCTCTGTAAATTTAAACATAATAAAGTCCAGAAACTCTTAATATTGAAAATAAACTTTAACAAATTTTACAATTCATAAGCCTATTTCAAAAAAAGAACACCGATCCTAAATCTCAATTTTTCTTAACTGTAACTTCACAAAATGCGTTAAAAACAGTTTGTTCATGTCTGGTCGAGTGCCTGCCCCGAGAAAATAATAAATATTAATTACTAATATTTATAAAAGAACTTTGTAATTCTATGATAAAGATATATGTAATGAACCCAAACCTAGAGCTAGCCTGGAATAATTTAACTTTGTAATTAAAGACAATTTAACCTTGTTGTGTTATTAAAAGAACTCAAAAGCAAATATTATTAATGTTTAACAAGAAATAATTTACTAAAAGAAAATATTTATAATTTAAATGAATAAACAAATGAATTTCTATAACTGAAATTATCTGCATTATTGTCAACTTATTTAGTAGTAGTTGAAGACTAGTTGTAGATATTTCAAATAAATTTTTAATAAAGTAACTTCACTATTTTGGATTTTATAATAAAGATAAAATATTTTATAACATATAAGAAAAGTATTATGTTATAAATGGCGCCGCAACGATTAGGGCATGAACAAACTGAGAATTCAACAGAATGACTTAGGTTAAGTAAATATATTATATAAGTAAATTGAAATTAAATTTAAGACAACATTTTAGAAATAAGGATTCATTCAACTTTAATTATAAGATTGAACAAATTTAATAGCCTAGAATAAGATATGTATTAGAATTAAGATTAGCCTAATTTCAATTTAGTAATTTATCTATTTAAACTCAAAAACATATACCAAAATCAAAAATAATAATTTAAAATGGACGCTAACCAAGAAGAAAGTAGCAAATACAACCTTAGGCCTAAAATTAATCCCACCGGAAAAGCCAAGGAAGGGAAATTGAAAACCTTTAGAGAGACTATTGATGCCAATGACACTGAACTAAATGTTAGGCCTAACCAAATAGAGGTTATGGAGCAGAGTAGTGCTAGTAGTGTCCAAGATACAGAACCAAATGTCCCTACGTTATTAGAACAAATGACGCTGTTAATTAACAATCTACAGATTAACATCGACCATAAATTTAAACAAAATCAGGAAAAACTAGAATTAAAAATGATTCAAAATGAATCCAATTTGAAGGAAAATTTTGAAATAGTCCAGAAAGAAATTACTAATTTAAAGGAATGTTTGGCAATACAGATAGCTATAGTAGAAACTCAATTTACAGATAAATTAATTGAAATGGAACAAGCTGTGACAGAGAACAACCAAAGAATAGACAACCTAGAAAGTAGATTAGATTCCACAATCAATAGTCAGAGTTTAAATGAGTCCCTAGACCTACAGAAGGCCACAATTGAGAAGCAATTGTTACAAAATAAAAATAATGTGATCCATGAGGTAAAAGCTATGATTGCTGAACTACCGAAATCAAATATCGAAAATGCCATACCATCCCATATAAACGTAACTTGTGGAGGTAATAGTCAAGAAATCAACAATTTAACTAATCCGATACTTCCTAAATTTAACGGAAGACAGAATAATCCAAATGATTATCTGAATAGATTAACAAGATACTACGAGAGGTTAACTTGTCGACAAATCAACCAGATCGGATACAACAGAGACTGTCTATTCGACATAATCGACAACAGTTTAGAGGGTAGTGCTGCTCGGTGGTGGCAATTAATAAAAGGCGATACTACAAATTTCCAGCAATTCTGCAAAGAATTCCTATCCAAGTTTTGGAATAGGGATGTTCAAAAAGGAATTAGGCAAAAACTTGAACTCGAACAATATCGTTTAGGAGGAAAACTCACTCGAAGTGAATACTTCATTGACAGGGTGTTAACAATGAAGTCGATGACTCCCCAACCACCGGAGGAAGACATCATCGCAACCCTAGTAGAACATTTTGACCAACGCATACAGGATGCGCAAAGAGTACAAAATATAAGTACAATAAAGGAATTTGCTGACCTTCTACAAAGAGAAGATACGGAAGAGGCAAACTCGGAAATTAAGAGACGTAATAATACAAGCCCGAGAGGAACACAAAATCCCACCAACAACAGACCATTTAGACATTACCAAACAAATACTAACTACAACCAACCACAAAAACCACCCTTTAGGAATTATCAATCCCAAAACGAGTTCAGAAAGAACAGAGAACACCCTTATAAAAGTCAAAATAGCTACAGACCCAATCAGAGGCCCACCAACGGTTATGGCCAACATTATACAAACAATTATAATCAAAACCGAAACTATAACCAGAAAACCAACTACGATAGACAACCAGAACCCATAAGGACTGAGTTCAAATACAGACAACCACAACAAGACCAAGAACGATATTATCAACAAAAAGGCCCATACCAAGAGCGAAGAGAGGTTAGGTATCCTACAAACGAGCAAAGAATGATATGTCAAGCTATAGCAATGAATACTAAACCACCGACACTAGAGAAACCAATACAAGTGCCTCAGGAGGAATGTAACCAAGAGTTAAACTCCAACGCACTGGCCTAGACCAAACTTCGAATAACAACCAAGGCTGTACAGGCAAAAGCGAGAAATATCTGCGAGAAAAACCTGAACACTCTAAGTCAGTGCCAACAAATTTTACAAAAATCGGAACAGAGCCACAAAAAGAAACCAAATCATACTATAATGATTACAACATCTCAAACCTTTATTACGATAGAGAATTTCTATTAAATGAAGACAATGACAATAGTCCAGATCAAACCAACTGTAAGTGTCCAGAAATAACTATAAATTTAAATGGTATATCCACAAATACGTTAGTAGATACGGGAAGCAGTATATCCTGTATTTCTGATAACTGGTTCCAGGTAAACAAGAACAATTTAGGTCATTTTGAACAGTTGCCAGTGAGTAACACATTCATCACCACTGCGTTGAACAATAAATCGAAACGAATTTCACACATTGTGCTATTAAAAGCCCAAATAAAACATATCGAGTTTGATATCCAATGTATAATTGTCCCCAACCTTATTAAAGATTGCATAATGGGAATAGACGCAATACGTATGCTAAAAATGGAAATAAATTTCAAGATTAATACAATTACTATAATGAGTAAGGATAATAGAATATTAATAATGAAGTTCGATAGCAAAAGTAATGAGTCAGCAGGATGCAAAATAATAAAATACGACGACAATGAATATAGAATAAATAACAATAATCAAACTCAAAATCATAATAATAACAACAACAGTGAAATAAACGATTTAATTAAAGACAACGATAAACTCAACAAAATAGAAAAGGACCTAATAATCAACCTAATTAAACAAAACAATATAGTATTTTCAGACAAACCTGGACGTTGCAACATGTACCAACACCATATCAGGGTAGACAATCCAGAACATTATAGAGCCCAAAGTTATCCAATACCCATAAATTTACAGGATGAAGTAGAGAGAAAATTAAATGACATGCTCGAGGACAATATAATTGAGGAATCAAACAGCCCATTTGTAAACCCTATTATAATTGTCAAGAAGAAGACTGGCGATCTCCGTATATGTCTAGACATGAGACGTATAAACGCACTAATTACCCCCGACTATGAATGTAACAGAAGCATTAATGAGCTATTAGCTAAAGCTACAAATTCCAACTGGCTGACTACATTAGATCTTACCTCTTCATACTGGCAGATTGAGCTAGAACCACAATCTAGACAGTATACAGCATTTCAATTTCGAGGCAAAGTGTATCAATATGTTGTAACCCCTTTTGGCCTATCCACTTCACAAGCTGCCCTAGTAAGAGCACTAGATCAAGTATTCAAGAACACGATAGAAAACTTTTCTTTAGTCTACATTGATGATATATGTGTTATATCACCTGATTTCAATTCACACTTACAACACTTAGAATATGTATTTAGAAAACTTGCAGATGCAAAGATGACAATAAAACTGTCTAAATCAATCTTTTGTCGAGATAGAGTTCCTTTCTTAGGGTACTATTTAACCACTACTGGTCTAGAACCAGATTCAGAAAAGATTAAATGTTTTCAAGACTTTCCATCACCCACCACTAGGAAAGAACTCAAACGGTTCCTAGGAGGTATCAACTACTACAACAAATTCGTAGACAAATATGCAAAAACTGTACAACCTTTAATGAGATTGACTTCTAAGAAAGTAAAATTTATTTGGACTTCTAATGAAGAGAAACACTTCCTAGAAATTAAAAACTTATTTCTAAAAACAAATGTATTGAACCATCCTATGCCAAACCAACCCTACTACCTACAGACAGACAGTTCAGACTTTGCGATAGGAGGACATTTATTCCAAATTGACAGCCAGAACAACAAAAGGGCTATTCTATTTATATCCAAAACATTGAAGAAATGCGAGATCAGATACACCACTACAGAAAAGGAGTTGCTAGCAGTCGTCTACTGCATACAAAAAGTCAGACATTACATTTTAAACACAAAATTAACGATCATTACTGATCATAAAGCATTGACATTTTTGAAAACATGCAAATTGTTAAATGGTAGATTAACTAGATGGATACTTGCATTACAAGATCACCAATTTGAAATTGTACATTGTAAAGGAGTGGATAACACAATAGCTGACCTACTCAGCAGAGTCAGAACAGATGAGAATCAACAGAATTCATTGACAACCACACCAGAATTAATAGTCGCAAATTTAGAAAGAGAACACAATTTAGAACTTTTAGAAAACCTTCGAAATTTAATACAATTACAACAAAACGATCCAACTCTCAAACAGATATATCTCCAAATTAAAAATTCAAACACTACAGAACATAATAGATTTAGAATAAATGACGACATATTATACCAGAAGCATCACAACAATTGGTTAATTACAATACCCCAATCACTTGTCAATACTTTAATCTCAGAATGCCATAAATTTTATCTACACTGTGGAGCAAGGAAATGCCTGCAAATTTTACAAAAGGATTTCATATTTAAAGATATGGCTAGGAAAATTAGACAATTAATAGGAACCTGCGATACCTGCCAAAAATGCAAACACAGTAACCATCCTCTCTATGGAGAGACTAGTGGAGTCAAATCTGAAGGAAAAGGAGATCTAATCGCAATCGATTTGATTGGTCCTTTACCAAAAAGTCGAGGTGGTGTCCAATATATCTTCATCATTCTGGATACATTCACAAAATTTGTCCAATTATACAATCTAAAGAGAGCCACATCACAGGCAGTAATAGACAGAATGTTCAAAGAATACATACCCACATACGGAAAACCTAAGAAAATCTTAACTGACCATGGTACTCAATTCAAAAGTAGAATTTGGATTCAAAAACTAGAAGAGAATCAAATAAGACACATACTAAATCCAGTATACCACCCCATATCAAACATGGCAGAACGTCCTATAAAAGAAGTCAAACGCTGTCTCAGGACATATTGTGCTCAAAATCACAGAAGTTGGTCAAACTACATAAGTACCATAAACAGTTTCCTAAACGAAATACAACATGAAACCACTGGTTTCACTCCCAATGAATTACAACTAAACAAATGTGATATCAGATTCTGGGAAGAGGTAATACAAAACCCTTTCAAAATGCAAATCCCCATTCAACAAAAGTTAGAATTAACAAAATCTCGAATAAAAACCACACAAGCCAAAAGAGCAGAGAAATTAAATGCAAAACATAAGATAACGATACTCAAGGAAAATGATTTAGTACTAGTAAAGTCATTTCCCCAATCCAGTATGGGATATGGTGAAACAGCAAAATTGTTCACAATATATGTTGGACCATTAAAAATATTGAAGAAAATGGGAAAAGCCATTTACTCCCTAATCGATGATAATGGAAAAACCTATGGACCATATCACATATCTCTCCTACGTCGTTACAAAATTGCCTTGCCTGTACAGACCTCCGACGAACCAACCTAATCGACATAAAGTTAAGTGCAACGATATAAACAATGTACTTCAATATAAAACAAGTGTCCCCTATAAAACATGTGTTCACCATAAACAATGTGACTATCCATTTATATATAATTCCCTATATATATGTATATTCCCCATAAACAAAGTGCTTAAATATAAAAAAATGTGACTATCTATATGTATGTTCCCCATCAACAATGTGTTTTTACTACAAACAAAATGGTCCCTCATAAACAGTATTTTTCCCACAACCCACACAACTTATTCCCCCCATAAACAGTGAATTATCACAAATATTTATATGTTAAAATATATGTATATCTCCATGAATAGTGAACCCATATAAAAACAGTGAAATAAAAATGAACAGTATCACAAAATATGTATTTATGTAAAAGTGTCCCCGAAATGTGTATTCCCCATGTCCAATGGACATTCCTTAGTATGAACTATATGTCATATGACAATTATATGTTTCCCACCCCAATGATAAAACATGTGTCCCCAACTATAAAGTGTTACCCAAATTAAATGATAAACTATGTATAACCCCATGAACCATGAATTATGATATAAAATATCAATTAATTAGGTATATGTAGCCTAATATGAGAATAAGATCCATATGATCCAATTGTTAATTTTATTCAATTTGTTAAACCAATTCAAAATCAACTTATAAAATAAGTAAGGATAACCTATAATTCCATAAGAATAAGTGTTCAATGTATGTTATGTTATATTATATTATGTTATATATGTTATTTTACAATGTAATTTGTTAGTTATAAATTTATTTATTGTTCAGTAAACTTCACAAAAACAAATTTAAAGGGCATTTATAACGTCACAAATTCCATCATAAAAAGTTAGCCTAAAATAAACGACACCAAAACAAAGCAAAGTTCAATGACCCACAAAGCCAACCAAGAAACCGACACTAAAATATCAGCTGATAGGCCTAAACAATTTACGAAAGTAATACACAAGGAAAAACATCATCAATAACTAAATTAACTATGTCAAAACCAATTCACACCCCAAGAATTCACCCAAATCCATATAGAAATGGATATTATCAAATATAATTCTCAAATATAGAATAAAGCCTAGACAGAGCCTTGTAACATGAAAACCTATAACCTCACATCTAAACAAACACATTGAAACCAATTCCATAATACTATCACAAACACTACACCATAAATTAATATAAGCACTACACATATATATATATATAGCCTCAGTAGACAACTATTTTTTATTTTAATCATCAGAAGATAGCATATACAATATATGAAGGTAAAACGCATTCCCTATGAACGCCATGTTTTTGTTAGTACAACTAGATCAAAGAAACGACTATCACAATCGAAATTAATAAAATCAAATAAAAATAAATAATAAGTCACAATATCTGTTAGAATAGTAAAATAATCCTTAAAGTAAATTTAAGAACATAAATAGTAACCGTAAGACCCAAATGTTATATAATTAGAATTAGAACTAGGACTACTTGAGTCATAGATATAAGTACGTCATTCTGTTGGAACGGGAAATTATACAATTAACAATAAAATCAGTAAACTCATTTAAGAATCGGCAATGTAAATATGAATAAATATTATCACGAGACCAAAGGCAAAAAAGACATAAAGTAATATCAAAATTATAATTTATTCAAGTCAGGAACATCAAATTGTACAAGGCGAAAGAATATTATTTGAGTAACCAAGGGAACGGAAGAACAGTGCATGCTGGGAACCGCGGCAACAATTCAATTCAAAAACCGAAGCCAAAAATTCATTCCAATCCAAGACTTCAGAGCCCAAAGATGAAAATTTCTATTCGTAATTTTAAAAATGATGCCGTCAAGTTTTAGTATGTTAAAACAGTATAAACAGTGGTAAATTCAGTGCTAAATCACACAGAGAGTGGTATCCTCTGTAAATTTAAACATAATAAAGTCCAGAAACTCTTAATATTGAAAATAAACTTTAACAAATTTTACAATTCATAAGCCTATTTCAAAAAAAGAACACCGATCCTAAATCTCAATTTTTCTTAACTGTAACTTCACAAAATGCGTTAAAAACAGTTTGTTCATGTCTGGTCGAGTGCCTGCCCCGAGAAAATAATAAATATTAATTACTAATATTTATAAAAGAACTTTGTAATTCTATGATAAAGATATATGTAATGAACCCAAACCTAGAGCTAGCCTGGAATAATTTAACTTTGTAATTAAAGACAATTTAACCTTGTTGTGTTATTAAAAGAACTCAAAAGCAAATATTATTAATGTTTAACAAGAAATAATTTACTAAAAGAAAATATTTATAATTTAAATGAATAAACAAATGAATTTCTATAACTGAAATTATCTGCATTATTGTCAACTTATTTAGTAGTAGTTGAAGACTAGTTGTAGATATTTCAAATAAATTTTTAATAAAGTAACTTCACTATTTTGGATTTTATAATAAAGATAAAATATTTTATAACATATAAGAAAAGTATTATGTTATACGGCCCCGCAGCCGACTTATCTCCGACTCCGGGAAATCCGGATTTTTCGGAATCCGGACCGGCCGTCCGCCACAATAATCCGGATTTATGAGAGTCTACTGTACTTATTAGATGAAAATGGATACAAATATAATATAAACATAAATCCCAGTCAACCAATCATGAGGTATCAAGTAAAAACCCAGAAGAAAAACTAACTTAAGGCCTATAATAAATTACAGAACCCAACCACGATACAAACTGGCAAAATATCTAGCAAATATTATTAAAAATATAGGATTACTAAAAACAAATTTATAGTGAAGAACTCATCCGAATAGCAGAAAAATTAAAAGAACTGTAAATTTCCGAAGATATTTCACTTGATATAGAAAACTTGTATCCATCAATGACAATAAATGGATATTGAAGATTTTGAGAGAATTGTTAGAAGAAAATAGAAATAATAAAGAAAGGGAAAAGAGAAATAATATAAGAAAAGGGAAATCCATAACTTCACTTCATTTATTAAGTGAAGTTTTCATCCAACATTTAGAAGGAAAATATATACAAAACATTTTGCAGAAGCATGATTGCTTAGAATATATCCAATATGTAGATACCTCCCCAATAATAATAAAGGACAGCCTAAATAATAAAGGGGGACTGATATTAGAGGAAATAATCAAATACAAAAAATATATAATTTACAATAGAAAAAGAAGAAATCAGAACAATAAATTTCTTAAATTTAAAAATAACAAGAAATAGTAAACTACTTAAATTTGGTATTTTTAGGAAAGAAACATACACCAATAATATAATTAATGCCAAATCAAACCCCCCAATAGAGCACAAAATTGTGTCTTTTTGATAAATGATTGATAGATTAAATAATTTACCTCTAAAAAGGCAGCACACAAGGAAGAACTAAATACAATATTTCAGGTATGTGATAACAATGGATATGAAAAGAGAATAAGAACAAAATTAATATGAAAAATAAAACAAAACTTAAAAAATTCGACAAAGGTCACCAAAAAACGAGAAAATATCTGGACTGTATTTACTTTCACTGGGAAAGAAACATACAAAATGAAACATTTTTTTAGGAAATACAATGCCAACATTACAGGCCAAACAGGACAAAAGTTAAAAAGAAATTTACGGAACATACAAATATGAAAAGAGAGATTCAAATTACGCTACTCATTTATTAAAAGAGTGGCATATCTTATTAATTTTGAGGTTATTACATCAAGAAGGTGTCTAAATATAATGGAAAACATTGAAATTTTTAAACTAAAGATGAACGAAGAAAATATTATTATGAGCAAATTGATGACCAATCAAAAGTAATGTTTAAAAACCTAAAAATGCTAAAGAAAAAAACAAATAAGTTAGTAAATCTATTAACACAAATAACACGGGAGATAGAGTCTGGTGGTGGGGGTGTTTTAAGATGTATTTATAAACGAGTCCTTAATGGGCGAATCCAGTACTAAAGTAGGTATTGTAGATGGAAGAACTCAGAAACATGTCGACAAATATAAATAAGACAATGCTAGGATTGGTAAAAGACTATACTCAAACTAATTATGTAGATCCTAGCAGATATAATGGCAGTAATTTATATTTACTTCATATTGTTACACTCTCTTTTTTTGTTTATAAAGCAGGAACCGAAATATACCCAACAAGTCTATATATATTTAGTTTATATCTTTACACTCTCTCATTTTTACAATCCTAAGACTACTGAGAAAATGTTGAGAGAGTGCCTCACATTCTTTGCATCGGCAACCTATATACCAGAGACAAATATGTCCAATAAGAACATCAAGACAAAATAATATTTCAAAACAAAACACAACCATAAATATCTCTGTACTAGGCCTATTTATTTATTTAATTTTTTAAATCTCTACACAAACTTCCCCAACAGACATTGTATTTTTAATATGTTAATGTTTCAATTATAAAGTTGTCATCTTCAGTTGTTTACAACTATATGAGCTTTGTGACACTCAAATATAAAGACAAGACTAGGATAAAGCCTCTAAAAAATACAGTTTTAGATAATACAGTGTAGTTTTACATCCAATAATTTTACTATTTGAACAGTATATAACAATAAATAGTTTTATTATTACAAATACTTTTTTGTTTACCTGTATGTTGGTGCGCAAGTTGCGCTAAAGCTGGTGGAAGTACTTTTGGAATTTCAAAGCCGCGAAGCTTTAAATTAATTAATTTACATGCAATACTGAATTCGTTAATATTCATTTTCCCATCTGCGTCTGTGTCTGCCAAACCCCTATAAACATATTTAAGAAAACAGTTTAAAAAATTTTACTACCATACAGTTCCTTATCATTTTTGTACTTAATAATTCCAATACTTAAAACTTATGATCATTCAGGATCTTTCAAGGAAACACACAAAATATTCTCTAATAATTTTCCAAATACAAGCATTCCAGTAATGAGTAACATTCAAGATTTAGTGTATAAAATGATGTACTAGAGCTCTGATAAATAAGGGAAACGCCACCTTCTGTTGGGATTTCAGCGAATGTACTTCTGCAAGTCTAAAAAAAAAATATAGAAATATTCACAACAAAGTGGTGTAAAATACACATCGTACCTCAAAAACATATTGTGTTACACCTGTGTAACAATTAAAAGGAGCAGATAAACCGAAACATCTAATTGTATTAGGAAATCAATTTTTTTTAAACAAGTATACCTCAAAATTTTCGAAAAGTTCTAAGTTGTTGACTGATGATGAGCATTGAGTCTTTCACATGTCTCGCTCTTAACTGGCTCGTGTTTACAATGATTTTAAAGAAAAATGAATCATTAGCACTAATCTGTGACCAGAATATTTCCGTGATTTGTCTACAGGTAATTTTTATCAGTGGGGCTTCTTGAAGGATAAACTTTATAAAACAAATCCCCACACAAACGAACTAAATGTGAAGTATTTTTGAAACCCATGATTACCATTTTGCATCGAATATCTCTTAACATTACTCAAGCATAAAATGCTGCGCAGAGTACTCACTTCCAACATAAATGTATGAATAACACACTCCAAGAATAAATGTGTGAAATGTTGTATTTTTATTTCTTATTTTTATTCATAAATTAAGATGGCCAAATGAGTAAGGAACTCTTCACCAGGCCAGTAATAAATTGCTCATCCCGAATTTTAAACAGTGTTTGTGCGTTTTCCCTTTTAAAGTTATCATTTAAAGAGTTAAAATACAACATAAATATCAATAAACTAAAAAATGTACATTATGAAATAGGCCTAGCCTATATATTGAATATATTCAGATTAAACATGTTAAGCTATAGTTTATACTACAATTAATTTAACGTCTCGTGTCACACAATATAGCCTATGAGTAATTTTTTTAGCTATCAAACAATGTTATTAATAAATTAACAATTAGATCAATGTCACATTAACGTTAACACAATCAGACTAAGGGCTGTAAAGAAACAAACCTAACCTACTGTTTTTTACCAATATACTTCAAACAATGTTTCACAATTTGAAATTTGATAGAACATTGGATGGTTTGCAAATTCATTCACATTGGATTTTTCATTCTCTTACATTTGACATGATGAGTTTACAAGTTTAAGAAAATACCGCAAAACACTCTACTGTAATTAATTTTTAGAAATATAAATGTTTGAACATTAAAGTTTACATCTGAAATTGCACTAATTTAAATAAAATATAAGCAAAACTTCTTCATTATTGTATAATGAACAGATATAAAAATGATTTTCAGATCTTATTATCAAAATTTAGTACTACTAAAGTCAATGTGACATCCTAAATTGTATCTAATGGTTAATTATAATTATTAAACATACCATATTACACCTAATATTGGTGGGGGAAGCTGTGATTGTAAAAAGAATCCCTTGGCTTGATCTCCCGTTACAATTCCACCAATGGGCTTCAATGTATTAAATTGTGCCTCAAATCTTGCTCGTTCTGGTGGTGTTATTAAAAATGGATCCATTCTGTAACAAAAACAGTTAATATACAATTGTGTGATTGATTTATTTTTGTTTTCAATATACACCATACATAATAAAACTAATGTAAATATGTTAAATAAGAACTAATTAAACACATGTTGATAATGCTTTAAAACACACAAACATTATCCTACAGTACCATCAATTTAAAAGTGAATAAAGTCTATAACAATCATGTCACAGATACGGCCCGCGATCTCATGTCTCACAGAAAGAAGAATCATGTTTTTTAGAGCTTTTAGACTTCATTCGATTCCTCTACGGAAGTTTTAAAATATGCACACTATATTTATAAGTAATTTCAAGGGCAGCGCATGCCTAGACAAGCGAGAGAGATAGACAGTAACACCATCTCTTAGCAACAAGCGGAAATACCCTATTATTTTTGTTGAGAACAATAGAATCTTAAATGCGCTTCGAGCTTAAACTAGAACCTTCCTTATTGATATAAAAGGAGTGCGTACCTTCCTTATCGATATAAAAGGAGGTCGTCGGCACGACGTGAGTCAGTTGAGTTGAGTAATCAAAGTGATACGGTCGGAGAAAGATTTTAGTTGTACTGCGAAGTAGTGATTGTGAAGGTATTGTGCATTTGTTTGTGTCGTGTGCGTGCGATATCCATAATTGTTGTGTCGAGTTCCATAATTGTTACGATTTTGGCATAATGTCACAAAAACGTAAAGTTGATAGTGAGTGCAGAGTTTATCAGTCTAAATGGGAAATTGCATATTTTTTTATGAAAAAAAAATTCCAGTGGAATGGAAAGGTAAACCACTGTGTTTGATTTGCTATCAAACAGTTGCTGTTTGTAAGGAGTTTAACTTGAAGAGACACTATGATACGAATCATAAATCAAAATTTGATTGTTACACTGAAAAAATAAGAACGGACACATTGTCATATTTAAAATCTAAACTTCAAGGTTAACAATCGATGTTTACTAAAGCTAATACTGAGAGCGAAGATGCCCTGAAATCAAGTTTTATTATTGCATTAGAAATCGCGAAGAGATCAAAACCTTTCACTGATGGTGATTTTATTAAAGACTGTATGTTGAAAGTTGCCGAAGTTTCATTTCCATTTCAAAAGTCAATTCAAAATATTTCGTTGTCAAGAAACACTGTTGCTTCAAGAATAAAATAAATGATTTATCTCAAAATTTGGTTCTTCAACTGAAGGAGAAAATTAAGGAATTTACAAACTTTTTACTGGCTGTTGACGAGAGCACCGATACTGTTGATACAGCTCAACTAGCTGTTTTTATACGAGGTATTAACAGTAACTTTGAAATAACTGAAGAACTATTATAGTGCGTTCCATTGACAGGTACGACAACAGCATATGATATTTATTCTGCAATTGAGCATTTGATAGAAGAATATGAACTCGACTGTAATATACTTAGCTAGCAGCACAACTACGGATGGCGCTTCTGCCATGGCTGGCAAACATTCGAGCGTTGTAACTAAATTAAAACAGAAAACATCAGGGAATTTTGTGGGATTTTACTGTATAATTCATCAGGAATCATTGGCATCCAAACATTTAAAAATGGACCATGTCATGCAACCTATAATTAAAATAGTAAATTTTATAAGGAGCAGAAGACTAAATCACCGACAGTTCAGGCAGTTTTTACAAGATTTAGACGAAAAATTTTCTGATGTCCCTTATTTCACCAAAGTTCATTGGCTCAGTCGAGGAGTAGTTATAGAAAGATTTTTTGCATTACGTGACCCTATTCAAGCCTTCATGTTAGAAAAAGGCAACCCAATTGATTATGTCAATGACTGGTGGGTTGACTGTGCCTTTTTGGTAGATATGAATAAACACTTGACTGATCTGAATGTAAAATTACAGGATAAAAATCTGATTGTCACTCAAATGTACTCATGTATTCAAGCCTTTGAAACAAAGTTGAGGTTGTGGGAAAATCAGGTAAAAAATCAAACTTTGGATCATTTCCCTCATTTAAAATCATTTGGCACAGTGAATAAAAAAAAATTGGATCAATATTCTCAACTTCTGCAAAATCTGATCACGGAATTCAACAATCGTTTTGAAGACTTCTACAAAATGAATGAAACGGAATTCCCAATTTTCAACAATCCGTTCGATTTTGAAGCTTCACAGGCAACAGTTCATTTGCAAATGGAGTTGATAGATCTTCAATCGGACAGTATTTTGAAAGAAAAATTTAAAGAGGTTAAGGCTCTTACATTTTATACACAATATTTCAAGAGTTTGGAAAACTACCCGGAATTAAAAAAGCATGCAGCACGCATTCTGTGCATTTTTGGTAGCACCTATTTATGTGAGCAGATGTTTTCCGTCATGAAAATAAATAAGAACAAACATCGCACAAGACTTACAAATGAACATCTCCAATCAATTCTTAAAATAATTACAACAAATATGATACCTGACATCAATGAGCTTGTCAAAAACAAGAGAAGTCAGGTATCTGGATCCTCGAGCTCAAAATAATTACCCTCTTTTATAACTTTGATATGATATTTAACAACCCTATATTATACTATAAAATTAAATAAATAAAATGTTATAATAATTCAGTACATTTTTTTTTATTTGGGTCTGGCCCGCCTACACATTCCAAATTTAATATATGGCCCTCTGCAAAATTGAGTTTGACACCTCTGGTCTATAAGAAACAGCTATATAAGATGTGTTCACAATTCTTTCAATGTGATTCATACCAGTCGTATAGTGTTCATTATAAGGCTTATAACCTTTAAGTGTAGGAATCTATTACGCGGAGACCTGGATCTAACAGGTAGAAATAAAAGGTCAGAGACTTGGAAAAGAAACATATATGTGGTCATATAGGTCAAAGTCACAAAATGAGACAATTTTAGTAAATATAAAAATAGTAAATTTTGTTTTAGTAAAAATGTGATTTATAAGAAACCTTATATTTTCTTCAACACTAATAATAGGGGAAACAGGTTAGTTTAAGGACAACTACAAATTGATCACTATACCTTTTCCTCAATTTTTTCCTTAAAACAAGGAAGAAAAAGAGAGAAATTTAACGAAGTAATTTGAAAAATTTTAAATAGGAAGACTCTTATAAAAGAGGTATTGATGACGTTTTATTGCAATTTAAAGCTTATCTGATCTTATCCCCAACTATTTAAACTGCTTTTCAAATAGTTTCAAAAGGGTTATCCTGTGAATAATAAACACGGTTGGGCTAGTTTCTGGCTCCATTTAATTTAAAATAAGCTTTGTCAGACCACGATACCTTTATTAAAATTCCATCTTCTCCTATCTCTTCATTTAACACAATTTCACAAAACTGGAAACACCAGACTGGGTCATCCTCCAACAATTAAAACCGATATAATGTTATAGTCTCTGTAAAGATTGTCTTGAGCTCTTAAGCTGTACCGTATCTAAACACTTATGATATCTTAGGGCTTTTTGTAAAAGCTTCAGTAACCAACTGTATGTTATTCTTAGTCGAAACTGATCTATCAAAATTCTTTGCAATAAGAACCGACCCTGTTCTTTTTAATTTATTTCACAGTTTGTAAATTGTAAATCTGGTTGATGGTTAAAATTCAAATGATTCTTCCCAATTATTACAAACAGTTTCAGAGTTTTCACACTTCTAGTATTCCTTCAGAATCCACTTTCATTCTTCAAAACTTAGATTTCCAGCCATTAACGAAGCTTTGAATTAATTATAAGTTGTAATAGGTTTAAAATTATGATCAATCATTGATAAATAAATAATAAAACCATATGTTTTACATTTAATAATTGCAAGAACATGTGATAATGTAACACTGATTCATTAGCTTCAATTGTTAGCCTACCGTAACTATAAGCACCCATGTGTGTAGAATATATAATATATCTACATACATAATATATATATATATATATATATATATATATATATATACATTTATTTAAAACAACATAAAAATTACACACTCCATGTGATACCGGTATTCATTTTATCTTTGAACCAAGTTTGCAGTATTTGACTTTTTTGTGACATACGTTTAAATCAAAAATGGCTCATTTGTCAAAATATTTGGGAAAATAAAACTCTTTTCTTATCAACAGAAAGAGTTAGCTAGGGAACAACAGAGAAGAAGTGAAAATTTAACTGGTGAGCAACTCAAACAAAGAAAAGACGATAAGATCACAGTGAAAAAAAAAAATTAATTAAAATCATGGCCGACATGACATTAAGAGAGCACTGGAAAATGTAAAAGTACTGGTAAAAACACAACAAAATACGAAGTCAAAAACACCGATCTCTCGCTGAATCATTTTCATACACACCACTAAATTCTCCTGGGAGTATGTGGAGATGGAGTCTGCTCAGAAAAAAAAGGAAGAAGAATGTTAGGAAAGACAAAGCAATAGCCTACCGAACTCTTAGTAGGGTTGTTATTAACCCATTTTGTAACTTCAAACCAAATGGATATACAAAAATAGTATATGATAAATTAAAACTAATTTAGAATTGGAAAACATAAATGGTGAATCAGGATTGGTGAAAATAATTAAAGAAATGGGACTTTGATGGTTAAACCATATGAAGAGAATAGCTAACTATTGCAAAATGATTCATGATGGTAAAGGTTTGTACACCCCACATTTCTTCACATTCTATAAATTGTTTTCATCTTCAGACAGGTTAGGTTATATTATATTGAATTGTTTTTATATTAGAAGATTTAAGGTCTTAATAAAGAAAACAATTTTGAATAGCCTAATATATCAAAGACAACAGCAATTTAAAGAATATTAAAGGCAGACACGTCATATCGTATGCAGTGCAAGATTTTTGAATAACCTTATATATAGCAAAATACTTTATTCTTAGGCCTAATTTAAGTTATGGTTTCATTTCTGATTTATTGAATATTTCTTCACAGAATAAAGCCACAGGCTAGGTTATTGAACCTGTAAACACTGAATATAAAGTGTCAAGTCTATAATATAATATATTATATAGCCAGATGGGCAAACCTGTCATAGGTTTGGTGAGGTCAATATAATATGTAGGGTTATATAATTTTGCAGCCGCTAGGAAGAAATGTTAGAGGATTGACAGCATTTCATGTTACCTGTGATCACAGATATAAACATTACAACTTCTTTACTAACGTGCGAGACTTTGAAGAATTGCCATTATAACCTATAAATACATGGATTTTGTATTTTTTAAATAATTATTTTTCGGTGAAAAGTGTATTCCACATAAAAAAATTAAATAAAAATTATTCTTAGTAAAGGAATTTTTAAATTAACCAAATTTATCTGTACAGCTACTGTAGGCCTATATAATTACTAAAATAAATAACAAACCTAAAGACAAATTATTTATTGTCTCTGATTTGGTGAAAATAGGCCTACTCATAGCTGACAAATATGTATTAACTTGGAAGATCGAATTATAAATATATGTTTTTTCTAACCTACATAAGTCTCGTAAAAATAACTTGCAGACATCACTAGAGGTCTAGAAAGCAAACAAAACAAGACACAAAAGGCTAAAATAGGCCTTTAACAAAAATGATTTCCTGTAAAAGCACCTTCCCAATAATACTTTTAAAAATAAATCTTAAAACTTCTCAAACCGGATATTTAAATACAAAATATATTACATATAAAAAATATGAAATAGAGTAGAATATAAATTTTAATAAAGCCATTAGCAAATGGACTTTTTGCTAAGTGAGCAAAATAGGTTAAGAATAGATTCAGTTCCAAACAATGCACATTACCTGTTATATTTTACTTCACCAATTGAAATTCGATTATACTAATTACTACATTTATATAAATACATAACTGTATATTATAAATTCATGTACTACAATAATTTTTTTCCTCTTCACAGGAACTGCCCACAAATGTAACTTGACAGACGAGACGAGACCACGACCAAACGATGTATCGATTTAAACTGTCATTGCCAACATTTTATTTATCGATCTTCAGGGTCAGCTGCGCAAGAACAGGTAGGAAGCAAAAAATGCAGCAAGTAGCTGCCAAGTTAATGTCACAAGTACATTTTGTATTTTAATTGCCAATTTCTACTTGTAAAATTAGATTTTGTCGTTTATTGAAAGTTTGTAGTTCATTGAGTGAAAGGAGTGTGAGTTCGTGAAATTACATTTTAAAGTTTAAATTGAATTAGATTTTTTTTATGGGTTAATAAAGAGGTACTATTTCAATTTGGTTAATAAAAGTTTTGGCTTCCTGTTTTACAAACCAAAAAGCGGAACTCTGGATATTTATGTTTCTCAGTCGAAATGAACAAACTGAGAAAGTTCATGATAAATATTTGTTCAGGGTCTCCATAAATCTAAGATATCCAAGTTTTATTAAAATAGGGGGAAGGGGCATAATTTTTCTTCTTTCTGAGTCTTTTGTGTATGTCTTATATGCGAAAATCAGGCATAGATAAATCCCTCCAACCTTTTTGCGACATTTTTTTAGGCATTGTATTTATTTTGTTGTTCTGGTTCAAAATAGCGTTAGTAAATGGAGAAAAACTACTTCATAAGGGCAGAAACAAAATATTTGTACTTTGATACTTGACCGATGGGAACTCTACCGCGTTCCTAAATCTAATCTCCACTCGATAAGCTATCATGACTTTTAATATTTGATTGTAGACATTGCTGATGATTATATCGAAATCAGTTTTAATACTTGGCCGAGCAGAACGCCGACTCGCTTAGCTCATGTCATAGAAGTATATAATATAGTATTTGACTAAATCGAATATTTAAATGACGATGGTCAAGTTATGTTTGAATTTTTTCACCGACTACTCCAAAACCGTAATATCTAGTACAAGCAGTTTTTATCAATCTTCATATTTCACCAAAATTTGATTGAAATCTATATCATTGTTGATTTACTATAATTTTAAGGTTATGTTTTTAACAAATTTGTTTTTTTAATAATAACTTCCTTATTTTGTCATCATTTGATGCAGATTTTGATATGATTCGTATTACGGAATTTAGGCTACATACCAAATATGAGGGAAATTGAGGCCTATAGAGTGTTTACAAACATTGTATTAAAACACAATCAGCCAAAAGAAGTGTTAAATTCTTCGATGGGTTAGGATCGTTTTTTCCTCAAGGAAGATTGCAACAGTTAATTTCAATATCAGAAAATTGATAATAAATATGAAACATAGTATGTTAAGTACAAAGTCTAAAAACATGGCGTGTAGAGGCAGATTATCACGTAAACTTTTGACCTAATGAAATAATATTTTTATTTAGCATTTATTTATTATATTTTTTAATTCAATTAATGTGTCGGAGTGTACTTCGATCAGTTAATAACCTATGTTTTGAGGTTAGAATGACCATGACTTTTTAAGTTCAAATATAAGTCTAGCAACTTAGTCTAAACTTAGGATAAAGATTTTTGTATTTATAACCTACAAATTCTAGCTATATCTCGTGAAAAAGCTGATATCTCAGACCATGAAATGTCCACTCATTGGATTAAATTGTCAACATTTTTATCTACCCTACCATTATATTTTTTTGAAGTATAGGGCGAGTTTGTTCGTCGAAAAAATTTAGATTTCCTTTTTTTACTGATTTTAACGTTTCAAAGCCTCGGGTACATTTTAGACATAGCGTCGTAGTTGTCATTTGTCGTATATACATGAGCACAATAGCGTAAAATTAAGATAAGCTCATGAAATTTGGAAAATTGGGGTCGGTTTGCTAAAATAGGAAAAATACATAAATGTGTGTTCGTTTAGTTAAATAATGTAATCGGTATTAAAAAAACATTATTATTTTTTAATATCCATGACAAATAGAAAACTCAAAATTCAACTTCTTGCCTCCATAATTCCGGTTACAGATATCGTAGAGACTTTTCCAAGGCACTAAAATTTGTCTTTTTTATGCCCTTCAAAACTATATAATATGTTGCTTCGATGGGAGTTGTTATTTGAAAATATTTTTATTTATTAGAAGCTCTGTTCATATGCGGTGGAGGGGGTATCATTTTTATGAATACTGTGATCGTTACAATCAATTGTGAAAAAAAAAGAAATTCTTTAAAGGTTTCCATATTAAGTTTCGGTGATTATATTTTATATAAATATTTCGGAAGAAAAGGTGCCCTCTAATTACGATTTTAAAATAATCGTTTGGATTGTCCAGTTTCTGAGAAATCATTGCTTAAAACTTTTGGAGTCATTACAATCAAAACTGGATATCTATAAAACTGACAACATACGCCAATATCTCTCTCTATCCCTCTCTCTCTCTCTCTCTCTCTCTCTTACTCTCTCTCTCCCTCTCTCTCTCTCTCTCTCTCTCTCTCTCTCTCTCTCTCTCTCTCTCTCTCTCTCTCTCTCTCTCTCTCTCTCTCTCTCTCTCTCTCTCTCTCTCTCTCTCTCTCTCTCTCTCTCTCTCTCTCTCTCTCTCTCTCTCTCTCTCTCTCTCTCTCTCTCTCTCTCTCTCTCTCTCTCTCTCCCCCCCCATTAAAATACTTTCTCTATAGAAGAGCGTGATCATTAACTCTCAGCTTCAGTCCTCTATTTTAGTTAACATGAAAAAATCCAAACTTTGGAAATATTTCGACACAGACTTTTTAGTTTTTTCGATATACGTTTTCGATCTAGTTTTTCTGTATAAATCGGTTTTCCTGAGTCTAAAAAAGTGTGTTTTTAATGAGTCTCTCATATGAGCAGTGGTCTACAGACCTAACTCGTGTTATAAAAAAAAACACAAAATTATATTTTCTCAAAATCGACTCTAACGCTTTTGAACATGGAGGTTTAAGACTTTTTGATCGTATTTACAGAATATGAATAACAATATTAGTTGTCTGATTGACTGCAAGCGCCTTGTCGAAAAGCAAAAATGAGCTTTCTTTACCATCACCGTCTTTAAAAATTCTATTTATTCAAATACCACTCAGAGGACAGATTTGGTTGGTGTTTGATCTCAAAAAGAGCTCCGTTTTAAATTGTGATTGGCAGCTATTTTAGATTGGCCGCTATTTTAGATTGGCCCTTTAAAATTCTCCCTCATGAAAATAAAAAATGTAAGTTTTTCCTCTACACTCAAAGGAGAGGAAACACGTTACTGTATTATATTTTGAAAGTAAAGTCTATTGCCCAAATAAATATTCCCAAAGTTTGGATATATATGGGAGGCTTAACCCATTTTTTTTTATCATAATACTAAGTTATAGGATGTGAAGGTAAAAAGTGAAATGATGAAAACTAGTAAATATATTAATTGTGTTGTTTGATTAACTACAAGCGCCTAGTCAAGTCCGTATATACTTACCTCAATACTTCTGTGCATGGCGGTAACGTCTTTATGTTTTGAAGGGGTTAATGTTACATTACCATTCTACATGTATTTCTGTACCTCAGAACCAGACGAACGCAAGTCCACTTTGGCAAACGTTATTATGGCTCTGAAACTTTAACAATACAATTGACACGCAAGTCCACAGTTGGACTTACGAGCGACTGACTGTGGTGTTCATGAGTAACACATACTCCCAATACTCTCAAGTCCTTTGTGCATTTTTTCAACTGTGTAGAACAGTCAGCTGTATGGCAGTGTTGTTTATTGCAACTGTATTTTGAGGTTATGTCATGAGAGAAACATGTTGTGAGTGTAGTTAAGTTGAAGAGAAATTTTAAAATGAGTATTAGCAGAGGCAGGTTAATTTTATCTTTACTGGAAAGTAATAACAACTTTAATAATGACAACGAAAACGTACCAGTTTCAAGTGTTTCTATAGAATCGAGTCCAGCTCCATCACTTACGGAACTAAGTGTGAGTATTCATTTATCATATTGTGTCACTAGATTTATGTAGTTTATTAATAAGTATTGATAATAATTAGAGTTCGAGACTTAAGCTTTGTTAATAGCTGACCTATACACCACATTATATTATTATTGTTACTTTCGTTCTACTTTTGCAACTATATTTAACCACAAAACTTGAGTAGGCTTATTTACGTGCGAAATTTATGTTGACTCATCTCAGAAGTTCACACTTAGACCATAAGAATTTCTATTCTCTTCTAGTAAAGTGCTGCTCTTTCTTTGGCAATAAGCACTCAGCGTCGTATAGGCATTTTACTGACAAGGCCAATCGGTTTTCCCTGTTCCAAAATCTCAAATACATTCTGTGCCACCATTTTAGTTATGGTGCAAGGTGAATTACCACAACTGCAGATCTGAAGTAGCAAAAATCAATGTGTATCCTTAGAACATGTCCGGCGATTGTCCAAAAGTGTATGTTTTTGAATCTTCATCAAAAAAAAAAAACATAAATGGTATTTAATTCTGGATACGTTCGAAAAAAATTTCATTCCACATTCCACAGTTAGACGAAAATAACAAATATGGACCGCTTAACGTAATAAGACCCAACGTTACTTTTGCACAGAAGTTCAAGAGTTCCTTAATTAGCGATTTCCAGGTCGGTAGTTGATCGTGTAGGGGTAATTGCATGGCCACCTCGATCACCAGATTTGAATCCTTTCGAGTTTTCTTACAGGGTTTCATTAAAGATAGAGTTTGGTCCACCTCTACCTCCCGTATCTTTCTGAGATGAGAAATCAAATTTAAACCCCAGCTGCAGAAATAACACCCGAGTTTAAGAATAAATTGATTTCAGTCATGTCACAAAAGGTGGTCACGTCGAACCAAAATAACTGTTAAATTAAAAACTATGCTTTAAAATGACACTTCATTTGAATCTGTAAGTTATTACAATTCTTGGATTCTTTACACTCGTCAAGTCCTTTTTGAAACAACCTGTATTATATAATCCAATCAAATGTAAATACTATTACTTACAATTCTATGTATACAATATTAAATTACCTTAAGGTCCGTCTTGTGACTTCATTTTGGTTACTAGTTTCGAGGTCGTAACACCATCATCAGATAATAACTTCGTTCACTTTGAAGAACTCGTCATATATTAAAAACACTTTCAACACAAAAAACATACACTCACACAAAAACACATCATACATTATATTATATTGCAACCGTTTGACAAATTTTTTTTTTTTTCAAGAATGTATATAACATCATATATATATATATATATTTGTGAAAGCTCTACATGACGGAATTTTGCCCGATTAAAACAAAAAAAAATTATGTATAGACTGTGTTTTACAAACCTTTGGACTGTAAAATCGTTAGAAAATCGGACGGTAGATTTTAAACTGGCGACCGATTTTAAAATTTAAAAAAAACACTTACGATGACGTTCAAACGAGTGTTTTACTGCAAAACAAATAAACAATCAAACAAAATTGTAAAATATATAACCATTCAATTTTTTAGTGGTCACCCCTTCAACCCAAAATACTTAACGTGCCTTAAGTTAATTGCTTTTGTTCTATACAATTTCAAAAATCTTTTTTTAAATAGGAGGAACCTCTCTTTTAGAACACTTGGTATACATGGAGTAAGAGGGGGGGGGTTGAAGGATTCTCTTCACCGTGACCTGTTTAACTTTAGGAAATGATTTTGTGGGTCAGGTTTGGAAAAAAAACGATATTGAGTTCAGATTTTAGATATACATTTTGTATGTTACGTTTTATAAGTGTACCGAAAATAAAGACTTTACTTTGTATATTTTTTAAATGGCGGGCGTTCAAAATATTCCGACTAATATAACTAAATTCCGACACAAAAACGTTTCTTTTACTGTATAATGACAAACAAAACGGTTTTTGTATTTTTTCCGTAGGTCAAAGAATAACCGAGTAATTGACCAAAAAACAGGAAAACTAGATTCCTACAACACCCAAGATTGGCTAGAACCAAAATATTTTTTGAATTCTAATACTTTTCATAAAAGTAATAAAATACATTGCTCTGAATTGCATTAAAAAAAAATTAAACGAGACCCTTAACTATTTCAAAATGATTTATATATATATTTTTGTGGTAAACATCACGAAAGTTGTACAAAATAAAACAAATGTAAATTATATTTATTGAAAAAATGAATAACACTGCCAACTCTATTGTGCTTGCAATATTTAGCAACCGCCATCTTGAAAAATACACAAAATAAACTTTTTATTTTCGGCACACTTATAAAACACTAGCTGATGGCCCCAGTTTCACCTGGTGATAGTTGATATAATTTTATAAAGAAATCATTTTTTTAGCACAACCCTAATGGTGGTGCTATGGAAATAAGTTATGCCCAAATACAGTAACACGCCAATTTTGATTAAAATCAACCCATAAATAACATAATGATACTTGTTTTATGGGTAAAAACCACTCTTGAAGTGGAACATTTTCAAAACCCTTTCTTAGTACGCGTCTACAGACCTACCCCACCAAACCATGTTAAAAAATTCATAGCTCTAGGTTTCTTGGGTCCAGAGTTTCATGATCAGTCAGCGGGTTTTCACTTTTATTTATATAATAGGCTATATATAACATACAAAATTCGTATACTAAATTCAATATCTTTTCTTTTTACAAAGTTTTTTTTTTCCGAAAAAAAAAATTGATATTTGGGAAAAATTTAATTCTAAATTATTTTTTATCCTGACCCACAGAATCATTTCCTAAATTTTGGCAGTTTACTTATAGGACACTTTGTATATATGGGAACACTTTTTTTTTCCTTCCTCAAAAAATTTTCCTCCAAACCTGGTGAAACAATTTAAAATTCTCAAATATTTAAATTAATTAACCAGGGAAATTTTGTACTATTTTTGTATTAGTTTGTTTTTTCTTAATGTGGATAACGCTTAGATCCACTAGATAGCGTTAAGATACAGTGTGTGATAAGAACAAACAAAAAGTATTAATATGCGTTAATTCACAAGTCACGTAAGCCTCCTATTATAGTTCACAATTGTACGACAGCCTTCCTATCTGTGTGTAGTACTTCTCGATCAGTGAGTAACCATATCATTAATTACAATCATATTTTAGGTGTGTAGACTTAGGTTATTCTTGTTTTCTGTAGTGTATGAATTAACTTATATATTTTTCATTGCGAGTTTAGATTGAGAGGGAAATAAAAATTATCTATATAAAAACTTTCTCACAAAAACAGTCTCCCGAGATCGTCTATTTCGGAAGCGTTAAGAAAACAATTCTATGGAAACAGCATAGACTCTCCCTTCCGACTGTTATTTTTGTATTTCTTTTTTAATTTATTAAATATTCTTACAGGTTGTAGTATAAATAGAAAATTTAATTTATTGCTCCCTCAATATACAATCCTAACTTTTCATTGAAACATTTCTCAGCACACAAAATTCAAAACATTATTTTTTCATTACATATTCTGAGCATTACATGGACAAATAATGAAAATAAAGATTTCAATCAGCTGTTTTTTAAACTTTTATAATCGCATGTCTTTTAAGGTAGGTATTTTTCGGGAAAATGCCCACATTTTGACACAAAATTAAGGTTACAAGTAAAATTACGGGCCGATAAATTGGTTTGTTAGGTTAGGTTGAGAAAAGTTTACTTAGGCGAAATTCTGAAGATGGAACATAGATTCCGAAACGCGTAACGCACAATTACAAGTAAGTTACATTAGGTGGAATGTAACCTAACCTAACAAACCCATTTCTCTCGCCTAATTTCACTTGTAACCTTAAGTTTGGGTCAAAATACAAACTTCCATTGTAAAAAATACCAAAAATTTAAACAATTAATTTTTGGAAACCGATATTGAGTAGATGGTGTCAGTGGGACTATTATATTTTGTAATAATACACTTCAGGTAAGGAATTATTAAAGACAAAAAGTTCACCGAAATAATATGAAAATACAGATATAATCTAAAAATAATCCTAAAATAATTAAAAAATTTGCAAATTCCTACATGTCCCTAACTAATTTTTGAAATGTGATAAAAGTGTGATAAATATGTATTTCATTTGCATAATTTCAACTGTAAACTTAATAAAAATTATCTCCTGAACATTTTGGTTTTTGGACTTAGTAGCTTTTGTAATGGAGGTCTTCAAATCCGCTCTCTCTCTCTCTCTCTCTCTCTCTCTCTCTCTCTCTCTCTCTCTCTCTCTCTCTCTCTCTCTCTCTCTCTCTCTCTCTCTCTCTCTCTCTCTCTCTCTCTCTCTCTCTCTCTCTCATTTCAACATTCGTTACCATAACAACCAGTTTACAAATTTAATAACAGCTGATTCATTAGAATAACCGTAACATCGATTTGAGGTTAGGTTAACCACCACCTAGATCCAAGAAAGACTATCATCATAATATATATTGACACGTGCTTCCTCTTCACGCAACAAAACCACCTTGAAAATATCTCACAAGAAAAACTATTACGTAAATATTAGTCCTTGTAAGAAAGTTTTTACTGAAGTTTTGTCGATGAAAAGAGTAGGCTTTGAGAACAATAACAGTCACCTGTTATTAAATTTGAAAAAAAAATGGTTGTCATGGTAACGAATCTTGAAATGTTTAAAACTTTCAAGGTACAGATTTGTAAGGCTTAGTGTATTTGACATTTTTTGTTAATAATTAGAACTTTTGACTCAGATTAAAAGTTAAAAAATTCTCGTTTGTTATAACCCACACATTGTCCAATTATAATTATGAACTAAAAAGATGTGTTGACATTATGAAATGAAGCCTGTTAATTTATGAATTTAACACACACATTGTCGAATTATAATTATGAGCTAAAAGATGTGTTGAAGCCTGTTAAATTATGAATTTAACACTTTGGTACGAGAGCTCCTATTTCTTACGTTCCACTCCCATAAATATAACAAAGTTACAATTCCAATTTTTGAATATTACTTAAAAAATAGCAAAATTCCAGAACTAAGCGAGACAGCGAATAAATTCAAAGAATCTTATTCTTAGAAAAAAATGTATACAGGCCTTACTTATTTTTGTTTTCTTTGGTAGTTTAAAGGTGTAGAACTTCTCCCTTAACATCGCTTTATAAATTAAAAAAAGGAAGTAAAGATCATGAAATAAAAGACTCGTCGCCCTAGAATAACGTCAGAGTCGGGAGAGAACAAAAGTTGGTCAAAATAGACCTTATAGGAAAGATAAAAGAAAGGCATGAATGAAGATAACTAAAAACTATATGAATAAAGGTGTAGATTCAGATTGCCACGCCCCTATTTCAAGTGATGTTATATATTTTATTATTATGCATTTTTCGGACATTTGGAATCAATTCGGAATAAGAATCAATTCCCGTTATCAAGTGATTAAAAACTAAAGAAACATGAAACATGAAACAAGAAACATTGATTCTTATTCCCGAAACGTCGTGTTTTGATTTTTAACACACGAATGATGGCAAATGTCCGAAAAATGCATAATAATAAAATTGAACTTCCATCATTAACAAATAATTTCAAACAGAGAATGTTATATATATTTAAAAAAACATACTATAGGGAATGTTTTCTAATGGAACAGAGAAAACTATATTGAATTTTCATGTCAATAGCAAGTAAACAAAAAAATACGGCTCAGAAGTACTTCTAAAAACAATAAATAAATAAAAATATTTATTTAACATACCTTGAGAAAACATTACTTCAATTAAATACAAATTCACCCTTAGGGCGGGTATAAGATAGGCCTACAAGGTTATTTTAAGCTTTATTTAGGTAAATAAATATCTTGAACTCAAAAATGGGGGGGGGTCTTAAATAATCTTTCATAAGAAATATACATCGGAGGAAAAAACAGTTATAATAATGAGATGACATTTTTCCTACATATTACGGCGAATTTTTTACTTTTAAGTATTTAAATTTTTTTTGGATGAGCATGTGAGAAAGTTAGTGTAATATTGTTGAACCGTTTATTTAAATTAAATTGGTCGTATACAAACATATTTTTCTAAGATAAATATAGTTTTACGCAACGTTTACTTTGTGTGGTCTATGATGAATCATCGTGTAATAACGGAAGTTGGCGCCAATCCATAAGAGTGTGTACACGTTGGCTGCCATGTTTAGAATAATTATTAGCCTTATTAAGTAAATAAACTGTACAAAAACAATGCACAAACTTTCTCGATCATCCACTCGCAATGAAAATAGTAACCAAACAAAGCTAATGCACAAAAAAGTCAGTTTGGTAGTTGTCACATAAAAAGTGTAAATTAACAATAGCTGTTAAATTTTGAAAAATGTTCAATTTTGACGTAAACTTGTGCTATAAACGCATGCTCATCGTAAGTTTTATTTAATCAGGCGATTAAACACTTTTTTTAACAATAAGGAAAACTTCCCAAAGGTCAGAAACGCTTCGTTCTGTTTAAACAAAATTGGAAATTATCAAGATTTCAAGTTTAAATTTGGTATACAAATTTCTTACTTTTACCAGTTTACCAAGAACTCAAACTTTTGTTAATTTTCAAAATGGCTGCCGTTTAAAACAATGAATGTTTAATTTTATTCGTTTTACGACAAATATGTTTCTCTTCCAACGACAAATACAATAGTTTTCTGTAGCTCAAAAGATATGTGAAGTGCTCTACAGCCCAAACCCGTGGACCGATTTTAATCAAATTTGGATCATGGAAATTTTAATCAAATGGACATTTTTTGGCCTTATCTCGGGAGGTTTTTTTCTTATTTTTTTTTATCATTCAAAATTTGCCGTACCTGCCACAAGAAAAAACATAAAATTACGATTATCTCAACGATTTTGATCAATTTTGACTCAAGTGTAGCCTCTAAGGATTCCAACGAAAAGTATTGGTCGACAAATCTCCAAAAAAATGCCAGTTAGTGAGTTATAAAATTGGTAATTTCTCAAAATCAACTGTACCGATTTCGTTGAAATTTTAGTATAACATTAAGATTGGTGACCCAAAGACGTGTGCTAAATCGCAAGTAAAAAAAAAAATTAGCGTTCAATAATAATTTGCAAAAAACCAAAAATAACCTTGACAGTAATTGATTTTACCATCGAGTCACCGACACGAGCGTAGCGAGTGGAGATTCCTTCGCATACTATATGGCAAGACTGAAACACTGACACAAACGAAGCGTCTGAAAGCTTTTTAATAAATTCTTAACCATGAGGCTCGTTAGGGCCTAGCTAACGTCAAGAAAGTAGTGATATACACAATTACGAGGTTCAGAAAACCTGTGTAACCTAACTGTTTAAACAAACTTACCCTACTGGATAAAATCTCTTGGTATACCAATACAATAACATTTCCTACCTCGGACTTGGAAATCCCGTGGGGACCTAACTGGATGTACACCTTTTCCATGTAGTCTTGGGTTAGATCTCTCTCTTTCATCTTTCTTATCCGGTTTCTCTATTGTTCTATTCGATCCCTGAGTATACGAGGGCTAGACGGTCTTTATTTTATGTTCTTTTCTTCTTAGACATTTCGCCTTTGAAAAAGAAGAAGTAAAACCATTTCCTGCAAATCCCAAGATACCAAATTTTTAGAGAATCTGCTCGTGTTACATTGTAACTACTATTGCACCCATTGTCTTGTTTAATTTTTTGTAAGCGCCGATATTGTTTAATGAGTTCGTGCCATAAACTCGTTATCGTTCGTTTTAATGACGAGCATCAAGGTTATTTCCATTTTGTTGCCAATTATTTCTGAACAGTTATTTCGTTTACTTACAATTTAGCACATTCGTAACCTTCACACTGTATAAAAATGTCAACAAAATTGATGGGGGTAAATATGGTGTATTTTGATGTATTTAAAGTTTTTTATGTATCCTATTTTTGTTGTTGCTTACCCTTAATTACAGAATCGGCATTTTAATTACCACTGTGACAGTGCTACGTAACTATTAACCGGAATTATTTCTTAATTGAAAAAAGTAAGTTTTAAATAGTTACGGATACAACTAAATCATGCTTCAAAGTGTTACGATTAAATTTATCACGGTTTCTCCTTATCTCTTTGAGGTTAGGTCACGTGTAAACTGTAAAGTCAACTATTAGCGAGTTTTCAATCTCGAATAGGCCTACCCAGTTTAGTTATCTATGCCGCTAAGTCTAATGCTAAGAAAGCTATTTTCGGAACCAGCTTTGAGTCGTTTCGTCAGTTCAGTACATCACGCGTTGGCTTGTACAGTGCTATTGGTTCATCTTATCGTGCGTTCTCAAATTCGTTCATGGCGTAAAAATTGGATAAACACATGTAAATTAAAAGGTGAGTTCAAACAGCTGATTGAAATTTTAGGTTAAACCAGATTTCTGGAGTATTTGAAAGTGTGATTTTTTTGTTCAGTTTTAATTGTCGCTTTGAACAGATTACACAATTTGATCGTGACTTGTCATTTATGAATTTGTTTCAATTTTGGTACAGAGTGATAGGACAAAATAGACGATTTCGAAAAAAATGTGTTTTATAAGTCTTGTCCTGTGCTTGTCCTTAAACCGTTAGAACAAATTACATTAAATTTATTGTTTGTCTTATAAGGTCTTACCTTAAAATCAATATCGTTCTAATTTTGGTAAAATGTGAAGGTTATTTGACCCAACTGTTAAGGTTAAATGACCCAGCTGTATTTAAAAGAAAAATTATTACAGCACGCGCTTAGATCTTTAGAAAATTTAAATTAATCCTCACTACCCTGAGATTAATTTGACTATTTTGTAAACATATTAGCAATTTGTAATTTTTTCTAAATGGGTTTCATCAATTGTTGGACAAAAATAAGTTGATTACTAAAAAGCCATTGATTTTTATAAATTTAAAAAAATGTTTTTTCAAAAATAACTTTTCACCTGAAGGTCGTACTTTCAAATAACTAATTTTGTGCCGCTTTTAAATCTGCATCTAATGATATCCAAACGCGTTTACAACTATAAAAAATAAGAGAGTTATCTATAAAAAACAAAACAACCTCAAAATTTTAAAACATTTCATTAATAAATATTCTACTAGCCGCTATTTTACTTAATAGTCAAATTTAGCATTTAATCAAGATTTTTATTAATTGTTGATTAGGCCTACTGTTGATACTCAAAAATAGGGTCACATAAAGTTGAAATTAGATTCATTTGAAGCGCTTTTTCGGTAGTTTATTATTATCCAAGACCTATATGGACCTAAATAGATCACGTTGTGGAGCTTGACAAATTGCATTCCAAGGTTACGGTTGGCAAACAGAGATTACACGAATTTCCGGTCTAATTTGTCAGTCTATTCCATTTGATTTGTCTCGGAAACAAATAGGCCTACTATAGGCCAACTGATTGCTCTTGAAAAGACGGTTAAAATTTTAATTTGTTAACTTTTGACTAAATATTCTTCTTTATGAATAGTTATAAATTAATTTCAACATTTTTAGTGATTTCATCTTAGGAAAATTAAAATTGTGTGATTTGTTATAAAAAAATGTACAAAAATAAAATTATTTAAGAAAATTGAGTTATTTCTTATTAAAAAAATGTGCAAAAAACTATGCACAAAGTAAAATTTCCATAAAAATGTCATTTTCTATATTTTAGTAGGAATTATATTCATGGTACAACGAAAATTTCCAAATTAAAAAAACCGATTAGACCACAATTTTCTAAAACTACTGGTTAGTTAGTCAAAGCCATTTTTTGAAATCCAAATCCAAAGTATTCTTTTGAATTGCATTTAATTAAATAAAACGTGAAATTGTCCTACGTAACGGCAAATCTATAGTTAGGCCTGCTTGAAAATATTCTACAACCAAGTGTGTTTGTTACCACTGCAAAAATTATATGAAACAGCTGTTTGAGAATTAGATTGTAATGTGGAATGTAGTATTTTTTTTTTAAAGCTGTTGTGTGTTCTATTAAATTACCAAGAATTATTAAGTTAAGTTTTTTAAAGAATTATTTCAGCTGTTCTTTGTCGTACTATGAAAATAAAGACCTTGTTCAGTATTAAGACGTATAAATTGTGTATTTTTTTGTAAAATTGATGGTTTTCGAGATACACCCTAGTTAACAAAAAAAAATTTTAAACGCCATTTTAAAACTTTGAAACAGTAGTTACAGAAGTTTTCTGAACATCGTAATTGTGTATATCACTACGTTCTTGAAATCGGTTAGGCTCTAACGGGGTTGTAGATGTGTGTATATTAAAAAGAATAAAAAGTATCCACTCGCTTCGCTCGTGCCAATATCTCGGCCCTGACGCCTGGCGAGCTTCTAAGCTGGGCATATATGAAAGAGCCGTAATTCAGTCCTGCCGATCAAATAACAATACGAATAGTGTATCACATTTTTTTTTTTTCAAGATTAGGCCTATATTTTTTCCAATAACTTCGCTATTTGTCAACATAGAGAGTTAAAGATTCTAATTCGATTTTTGTGTCCGCTATCGTGCTTACGGATAGACGACAAGACATATCGATAATCACTTTTTCGATTTCTTGAGACCAAGTTAAGATGAGTCGAAATTTTTTTTATTGATAACCAAACTAACTACGTCCTATAAACGACAAATTCAACTGTGCAATTATTCATTTTGTGTTGATTTCTTAGAAGCCGTAAAGTTAGCGAACTATGTTACAAAAATCAGATACAGTAGTAGGAAATGGTGACAAGATGGCGGGCTTAATGTAATAGGCCACCCGCCTACATGATATCTTCGTCGAAGTAAATCACAGCATAGGAAGTCTTAATCAAGTGACCCGTCATACCGGAAGTGTATAATGTATATTAGGATGACCGTCTGACATAATGATCGAGAATGTAGGATATTTATAGGATGTCTAGCAATCTAAAGTTTCAACTAAACCATTATCAAATGTGTTCTACTTTCAATTTACTTTCGTATCTAAGAGTGTATTTATTTTTTCACAAGTACGTGATTCAGGGAAAGTGTTGCGACGAAGTTAAAATTATGTTGTGTGTGTTGAAAATATATTTGGTGTGCGTCTCCTGCGGTTTTTATGATGTTTGTTTTGTCTGTGGTCCGCGCGGTGCTCTACATTTCAAACGGATAACACGATTTTGATCGAATTTCATCTTGTCAGTGTCTCGAGGTATTTAAAATATACTAATTGTGTTGTACATGTATAACATGAAAATCACTCAATTAAACATATTATTCATTATCAGTAAAAAGAAACATAACCTATTTCATCAAAACCCATACCACAGTGGATATAAATATCATTCATCAAAATTTATATATGTCACGAGTCTAAGAGGGGTAGAGAGAGAGAGAGAGAGAGAGAGAGAGAGAGAGAGAGAGAGAGAGAGAGAGAGAGAGAGAGAGAGAGAGAGAGAGAGAGAGAGAGAGAGAGAGAGAGAGAGAGAGAGAGAGAGAGAGAGAGAGAGAGAGAGAGAGAGATAGGGAGGGGGAGAGAAAGAGAAGAACTATCACTTGAGAGAAAATGGAAATTTGTTTGGTAAAAAAATGTTTTTTGGACGTTAAATTCAAAGCATCCAAACAGGCAGCATCAGTTTATATCCAGGAAGAAGATTCAGCCAAGTAGCTTACGTTAACTTGGAACCATCGGCGAGTGGAATCTATAACTTTATTTATACCTTCAGGAATTGTATCAACATTGTAAATTCACCTTTCAGACCAAATTCATCCAGATTACATCCAACCAAAATTGACCAACTAAAATTACAACTCTCAAAATTAAATAAATCCCGCATTAACTGGAAACTGCGAACGTGAGAACTTTGGTATAAACAATACCGTTTTAAAACACAATCCATCATCAATTTTGTAGCATAGTCACCTCCATCCCTCCCTTTCATTAGTTTTTAAGATATCGAATATACAAATTGTTTAGATTAAGTTTTTATAGTTTTAAGGCCTATTTATTTTGTGATCCTAAAAGTGTTGTAAACATAACCAATGTAGAAGTTACGTAATATTGAACATTTGATCTTCCAGGTTAAGAGTAATAATTTAAAATAATAGTAATTCTAAATATAAAGTATGCGCCACTTGTTACCTATGTTCATTCGAGGATTCTGCTTACTCTTGTTTGTCAACGTTACAAAATTTGTTTAGCTGCGATTCTTTTTTGGCCGAAAAATGTATTTGATAAACCCAACCGTCGTCAGCCACTATGAAAATGGCATAAATTTATCACCAGGTTAAGGTCGTCCTAAGGGAATATTTAGTTCGTTATTTTTTAACATTAACCAAATTTTGGAACTTAAAAATATAATTGAAGTAGCTGATGGCCACAGTTTCACTTGGGGATAGTTGAGATAGTTTTATAAAGTTTTTTTTTTTAAATAACTGCCACCAAAGTTGTGAAATTGACTTCTAAAAATTCAAATTAAAGTTTGCAGTACAGTGAAGTGTTGAATAAACACCCTAACGCTTGGGGTCTTGACAAGCTTTGTTTGGTGTGGGGGATGTCAGGACAAAACTGTTTTTACCCTCAGTGTGCGCCTACTCTTTGTTTGATTGGAAAGCTCGATGAAGTGTGACTAATAGATTTCACAGTTCTATTGTTGTGGAAAAGGCTGCAAGATCCCTTCTGCTGCAGGTACTCGGTCCTTCTTAAGACAGCCTATATTATTGGTTCGGTATCACCTCGTCCAAATAACATTTCGTCCAGCAGTAAATTTCTTAGAGAAATACTACATCTCGTCCAGCTCGGTTTTACAGATGATTAAACTGTCGAATAGTTGACAAGGGTTGGGGAAAGCAGTGCAGTTAGTCGGAGGTCCTTGACACCCCTGTTATTGTGCGACATCACCTGACCTACCCTCACCGCTCCAACCTCCTTTGTTTACGGACGAAGAATCTTCAATTTTAATGTTTTCTTACAAATGATCTCTAGGAGTCAACATCTTTGTGAAGTATGGAGTTTTCTCAGTTTTCAACAACTATAGGAACCCAACTTAGTTTAATATTTTTAACGGGTACCGGTACACTAAGCTAACCTAACCTAACAACACCTTCGAATAAGAAATCTAATTGTGACACTTAAATGAAGCAGAAAAGTTTGACATTAAATTCACAAGTCAGGCATTTTTTGTTAGTTGTCAGTAGTTTATTTAATATCATATAATGTTATTTAGCAGTCTGGCGGAATGCAGTTTAGAATGGGTGATACTGTCAAATAGTTGTTGTAGACCTGTCTAACATTAAGGTGTTTGGACGAGATGACTAGTGGACAGGTAGAGAGGTAAAACTCTGTTCCTGGAATTTGGACGAGATGTTACGACACGATATTATGACAGGCCTAGTCATAAAATTATTTGTCGTTAAAAATGTCAGTTCGTTGAGTGTCAGCCCTAAAGTGAAAATAAAATATGGACGATTTAGAGGAATTATTTTAAAATATATATTTAAATATAACCTAATTAATTTCATTTCTCATAACCTCGTCCTAGTAGTAATATAATTTGACGAATTCAAGTTTAAATGTCAATAGTAATGATATCGTTTCGTTAAAATAAAAGAATTATTTCTGATGGTCATTTTTTACTTGTAACTTCACAAACTTTTTTGCGATTATTAATCTTATATTTTACCTAAATTTGAACTATATTCAGTATCGGTAGTACTGTTTTTGAAAAATCAGCTCTTTTATAACAGTTCCATTGCCGTGTTTTGGTTTTTCCAATAATTTGGAGAGATTACGATAAATATGTTTTTTTTGGATCTTCTGACCCATTTGATCGAACACAAAATTACCTGAATTATCTTCGTCAAAATTTTGGTCGGATGACACTCGCTCCTATGAACATAAGACCGTAAACGTTTAAATTGTAATTACGTGAACAAGACTTCGTGTGTAAATTAAAAAACACTAGTTTGTAATTTGCAATAGATGTGTGAAAATATTAATGCGAATTTTATTGTTGAAAAACATTAACTTGCACATATAGACGATAACAATGGCACGATGGTATCTTTAATTTTATTGTAGGTCAAAAGATAACTAAAGAGAAATCATTTTTATTTTATTTCTTGGTAACTTACTACATCCCAGAAATTTAGATTTTTTTTCATCGTAAAATCTACTTACAATTAATAACTTGTATCATAAAATTGTGGACATTGGAAATACCAAATAACATTTTAAAAAATTTAGGTCCATAATTTGTTTTTGACCTACACTAATAATCATTTTTTGTAAAGTTGATGGTGTTTCGAGATATTTGGTGTTTAAACATTCAACGATTGACGTTTTTAAAATGTAAAAATAATCTTACTTTTTGGAATACGGGTAAAAATTACATAAAGTATGTGCAGGTTATGTCAAAACTTGACACAATAAACTTGTCCATTTCATAATTTTACCCCAATTTTTTTTCAGTTTTTTTTTTTTATATTTCTCCTCTCCTTTTTTACACTTTTGCATAACATTAACAAATACATTAAGATTTTTATTTCACTTTAATCTAAGTATAATTTTTTTTTAAACATAGAGTAAAAAATGATTTAGCATGTATAAAAGAGCGGTTTTTAATTTAAACGGAAAAACGTTTTGTATGATGTGAGAAGAGCGTTTAAAAAATAATCGAAAAAAAAAAAAAAATGAAAATCGTATACTACAGGTAAAAAAGTTTTCAGATTTCTAGAAAACTTATTCACATTCGTTTTTACCTTTATATGTTTGGGCCAGTTTTAAGGAGTTTTTTGTAAAATTTAGAATTTTTTTTTCGATAAGTTATAAAGAAAAACAATGCTTGTAGTGTAATTTTACACATTTCTTCATTATTTCAAATGTTTGATTTCCTCTTCCCACTATTTTAGAATTTTTAAAACGGCCGTATCTCTGAAAATACAATTTATTTTTTAATAAAAATGACAGGAGCGACCCTGAGGACTTGGAGGTCCTAATTTTATGTTATTTTCTTCCTTTTTTGTTAGACGATGATGGCTGAGAGGCTTTTCATCTTTTAAACAACAGAAAATAAATAACATATGGTGAGAATCGTGTATTTGTATAAGCTTTACAATCATTGTGAGAAAATAACAAATCTATAAATGACGGTAAAAGTATTAAATGGGCCCCTAGGTATTAATCTTATACCTGGACCTGCAGTTTATTAATTAAATCGTGTAAGCTTAACTAACCGAATTTTCTTTTCACTAATTTTTGACTGAAATGTCACATAGGCAATAAAAAAATTTAGTGGGTTGGGTTGAAATTTTTGTAAAGAAAATCCTATTTATCCAAGACATTCTCATAGTTTCATTTTCCTATTTCAATCCGTTCAAAAATTACGAAAGAGGTTCCATACTTTTGGAACACTGTATATACCAAGGTCGAAGAAGGTAAGCGAACAGCGAACAGCTAACACTAAAACGTCTAAATAATTTTGCATCTTGTCAAATCAGATGCCTGTTTTTAATTAGTTTACAATATCCCTTACGCATTCGTAAGTTTCAGTCATCAGCTGAGAGGAACCTTGAGGTTATACATTGATAACCTCCAATTTACAGACCTAGTTTCGAGTTGTTTTGATTGAGTTCTTTGAACCTTAGGCCCTTCAATCTCTCACAATAATGGAGGAACAAAAAATCGGATAAACGATTGGTCAGGGACATCCAATTTATTATATTTTTCTAGTTTGATGGATTTGTTCGTATTGAGTACAAACAAAACCTCAAATTTCAGATTAAATATTTAACCTCTAAAAATAACAATTAATTTTTAAACTTTGAAGCTTTATAAAAGTAAACGATTTTGATACTGTACTTAAATATTAGGGGTTTTTATGTAGGCCTACTTTCAGATAGTAATAAAACAAATTTTGAAAACAATATTTAGTCTTCTTTTAAAATTAAAATTAAAAAAAGGATTGAAAACCCGAACAATCGAAAAAAAGTTTTTCAAAACAATGTACTGTTAGGCCTACATGTTTCAAAATTCCTGATATTATTAAATCTTTCTATTATCCTCCCCCCTCCCCAATGAATATTGTTCCCCAAATGTATATTTCGTTAAATTTGGTATTATTGTTATATATAACCACTTAATCCAACCTATTTGTGGTGATTCCACGAATTCCTAACCAAAACTCCGGGAATATGTAGTTAGGCCAGTGACCAAAAACTCTTCGAATAGATTGAGTTAGGCCAGGTTATGATTATATTAAAATAAATTTCTGAAATTCTTCATTTAAATAAACAATATGAGTTTCTGCAAGTCATAGAGTTTGAATATATTAATTGGGAACTTCCCATGATTTGCCACACGCACAAGATCAGAGGGTAACTGACCAACCCTTCGCGCCCTATCTATTCGAGCGATAACACTGCTCCTAGATCAATAAGGATATTATGAAAAGTTGTCAGTATTAAAAATTTTTGTCTCTAATAACAGTATTAGAAATGTAGGCCCTAACCTAAATTTAAGTGAATTTATATTCAAGAGCAACTAACTGCAAACATTGAAAAAAATGATAATGGATTTAAATTGAAAAATAATATTGATAATTTTACTAAAAAAGCTATAATTAAACCCAAATAAACATAAAAAGAATAATTATTATAAAATCTAATTATAAATATTCTTCTACCATTAAGTTTATAGGCTATATATATAAAAAATTGATAAAAATAAGGGTAAAGAAGCAATTAAAGTATAGAATAAAGTATAAAGTATCAATACATTTCTACTACTAGATCTAAAATTAATGATCCCCCCACCCCACCTAATTTTGTGATTGAGAAGATGGATGTTGTAAGACATACTGCTAAAAAACGATTTAATAATAAAATATAAATTACTTAATTGAGGTCATCAAATGAGCATAAAAAAACAACAGTCAGACTTTTGGTATGTGTGTTTTTTAATATCTGCTCGTTTATCTACTTCACTCGTTCTATTAATACTATAATATATTTATATAAGACCTACAAAAAAGAGTTAATCTTGTAGAGAACATAGATGTTGAAAACGGCCGCCATTTAAATTTTTTTCGACAATTTTTTTTCCCAAATCATATACAACAAATTTTAAACTAAATCTAAATCTAACTGTAATTTAACTACCTTACTAGATCTATAATTTTTTTCTTTACATTTTGAGGTTATGTTTTCAACGATTTTGTTTAAAAAAAAGTTATAATACTCTTATTTTGTAGCGTAGCATCGGTAGATTCAGATTTTAAAGCTGAGCAAAATGAGCCGTATTGTGGAACATTGTAGAGATTAAATGTTATAATTAAAAAAGTATATTATTAAATTTAATAATCGGCTGCCATTTTTCTGGTAAAATAATTATTCTACGATTCGTAAAACCACACTTTACATATTAAATTTGAACCAAATCTGACTATAATTGCGATTTATTTACTAACAAAATATTGATAAAATACTCTGATGGCTTGGATCGGTGGTCATTTCATAGTCTCGGTTTTCGGCATTGAAGAAAACTCAACAGCTATGAATTACAAATTCGTTAATTTACCAATTTCCAAAATTCCCCCCTATCTTGGGGAAAAATAGCGTTAAATATCCCACATCTATCACAAATAACATCCCTGTACATGATCAATACCCCCTACTTTCAGGGAGTAGGGGAAACACGCCACCCTTCGGCTTTTACTCTCCTCAGAGTAGACCGGCACTTTGTTTAAAACAGGAACTGTGTGTGGGGTGGAGTACCCGGAATTATCAATCTATAAAAGAGTACGTGAGTACTAGAAATAATCATTTATAGGTTAGTTTACAAAACAATAAATTTTTAATACAATACTACCGTATTTCATTCTAAACTTGTAACACGTGCTTTTTACCAAATCACAGAATTTAATGAATGACATTAATTTTTAGATATTTACCTCTCATAAACAATTTAAACTGATAATAGTTTAGTTTGATAAACCAATTTAGTTTGATTAGGTAGTTTACTAGTTTACGAAATATCTTTTTGGAGGTATGCTTACCATATCGTACTTTTAAAGTCAATGACCTCGTCTACATGCCTGCGATTTAGCTGTAGGTATGACTTGCAATGTCTATTTTATTTTCTCACATATAAAGTTATCTGATTGGTCAAAAGATGTTATTGGTGTCTAGTTTTTCACGGAAATAACAATTTTAAGGTTACCAGAGAGAAAGGTTTTCTGTGTCGTCTGTGGATTGCTCTATGTACCAAACGTAAGGACAGATTTTGATCAAATATGAGAATATTTTAGCCATATCTAGAGGTTTATTTTTTTCTTTTTTCTATAGCTCAAATTTTAGGGAGTAGTTAGTATAAGATCAAAACTTAAAATTTCGATTTTCTTAAAATCAGCTATAGGCCTAATGATTTTGATATAATTTTGTTTAAATCTAGTCCTTATCTCAGGCAAAATGTACAAATCCTCCCCAACAAAAAATTGTTTTGAAAGTTATCAATAAACAAACAAAACACATCCTATGCAGTTGTTTTAATTGTACTTTCTCAAAATCGGTTTGACAGATTTTCGTCAAATGTGAAGATCAATGACCCAAACCAACTCGCAAGTCAAAATAATTAAAACAAAAATTAACATTGACAGCTTCCATTGAAAACTCATTCTGAATTAATCAAAATGTAGCCTATTCTTAGAACGAGTTTATGACACAATCAAAGCAAGCTTTAAAAAAAAAAAATGTACCAATATATATCTCCCATTAGAAATACATAGAGGGGGGGGGGGACATAGTAATGAAGAAAACAACACTTTCCATCCTCAGGTATTATTTTATAGAAATATTACTGTATTTGTTTTTGAAGTTGGCTGTGAGAAAGTGCAATGTTTTTGTCTTACACCCCCCCCCATCACATAAGTTAGGTGTTTCCTGTATGTAAATGAAAATCATTGTGCTAATTACCTTTTAACATTTTTTTTTTCAAAAATAACCGTATTAATAAGGGGTATATCTAAATTGTAAAGTTTTAATACCTTTTAAGATTGTTTGTTAACAAGTTGGAAAAAAGACGTACCTCAAAATTACTTCCCCTTCCCAAAACTCCTCTTTTAGATAACATTATACTATCGGTAAAGTAGACTAAAATCGGTTAGGACTAAAATTAAGACTATCAGAAATGTACCAAATTTTCAATCGTAACCCATTTTAAAATATTAGTATTTTTAAAAAGTTTTTATTTAGAATTTGGGTCAGTATTTTCTCAGTTGGTTGCATTTTAGGTTAAAGTATGTTAAATCCAGAAACAACCAGTTAGTTTTTAAAACCATTTTATGGAACATGGATAACATATCATCCAAGAGGGGGGGGGGCTCACTACGGTCACTAAGCGACTACGGGCTTGGTCCCAAAAAACCTCCTCAGCTGGCTCTACACATTTTACGTCGTCTTAAATTAAATGCCTCTTTTTCAGGCATAAGGTCACTTATGACCAACTCTTACATTTTGCCGAACCAAACGCTATTCCAGGGTAAGGGGGGGTCTTCATTAAGCTCTTTTCTTCCAATTTTATAAGGAAAGACCCAGAGTTTCTTTGTTTTTAACCATGGGAAAAAATCAACAAAGAGTCCAAGGTCGGAAAACAAGCGAAGTCATCATCAAAAAACAGTGTTCATAATATGGTGATGAAATTCAAGTGTACATGCCTTTTCTAAGTGGACGCTGCATATGTAAAAACAAATTAGGAAATGAATTAAGTTAAAAAGAAAAAAAAAGTTAAACTAAAACGTAGGCTTAAATCTATTTTAGTTAGATAAAACTAATAAGGTAACATAATTAAATGTTGACACTGTAAACAGTAATCTAATGTGATATTCAGTTATCTAAATTGATTAGGCCTAAAGTCTTTCAGGTATATCATGTCTGGCCTAAGTCCACCAGATATGGCGGTGTGTTTTATTATATGGGACGCATGACGTGAGTCAGACGCATAACATGGGACGATAATTACTGAACTCCTATTGGCTGTTGCAATCGCGCGTGATTATTAAACGTTTTCGCTTATACTCTTCCGATGAGGATTAGGAATGTATGAACCTTTGGAACAATCTTCGTAAAACTGGATATATCAATATTTATGTACACTGAGAACAAAATTAAAAAAAAAAATGATGTCTGTAGTCTGTGCAGCTTCGTATAGTAAAAACGTGTGGTCTGATTTTTATCAAATTTTGCTAAAAGACATTTTTTGAGTTTTTTTTCCTGCCGAAAATGGAACTTTATTACCTTTCTATGATTCTAGAAAATGTATAAATTCACATTTCAATTCTATATACTTTTCTTTAAATAATGGTATATTACAAGTTTTGAATAAAACAATTATTTTGGTGAATTTTCAAAATATATTTAACTTTTGAGCTAACATTTACTTTTTTCTTGTTTTCTTTTTTACCAATACAATTTTTCGAAATTGTTATATTTTTTTATTAACTTTTATTCACAACTATATTACAATTTTTTTGTATATCTTGAAAATTTTTCTGTATGGCGTATATATATGCGTCTTTGTGACGTTTTGTTTCAGTTACTGCACATTTTTTGTTTCCTGATATACTATCTCCAAATTTTTTATCCATTAAATAGATGAATATTAAGCTACTTTCTGGAAAAAAATGATATAAAACAAGTTGGTTTTTTTATAATTACCGTACTATTTACCTACATTTCATAATGTTTTTTAATGTAATTTTTCAAATATGGTATATTTTTGAGAAACATTTACTCACAAATAAATTCTAAAACTATTGTAGACTATATCTTGAAAAACATTAGAAAAATATGGTTATGTAGTGGTCATAGGAGCTTTTTTGAAGTTTTCATTTTTATTACACACGTTTTTTTTTTTTAATTCCTGACATACTAATTCTAAAATTTTACTTTAAAATATTCATTTCATTTCATAGATAAATTGTGTTGGATAATATTACAATTTTTTATGATTTTTAAAAAATTTATTAAAAAAAAAAAAGATTTAAAATAAATAAAATCAGTGTGCACCATACGAATTTCTAATGACCAGTTTCAGGGTTAGGAATACCGTATATGAATCTTTGGAAAAATCATTATAATGTAGAAAACTGGGTATAACAATTTTGAAATACGCTAAGAACCAACATTTTCTTTTTTTAATAATGTCATGTCTCTTCAGTTTCGTATAACACAAACGTGTGGACCGATTTTTATCAAATTTTGCTAATAGACATATTTTTTAGAATTTTTCTAAACAACTTAAAAAATGGATGATATTTTGAGTCTAGATGTATGCGAATTTTATATGTAACCTTTTATTAGTATACTAGTAGACTATCCAAGTATTTATTTTATACATTTTCAAAATGGCGATCGTGTACACTAATAATACTGAATATTTGGAAACAGGTGTTTGATATCTTCATTTTCATTCTAATTCGATAATCGAAATTTCGATAACAAAAATTCTTGGTAATTGACTACAATACAGTCCCTACAGAAATTGACAGATAATAAAATACTAACGAGTGTTAAAGACTGGTAGGCCTAAATGAAAAGCATGTTGTGCAAGTTATGTTAAAATATGATAATTCCCTTCACACACAAAGCTACAAAAGTGATAAATAAACATGACTGTAGGCCTAAACAAGTTTTAATAAATAGTGCCACAGTGTTAAGAAAGAATATTAAATAGTTAGATAACTAGTTAGATACGAGGCCTATACTAAGAGTTAGAGTTTTTATCGGGATCATATTATTTCTTAAAAGTTCTTTCTTTTGAAGTATTCAATCTACAAATTGGTGTAGGTCTACACCAGTTTTGGAGATAATGATTTTCCATTATTTCTGTTTTCTGCTTGTCTTTATATATAGGCCTACGTGGTATAATGAAATTAAAGTGATTTGGTTATGTCTAGATACTTTTTTCGTTATTATGATGACTCAAAATTTGAAATTACGTAAGACAAAATTTTGATTTTCTAAAAATCATCCAAGAACGTTTTTAACCTATTTTACCCAAAATATAAGGTTTCCCTTTTAAAATAATACATTGGTACATAACGCAAAAATTGCCTGTTAAAAAGTATTGGTAAAAAACAAAAAAAAGGAGCTGTTATAAAGGCTCCACTTTCTCAAAATTGTCTCTACAAATTTTGGTTAAATGTGAAGATTAATTTACTCAAACCAGTGAGAAAAGTGTTAAGTAAATGAATATATCCATTCAAAATGAATTGTCCGAAAACTCAATTTCAACGTAGCCTTGGATTATATCCCTCTTTGATATCAGGTCGTTTTTAACCAACTTTTGTTCTTTTCTGACACTGACTATTTACTATTTGAGTATCCAAAGCAAAGGGTCTTTGTTGTATCTTCATTTCTTTGAAAACAAAATATATATATCTAAAATTCGCGCCTATCATCAGTTTTATCATTTCAACAAGAAAGCGTTAGGAATGAAAAAGGGCCGAGTGAATCATTTTCGTGATACGCGCCCCCTTTTAAACTGTTTCAAGTTGAGCATAAACTGTTTTATTTAGGTATAATTTGACATTAAAATACGAAGGTGGAGGAAGGGAAGGGAGAACGTAACGATACTTAATTTGTTAAAGAGAAATATTGATAGATGTTTTATCTATCAAAGGGTTTAATCAGTAGTTAAACAAACATAATGGTGGACGTATTGTCGTAAACAGCCTTGCAAGTCAATGTAGTCAACCTTATTGTCTAGGCTTAAAGAGTTCTGTCAATTTTTATCCGTGAGTTTAGTGTGTGGCGGAATTCTATGTCAAATTAATAAGGTATGTACTGAACAATTACCTAGATTTTTTTAAAACTTATGTTGGTCTCTTTGCTAAAAATTCAAAACACTTTCTGTTTGGTTTTATATATTTTTTCGTTTCTTGTTGTTTGAAGGCAAACAAACTTTCGGTTTTCATTATCTTATAAAGAAGGAGATTTCATAACCTTCGAATACTTTAATAGAAGTGAATAAGAGATAGGAATGATAAAAAGGAGGGATCTAACCCAAGACTACACTAACAAATGCGTATATCCAGCTGGGTCCCTCGGGATTGCCATTGTCCATACACATTATAAGTGAACCCTTTAGGGTGGGTTTTATATAATTTAGATTAGAGATGTTGGTATAATTTTTGTTGCTTAATACATTTTAAAAACAATATATTACAAATATTTAAATATATATATATATATATATATATATATATATAGAATTTATATAATATTACTTTTTTTAAATAATAAATATAGAGAAAGTTCTGTTGGCAGTATCTCGCTATTATTATTATTTCTTATGAAAATTTGAGACCTAAACTCAAAATTCAGATTTTGCCAGTTGTAATATTTAAACTACAGTCAAACTCGTTCATACTGAGTTTTGATTTAACAAAAGCTCTGATTTAAATAGCAAAGTTTAAACTTTAGTTGGTTTTCATTCTTCGCCATGGCAATTTAACTAGGCGAGCAGAACTCGGATGTAAAGAGAAAAATATTCTCAAAAATTTGAATGGGACTCCCAAGTAGCATAATTTATTTAAGCGTTGTACTCAAGAATGAACTTTAGAACCTTACAATCTGCTGTAAATATTGTGCAGGCATATGATGTTAACAGCTATGACCTAGCCTTTGTGAGAGTGGTTATAAGTATCAAATGTCAGCTTCAAAGAATAACTCTTTTCCATGGAAGGGGTGTCACAATACAGCATCTGGTGTGATGTGTAGTGGTTCAGTAAACGTTTGATATCCATAGAGTGAATACAGTTTCAGTATATTATATTGGGAGTTAATTAGTTCTTTTAGTGAGTGATAAAAAATGTATATATGGGATATTGAAGACAGCAAGACCAATTATGACATTGGTAATAAACCTGGCTTATCTTAATTAACTGTGACAAGAATTTGAAAAAAACAATTATGACCAAAGAAAATTAAAACACTTGGAAATTTTTTTTTTAACTATGTGCTAATTTAATTGGTTTAATCAATGCAGTGAAAACTTCCAACTAACGGATACATTCTAAAAGCGCAGGCAGAAAATTGTTCGTAGCCGGGAATATACTGATATTTCTGTTGTAGTAATTGTTTGCTGGAAAGAGTCAAGCAAAGAATTCAGATAATCTTTTAAAAAATAAATGGGAAAGAAAAAGAATAAATTGTGATGGTTAAAATACAATTTCATTCAATAAAAGTAAGCTACTAATAAAAGTAAATTACAGAGGCATTTTAGTACAGATGAAACTGGTTTGTTTTATAATATAACATTTAAATTTTAAGGTGAGAAATATGTCGGAGGCAAACAATTTAAAGTTGGCTTAATTGTTCTATTAGCCACTAATTTAACTGGCACAGAAATATAAAAATCACTGGTTATAGGGGAAATCAAAACACCCCCGACGCTTGAAGAATGAAAAAAAACATTCCAGTTAATTATGGAGAGAGTAGTAAAGCTGGGATTACATCTGGAATTTTGAAGCTAAACTTTAAAAAGTGAGACGCAGAACTATGAAAGAAAAAAAGAAAAATTCTGCTATTGGCAGAAAACTGCCTCAAAGTTGGAGAAAGTAAGCAATATTAATCTCGTGTTGTTCTTACGGGGGTTAACACGACAGCAAAACTGCAACCTTTGGATCAGGGGATTATTCTTAGTTTTAAAGTAATTCGTTTTGTAGTTATTGAAATGTTTAGAGGGAAAAAAAAAGAGAATTTAACATAACGGTTTTAGTTGTCACCATGTGAACGAGCAGCGCTTGGAATATATTTCTATGAATACTTTACAAAATTGTTTTCAAAAAGCTGGTCACACAAAGCCATTTAAGAGCTATATAAAGATAAATAGCGATAATTTCTAAGATGGCGACGATATTCAGTTTCCTAGTGACAATTGACCTTTGTAAGAGACTTAGTTCTTATGAAATGGATGAATTTGTAGCAGTTGATGATGACCTACCTAAAACCTAAACTCTAATAAATAGTTCAAGATAACAACTATGACAGTGACAACAATAACACAGAAGAAACTGAACTGCTGGTGTTTGCTTCAACAAATGCTGGTAGCCCTAAACATTTTAACGAATTTCAGTGAAACAAATAATATGAGTGATGATTTTGTAGTTCACTTGAATAACCTACATAAACCATGAAAAAATCAAATACAAAACTAAGAGCAAGAAAGTTCTATTACTGATCACTGTATTTTATCAAAAGCGTGACGTAAATTATTATTGTAATTTTTCCTTTTATTAGTTTAATAAATTAATGTTGATACAGTATAACGGCTAAGTGTTTCAATACATATAACCTTCATTCAGCAATAAGATTGGTAAGTTAATGTTATGTAATATGCAAATACAACAATACTTTACAGTATTCATTTATTACAAGCCTTCATATTTTGTTTGAATTTTGTATAAAGAAAACAATATACTTGAAAATACTAAATACTCGGTTATAACAAGCAGATTTCTTTAGTTTCTTCACGCTCACTTTAAGCAAGTTTGACTATATTTTCTACGCACTGTAACATGGAGGGATACATAATTCTGCTGTTTTATCCTTATGCTAGGTTGCACCATTAAGTACATAAATTATCATAGATGGGAGACAAATCAAGGTGTAAAGCGAATGAACGAATTAGGCTTATATAGAAAGATAAAATTAGAATGATATATTTTATAGGTTTAAACTACCATCGAAAACAACATATTTGAAAACAATATAATGTCACTTTTCAGATTGAGATTATGAATACAGACTCTTGTCTCTTGATTATACCCTTTTGTCTGAGATTTGAAGTAGTCTATTTCTCCTGTAATTAATTTTGATAACCTTCATAGGGCTAAAACAGTAGAACAATAGGTATAGTACTTCATGTTAGAGTGCACTTTCAAATAATTAAGATTTTACTATGACAACCTTACTAACTCAAAAAAAAAAATTTAAGATAATTCCAAAGTCTCATATATGTCAGAAAGTCATTACAGTGATTGGCAGTTTTTTACACCTTCAGCTTACACTTAATAAATGTAACGACCTCCAACGGAGTGATTAAGAACAACTGATGATGGGACTTCGGCCCTGAAACGCGTTTTAGTCTGGAGGTAGACTAAGTCACAAGATGGACAACAAATATTATAGGTAGCTAAAATAATTAGTTTAGTTAATAATTGTACCTTCCCAATATTCCTCACGAAGCTGGATCTATTCCATAAATATTTAAGCCCCCAGAAGAATTGAACCTTAACGTTTATCTTTAAGGTGTATTGTAAGATGGTAAAAGGCTCCATGTATCAGTTCTCTTAAAGCAATCCAAAGAAAGCTGTTACCATACATTCTTAAAGCAAACTGTGGTGTTATTCCAATATTTTTATTCCTGTGTGTGTGACTATAATCATTGATGATCTCTTTTTGTTTGTTACAGATATTGTGGATAACATACAGCATCCAAAGACATGGCATATGATGATATACTGATACATTTAGGAGAGTTTGGGCGTTACCAACGGAGAATCTATCTTTTACTTTGTATTCCTGCTATTTCTTGTGCATTCCACAAGCTTGCTGGAGTCTTCTTACAGGCTAGGGTGGATCACAGGTATGTTTTTAGTTACAAACATAAATTTTAGGTGTCAAATTAAAAGGGTTATTATTAAAAAAAAACAGCTCATTATTATTTGCAACAATGCTTATTACAAACCAACTTCTGTTAAACATTATCAATATCCTTACCCGTGGAACATTAACCTCCATGTAAGAAAAATGGTTGACTATTTTGATTTTTAAATATTCACAATGAAAAATATTTTAAATTTTCACTTCATACATCACTATTTCTCTACAGATCTAAACTTTTTGTTTACGTAGAAATTGAATTAAAATATATTATATTTTGTTAAAACAATAAATTTTGTTGTTTATTTAGGCGTATTTGTAGGTATAATTTTATACATATTTATCCTATGTTTAGAAGCTATGATACTGTTATAGATTCTTTCAACTTAATGTAGATTTTTAAATTTCAAAGTTAAAACTCCGTAAGAAAATCAGTTTACACAAATACTAACCAATAGTACTTTAGACGATCTTAATGACAGAAAATTTATAGCTATTAGTAGATCATTCACCATCATTCATTCATTAATTAAAAAAAAAAAAAAAAAAAAAATGTAATAGTAAATTAACTAACCAAAATATTCACAAACATCCAATAATTATTATATCCATACTCATTTCTTTTTTCACTTGTATATACAGAGTGTCACAAAAAACATTAACAAGTTATACATTTTTGGATTCTACATATCAAAAGGAACAAAATATGTTCAGTAATCCAATTCCACATAAAAATCGCCATTTTGGTTTAGAATAACACTTTTATGTTTTAGTATATTTCCGGTCAATTAATTTTATTATTATTATTAACAATTAATTATCATAACTCAAAAAACGTCCTTTAATGTACAAGACATTTTAAAAAAACTGTATTATTTGTCGTTAAAAGAGAAACATATATTTTGTGTCTTGTAAGTTCTTTGTAAAGTTAACATCTTTAAAGATATTCAACTTTAAAAATATCAAACATTTTGAAAATATACAAAATAAAGTTTTTGTTTTTAATAAACTTGCGTAACTTAACATTAAAGTATGTATATCAAACTCACAGTAATATCTTAGCTATTTCTAAAGTTATAATGTTTTTTGTAAAAAAAAAAAAAAAAAAAAAAAAAAAAAGATTAGCGGCTAAACGAAGAGAAATTAAAAAGTATTTCACGGAATAATGTTTGTTCCTTTTGTCGTGTAGAATCCGCATATGTATAATATAGTAAAGATTTTTGTGACACTCTATATATATATATAGTAATAATTTGTTTATGGAATAGACTTAACAATAAAAAATATATAAAATTTGATAAATATTGGATAGTCATGTCATTTGATTGTCCGAGGAAGTTCTTAGAGACATTTCTTTATAATATAACAGAAAACATTATTAATTTTCTTCTAAAAGTAGCTTCAAGTATTATTATAATTATACAGGGTGTTTCAGACCACTGGACACTATCTGTAGCGCTTAAACGAAACCAGATAAAAATTTCCTTCCAATTAGAACCTGGAAGGAAAATTATTATTAAATCCTTCAATAAAAGGAAATTTTTATCTGGTTTCATTTAAGCGCTACAGATAGTGTCCATGTGGTCTGAAACACCCGGTATAATACAAGATACATAAATTGACATTTACATTTCTAATGTAAATACGGTGTGTTATTAGTGATATTCCATGTCAAAGGAAAAATAACGTAACAAGGAATATGTAAAGTGAATTTCTGTGAAGGGAAGAAAAGGAAAAGAAGTTGAAACAATAGAATGGATAAAGGAAAAATACAGGCTAATAAAATACTATTATTATGGTCAAAGGATTGTATGGAACTAGAAAAAAAGAATTAATATGTTTTATTTATTTTTAAAACACTGTAAAAGAAATTTTATCTAACAAAAAGACATGTTAAGTATCAGTAAATAATATATTCTGTCATAAACCATATCACAGGGTGAGTGAACTATTTTAAAAATAGTTTAAACGTTATCCTCAAAAGATATTACAGCATTGAACCTTGAAGCCTAATTAAAATTATACATTCTCAGTAAGCTATTATCATTACTTTGTGTGTTAACTCTTAACTCAATCAATTGTCATTTTCTTGTTTGTAATTGTTAGTTATTAATATTAAATCATTTTGTTACATTTGTACTAATATCTTCTATTGTAGGTGTAATGTAAGCTCTAAATAAATTCTGTTTTCTGTGTAATGCGAGTTAGCCAGTGATTAATTGAACAGTTTTTGTTCGGTCACAACAACATTAAAACTGATTTAGTGACATACAGTGGATTACAATAAATAATCTTACTTGCACATTAATGAATGAGGAATGCAATAGGAGATTTAGACTGATTAGCCATAATTAAAAACAAAAAACATTTTCAATCGTAAAATAAAATTACAATTGGATTTATCTAAGGTTAATTATCTTGAAATTTTATATAATAACAATGAGTTGATATTGTATCTACTTTATTTATAGCTACCTTAGTAGGTTTATTAACATACTTTCTGTCAACAATTCTTAATCATCCACGATATTAAATTTTGACAGTTTATGATCTAGATCTTCAGATTCTAGGAAGAATTTGTTAATCCTATAAATAGTTTTTCATAAATATAAAATTTCATAAATTTGTTTAAAACATAAAATACAATTTTCAATGATTTATTCAAATTTATTTTATAAAACTTTTTTTTTAATTTAGGAATTTATACATGGACAAGAATACTTAAACACTACAGAAAATAAAATGCCTAATAGATAAAAACAATCAATGGTGTACAATCACACATCTTTCCAATTTGTTACTTAAAACTTTCTAGGACAATAAATTTAATGTTTTCCTACTTTAAACCTAATTTAATGATGTTCATTAAGTTTTATGAGCCTCTGGCTTGTCTAGTGGTTAGCACTCTGGCTTTACGAGTGAGAGGTTCCTGGTTCAATCGCTGTGGGGGCTTTACGGAGTTGACTTACCTTCATGAGGAAAATAATTGAAAAGTTACAATTAATAGCTTCTCTGGTTTCCAAGGCTACAACAACAGTGACAGGAATTTCGATATGCTAACACATTTGACATTACTAGACTGAAAGCCATATAGCAAGCCTAGGTCTTTCATGTGCTGTTGTATTTTCTACTATGCTGTTCATGTTAAACTATTTAAGTATATGCAAGTCATATTAAAACTTGCTCGAATAAAGATGATTATTGTAAAAAAATTCTTGCTAAAAAAGGAAAATTTTAACTTTGCGTTGAATAAAATTCTATAATATAATTGTGCCTAGCGTAAAGAATAAGTTATTTTATTTTTATTATTATTTTCAGATACTCGTAGTTTTTATGTTAAGGTTAGTTTCACTTATTTTGTATGGTGCCAATGTCTCTGTTTAATATTACAGAATATGCATGTTTATCTAATTTTAGATAAAAAAAATCAGTCGGTTACTGCTTTTGTTTATTTGTATAGTAATGTATTACTTTTCATTTGAGTTAATCTCTAGGAAGATAATTTGATTTTATAACATACCTCCATAAGCGCAATGTTCATGCTTCCAAACGATATTAAACAATATTACAATGATTAAAACAGTACATTGTACACTTAAAATTATTCTAAAGATATTTTATTTGATGAGCCTTAACAAATTTAGTAACTTAATTTTGAGCTAATGTTTACATCATTACTTAAATTCAATATGGAGTTATTTAATTAAGATTGTGATGGTCGATGGTCACTCTAAACAGGGGTAGAACTCGGAGTAATTCCTTTTGTTTAAAAATGTTCATTATCCACTTTTATACTTTTAGTATTGTATATTTATAATTAGTATAGTTTGTAAGTAGGATAATTCTTTTTTTTTTTTTTGCACAGGTGTTTGCTGCCCTTTGAACCAGAAAATGTTACCTTCAGCAGTTTAGAAAGTTATCAATTCAACTTATCTTACCCTTGGGATAGTTTGAGCAAGAACTTTTCAAGATGTCTGACGTTTGATGCTAACTTTACGGATAGTTATTACAACCAAAGTATTGTACCAGATGAAACATTACAATGTAACCAATGGGTTTATGATAGGACGAAGTACGAAAGTTCGACAGTTATAGAGGTATTATAAATAAACCATGTCGTGTTTGTTTAGCAGATTTACTGCTAAATAAATGGTGTAAAAACTTTGCACAAACTTTCTCACTCTCCCATCCTCAAAACCAACCAAAACTAATTATCATTAAAAATGTAATTTTGGTAGTTGTCAATCAAAAATGAAAATGAATCATGTATGCTGTCTTTGAATCAAATGTTTCTTAGATAAGGATCCAATATTTATTCCTTTGCTTGTGCCATAAACACATCCGCAGAAGTGTATTAAAATCTTAATTAAAATGTCTTCATTAAAATTAAATGTCTTTGATGAAAATTAAGCTTTTAATGATGCTGGGTCATGGTCTATTTTTGTTTTTATCAATTATTCCTGAATCTTTTTTTTCTTCTTCTTTTTTTTTCTTTCTTTTTTCTTTCTTTTCCTTTTTTTCTTTCTCACGATTTTGCTCACATTAGTTTGAGTTATTAATATTCACATTTCATTTAAATTGAATGAAATCTATAGGCTAATTTTGATAAATTATATTTTTATAACAGCACCATGATTAATGTGTAGTTTTTTATCGATAAGTTATAAACAAGAAGTTTTATAGAGATGGCAACCAATATATTTGTTTGGTCCTTAGAAGCTACACTTGAAGAAAATTTGAACAAAATCATTAGAGTGGTTTGTGAGAAATTACTTATTTTATAACAGGACCATTGCCAATTTTTTGTTTATTACCAATAACTCTGAAACTGGTAACTTTGTAAAGATGGCAACCATTATGTTTTATTTAGGTCCTTAGAGGCAACACTTAAGGAAAATTTGGTCAATATCATTAAAGTCAATTTTGTGTTAATTTCTTATGATAGCTATCCTTAAAGATTGTGTTATCAGAAATTTAAAAAAAAACCCTCGAGATATGACCAAAATATGCCAACATACCATATCTTGTTCTTTTCCGACCCCATAGCTATTAGAATATTCGAGGATTGGAGACATTTTATTTTCTTTTAAGTTGGCGGTATACCATAATATGCCTAGTTAATTTTTATATTGGAGAAAGATGGCAATTTTTTTTCCATAAAACCTTTATCCCTCAATGCAGGATTATATTAAAAAATTTTGTTGCCCCACAAAATACCCATATGAGGATATCACTTCCATTTGATAGCAGTGAATTTACCTTTTATGCCACAAAATAATTTTTGTACACCAGAAAACATTTGTATGATTTCAATTTTCTATACAGTTTAAAAATTATTTAACTATAACTTTTTTGACGCCTAGTATTTTTAAATATATAATGGAATAACATAAATAATACTGTACCTCAATATTAAGAGAGGATATTAGTGTAGCATAATAAATATCTTATAAGAATCAGGTATCTAAATCAAGTGTAGTACTTTGTATAAGACAGGATATTAGTGTAGCATAATAAATATCTTATAAGAATCAGGTATCTAAATCAAGTGTAGGACTTTGTATAAGACAGGATATTAGTGTAGCATAATAAATATCTTATAAGAATCAGGTATCTAAATCAAGTGTAGGACTTTGTATTTTTCAGTGGGATTTAGTCTGTGACAAGGCATGGTTCAAAGCTACAGCAGATGCTGTCTTCATGATTGGCGTTATGTTGGGCTCTATTATATTTGGTGATCTGTCTGACAGGTAACAATTAATTCTTTATTCTTTGTAATAAAAAAATTAAAAAATTGTACACATGGTTCAGATTTAAAAATACTTGACATCTGTCTGCCTATAGTTAACATTACTAGACAAATAATCTGTATTTTATAATTTTCAATACTTTTAAAGGATATTGTAAAAATTGTTTCATTTCTAATTACTGTATTACTGATGGGACCATTTGTCTGTGCGTGCGGCTCTGACGCTACTAGCCGTTCTGTAAAAGTAGGGCTCGCTCACCCAACTATGTTTGTCTACCTTTCGTGAGACATAATTACAGTTTACAATATTTGTAGTGCATATAGAAACATGATATTTACAAACAACTCGAAGCTACATTGAAGACAGGTGAATAATTCACTTTGTGTACCGCGTGGGACCACATGTGTTTGGAAATGAGCGATAACCACTACCCTCTTCCCTGCCGCGCCATAGCAAGCCGCGCGCATAGACAAATGGACCCATCAATACTGTAGTCGTAGTGTAGAGGATCCATCCCAAGTTAGTTGATTTGTTTTCAAGACACTGATGTTTTTCAAGACTTGTTTTCAGACATTAAGCAGTGAATGTATATTGATGTGTGTGTTTATAATTAAGATGTTCGTCATATGTGAAATACTGTCTGTGGCACGATTCTTAAATGCAAGGCAAATTAAACAGGTTCAAATTCACTGTAAAATTTGTAACGTTTAAAGAAAACATGAAATGAGCGACTCATTGCTAAGGAGATGGGTGCAATTTTTAATGAACTACAATGAATAGATGAATAGAACAACATAAAATGAAATGTAAGGACAGTGCATTGGCCTTCTTGAGCTGTGTAGACACTAGGGATGAGACTCTGAGTGGGTGTCATACAAAACAGCTGAATCAAAGTGGAAGGAGGCGTCATCTGTATCAAAATCAAAATTGAAGCAAATATTTTCTACTCTGAAGATCATGTAGTTTTTAGAACAGACAAGAAATATGTTGGTGGACATTTTATCTCAAAGTATTACAATCACCCAGTTATCTATAATCCTTAAGAAATTGCATTGTTTGGTCCTGATTACATGATCTGGTTTAGTTATTTGAGGCATTAAATTGATTAATGAAAATGCCCACCTACACATTGACATTGTGATACATCTTTTTACTATCTTTTACTGGTAATAGTACCATCATTTCCCTTTATAGCCCAGACCTTGCACAAGTGATTTTCATGTGTTCCAACCTCTGAACTCCACCCTGGCTGGTCTGCAGTTCTAAGAAGATAACAAAGTCAATCCTGCTGTTATAATGACTAATGGTTTGCATCCCAGGCAGCATCTTCCTACTTTAAAGGGATGCAACACCTAATGTACCCTGCTATGACAAGTTCCTCAACAATATTGAAACTAAGTCGAAAATTAGTGTAAGGTGGGTGCATATTTGTGTATATCAAATAGCAATAAAAATGATTAGTAAGTATATATTTTTCTCTTAATGCCCTATCGAAACTTATTTTATAAATATCCCTCGTATATCAAGTGATTGTTCTAATTGACTCTCGGTTAGATTGGCTTTTGGGTTGGCTGTGTTATAACTGTTTAGATAAAGTTATTGCTGATAAAAACAGCTGATTGAAAAGTAACAAGTATAAATATTGTTTAAGTATTAACACATGTAAAACATTGTTAATGGATTTTGAAGTTGGTTCTCCATTTGTCTTTAACACTTCATTGCTAAGAAAAATATAAAATCATCTGATATTTTGAAACTTATCTTTTGGTATGTGTGAAGCAAGTTGTTTTATGGTAATTTCTGCTATTTAGGTGATAGTAATTTTTATGGTGTGGTACTGCTCCATACGCTCCTATTCATATCTATTCCTGGCCCTGAAAGTGGAAAATAATTTTTCAAAAGTCTAAAACTATCTTATACATTATACTACTTTAATCACATTGTCTATTTACAATATATTTACAACCCCTCCCATCATCCTTTTAAGTTTAATGTTACACATTTTAATGATATTTGTCAAAACACTCCACGGCACATAGTCCTGGTTTGTCAAGACATGTAGTGTACAAAAAAGTTCTATATTTAATTTTTTTGCCATTTTGGTAACACTCTCTTACATTTCTTCCTTCTCCTGTCATTTTTTGAATCACACTCTTCTGTTTTGGAAAGGGAATGTGACGTACTTCTTCGTACAAGTGGAAGACTACATGTTGGCTGAGCTGATGAAGATAAGAGTGCTTCTATGATTTGATGATGCAACTCATAAAGTAGCATCTTATTTTTATTTGTCATGCTCATATTGTAAAGTAAATAAGAGTTGATCACCAAAATTTTTAGGTTATGAACAAATATATTTTTACACTATCTCACATGGGTAGTAACCGCAACTTATCAGATATGTCCACACCTTTTATGAAAGCATTATATTTTAATATAGAAAGAGGTTTTTGAGAGACCTTTTTAGTACTGTGATTTACAAACGTCTCCATTTCGGTTTCATGTTCGTTTGAAATTTACAATATGCTGATCTTATCCCTCTACTTTCCAACCATAATGTCTTCAGAACATTGAGCTACAGTTTCACCCTTGCTAGCTTTGCACTTTTTACAAGGTCAGGGTTGTGTTTCTATGTTCCCTAGAAAATGTGCCTTTTGTAGGTAAGACGTACACGGTTGTAAAAATTATCCATGTAAATTGCATGGCCTCAATTTAGTTTACCTTGAAAGAGATAAAGCATGCCCTTTTCCGCCTACGTCATCAAGTACTCCACAATAAATCATAAATTTTACAATTAGGCCATGGGGTTGTGTCAAATATCAAATTTGATACCATATTTATGACGTTTTGTTTTTGATGTATTGTCTAAAGAGCAAGCGTCCCCTCCAAAACAACATTCATTCATCTAATGAAAGTTCCCGGGTCGGATAATAAACATAACTCATTTATTATTGTAATAAGTAATACAGGGCCTGACTTTCTCAAGCTGATCAATTGTCTGTGATCTGTAGTTTCAATATTTTTGGTAATGTGGATGCATTTTAGAATGATTGAAAAATGGTCTCAGCTCATATATTCCTTCCCAAATATTGGTAAGTTGTATATTCTACTTAAAATAAGAGACATAAGAAGATAAGCTTAAAATTCTACATTCCATATTTTAACAATTTATAAAAGTGTGTAATTCTGGTGATCAGGATCTACATAATAAATACAGATGCTGCTAATATGTGATTACTGAAAAATAATTCAAATTTGCATACATTTTGTTACTTTAATTTAACAGCCTAAATTATGGAAAGCTTTACCAAACAACTCCTGAGGTAATTACAAATTTCTAAATTCAAAATTGAAATGAGAATTTTCCCTCCGGGCACCAAACTGTATGAGACTGATGAATTCTTTTATATAATGTAGTGCAGTGTGTTACTTATAACTTTAGTCTAATTTACACTTGTTTGACCATTTCTGTATTTATTTGAAGATGTTCATGCAAATGTGTTCTTGATAAACCTCTATCTGGCTTTATTTGTAGAAGATGTTTACTTTACCCATGTTGACAGATATGGACGAAGACCAATTTTCTTCATATCCCTGGTCATTCAAGTGATTGCTGGAGTCCTAGCTGGAGTTACTCCAGATTATTACAGTTTTACTTTCTTTAGAATGATTGTGGGAGCAACTACTTCAGGAGTATTTTTAGTGGCTTATGTCATTGGTAAGTTGAACGTAAAGTAGATATGCTTTTTACGTGTTCAACTTTGATGATGTTCTTGGAAAATTATTCCTTGAGCTAACAATAATAGCATATTATTCTAAGGATGTATTATCAGATAAGCATGACAGTTATAATTATTATTATATACTATGGCTGTCATGTTCCATCACTGGTACGCATAACAAAATTTAGAGTATTAAAATTGTTTTTACAATCATAACTGGCAGACATCAGCACATCTTTTTTAAAGAATGATATAAAATATAACTTCAAAGTTAATAACGAATATGAAAACAGTTGTTGAGTAAAATCATGTGGTGGTTTAGTTATAAGATAAAATATCAATCTCATAAGACAAAACTTGAGATTTTATTACTTGATTTTATAAACTTTGTAGTTGATCTTACTTATTATATATATATATATATATTAAGCTACAAACAATAGTCTTTTATATAAAAATAACATTATGAAATTTAACTTAATGGAGCTGTTTAAATTATTTTAAATTTGCAATAATTTCTGTATGGTAGAAGAAGTTATGGAAGAAACTAAAAATTTCTTATGGCTCTAAAAATTTAGATTATTGTATAATTTTGAAAAATATAATATTACTCAACTAAAATTCAGTTAATTTGTTTTAAATAGGCGAAATTAAATACAGTGTAGTTTTATGAAAAATACAAAAATTATCCAAAGAATTAACATCCAAAGAAAACAAGCATAACAAATACGAGTTTATTTCCAAATTAAATAAGAGTAAGCATAAGAGTTTATACACATTTTGGAGATAGCCGTGGCAGAGGTTATGGTGAGGGAGCTACACAGTTGCTCAGTGCTTAACTCTGGCGCCTACTCCTCGGCAGACCACTTAGCAGGATCGGATGTTGAAAAAATAGCTCTCGTATTTACATTTATACAGTACATAAACAGTCCAACATGTACAGTTTATTAGTTCTTTGCTTTAAATAAACTCATCAAGAATTATGAATTTATAAGCATGATGTCAGTGGCCATGTTATCAAATATTAATTACCTAAATAATAACAAAATACAGATACTCCATAAGTATCTGGACCATATATCTAGGGAGTACAAATCTCTTGTAAAATGTTGACTATTACTTTCACAAACTGTGATTACACATTATCATAATTTGTTTTTAATTTAGCACTTGAAATGGTTGGACCTAAGAAACGAATGTTTGCTGGTGTAGCAATGCAATATTTCTTTACTACGGGATTTCTTCTAACGGCAGCTTTTGCATACTTCATCCATGACTGGAGGACTCTCCAGATTGCTTTAACACTACCTGGAGTATTGTTCTTTTCTTATTATTGGTAAGTATACAGAATTTACTTAGAAGTTTGTAATTGTTTAGTTAGATATTTTACATAATTTCTGAATAAAATAATACATGGTGAGTATGGATCAACTTTTGTTATGGATGGATTATAATTACATAGTAGAAATTAAGAAGCACACATAAGTCTAGAAGGTTAAGCCTATGTTAGGAAATAAGACTAGTTAGTCTAATGGTGAGAAACCTAAAGCTAGAAAGTCCTGGGTAGCCAAAATTAAAACACATATACGTGATCAAGAATTGCTCATATACAACCATAGACAATAGATATCAAATACTGTGTTATTACAAGAAACAGCAAACATCAAATGATAATGTAGGGTAATATTGTGGAGAAACCTATAACAGGACTTTAGAGTAAGGAATATGTTCTTTCTTAATACAGTATCAGCATGATTTTCCTGGCTGCCAGAGTTTTCCATCACTTTAATTTTAATTTGAAAGTTATTTTTTTAGATTTTTTTTTGTTTTTAAATTATATATGAAACCATATCTTATCTAGTGTTACAATATGGTCCAATAAAACACCATATTCTGTGTTGCAAAGCTCAAGAAAGGTTAATGCCACATTTGTTGTTTCTTGTAGGTATTTCCGAAAACAGTTTATGCATCCATTGTACACAAAACTTGTAGTAACCTAACTACTGAGTGATTACTTCATAAAGAAAAGTGCGAGAGATTTGAAAAAAAAATTGCAAAAACCTCTGAAATGGTAAATTGGTGGTTCCCTCGAACTTTAGCATTAATCTTTTCAACCAGTTTATAACTCATTATAGTCGGGCACTACTTTTCTTCCTCAATGTGCACATTTTCTACCTTATTATTCCAGTCAGGATGGCATTGTCATCCTCATACTATCCTCACTAAATACATTTTCACCATAAACTTTACAAATTTAATGATGAATATTAGCTTTATATTTTTCTTACCTCATACCCTGTAGGATTCTTAATTGTACTACAACTAATAGAAATAGACAAACTTTTCTATCACTGTAGAATGTGTACTGTTGTGAGGTGACTAAAATTGTAGTGAGGGGGCAATGGAGAGAGGAAAGAGAAGGGAAGGTAGTCCACTGTTGCCATGGTAATATTTGTAGTAGGCACATTCAAAATTTCAATAAATTATTATTAATAAACATATTTCCGATAAATGAAAGGAGCTGCTTCCACTTGTCTATTCTTTTGTCAATGTCGGTTTAGTGCTGTATACTGAATAGTGAAATTTTACTACTAAGTGAGAGGCATGCATTCTGTTTACTTTATTGTGATCGGGTTCTATTGTTTTTATTTCATGTAGTTTTGTTTCTATGATTTAAAAATGGAATCCGAAAGATTGCAATGTAAAATTATACAGAGTGAAGCGAGAGAACTATAGTTAGGTGTGTTATTGAAAAATGTGATGAAGAGTTGAGAAGTGGAAAAGTAAAACATCCCTTGAGTCAATTTAATTTACAGGTAAAATATTATATGGGTTTGTCCATAAAAACTATATCAACCATTGAAAAAAAAATCTAAGTAAGTGGGTAAGGTAGATTTTTAAAGATGGTAGATTCCAGTTAAAAAAAGGAAATGGATTAGAAAAACTTTGAAAAATGAGTGATCATAAATATTATTCAATATTTGAATGAAAATTCTTTAATAGCATTTGATAATGCTCCCTAACATTCATACAAGAAAAGAATGCTCTAAGTAAGTACCGGTACTCATCAAAAGCTGCAGTGATGGACTGGTTATTGAAGAATAACATTCACTTTCAACCAGACATGTGTAAGACTGAACTAATTGAACAAATAAACAAACATAAATTGAACATAAACCTGTGGAAAAGGTGTTTTTAAAGTGGATCAGATTTTTAAAGAAAACGACATGATGTTTTGTCGTCTATCACCATTGAATTGATCTCAATCCATTGAATTGGCTTGGTCGAAAGCAAAACGATTGGTGAGAGAAAAATATTACAGGGGACATATATGTGACAAAACTAACAGAAACTGTACAACTTGAAAAATTCTTTGCCCTTTTAAATGATGTATCCGACGAGAGATGTTCTGTACAGAATTTAGTCAAACACTGAGAATTAATTCGTAACTTTTGTGACACCGAACTTTTTTCGGACAGTTAATATTGTGTGACCAGGAAAGCGAAACCCAATAACTTTGACATTCCTTTCATTACACTTCTCATCAGCGCACAAGAGCACGGGTTTACACAATAATACAAAAATGCTTCACAACAATCTAGGCACCTACCAAGTCACATGCTATACACATAAGAAGTTACTTTCCAAATAAGCCTTTTATTTTATTAGGATTTATGTCTGATATAATGCATAATATGTACATGTTATTTTTATGTTAAATATTTATTTGTTGGTAATTGTTAATGTCAGGTTTGTACCAGAGTCAGCTCGATGGTTAATATCAAAAGGAAGGAAAGAAGAAGCCAAAAAGATTATACTGACTGCTGCTAAAGAGAATAAAGTAGATATTCCTCATGATATACTTGATAATCTTCTGTCTCCTGTAGAGGAAGAGAAGAAAATTGAATCTGAGGAAAAACCATCTATTATTGATCTCTTCCGTTATTCTAATCTTAGGAAAAAATCTCTGGTGATATTTTTCCTATGGTAAGTATAGTTAATCTAAATAAATGAAGTTAAAGGTTAGAGTTTAATACGGTACATAGCCTATTAGATTAGATTTTGAATGGATTGGAGACACAGGATCACATTGGAAAGTGGTCCTTGGTTAGTACCTAATAGTACACAAGTAAGAAAACACACACAAAAATACTAAAGTTCTGAAATATTTCGTAAACACTGTTCACTTTCTCAATCAGTAGAGTATAAAAAGAAGACTGAATTGTTTTAATCTGGGATGGACCTGTACCGTGTGTTGAACCCAATATTTTAAATTTTTTATAAAGCCTGTTGGGAAAGGGAAAAGGATAAAGGATGATTCATCTAAGATTAAGATTAGGGGGTTCTCTAGATTTTGTGACCCATTGATGAGACTGTTCCCATCTTCGTAGTTCGAGGGGTTACATTCTGAAGGGAGTTATTTTATGATTTTTTTCGTGAAGCATTCATCAAAAGTGACTACGTTGTGGATTGCTGCATGTTGTGCAGTTAGTTTCTCCATGATTTTCACGTCATGTCTGTGGCCATTCAAGTATTTTTTTTTTTTTTTTAAACTCTACTGAAAACAGGAAGTAAGGAGATAGGTCTGTAATTGTTAATATCTTTATTATCACCCTTTTTAAATAATTAAATCAATAGGATTAGGTATTTTTTCACAATCTATGCATTTTGATATAATTTAATGTAGTTTTATTTTAATTATTGCAAAACTATGGGAAAATTGTTCCATTTTGAAACGTTAAAAAAAAAAATTTCTGGTTAAATGAACTTGTCTAAGAAAATTTTAAAAATAGTTGTGTACCAAATTCTATCAAGATCTGATAAAAGTTGCAACTGCTGCAATGGTAATGTATTTATTATAAACAACTTTAAGGATTAGGCTTTATGTTAAGGCTACTGCAAAAGCACTCTTCTTGTGAAAAATCAACAACGTAGGTTAATGTGGAATCCTTACTCTTATTTTTATATGATTCTAGTTTACTTGGAATCCTTTTCATTTGACAATTACATATACTACCTTTTGAATTAAAGGTACACAACACAAGGACTAAAATGATTCATACATTCACTTGCAATCTTACCTTGTTCTTTTCTAAAATGTAAAGATAAACTGATGTGATAGGTGTGAATTTGTCCATTAACATTAAAAATTAATATTTGTGGAAAAGAATAATTATACACATAACGTTTGTAGAAAATATAAAACAATAATAGATATAATTAAAAACTCTTTTACTTATTTCACCTGATGAGTTGCCATTGGAAGTAGGGTCATAAGAATTAGTAATATATATTAGTTGTAGTGAAACAGTCTTGCACCCCAAGAGTGGGAAAAACCCAGATAGAATAAAAATATAAAATTACAACAATACAAATATTTCAGGTTTGTAAATAGTGGAACATATTATGGCCTCTCTTGGAATACTTCTAACCTCGGAGGAGGCAATGACTATGTCAACTTCTTAATCTCCGGAGCAGTTGAAATCCCAGCGTATACTTTCCTTCTCTTAACTCTCAATAGATGGGGTCGTAAAGCTATTCTGTGTGGCTGTATGTTGGTTGCAGGCATTTCTCTAATACTTACGCAGGTTGTTCCTGAAGGTGAGCTTGAAAGATATAATCAAATAATATCTAGCGATAAAATTTAGTTTCTAATTACTATCAGCCACTATATTCTTGTATACCACACATACACTGTGACATATATTATTAGCCTCAAAATGATGCCAAACTACTCCTATTCATACTATCAATATACATTTCATAGTCTTAGGTGTCTGTGTTTCAATCAGAGACATTAGAGTATTTAAAATTTCTTGAAATACACTAACATTGTAGTTAAACAAAACAATTTATTTGAAAATTATATGTAGATATCCAAGTGACAATTTTTTTATTGATTTAGGCAATCAAATGAAAATTCTTGGTATTTTGATCACACAATTTTACACATTCATTTTCATACTTGGAACTACATGCACAAATAATTTGTGAAAGAACATTGCACAAACTTTTTCACACACACTCAATGACAAAAACAAGTAACAAGCAAACAAAAGTTCATTTTAAGAAGTTAAATGTTTCATACCAAGTCACTCACGCCAAAAATCGACACATATTTTTCAGATTTTCTGACCACCTGCTTCCTGTTCCTTGGTGGCATTGCCTATTAAAGTATTGTTTTATACAAATAAATATTATTCGAGAATTCACAACATATTGGGTTAAGATGTTTTGCTAAAATAGATATGATGGGAATATTTTATACAAAATGAAAGGAGACTATTTTGTGCATTTTGTAAGATGTTTAATATTTTCTTACAGACATGTTATGGCTGACGATAACTTTAGCTATGATAGGTAAACTTGCGATCACATCATCATATGGAACTGTTTACATCTTCTCTGCAGAACAGTTCCCTACAGTGATAAGAAATGTTGCGATAGGAGCTAGCTCGACATTTGCTCGATTTGGAGGAATTTTAGCACCATACATTAATATACTGGTATTTATCAATAGTATAAAAAACTTATTATGTATTTTATCTATTTAAGCTGATCATGTGTTCATTTTCTATGGCCTAAAATAATAACCTGGTCTGTATATAATATATTCTGTATAAGATCTTTTGAGGACATGGTAAATTTCATGACATTGGTATTATTTTAAAGAAGAGTTATATGAGGGGGTAGTAGGTAGTATGTTAATATATTATGATAATTATCTGAAGTGACTTACAGTTTATAACAAAATAGTTGACTATTTTGTAACAGGCCTTCAGAACAAATTTTAATGTTCCAATAGATCATTAATGCGATTAATACAGCCGTTTGCAATGCCACCAGTTTCTTATACAAATGTAAAGATAAATTGACATATTAGCGGGAATTTGGTTAGTAACATACAAACCATGGGCGTACCCAGCGAGGGGCAGGGGGGGCAACTGCCCCCCTGGAAGCAAAAAATAAATCTTTATTATACATTTTGTTGCTGGAATTTAATACAATTCTTGAAATAACTATTTTAATAACCAATTGTATATTGAATGACCATGGCTTGCCCCCCCCTAGTTTTGATCCTGGGTACGCCCTTGATACAAACTATCATTAAAAAAAACACAAATTTTAAATTGTCAATATTAACTAATAGTAATTATATATAAATAGAGAAGATGCACTACTTTAAGTTAAATTAGTTTAAAACAACCAAATATGGTAAAGATTTTGTTTTATATAAACTGGAGTTTGTTTCAAAATTGGTCCTTGCATAATCATGTTTAAAAATTAGATTTTAAGTGACTGTAAATTATTAATATTTTAAGCACTGTAACATTATTCCATGAATGTATTCAATGCTACATTATTCTGCTGTTTTCTTTTTATAAAGTGTAAAGGCTAATTTTATAATAATTAACAAACTGTGTAATTTTTTTTGGTAGCTATCAATGTCGTATATAACCAATAAAAATGAACTTCTTCACTATTTCATTTTTTTATCTATCTAATTATGTTCACATTGAATTTTAAGTTTGAATTTTGTTTTAATCCTAATAAGGAAATGAATTTATAGATAATAAAGTAGTAATAATTACCTTTTAATATCTATCTACAGTTTTCTTTGTCAATGCTGATTACTTTTGGCAGTGTCCTTTAATATTGTTGCTGAAAAGTGAAAACATTTAAAATAGAAATCATGTTCCTAAAATATATATCTTGTGTTTTTTATTCATACATATCTTTTTATATATGTGTTAAAATTTCGGTACTCTGTATGGAAAGCATTTTTGATTAAGTGTAAAATTTCCTAGCTGCAACATGAATTACACAACAGAAATTTGTGCCATGAATTTGTCTTAATCGATATCTTACCAAAAACTACCCAAACCCCTAAAGTAAATTTAGCCAGCACTTGATAAAATAATTGAATACAACTTAATTTAGATTATACACTTAAATAAATCACTAGAGAACATAATTCTAAATTGGGAGTCTAACTAGACCAGATTTTATAAAATTTCCAGTTTAGCAATAGTGAGTATTGGGGGATTTTTCCTAGACAAAGGATAAGTCAAACTGTTCATAATTAACAATTGTTACACTAAAAAAGTTAATTAATTATGCTTACTACTAAAACAATCTTATCTCTTTGAACAATCCCAGATTATTTAAAATCTTTCAAAATCCTGATCACACTACAATAACAGATGTACTTTCTCCCTTAGAATATTTCTGGATAACCTATAAAGAAGTTATTCCTCTAATATGGTTGCCATACATTTAAAATTAATGAGAACTTTTAAAACCCTATAGACTTTGTATAAAAGAAAAGAAATTAACTAAAAAAGTATTCAGCAAATACTGTGGTTCATTAATAGGTGGAAGCACATCGCTGTTATGAATTAAAATTAGTATTGATAACTTATTAATTTCATTGCATAGATTTTTATTGATATTAAACTCTAAATCGGTTTTCAAATTGGATTGTTTCAGGCAGAGATTTGGCTACCTTTGCCTTTGATAGTGTTTGGGACCATGGCTTTACTTGGAGGTTCTTTTGCTCTCTTACTTCCAGAAACCCACAACAAGAAGTTACCTGATACGATAGCTGAAGGAGAGAGTTTTGGCATGTAAGTTAATCTGTGATCTAAGATGTATATTGAGTAATATATAAGATAGCATTATACACAATAATACAAAATCTCATTCTGCTTCACTTCATGAAACACAATAAGTTTATTATAAATATACAGATTTTAGTTAAATTTCTTCAAAAGCCAATCTATAGGAATTATTTTTTGAGTTAGTAATTAAAATGATTTTTTAATACTTTAACTGTTTTAATCCATTGTAGGCTTCTAAAACTAATTGATCACCATTTCCTCAAAAGTGTGATTTTGATGCATATTGAAAGTTTGTGTTCTAAACCAATAAGTCAAGTTGTAGGTGAAAGACAGTTTGCTTCACAAGTAAATTAGACCAAATATGAAATTCATTGTTTATGTCTCCAGTTGCAATATAGTTGAAACTAAATATAGTATACCTATATAAACATATACCTGGTATTCCCGTCATGCAACTTGTGTTGTAGTTTACACTACGCGTTTCGAGAACAGGTTCTCATCTTCAGGTGAAATTATTTTACTCACATGTGAGCACGTCAAACAAAAATAAAAAGTACAAGCACACACACATACACACAAAACACAACATAAAATTCTTCTTCAGTCCCATCCATTTTCATTTTCTTGTTTTTATATGGATTTATATTTTTATCTCATTTTCTTGTGTCAATATTTTTATTTTCTATCATAAAATTTTATGTTGTGTTTTGTGTGTATGTGTGTGTGCTTGTACTTTTTATTTTTGTTTGACGTGCTCACATGTGAGTAAAATAATTTCACCTGAAGATGAGAACCTGTTCTCGAAATGCGTAGTGTAAACTACAACAAAAGTTGCATGACGAGAATACCAGGTATATGTATATATGTTTATATAGGTATACTATATTTAGTTTCAAATATGAAATGTTTGATTGTAATTTTAAATTGACATTTTTTTACTCTTGATTTTATCTATAAAAATATAATCTCAGTAGCTCAAAATTTCACCATAACATAAAAAAATACAAAAATTGAATATTTTAAAAACTGACTACCTATTTCTATCAAATTTTTGTAAAAATTAAGACCGATAATCCTGTTCACTGAATTGCAATAAAAGGAAAACCACTGTCTTTTGTTGTAAAACTATGATTTTAATTACTTATAAAGTAGGCTTTGTAGAAGTTTTTGTTGTAAATAAGTTATAAATTAGGTTTTTGACAAGTTTATGACTGAGGAGAGTGAAGGTTCTTATTTAAATATAAATAACCGTGAGATCAACTCGTATCAAATTGTCAATATGAGCAAAGCTAGATTATACTATGGAACATGGTAGCATTTCGCTCTGCCAAGTGCTATGCAAATTTTGATTTAAATATACAGAACTGTGTCCTGTAATGGTCTGAGTATAGGAAGTGAAAACTTGTTTTAGGAATGAAGGCAATATTCCACTCAACTAAGTATAAAAGTGTTTACAATTTGTGTTTGTGTATTTACATAGTTATGAACTATAAGTGAAGTAATGTATAGTGAATGGTTTGAAAATCTGTGTTACAGTTAAAGTTGACTAAATTCAAACGTGTTACTTCATACGTTTTTTAAAAATTTGCCCTCTTTATTAAACTGTAGGTTAGTCAGTTATAAATATCTTGTTTTTGAGTTTGAGCAATTGTTGTTTTGTAGAAAACAATACAGTACTGTTTCGACATATTCAACCGGCTTCATCCAGTTTAGATTTGTCACTTAAAACTTAAATAGTGACTGAACATAATATAAGGCACAATACAATATATAACTGAATTTGAGTCAACATGATTTATCTAGTTGAAGTAGAGCCTTTTAGACCAAATGAATATGTGGTCACATGGAATTCTAATTTTTATTCACACTGATTTCAATTCAATTATATATTGCATTATGTATTATGTTCAGTGTTAGTGTTTAGGTTTTAAGTGACAAGTCTACTACTAATGAAGCTGTCTGTGTTTGGCGAAATAGAGCTATTTAAACTAGGACTATACTAGAATTATATAGTCTCAAAAAGAAGCTATTTATAACTTCATATCTTCTATAAAAGTTGAATAATTATAGCCTAAACACCACTACTATTATATTCTTAAATATATCTAAGAGCAGCAAGTATTCAAATTTATAACAAGATCCAATTTCAACATTGTTGTCATATATATTAGATATTTTATGTTACAAATCATCTAGCTTATGAGAGTTACCATTACAACTGAAAGAAACATATACTGGGGAGCAAACCTACTACAGTGTTATATTTCATACTTACAAATGAAATAAAATGACAACAAAAATTCATTACAAACATTTGATTGATATTCTAATGATTACATCATAATCTTTAGTTGTTTACATTCTCTAGCCTTTATAACTTCAGTTGCGCAAAATCTATGCAAATTCGAACAACTGAAAATGATGAAAAAACATCATTTTGTTACAAATTTAGTGTTTTTTTGTGGTAATAGGTATGTTTCTTTCATTTGTGATTGAATTTTCCACAAGCTTTAATCATTTCAATTTAATTTTACATTTGGTTATGTCTTTTCTTGCAGAAGATCTCATGTTGTAGAAGAAAATGTAAATGGTGATTTACACACAATTGCAACCAAAGCAGCATAAGTTAAGCAGTTATTTTGTAAATGTGTTAACACTTTGTGCGCTGTTGTATGTACGCCGGCAGCTATCATAGAAATATTGCTGGTGGCGTACAGGATACGACACTCTATTAATATCTATCATTTTCTTTAGTATATATATATATATTTTTTTTTTCAATATATCAGTAAACAGTCATTTTCTTTATCTCTTTAGGAGCAACATATAGTTTATACAATTTTATTTTATCCTTGAATCACCTCTGTGTGTTATCTCCCTCCTTTATACCGCATAACTAACTATGCGCTAACATAATTTTTTTTTTTACATACATAAGCAGTATGTAGTTTTATTTTTACTATCCGTTTTTATGTTTTATAGTAGTAAATTTTATCAATATATTTAGTACAGACATAGATTTTTCATTTATAAAATTTGGACTAATTAAAAAAAAAAAAAAAATCAAAATAACACATTATAAAGAGTTGGAAAAATTAAACTTGAGCTAAAAATGACCATCAATTTTTTTTAATGATAATATAGATAACAACTTCTAATGTAGTAAAATTAAAACAGAGTTATCTTATCCAGTTACTTAGTAACAATTCTGGGAAAATTACAAAAATAAGTGAATTGCTCGATATGCTCAATGCCATTTTCACGTGTGGCCCAAAGTGTTAATCTGAACATTTATAGAATAGTTGTGAAGCTTTATAAAAATATTAATATTTATAATGTTTTTTATACAATTTTGTATATTTAGTGATTAATGTATATAATTTAATTTAAGCCTACTTTTGTAAAATTACAATCATATCGTAAAGTTGGTTGTTTTACAACTTAATGCTTTTATAGTCAGTTTAACTATACATTTTTTAATTTATTTATACAGCCTATTTATTATTTTTTTCATAATGTTTAAAGTTAAACTTTACTAGATGTATAAGTTTAGACGATTTTTTTTTAAACAGAAATAATATTTTAATATGAAAAACTGAATTATACAAAGTGCTACATAAACATTTACTAGAAGGTCTAGAGTGTACATATAAAATGGTGGTATCATGTTACTTACTTTTTGTGTATCATGATGTATAATATCAAATTTGGGATTGCAGGTTTAAGTGGATAATGGATATCCTAATTAAACTTGATCCTGTTAGTTACATTGGCTTTCACTTAATCCCATAACTTTCCACACTCATTTGTCTCTCTTTCCCCATAATCTCTCACATCATTCTTGGACTTCCGGGCATTCTTTTACCTGTTCATTACAATCCAGGACTTTCCTATCCACAGTTTGTGTATTCTTCTTCAGTCCCATCCATTTTCATTTTCTTGTTTTTATATGGATTTATATTTTTATCTCATTTTCTTGTGTCAATATTTTTATTTTCTATCATATAATTTTACATTAAAAATGTTCAAATGACATCTATTAACAAAAACCTTTAACCTACTATTTATAAACTTTTACATCTACCATGTCTGACATCTATATAAGAGAACATTCTTTATACTCATTGGCACTATAGGTTGATACGACTTCATACTTATATTGAGGAGAACCAATGAACTCCAGAATCATCTAGCAATATGTCTCCATTTCCGACGTCCCAATATCCCAGCATCTCTCTTCACTCTCACCATCCACCCATTGCCTCCTAGGTCTATTTCTTCTCTTTTTCCAATCATACATGTTTCTAGAATTCTTCTTTTTGCAATACTAATTCTGTTTCCAGTATGGTTCTCATCGTTGTTATTCTACCAATTTGTATAACACCATAAATTTGTAATCTTCTGTCAAATACTTTCATTTTTTGTATATCTCCAGCTAGACATCAACTCTCTATCCCATTTGTAATCACAGACCTTATGAGAATTTTATATAAGTTGAGTTTAGTTCTTCTGAAGAAAAAGTACAAACAATCCCAGATTTACAAAATTGGCTCTGCTGCCATAAGCTTGGATTACCTTGAATAGAGATACTCTTTTACTAGTGGACATAGAATAATCATATATTATATATATAATTTATTACAAGCCACATTTTACTTCCATCACTTAATATATTTTATGTACTCCAGTTCTTATAAAGTTGTACAAATACAGAATTTGTTTCCCTTATTCTGCTCTCTACAGCATAATCTGGTTTTAAAGATATTTGATTTCTTGCTAGTATTCATCAAATTCAATGGCAGTGATCAAGACAGACAGGCACACAATCATTTTGGTAATTCAATTATTGATAGTTGTCCAAATGAATGTTACTCTAGCCTCCGGTTTCTCTCTATCCAAATTAGCATTGTTACAGTTGACCTATTACTAAAGGTTCTTCGCTGTCAAGGACTAGGTTTGCCATTTTTTTCCATTTACTTATTAACATAAATTGCACTTATAATCTAACATAAATACACATTTGTTCATACTATGAAGATTTGCCACACCATTTTATCTAGGCTCTATTGACACCCTGAAGTTAGTCAAACTCTTCTGATTATTGTGTAATAATTTAAAAAAATGGGTGTGAAGTTACTTTTAATGTTGTTAATTTATTAATTTGCTCGACTATAGGGCGCCAGGTTTGCTTTAGCATACCAATTTAGAAAAAAGTGAATTTAATTATTTATAAAATCTCTGGGGTCGCAAGCTCTTTTTACAGTGTACTCACAGTGATTCTGGGTTTCAAAAATGAAAACACTTGTCTCTGAAATATTACATAAAAATTTATTAAACATAAAACACATTAGATTCATGTAACAGAAATAAAAAAAATTTTATATAAGACATCTTACATCCTATCAATATTACTATCATTTGAAAAAGAATCTAATCAAATTATATTAATAACTTTAAGTTATTTAGTTGCAACTCCAAAAAATAATAAAAAAGGATTTTACTTTACTTCTCATAGCAAATATTTTAATTATAAAAAATATAATTTTTTACTGAAATTGAGAATTAGTTTTATTAATAAAACAAATAACTTTATTTGATCATATTACTTTACTTAAAGACTCCACAACAAAAACATTGAATCTTATTAATGAAATACATAATTTTATGATATCAAATATATATCTTGAAAGCATATAAAAAAGTCTAAATTGTTCAAAGTACATATATATGGTTAAATAATGAAAGTCTAAACGTGTTATACCAAATCACGTTATGTTCTTTATTAAAAAAAAACTTTTCCTCGAAGGATGATTCGTGTCTTTCCATGTGACTGCGTGCTAATTATAGAGAGGCTTTGTCCACTATCAACGAATTGTCTTTTGTTCATCGCTCACGAGATTTATTTTGTTGTACATGTATTACAACCAATTATTAATGTCTTATGCTAACTTTAATTGTTCCATATATCTTATAGAAGAGTTCTTTGTCGAGAATTCGAAAATCACGTGGCAGCGATTACACAACATAACTAAAAATTGCAAGTTATTACGCTTTTTCATTTAAAAGTTTATTTATTGAAAACAATATTGTCTTAGCACTTTTAAAATTGTTAATACACCATGTCTTTTACCAATTTAAAACTTCTGAACACATTTTTTAATGTTCGAACAGACACTCGGAGAACTGCCATTTATAGGTCTTAGAGCAACTAGCCCCAAATGATGACTGACCTAAGCACGAGATTTTTCTCTCTTCCGCAAGAGAGCTGTTCCGGTAAACGTTACCAAAGTTCAACATACTCCCCACATAACACAAAATTTACATATTATATTTATAAAAAACAAATTATACTAAAATTGACATTATTACATATTTGGTTTTCTTGAAAATCTATTTTTCTTTTATTTATGAAGTTATTGAATAAATTTATGATTTGAACAGCCTGTTTTCGGCGCTAAACCGCGGATTTTAAATCTATTATAAATTATGATTTTCACATCACCACAAAACCCCACAAAAGATTTGTATTACAATACAAGTATTGTACTATAAATCTTTTCTATATATATAAACTCAATTCGAAAGAAAAAACCAAAAATGTGAAAAATTTTTCAATAGATTTTCAAGATTCCTTATTTCAGCAGTTAAGGACCTCATAAAGAAAATAAGTATCACTAGTATGCTTAATTTAAGAAAGATTCTCTTTTTACATAAAAAAAATTAAAATCTATTTGCTAAAATCCTATTTCACTATCTCAATTTGTTTGAGTCATCATAACTCATTTAAAAAAAATAATACGAATCAATTAGTGCTAAGTCTTATCTCTATTTATACAATAAAACCCATCATCGGTTTCCTTTCCAACCTCGTTGGCTGAAACTTTCCATCAACATTTTTTTTGTTGACAGGATCCCGTCACTCAAAGCTTATCTCCCAGACAGCCGTCTGTGTATTTTTCTGCCATCGGGCATTTCCTTTCCCACACTTCACTTCTTACCAAGACAAAATTTCTACATCTTTATAAAAATTTACATCTATCTCATACTATTCATCTAAATTACTTTTCAACTTAACACAATTCAAATTTAAAATTTCTCATTATTAATTAACATTATTACAAAATTATTTATTTATTACTCAGAATTACTTCAATTCACCTTAAAACTTTTTCAATTATGACTTTACATTATTATTTATTTTAGTTTAGATCCAATAACTATTTATTCTTACTTAAAATCTCAATTCTCCTTTGTCTTGCTGGGATAACATGTTAACTACTGATTTTATAATTACCAAAAACTCCTCTCTTCAACTAAAATTCAAAAATATAACATCATTATTATCAAAAAAAATAAACTTACTTACAAAACTCATCTATTTATTTCAAAATTACTTCTTTACCATTGTATCATCTCTCAGTATTCTATCTTAAAATTATCTCCATCTTATCTTTCATATTTTAATAATTCAAGTTGCATTAATCCCCAAACAAATTCTTCATAATAAAAAACTCCTTATTATTTACCTATATTATTTCATAAATAATCTCCTTATTTCAACGTAGCTTCCTTTAAAAAATCATAATAATCGCCGTATTTCGTAGAATTCCTCAAATCTCCCTTTATTTCATTAAAATCGCCGTATTCCTCTTTATATATCATCGCAGTACTCAAAAAACCTCTTAAAAACTCAAAAATTACCATTAATGCAACCTAACTACCTTCTTTATAAAAGTTTCTTAACAGAACAACTTCATTTTTAAATACTACTTTACTCAACAATTCTGTAAAGTCATCATCTTCATATAAAACTCAAAAATTCTTTCATTTAAACCACTTCATATTAAAATCTTCTTAATCATCTATTACTTGTATATAAAAAACTTCAAAAAAATAAAATTTACATTGTTTCCCAGCTAACACCGTATTTCATCAAAATCTTTAGACACCTTTATCAATAACTTCTCACAATCATCTATTGTTTTAAATTCAACTATTGTTTATTAAAAAACGTTAATTATTTATCTTATTTATAAATTTCATCAAAACACTCTTATCATTGTTAATTTATTATTCCTTTCTTTAAAAAGCAAAAACTTAATCTCCTATACTCATTATTTAACATCAAAAACTTAAAAAACTTCATTATTATCTGTCTTGGCAAAACTCACATAAATTCTCAAACTTTAACCAATTATTTTTTTTTTTTTTTTTTATTTTCCATACCATAAATCACTTAAGACTAACAACTTTTATCTCATATTATCTAATAATCCTTAATGTTTATCAATGTCAAACATACAACTTATCGTTTTACAATTTTACATCTAATTATCTATTCTAATCAGCTAATCAACATTTTTACAATTTTATAAAACTCTTCGTTTCATTTCATAAAAAAAAACTCTCCTCCCTGTCACGTCCGATTTATTTCTAGGCTTTGTTTCTTAACAAACCCCCTCCTTTCACCATGTAAGCATTGTCCTACTGTCCCTTGACGACTTCCCTCAACATCTGTTTTTTACTTGTTAGAGTAGACTCAAAAAAAAACTTTTTCTATTTTTATGAAAGTTTATGACACTTACAAACATAAGTCATTGTTTATGTTTTTTGCCCAAAATTACATGTGACAGAACTCTAAACAACTACGTTGGATTTTTTGATAAGTTTTCCAATTAACTCTAAATCACTATCTTCTAGAAATGATATCTTAGGCCTTGATCATATCACTTCTCGAACATAGCTACATCCTGCCTCGAAAGACAGTTCGCCCACCAAACTTTATATTTTTATAATATACTCAAGAACTCTATGTTCTCTCTTAAACTCCTTCTACTAAACTTCTGTATTTCTGAATACAAAATAAGAACTCTTTGTTCTTTTTTTTAAACTCCTTCTACTAAACTTCTGTATTTCTGAATACAAAATAAGAACTCTTTGTTCTTTAAACTTCTCAAAATTGTCAAAGTTTTTTACTATATTTCATTTACATAAGTCGTATGACAAATTTTTTGTTTTTTGTTTTTTGTTTATTTTTTATTTTATTTTTCAAAACTCGACCGGGCTTTATCATAGTCACAGTAATTGAATTATACTCCTCTATGCTTATGATAAAGCCCTGTCGAACGTCGATTAATAAAACCCTCCTTCGTTCCATTTTCTATTTTATTTTTATTATTATACCTTTTTTATTTATTTTTTATGAATTTTTTTATTTATTTTATGCATTTGACCTCCTACTTTCCCCACTACAGTCCTTCTGACCGCCTACTTTATACCGTGCATACTTCAAATTGCTCTTTAGACTCTTACACAGAGTAACATGTTGTAACGTTGAAATGTGCAGTGGTTGAATGCAATATCCCTACTTGATTCAAGATAAAGCCCAAAACACATCTCTATTTCACAACACACCCTCTTATGCAGTCTCAGAATGCCTTATTCTTACGAATAAAACATTCTATTTTGACTACACAAACGCTCAACCATCCACCCAAAATGTTCATGTACTCCTTAAATGCATCTACACGAAGAAAATTTTAAAATTCATAAAAAGTTTCATTAAAATCGTTTCATCCGAAGTTGAAATAATGTTTATTTTTACCAAGTTTATTACTAGCATCGTCGATTTTCTGTTTATGTAATCCTTTCTAGATGTTATTATTCAAATTCAAAAAGAAAATTTTATTTTTAAGATTTATTCTAAGTCCTTTACTTAGAAATTTACTTTTAATACTATTAAAGTTATTTAAGTAATCTACTTTTGTTCTTGTTTACTTTATTTAAAGCCAATTATCCTTTATTTAAGTAAATTTTATTTGAAAACACAAGTCAAATTAGAATTATACGTCAAAGGTTTTTTATTTTCCTAGACAGCATTTTGGTAACACCCTATATTTCGTCTCAATGTCATGCAAAGAACTTATACCTGACTAAGGAATAAACAATCTCCCCTAGCTGTAGGCTATGATGCAATATATCTGTCTACTGATAAGACATGAAGACCTTTTGGTTCCAATACGATCTGCAAATGAATCTCAACTCTCTCTCGTCACATTTTATTGAATATTTAATATTGAATCCACCTACTTATTATTGAATATTATTTCTTCAACACTACACTCAATCCTTGCTTCGAACTAACTATCTTATCTATCTCACGTAAAATCAATATTTATTCCTTTCATAAACATACAGAGTTATTTACTAACAATCTTGCAGCTCCAATGATCCTCTCATCTAGCTAATCTGTTTTCGTCACGTTTTCTAAATATTAAGATCTTAATAAACATATAAAGTTGTTTACTGCTATAATCCAGCGTCTTTACTTTACAAATACCTAAACGTTTTCTAAAACTAAACTCTTAATCATACTAGCTTGGCATATAATTATTTTCTATATTTCTGTCTTAGCTTACAAAATTTATCAGTACACACAAATTATTAGTATTCATAACTCTTAATTATCTATTTTCAAACTTAAACTTACTTATTAACAAAATCTTAACTACTTTTTATTAATTATTTTAAAAATCAAGTCCGTGTGTTTATAAAATGTCCTTACATTTATTTATTCATTCCAAAATTCAATTTATTATGACTCAATTATAAATTATACATTTTTTTCGATGGTTCCCCGATTGGTGAAAGATTTTAAAATACATGATTGAATTTTTTAACACATTTTTAATGTTAAATACTTCTGTCCACAGGGACAGTTTGTCTTGCCCAGTCATCACAACAGACCCTTTCCTAACAAAAGATCTCCCTTTGTTATTGTCTCGGAGTGTTGACAAAATACCTTTCTCTTTCTCCCTTACAGACATATCTACACTTCTCTTTCTCTCAAACATCTTAGAATCCAATGACCTAATTTCAACATCTGTTCGTTCAGGAATTCTAACCCCACCATTCTTATACACTAGTACAAAACCTTCTTTTACTATTTCTACATTTTTACTTTCAAGATTATATTTAAAGTTACTTTTTTCACAAAAACTTTTAATTTCTTGTTCTTGTATTCTAAAAATATTTCTAAATTCTAACATCGCATATTTTTCAAAATCTACAATCCTATGGTAAACTCGTTTTTTAAGATAAACAGCTGATTCCTTTATTATTAGATTATTTACCTTTACTTTGTTTTTCAAATTACTTATACCTATTCCAACCCCACTAGACATATTAATTTCAACGTTATTTGCTGTTTCTAGATTTACCTTGTTACCTAACCCATTATTCATTATTTTAGAAATTTCTTGAACACAATCATTCACACAATCGTCTTCTATTATTATCAAATCATTTGACATGTTATTTATCTCATTAAAACTGTTAATTTCAATTTCAGCTATTGCTTGATTTAAATTGTTATCTAAATTATTAATATTTTCTACCAAAACACCTTCTACACTATTAATCTGTTCAAATTCTACTTTTTTCTCACAATAGCTTAATTCAAATTCTACTTTATTATTAGTTTCCATTACATTAATTTCCATTTTAAGATTCTGTTCAAATTTTACATAATTTGGTTTTAATTCAACCCTCATTTCTTCAAATTTTTTACACATTGCTTCTTTTAAATCTAAATTAGCTTGTCTTAGTTCTAATTTACTCAGTTTCAAGTCATTATCTATTTTATCAAGTTTAACATTATTCTGTTCAAGTTTAATATTAAAATTCTCTAGTTTTTCATTAATTTCTAGTTTATTCTGATCAAATTTATTACTTATTTCTAATCTACTTTGTTTAATATCATTTCTTATACATTCAAATTTTTTATCATTATCTCGTTTAAATTCTAGATTGTTCTGTTCAAATCTAATATTAAATTCTTGTTTCAAATCTTGTCTTAACTCTAAACTTTCCTTTTTTGTTTCTAAGCTACTTTGTTCAAATTTCTGATCAAATTTACTCATCAATTGCTCAAACATACTCTTAATCTCTAAATCCTGATCATTATTTTCCAATTTCTTACCTACCCTAACCTCTTCGATTACTCTAACCTGTTCAGCCCTTAGATTATTATTATTATTATTAGTACCCTCCATTTTCTTTAAATTTTGATCTTCTTTTACCAAATTACTATTATTATTTACTGAATCACTTAAAACTTTATTTATTCCATCAAAATCATTAACCCCACCATTCTTCTTAACTTTTAAATTTTCAGTATTATCTACCTCATTGTTTGCTTTGTTATTATTACTATCTAAATCTACATTTTGATCTAAAATACTTTGTCCCTGTTGATAAAACAATTCATTACTACTATTACTTTGTGTTGTTATAGAATTTTGATTTCCTAACCCTACCTGTTCATCATTATTATTAACATTTACAATTTCTGACTCCTTTTTTACCTTACTATATTTAACACAAAACATTTAAAAAAAAAGAATCTTTCTTATTATGATAGAGAGAGTCCTTACCTTGATTTTAAGAGTTCTCATTACCAAAATCACTGTACTTTCGACTAAAAAGGCCCACAGTTGCGGCGACATTTGTAATAATTTAAAAATTGGATGTAGTTACTTTTAATTGTTATTTAGTTGTTAATTTGCTCGACTATAGGGCGCCAGGTTTGCTTTAGCATACCAATTTAGAAAAAAGTGAATTTAATTATTTATAAAATCTCTGGGGTCGCAAGCTCTTTTTACAGTGTACTCACAGTGATTCTGGGTTTCAAAAATGAAAACACTTGTCTCTGAAATATTACATAAAAATTTATTAAACATAAAACACATTAGATTCATGTAACAGAAATAAAAAAAATTTTATATAAGACATCTTACATCCTATCAATATTACTATCATTTGAAAAAGAATCTAATCAAATTATATTAATAACTTTAAGTTATTTAGTTGCAACTCCAAAAAATAATAAAAAAGGATTTTACTTTACTTCTCATAGCAAATATTTTAATTATAAAAAATATAATTTTTTACTGAAATTGAGAATTAGTTTTATTAATAAAACAAATAACTTTATTTGATCATATTACTTTACTTAAAGACTCCACAACAAAAACATTGAATCTTATTAATGAAATACATAATTTTATGATATCAAATATATATCTTGAAAGCATATAAAAAAGTCTAAATTGTTCAAAGTACATATATATGGTTAAATAATGAAAGTCTAAACGTGTTATACCAAATCACGTTATGTTCTTTATTAAAAAAAAACTTTTCCTCGAAGGATGATTCGTGTCTTTCCATGTGACTGCGTGCTAATTATAGAGAGGCTTTGTCCACTATCAACGAATTGTCTTTTGTTCATCGCTCACGAGATTTATTTTGTTGTACATGTATTACAACCAATTATTAATGTCTTATGCTAACTTTAATTGTTCCATATATCTTATAGAAGAGTTCTTTGTCGAGAATTCGAAAATCACGTGGCAGCGATTACACAACATAACTAAAAATTGCAAGTTATTACGCTTTTTCATTTAAAAGTTTATTTATTGAAAACAATATTGTCTTAGCACTTTTAAAATTGTTAATACACCATGTCTTTTACCAATTTAAAACTTCTGAACACATTTTTTAATGTTCGAACAGACACTCGGAGAACTGCCATTTATAGGTCTTAGAGCAACTAGCCCCAAATGATGACTGACCTAAGCACGAGATTTTTCTCTCTTCCGCAAGAGAGCTGTTCCGGTAAACGTTACCAAAGTTCAACATACTCCCCACATAACACAAAATTTACATATTATATTTATAAAAAACAAATTATACTAAAATTGACATTATTACATATTTGGTTTTCTTGAAAATCTATTTTTCTTTTATTTATGAAGTTATTGAATAAATTTATGATTTGAACAGCCTGTTTTCGGCGCTAAACCGCGGATTTTAAATCTATTATAAATTATGATTTTCACATCACCACAATTGGTTTTGTTACAAATACAGTATAATAAACATAATATATACAAACTAATTAAATAATTATTATGAAAGCATGGTTTAATATGCAACATAATAATATAATAAAAAATATATTGTCATAATATATCTTATATACTTCTAACATAATATATATATATATATATATATATATATATATATATATATATATATATATATATATATATATATATTACTATTAATTTGATAAATCCTGTTAATATGTATAATCACTGGTTATTGTACATAATAGCCTATATTATTGGTTAATGTGATAAATTGTTCATGTATTTTTTTTAAACTCCTTTTTAAACACCCTAACTTAAACAGAGGTTGCTGGCTATTGTTAATAATAACAGGCTAATGTAATCAAATTTAAAAACAACATACATAATTTATCACTTTAACCAAAAGTGTTGGCTATTATTTATAACACCTGGTTAGGAGGCCTATGATTATTTATTTTTTTAAACATGAACAATATGACATTAACCAATCACACACGGAATTTATATTAATTAAAGTAAAACTGTTAAATGCACTGCATTTTGAAAATTTCATAATTAGGTGTTGATTATTTCTCTTTTTTTATTACATGAAAAAACACATCATTCTGCTATGCTGAGTTAAAGGTTTTTGCTTGCTTCTCAAGTCATTATCTGACATACTTTTTTTGATATCAAAAGTAATTATATTCAAGACAAAAATACCAGAGATGAACCGATAGTCCGAACCAGTGAAGAGATTAATGTTTAACAAAAAATTACTAATTTTACACACTAATGGGGTGAATTGTGCATTTTTCATAGACTTTTCGAATTTTTGGTGGAGAAAGTTGGTAAAACAAAATTGTTGATACTGAAATAATTTTTTAGTTAATTTCATCTCTAGAAAGAATGCAAGTGGTTTAACTTAAACCTAAAGACACTTTTTAATTGTATGTGAGGTTAAAGTTAAAAAGATAATTTTTTTCTACATACTTGAAACGTGGGCTAATTAACAAGACTATTTAACTCGCTATGGCATTTTGTTAATATCTTTTCTGTATTAAACTACCAAGGAGAATGCTCTGACACACTCCTAAGTCAGTTTATCCATTTGTCTACGTTTTTTAGTATAAATAAATTATTCTATATTTTGTTTTTAAAAGACTAAACAAAACGTTTCAACGAAAGCTCAAATTGGAATAAAAACAATAATAATCATAAGTTTTATTTATTCCATAACGAATAAATACATGTATGCTAGGATTCATTAAATGCTTAGCATTTATAAGTTTTGTGTTGATATTAAGTACAAATATTTAAAATAGTTATGTGAGTGTGGTTGTGCTTCTGTGTATGTATGAATGAACTAAGTTCAATAAAAATAATTTACAGACAAAGTAAATAATAAGTTATTGTACCAAAAACCTTAAACCTGTCTTTATACCTTTTATTCTTGTTAATTATCCAAGTCATTATATGTGATGTTTTTAAATTAAATAAACTGGAACACACATTAACAATGTTTATATAAGGTTAAATACAATTCATCTTAATTTTAAAGATAGCTCTAATAAGTGTTTAAGGTTTGTCCTGATTATTCAACTAATAAAAGACTCTTTAGATTACTAATAACAAGACATTTAAAGATGAAGAAAACACTTAGCATTCAAACAATCTTTTATGTGCTGGGGATTATTGATAACATTTGGTAACAATTATTGTACACTTTTAGGCAACATTTTGTAAACAATAAACTTATAAATGGCACTAATAAACTATATTTATATTGTTAAAGTCTGTAAATTTTGTATGAAGTCTGAATATAAATTACAATTAATTTGAGTACTTGACTAATGATACAATAAATAAAATATAGACAGTAACTTCTTAAATAAATTGCTACAAAAACATTGCACAAACTTTCTACTTATCCATCTTCAAAACCAAACAAAATCGTCACTAATCGTTTGGTAGTTGCAAATAAAAAAGTGAAAATGAAATTTGGACACCATCTTTGAAAATATTTTAATATATTAATAATTGCTTAAACTTGATTCATTGGACCATAAACGTCCTCAGTGTAAATCATATTTGATTTATGTTAACAGTCAAGGTTCATTTCTATTTTGCCAATTATTCCTGAACCAAAATTGATTTTTATGATTACACACGATGTAATAGTGTCCAATTTTGGATTCAGGGTTGGATCATCAGATTTCACTAAAAAAATTAAGGAAATCAGTAGAGCAAGTTTTGAGAAATTACATATTTTATATCAGCTGCATGAAATTTTTTGTTATTTTTAACCGATAACTCGTGAACTTGTATTTTTGGAAAGATGGCAACCAATACATTTTGTTTGGACTGTTAGTGGCTACACTTGAGCAAAGTTTGATAAAAATTATTATTTTTTCCCCTATGGCAACTACCCCAGAATTTCAGTTATCAAATAAACAAAAAAGAAAGAAAACCACAAACACAATTTTTAGTAAATTCTACTACTTTTTATTGAGTCTTGCCGACCATGCCGTCACTGGTGAAACCATGGTCGGCAAGACTCAATCAAAAGTAGTAGAATTTACTAAAAATTGTGTTTGTGGGTTTCTTTCTTGAAAATGGAGTTCTACCAAGTACCGTCGGTCAATAGTATAAATCAAAGGAAAAAGTCTCAAAATATGACCAAAATTTATTCACATAACAAATTTAATTAAACTCAGTAAACGCATTTTGTTTATAGAGGATTACATATATGAGGAATGGCAGACTATAGTTATACAGACAATCATCAGTCCAAAAACCACTTTTGGACCTCAAAACATACACTGTATATCCATAAAATAACTCTACAAAGAGTTTTTTTTAACCTATTGCATAACTTTATATGAGGGAAAAGTAGAAAAATACTTTAAGTAAAAAGTAGAAAAGTTTTGTTATTTAGAATTAATGTAGGCAATAGGTGGATTATCTGATATTATCAGATATCAATATAAGGAAAATATATCTTAGATGACTACCCTTTTGAAATTGTAAACAGGAGATAATTTTGAATTGAAAAAAAAAAAAAACTTTTTTTCCCAGGACACCCCTTTATACATACAGATGTATTTTAGAAAATAAAAAACTCTGTCTTATACCCTCAAGTATAAATCTATTTTATGAAAATATATCTGTGATGTATACCCTTTTCAAATTGTAACCTGAAAAAGATACAAACATCTGCTATCTAGATACAAAATTTGAAAAAAGTGTTTAGTTTTTCTAAGACTCGCCTTTATAATATATGTGTATGTACTTGAACGACTAAAAAATCATATATTATGTCTTAAACCCTTAAGTTTAAATCTATTTTTTGAAACCCGAGATGCCTCTATCACTGCTATCAATATTCAAAATTTTGAATTGAAACGTATTGCCTTCACCTACAATGCGACTTTATATACACACATGTACTGTTGTGCCTACAAAACATATTCCTCGCTTATACAATCAAGTTTAAATCTACTTCATAAAAAAAATTTCTGCGCCCCCTTTCAAAATTTTAGCTCGAAGGCAATATCAATGTTTGCTATCTATATAAAAAATTTTGAATTGAAAAAGTGCTTAGTTCGCCCACAACATATCTTTTTATTTGTATATGTATTTTTTCAGCTAAAAATTACATCTGTCTTATGCCCTCAAATTTAAATCTAATTTACGAAACTTATTCTTGGCGTCTCCTTGGCGAATTTTAACCTGAGGGTGACATCAATGTTTGGTATCTACTACGTTAAATATTTTGAATGAAAAAAAAATGCTTTGTTTGCCTACAACACACATAATATTGGCAATATACTTTTGCTATTGAAAACAATCATATTTTTAATTTTTTAATCTACTTTATGAATATTATTTCCTGTGTTATCTTTCCAAATTTTAGCTCAAGGGATAAATGTTTCTTACCTAAAAAATCAATTGTGAATTTTAAAAGTTTGGTTCATCCACAACACGCTTTTTTATTATCGTGTGTATTAACTATTAAAAAAATCACATTTTTATTTTATACCCTCAAGTTTAAATCTAATTTATGAAAACTGTTCTATGCATCTCTTTTCAAATTTTAACCCGAAGGTGGTATCAATGTTTGCTATTTATAAACAAAATTGTGAATTGAGATTACACTTAGTTTGCCCAAGACATGCCTTTTTATATGAGTGTGTAAAAACCACACTTCTGTCTAATGCTCTCAAGTTAAAATCTACTTTATGAAAATAAATGTTGAAAATGTTTGTTTTCAAAAATTGAAAAATAAACAGTTGTCAAATACATAATTCATGAATCAATCAAGGTGAAGATTTTGATATTGAAGACTCTTTACAAATCCAATATATATACGATATGTCCCAAAAGTCCCACCCCCTAATTTTTTTATTAATGGAAATAGACAGATTTGCTTTGAGGAAAGTTTAGATAACCAAAAGAGGAGTTTTTTGAAGTATCAAAATTTTCAACCCTTACCCCCAAAATGGGTATAGGCCTAAGCAAGAATTTTAAATAGCAACCCCTATTGAGTGATACCTCATTTTAAAGGTCTTTTTAAAATAAGAATAATTACCTAAAACCAGAGGTCTCTAAGTTCATCCTACTGTACCCAACATAGCAACCAATCGAATTGTGAATGTTAACCTACAAACTTCGGTTGTTTTTATTACATTACAAACTGCTCTATGTTGGTAAAATTATAAGAACCTTACCTTGTTTTTTTAGCTCAGATTAAGTTCTCGAAATGGCTACCATTTACTTCTTGACAGAAATAGATTCTGGACTCAAAAGCTTGTTGTACATTTCGTAACATTTCCGGTGCAATTATTAGCGTAAAATTCACAATTCGATTGGTCGCTATGTTGGGTAGGATAAACTTAGATACCTCTAGTTTTAGGTAATTATTCTTATTTTAAAAAGACCTTTAAAATGAGGTATCACTCAATAGGGGTTGCTATTTAAAAATTTTGACTTACCCCAAACTACCCCATTTTGGGGGTAAGGGTTGAAAATTTTGATACTTCAAAAAACTCCTCCTTTGGTTATCTAAACTTTCCCCAAAGCAAATCTGTTTATTTCAATTAATAAAAAAAATAATAGGGGGGGGGTGGGACTTTTGGGTCATAGTATATATAAGTGGAAAAACCAGCACAACCACTAATTTGACTGTGGAAATAGATAGTAATCAATTAGACATAGAACTCGATACTGGTTCAGACATAAGTGTGGTAAGACTGAATACATTCAAAAGCAAAAATTTTCCGTAGCAAATTAATGTTCAGAAATTATAACAAAACTATTTTGAAACCGTTAGGGTTTTCAATAGTGAATGGACAGTATAAAAACCAAGTATGTACACTCAATTTATACATAGTCAAAGCCAAAGCAACCATTTTTGCTCGAGACTAGTTAAAAAATTCAAGTTAAATGGGCTTTTTATTAAGAGTGTAATCAGCAGATGTAAAGAATCACCTACAATATTATTAAATTCACACAATGATTTATTTAATGGTAAATTTGATAAAATTAAAGGTGTGGAATGTTCTTTGCGACTTTATTTTTAACATAACTTTATTTCCGTTTTTAAAAACAGATTCCTTTTGCGTTATAAGAACAAGTTGAAAGGTAAATTGAGGAATTAGTGAAAATAATGTAATTGAGATTTATATATAAATAGATTTGTTGATATGGATTTTAAAAATGGCGATTGGATTTGATAAATTCGTCTTTATTTAGGTCCTACATGAACTCATTTTTGCAGCTTGGCGATCTAAAATATTAATAAGGAAGTAATGAATCGGCAAAAGAATAAATACACAAATCAAAAGAAATTCGCGTATCTACGAGCCTTGCGTATTCGCCTGCAAGTCTACCATAATTTAACGGTAATTGTTGTCTTTAGGCTACGTCTGAATATTGTGTACATAAACCGGAAAGTATGTTTTATTGAGATCACAAATCGTACTGACAACAGGACATAGAATTTTCGCATGAAAACCATACTTTCTCTGTACTACTTGCGGAGAAAGTAAAATAATGTGGCATGCACAACTCGCACTTTCTCCAGACGTATTAGGCCTGATCTAAAAATACACATTCCTTGTATGCCTCCAATAACCTAACTTTTCTAGTCTATAATAATTGTTGACTAAGATTTGTAAAAAATATTGGTTTCAAATAAATAAACAATGCAAGACATAATTTCCCACGCACCAAGCTGAATAATAAACAAGAATACTCATTATGTCAACAGTTTTTATTAATTCAATTTCTATTCTATTCAAATAAGGATAATTTAGTTTTTCAGAAATAAGTCTCTCATTATTTACGGTAATGTTATTAATTCGTTTCACCGAAATTTTAGTTTTGAGACTCTGAGTCGAAAAATGTAGTTTTTGGAATATCTGTTTCTAGTCATTGTATTGTACATCCGAATGAGTGAACAGTTTTTTATCTAATTTAAGACGTGGGCATATTTTGGTCTTATGGTAGAGGCTCTTTTTGATCACTTAAAAAATTCGTATATAGTTCGAAAGCGGCTCAAACTATTTTTAACAAATCTTGTTAAAATGTAGCTTATAAACGTAAAATATCGACTGCCTTCTAACCCCAAAAATGCCGGTTCGGGATTTACCTGTGAAAAAGAAAAAACGAATTTCGGTATCTTCGTAAAAGTTAGAATATACACATTTCAATCAAATTTGTTTTTGAAATGTGTGTAGATTTATTAAAGGTAACCTAAGTTCCAAACTGTACGTAACGTTAAATTAAGAAAATACCAAAATGAAACTTGTTTACCTCGGTGTTTGTTGGTTCTTATTTTTTCATATGTGGATTACGTAATATATAGAAAGTTATATGATGGGTCGAATCGTTTTAATTGAACTCTTAAGACGACCTCTATGGTTAATTTCCTTTTCTCAACAAATAACACCCGAACCGAAATTTTTACCGAGATTGAGACCAATAAATTTGAGGGTTGCCCCACGTTTTTTAGGGTCTTTGGAACACAAATTTTATTGAAATCGTTACAGCTAATTTTGAGGTTTAATCTTACGGTAGTTCCTTCTTAAATTTGAGGATAATTTTTATTTCGTATTGTGTGTCAGAGAGCTTGTACACTCTTGTATACAGTTTATTAAGTTATCAGTCAACTTCTATGTGATAACAACTCCTGTCGTTGTCACCCTAAGCCTATGAAAAGGGCACCAATCAAAGCTCTAGAACAAGTTTTAATGGTCATATGTGAAGCATTGTTTGCACAATTTTTACACAACGAAAATACAAAACCATATTCTTTATATTTTTAAGAATATTTTATATTTATCAAGATTTATGAAAAAAGTCCCGTTTTTGCACTATTTTCATGACTTAAATAATACCGTTTTGTATTAGTATTTTAATTTCCATAAGCAAAAATCATTAAAAACACGCTTATTTTAGGCATGAAGATTCGATTAACGATTGTACATATTATATCTGCGTTTATATTTACACTTATCTGGATTTATGTCATGTAATAAGTGACCGTATTGTGAAAACATTCAAAACCTATTCAGGTGACCTTAAAACCCGCATTTCCGGTGAAATCTTGAATTTTTGCATGAACACAGTACTTTCTCTTCTCTAATCTCTACGTATGTGGAGAAAGTAAAAATAATGTATTGAAACTTACTAAAATTGTAGAAATAATTAATTTGATTCTTTGAATTATTTATATTACAATTAAACTGGTTATGATTTTATACACACGTATGTAAAATAGTTAAATTTTTTTCCTCCTTTCAACATAATGATATTTTATATTATTCTCTTCAAAAGGCGATCCCCACCTCCTCCCCACAGAATCATCCTGCTGAGCTGAATGTTGGCTTGCTGGCAATGACTTATGACACACTTCCCCAATTCAGAAATGAGAGAAGACACTGTACATACAAACTTCTCTTTCACGTTTAGTTTCAGTGAATAAGAATAAAATTAAATGAAAATATTTTGTGTGATTAGTTAGTGATAATATTTGTTTAGTGTAATCTGTATTTAATTATATGATAACTACGAGGACCGGAGATAAAATGTGTAAGTTCAAGCCACAACTCCTTATTTAAAATATATTTAGGCCTATTTAGATATTTGTTATTGAAAGATAGTTTTCTGTGTGATATACACATAGATGTTGTGTTTGCTTTTTATATTTTCCATAGTATACAAGATATATATTTACTGTTCGGTGATTTGTCAATTTTGAAACAAATACTTTTAACATAACCTCAAAATATTTTTTTTAAAAGTTTTATTAGTTACTAGGATACCAAGGATGTAATATTTCCTCGAAAATTTGTGGCATTTTTTACTTTATAGTTAAGTTAATATTTGAGTTTTTATTTCCATCTAAATTTACAACTCTCTTATAAACATCACCTACCTAACCTAATAAGCAAAGCAAGGCTATAAAATGTTAAAGATGTATTATACTAAAAATTAAGCTTATTTACTTAAGCTAGGCTATCATACAACAGTTAAAGTTAACCATTGTTGAAAGCACACAGAGTTTGTCTAGTGGAATTGCCTCGGTTGACCTATTTAATGTTAATTTTGAGTTAGTTTTTAATCAAGGGAATGTCCAGATGCACATTAGTCATGTGTATATCCATAATGCAAATTCATGCTAATGATAATAGTGTTCTATATCATTATTATATATTTGCTTATTGTGCATGCTTAATTTTTTATTCATAGGATTTTATAAATGATTAACAAATGGAAGTATTTCAAGCATAGAACAGGTTAGGTTAGGTTTTAATTTCATATCAAAATTATTATTGAAATACTCTGTTATTGAAAATATAAGCGATATGTTAGATTCTTAAAAATCAGGACAAAGAATGTAACAACTAGTTTATTGAAAAGATAATCAAAATGTTAGATTCTTAAAAGTCAGGACAAAGAATGTAACAACTATTTAACTAACAATGTAACTAACAATTAGTTAGGTACATGTGTGATAAGAAACAAATGATTAGCCATGAATCCAAGTACCAGCAACATATGGGACTGGATTTTGACTAATATTAACTTATGCATATGTATATAAACTTGCTTTATTTAAAACGTAGGCTAGTATTCTTGAAAAGTTCTATAATTGTTTTGATTAAATATTAAAAAAAAAAAAAAAGATTTCATTACTATATTAGGCTAACTAATATAGTGGACTAATAAATGTATAATACTAATAAAAATAATATTAATAATTAGTAATAATAATAATAATAGTATAATACTAATAGTACTACTAATAAATGTATAAGTTTATAGTATTCCAAAAATATTCATAACAATCTCAATTTTGTCTATATATTTGTCATTTTTATTGTAGATTCTACATTGAATGATATATACAATACAATTTTGTTAAAATCATATAACAATAAATCAGTTAATTGTTAAACAAATTTTGTTGTGGTCTCAATTAATTAGCTTGTTATAATCAAACTTTTTGTTAGCAATTATTTCGGCTTTTAAATATCATCCCTAAGATATCCAGTCTAGACAAAATATTTAATATATTTCGTTGTTGTTTACACAATGAAATATTCCAAATGTTTTTGCTAGACTGGATGATATCTTAATGTAGGACCAAATCAGAGGCCTCCACCATGTGTTTAATGTTATAAAAATAGAATTGGGACTTAACTAAAGTTACACATAATTAATTAATAAAGTTAACTTACATAATAACATAAAAATAATTTACAATTTAAAATATAATAGCATACACAACTTTAGTCACGTACTGCATTAAATTAGTTGTGTTCTAGTATTATTCTTAAAAAAACTTTTTAAGAAATATTAAAATAGTATTAAACTTTTGTATATTACTATTTTACAGTTATCAATATGGAGCACATGTCTCATGATATGGAAGTTGTAGACCAGACATCATTAGACAGGTTAGTTAACTTATTTAATTTGGGTTAATATTTATGATAGGTAAAATTGTTATTATTATAAACTGTAGCAACAAATTAAGCTAAACTACCTGATTATGTAAAGAAAGTCTGCAAAAAAAAAAAAAAAAAAAAAAAAAAATGCGGATAACCTAACATTGATATTGTCAGCTGTTGTTTTAACTAAATTAGGTGCTAAGGAGCCATAAATTTGTCCACAGAAAGTTCAATTATTAATTGTTATAAACAAAACAAAACTGAACAAGCTTGTTGTTTTCTTTTATGTTTAATTTTCTGCAGTTTTTGTGTGAAGTAACCTTTGAAGTGGTGCACATCTTGATTGAGATCCAATTCACTTTTTCTGACCGTAATTACAGTTGTTCATGTAAAATGACAGGAAAGAATGATTAATTATTTTTAGTTTTAATTGATAGCTGCCACTTGAAGCTATATTTGTTTTTATATTTGAAAATTGATGTATATATATATTGAGGAGTAGGCTAAATATTTCAAACATTTAATATATTAGAATTTTCGTATATTTGCTTTGTTATATTTATTAGTATTCAAAGTTTAAGAAAAAGTCTTTAAAAAAGAAAAGTTTTTGGCATATTTTTTGGCAAAAGTGGTGTTCTACCCTGAAACAGTTTTTTTTTTTTTTGTTTTAATTTTTTTTTTAATATCAATATTATAAAACGTTATAATATGTTACAGCTATTAGTTAAAAAAAAGTCTTCAGTTATTGTAAAAAGACTACTTGAAAAATTTCTAATCACTTTATAGCGTTAACCTTAGAAGTGCCGATATGTTTTCACTACATTTACAGGTTAAAAACAAGGATGCTAGTGTAATATTTTATCTGTAAAATTCTAACATGATTTCCACATTCTAACTAAAAATTTCCGCATGAAAAAAATTAATTAAAAAAAATAATTAAGAAAATATTATTATCTTGTAACCTTTTACTGTTGAGACTATATTTAAATTGGCGACAGATTACAAATGAAATAACTGATTTTAAAACATTATTGGCTTTAGATATAAAAATGCATCTATAATGTTTGACAAATTAAATTTGTTAATAAAGGGAGTTCACTATCAACACTAAATAATGTATTAATTTGTTTATACCTACAGATTGCAACAGTCAGAGAAGACACATTGTGTTCATGCAGATCCAATATTTGAAAAAGTAAGTTTATATTTGTAATATCAATATATCATGGACATAATTTCAAATTACCATATTTGCTAAAATTTGTGTAATACCAAGCTTTTTGAATTTTATAATTGTGTAAATCATTACTCATGAGAATACTATTCGACTCTTTCAAAATAAAAAGTAAATCCTAAGTACAACAGCCTGTTGTGGTCTTGGGCCTGATGGACAGCTTTTCATAGGGTGATATGTGTTTAGTAAATCAAGTTCCTGTCACTATAATTCTATTTTTACTGACCAGGTTTCGCTACTAATCGTAGCTCCTCCATTTGTTTTCGATGCTGGGTCAGTATTGAAACTTTAAATGTCTCCATGGGGATCGAAGCCAAAATTTCTAAACTTTAATCATTAGACTATTTAGGGTTCCTTGAACCTGAGCTGTGTGTATTTCAAACACCCTACATTCACTTTGTGTCAGTATAGGGTTTGAAGATGTATATTTATAAAGCTTTCATTCATTACCTTCTTCTTAGTTTTAGAAATTAACATTTGTATAATAATTATGCTACTTTTTATCATAAATAAAGAGCTGAGATTGGTGCTATTACTTGTAGAATTAAAATTTTCATCTAATTTTGTAAGTTGAATTACTTGTGCAAATCTTTTTAAAATGGTCACTTTTTGAATTCCTTTGTTGGGTTTTATAGAATTTTCATATTTTTCTATATGGACACAGCTTCATATGCGAAATTTAAGTCCTTATCTCAATTTTTGTGATTAATGTACTATTTACGTACAGACAATAACATAACAATGACTGATGAACAGTACGTTGAAAAATACTTTTTCGAATCCCTTAGGTCATGAAACTTGAATATTAGTTAAAAATAAAAATAAATTTGTAATTAACATGCTTACTCTATAATAAGTAAAATGAGTTTTGCACAAAATAATTAGTTGAAATAAAAAAATCCTTAGGCAACAGTTCCTTGTATAAGTCTGTTAAATAGCTGTTAATCATATGATGTGTCATCACCACATCGAGTTTAAGTCCCCACGGGAATTGATCTTGGAAAATTTTGAACACAAGGGAAAAGCTTTAAAAACACTAGACCGTCCAAGGATTCAAATCCTTAGGATGCTAGTTAAAAAAAACTTTAGCCAACACACCATTAAATAACTTTTGATTGTGTGATCAGCATATCAAGTTTGCGTCACTGTAATTTTTAATTTAGTGAAAAAAAATCACTACAAATCATAAGTCTCCACTATGCTGGTCCAACACCTTCTTTTTAAACCCCCCACGGAAATTGATCTCGCAAGATCTTGCACACTAAACCATCCAAGTCACCCAATATTTAGTTAATTTTTAATAAACTATTGGCAGGATAAGAATATCAGTTAAAAATTATAGTTGTGTTTTATCTATGTTTGATTAATACTATAACCTAATATACATGTTGACAACTAAACTTCTTAATGTGTCTCATCGAAACAAAATTAGCTACTTTTAAAAGTATGAACAAGCATGAAGCATAATGAGATTTGCGAGTGGAGGCTCACAAAGTAGCCTAACTAAAATTTTGTAGTGTTTCTGAACATTTCTAAGAGTGAGATTTGTGCCAAATTGTATCGAATAAATAAGTACTGTACAAATATTTACACCTTCATTGTGTATCTAGGAGTATGGGAAGTATAAAGAATACGCGGATTCCAGTACTGGAGAAGAAAACATCACCGAAGGCAACTCTGAAGAAGCAGAGAGTCAGGTAATTTACATTCCATTATAGTTGTACATTAGTAATTTAACAATAACTTTCAGCCAAATTGTAATGAATTCCTAGAAACTGTTTGAATGATTTATTTTATATCGTACCTACTACCCTCATAACTACCCAATTATGCACACAAAATAATTGTTTTAATTTAAATTTGAGCTTAGCTACTAGCCTATAAAATGCACAAATATTGGATTTCTCAGTTATTGATTTTGAATAAATTTTGCTCAATGAAGGAGTCTTCCTGTAATGGTACTGACTATAATTTAGTGGAGTATACATAATTAAAACAATATAAAGAAAAAAATGAATTATTAATTAAACAATAACTTACTGTAACACACAATTCTGAAAATATAAATAATAATTTGCAATTAAAAGAAAAACAATCTTTGTTTGAGCCTAATAGAACAAAAATCAGTTAATCATATTTATCAGATAGGATCAAAAACTATCAACATAATATTTAACAGCCATTTTGAAATTTATTGCTAAATATCTCACTAAGAGCTGGTTTTAAAATCTCTCAATAACTGCAATAAGTGAAGAAATGTGTTATACAATCTCCCGATATAATTTGTCTGAAGGGTAAACTTTGCTAAACTCCTGATAAAGTTGAAGCTCCTGTTAAGTAGTTATGTAGTAGATAAAGTAAATGGGTCAGTTTGGTTTTTGGATATTATAGTATTTATAAGTTATTTAGTTTAGATTTTGTATGGATAGGAGACAGGCTTCCTTGGAAAGTGATTCTTGGTACCTTGGGGCTATGTACCCTATTAAACTCTAACTTAATGATTTATTAAATATTGTTAATGATTATGAAGAAATAATACTTTTTTTTAGCCTTTCATATTTCCATTTGATTAGAGGGAAGAAACCGTTAAATTTTTCCCTTCATATTATCGCATTGGGTCGTTTATTTTTGATAGTTTTTTTCTTTTTTGTGCAAGTGATACTTTGTAATGTAAGCACAATAACTAAAAATTGTAAAATAACTACTGAACACCATCTTCAACTATATAACCTTAAAAATAAATATATTGCATTTCACAGTATAGTCTGTTCAGTCACCATTTAGATTCACAACTGATTTTTGACCTTTCAAAACCTTGCAAGTACATATTAAAGTGTTCAAGCGCTGGATAAGTTGCTGTTAGTGGCAGGACGAAAAAGCAATGTAGAGGGGAATATTCTTGTCGCCTAAATTTGTCTGTAGGTTAAAGTTATCTACTGCAACTATATATTGAGATTATAGAATCAGGACTAATGTAACAATTATGTAGACCATTTGGGAGATAATTAAAAAATGTGTGAAGTCGTAAATAAAAAGGTTTGAGGAAGAAAAAAATATGTTACCTAATTTAAATCTGAGCCTAACTTTATAATTATCTTGGTTTGTTCTAAATTGATCACTTTTATTATAAAAGAATATAGGCCCTGCCTAATAATTAAAAAAAAAATGTATAAATATCTTAGATTTAATGAATTGAGTTCTCTTTCCATTGATAATGAACATACGATAAGAACGGGTTTCAAAGTAAGCAGTTTTTTCTTCAGCATTTGATGCCAAATTGTATTTTCGATTCAACAAGACCACAATAAATATTTCTAAGAACCCAAATGGGGCATAATTGTTAAAAAAATATGAATAAAATTGGTTTCAATTTACCCAAATGCATTTTCCAGTTCAAGTGCAGAAGTGCATTTCATGTGCAAGTGTTTAATATTACATTATGATTGCTTTCAGATGGAGAATGAGGAGGATACAGACATTGAGGATAGAGAGAAAGATGAAAACAAACATGGTGATGGTAAGTTTAACGGTTGTTAACAAAGGCTCTATTGTAGACATTTTTTCTTCCTTTGGGGTTGCAAGGCATGCAAGGTAGCATCCATTACAATACGAAATGGATTGTATTGCATTGGTGGAACTAAAATACCTCCCGAATCCCCCTCTTTGCTCCTTTCAAAATATGTGGAACCTTGATATTAGCACATGTAAAGAAGGCTCTTCCTAAAACACTGAATCTCCATTGCTTGTCATTTTTTCCCTTAGTAGAGGAACTGAAATAATTTGGCTTAACCAACACCGTTATTCTTATTTGTGATATTCACTGGATAGTGTCCAGTTAAAACTTCTATTTTCTGCACTCGTGCGTGTTCAATAATAGAAACTTTATTCCTTTAATTGGAACATTTCAGAACTTAAACCTAATGTAAAATCCCAGCCTCTACATTTTCATTGCTGATATTTGAATATTTAAGTTTGTAAAACTAAAACTGGGATTACTGGTATGGTTTGGTTTTTAATATTATTTATTTGCCTCCACTGATAAACATAGCATTATCATCTAATGAGGGATTTATACCCCATTTTCCCGTTGCACTACTCCCAGACTGCCCCAGATTTATTTTAGGCCCTTTCAAAGTGTCTGTCATTCGTCATACATTTTGCAGCCCGAATGACCTTCTCCTCAGTACTTTACAATATTTTTTATAAAAATTAGTAAGTGCAGGGTAGCCGAGGGTTCGCTGGGTCTCAAACAACATTGTTTTTTTCATGTATTTATCTTAATTGCAAGTGCTTTGTGATCGTACAGACAAGGTTCTTACAATTTACACTTGACTGGTACGATGTTTGTAAATATATTGTCAATGCAGGTTGCAGATCCAGCCACTACTCTAGTAGGACTATCAAAATTAGGGAGAAGGTTATAGGATTTAAAAAGATGAAGCAATTCGTCCTTCTCTACTGTTACTTATGAAGTCAACATTGAAATCACCTGCAAAAACAAGGTGTGATTTCTTATTTCTCTTTATTAAAATGGTAAGTATTTCATCCAATTTTTCAAGAAATCTCGTAAATTCACTGTTTGGAGCTCTGTAAATACATAACACTGCTGATTAATTCAACTGCTGAAATTTCAAAAACAGATGCTATACTTAAAATATTCAAGGTATCAATAGGCTTGCAATTAACGCCGACTTTTACCAGAATAGAAATTCCACCTCCCAACTTGTTATTCCGAGAAAAGCAAGCGATCAATTTGTAGCCCTGTATAGTATTAAGCAACATTTCATTAAATACTGATGTCCATGTCTCAGACAAACATTTGGCTATTGTTTGTATGTTAAATTGGTTCAGAAACACATTGAATTCCCCAATTTTATTAAGTACACTATGAATATTATAAGCAAGTATTCTGATGTCATATTTGTCCAACCCTTACCCGAGACCCAGGTAACCCTTCCTTCCCCCGCACCACCAAACAGTTTGTGAGAGAGGAGCCAAGAAGGAAAATATTGTGTCGATTATTTAAATTCTCATTTTTTTGCATGCAATATTGTTAAAGTAATGACAATCTAAAAGTTTGTTATTTGTTGATTATTTTAAATTTGGTGTATGTTTTAAATATAAAAATTATGCATGGTAAAATCTGTTTACTAGTTAAATTAATTAAAAACTCGTGAAGATAGTGAGTACGGGCTTGGCAATCCTGTGGCAACCTTGCTTGATCTACATATTTTTCATGTAGTCTTGGGTTAGATCCCTCTCTTTCATATTTCCTATACTGTCTCTCTTGACCAACTCTTGTTCTTTTTCAACCCTGACGCTATCAGAGTATTTGTGAGCTAGAGGTCTTCATTTTACTTTCATTTTTCTTTTTTCTTTTATAATACGATGATAACCAAGAGATTTTTTCCTTAAAAAATAAAAAAATCCATACCAATAATTATGTGGGAGTTATACTTAAATAACTTTTCTTTTGGAAACAGTAAGTGTAACGAAACATTGTAACAGTACAGTACAAGATTGAATTGCAGCTTTAAATGGGTGAACAGTTAATCTAATCAGTATATTTTTTTAAATAAATATTGTTTTAATATGTTTAATTGTATTATACTATTTTATTATTATTGTTAATTCACTACAAGGTGTATCTATTAAATAGTGATACTGATACCAATAGCTTAGCTTTTTTTTTATCATAATTTTAATGTTTGTCCTCTTTAGTATATTTTCTATTTAGGATATGAATAAGATCCTTCAAAACAGTTTCAAAATGTCTATTTAAAATATTTTTTTACCCGTAGTTCTTGCAATGACATATTATATAAGGTGCATTAAGAAATCAAGTACTGTTGACGTATTAAAAAATAATGACAATCTACTTTTAAACTATATTTTGTATTCAAATGAAACAAAAACACAATATTTAGTGATTATGTATTTAAAGTTTTTGTATTTATACATTTTAGATTATGACCTGCCTGTGGTTGTCATACTATCAGAAGATCAAGGAATGGTGTCCCTTAATGAAGATAGTGAACCTACCGAAAACAGTGATGATTCTACAAAAAAAAAGGTGCAAAAGAAAAAGGAAACATTAAAATCAAGGCGCAAACGTAATAAAAATTGTGTTTGTGATGTTTGTTTCAAAAGATTTACGACAAACGCTTATTTAAATGTCCATAAGCGAAAACATACAGGTGAAAAACCGTATAATTGTGATTTTTGTAAGTATAAGAGTTCAAACATCGCCGATCTTAAAAATCACACCAAAACCCATTCAGGAATTAAACCGTTCAATTGTCCCGATTGTCACTATACATGTACAGTGTCGAGCAGTTTGAAGATACACATGCGGAGACATGAGGCAGCGAAATCTTTCACTTGTGATTTATGTAAATATACATGTAACGAATTAGGTAGGCTTAGAGTTCATATGAGAAAACATACAGGAGAAAAACCGTATAGTTGCGACCATTGTAGCTATTCGTGTTCTTTGGCTGAAAGTCTAAAAAAACATGTCCGGATACACACAGGAGAGAAACCTTTTGTTTGTACGTTCTGTTCGTTCAGTACAGCGAATCCGAGTAATCTTACAGCACATATGCGTTTACATACAGGGGAAACACCTTACAGTTGTAATATTTGTGATTTCACTTGTTCTACGTCGATCAAACTAAAAAATCATCAAGCTAAACACGATGGTCTAAACCCTTATACGTGTACTATTTGTAACCTTACATTTTCAGGTTGTTCTAGCCTTACCACCCATAAAAGAATTCATAGAACAGATAAAGATTTCATTTGTAAATTGTGCGGATATTCTTGTATAAGTGCAAAGTTACTTTATACACATATGCAAGTGCATTCGTTGTAGCCTAAAGTATGCATTGTTATATTACACAGTATCTATAAATTATAAATGCTAAAGATTTTTGTCTCCTGGCCAAAATGACATTTTTTAACCATTCGTTTACATTGACCAGTAAAATAGTTACATTGTATGCGTTGAATGACGGGATATTACCAAAACCCTACTCGAGAAAAAACATAATTTTTGGCGGTTTTTTTTAATACTCTTAGCATTTAAAGTTAAAAAGAATAATAATAGCATTATGTTTTGTCGTTTTTGATCAAATGAAACCTGTATAACTTGAACCTATATATTAGGTTAGAATTAAATAGGGCACATAGCCTATTTTGTTTAGATTTTGTATGGATAGGTGACACAGGCTTAACTTGGAAAGTGGTCCTTGGTGTTACCTAATACAGTAGAACCTCTGTTAACCGTCCTCGGATCAACCGGTCCTCGGATTAACCGGCCTATTTCGTAGTGTACTGGTTCGATGAGAGTTTCCGAAAATAAATTGTAAACACCAAAGCTGCGGCGAGCCAAACAACTTTGTCGATAGCGGTATCCCATTGTCAGCGGCGTAAAAACACTGCGGCACTTAAGCGGCAGCAAGTGTATGTGTGATGATGTATGTTAAGTATGATATTTAACTTTACAAATATCATATTATCTTATGAGATCAGAGTAATCGATTTACATTTTTGACAGTAAGTTCGATTTGTCATTGTAAAGAAGTGAAATCGGTACCATTATGTGTAGAATTGAAATATTGCAAATTTGATCCAATTTAGTGTGTTTTAAAATGAATACCAAATGAGGTAAATAAAAAAAAACTGATTATAATGCCTGCCATTTTGACATTTTCAATTAGATTTAAAAACATTTTCAATATGAGCACACTGTATGAGTTTAAGCCTAATGTTAAACTGAGTTAAGCTCTAAAGATACCTATAAATACAATATTAGATAATCTTGATAAGGTAATTTGCACATTTCATTGCCAGGAGAGTGTTGCTATTTTCGATGTTACTCTTTCCTGGCTCATTGGCTGGCTGTTTACATCTGCTCAATGGCTGATACCAAAAACATTGTTTCGAGTCCCAGAAAGGGAGCCATTACTTCTTGGTTGGCAAGTATATCAACCTCCCCCATTGCCCTTAATGCCTCGATGTCCTGCACCTACGGCTATCTTAAAACATTCATAAAATTGTATGGCAAAATTCACTTCTCACACAATATTGGAGAAACAGCTCCTGCAAACTGCGATCTTGTAGGGATGGAAGTTTAAGTTGCATATAACCCGGCGAATAGAAGTGTTTGACATCCTTAAAGCTTGAGCGTGTTTTCTTGCAGATAATTTAGGGCTCTGTTCAATTGCATTCCGTATAGCTTCTACGATTTTCGGAGTTCTTATGACCCATAGTAGTGAGGTGTTACACGTAGGAATCACTCTATGGGGGATGCTGAAATGTTGACAAATTTATGCTGAGTGAGGGTTATTGTTTTTAAACAACAGATTCATTGTTTTTGATGAAGCTTTCTACCACGAACACATGATGTTGAGGGGTACAACGCTTCATCCCAACTAAAGTTCCGCTGGAGGGGACACTATGAAACAAACACCAACCTTCAAGCTCACTCCTTTCGTGAGTACTACCTAAACAGATAACATCAGGTTCACTGGCTCACTCTATATAATGATCTTCCTCATGGAACCGCTGGTACATGAGACCATGAAATGTCCACTAATTCGGCACCATTTTTGGCTCACAGTATATATTTGTTACTAAACACTCTAAATGTCACAATTTTGCTATTTGGTATGCAGGCTTCTCTTTAAACCAATGGACAAGTTCATTATCCAGAAAAATGTTTTGTTAAGTTAAAAAAAAGTCTGTCATTATCTAAACCAGTTTTTGAGGATACTTTTACATGTATACGTTGAACAATGTCCCACAATAGTTAATTTTATGCAGTTTTGAATCTACATTCAATTCTACGATCTATGATAAAAAATAAGATAGTAATTTCCAAAAATGAAAATTGTTAAAAACAACCTCATATTGAGAAACAAATCAGCTTTCACCTTCAGAAATTTGTCAAATTTAGCTTACATACATTTTCTTATTTATTGAATATGATGAAAAAGAAAAAATGGTTATAAAATTTAAAATGTCGGCTGTTGAAACAGTTTTTAAATAGTTTGTTTTTAAGTGTACATATATTAAAGCTGATGTCAAGATAAGAAAAGGAGAGGATATATGCGAAATAGAATAAGAAATTCACATCATAGTCATTTTATATAAAAGTGTTTAGTTTTATGGGGACATTTTTGAATTATAATTTATCAACACATGGAATCATGGAATAATCAAACAAAAAAGGAAATTAAATAGACAATAATTAATTACTGTTCAATATACTTTGTAATTCAACGTAATTTCATACTTGACATTTATTTGTTCTCAATGCATTGTATATTTTATTTTATGTTTTTTTTCCTACTGGAATTTATTATTTTTGACTTGGACAATTCAGATGTAAGAGAAAACAATCTATAGATAAGAATCATGAAACTCAATATTTTATTGCAGTATTTATAAAATATAATATAACGTGCAAAATATAATCTTATTGTGAACGTATTTATTAAAATGACATTGCTACATTTTTTTGTGCTATGTTCCTTTATAAATTTAAAATTGACCAAAGCTATGTTTTGTAAGATCTTTATTTATCTATAGGCTATATTTAATTATTTATTTTAATATTATTTCAAATATAATTATTTAAGTTTTTAATAATATTTATTTATTTCGATGTAAGTTGTTAACAATGTAACATAAAGAGATGATTTATTGCTTTAATATTTATTTTCTGATGTATGAAATGAAATCTTGTTAAAATATTTTTGTTATTATTTTATGGTTTTAAAATATTTTATTTATGTTTTTTTGTACAAACGTTTTGTATGTTGTTAAAAAATAACTGTTGTAAATAAATTGCAGATTTATTTTTGTTATATTGTTTTTATTTTTCACTTTATATAATTATATAGATGGATGTGGTAATACTAAGGGACATAGCTGAATCTGCACCTTTTTTTTATGTAGTCTTAGATTGGATCCCCCCTTTTTTTTCATCTTTTCTGTCTTGACCAACTCTTGTCTTCTTATGATCCTGACACTGTTAGAGTGTTCGAGGGCTGGGGGTCTTTATTTTGTTTTTTTCTTCCTTTTTTTTGTAAGGTGATCATAACTGAATAAATAACAAGAAAACAAGCTCTATATATAAGTGATGGGGGTGGTGGTGATATCTTGTGGATATATCTGCTTTACAATTTTTGTTCATAAAATTGTTTTTTATACAAAATGTCTGTATGTTTGTTATGAGTGATTTTTTGGTTTTGCAGAGTGTGCTTGTAGTAAATTAGTGTTGAAAGAAGTTTTTCTTGTTAGATTTGTCGATATTTTACTGAATCTGAGTAAGAGAACACTGTCTCTTAACGGGACATTCGTAATCTTAGGGTACATATTCACAGGAGAGGAACATATCACGAAGACCGTGTTTCTAGACTATATGGGCTAAACAATGAGAAAGACCTGTTTGAGGTCAATTTATAGCATGAAATGGACTATTAAACTTGCTGAATGAAGGCTTTATAAAATCTAATCTAATCTGGGTTGTTGGATACTAATTATGTATGTAAAATATAGTTACCATAACGCCTTTCGCAAACAAACATACTGGTCTCCATTGCTTAAAAATCTGTGGGCACTGGTGACTGTAGCATACCGTGTACATTGAGCAATCGGCACTATTTGATGCTGGAAGCTAGGAAGAAGAAATTAGAATCTATTTATTAAAGAAATGTTAGTTCAGTAGTTATCAGTAAAAAACCGTTTATGAAACTTTTTTTGTAGTTTTGAAAGCGAAAAACTATAGTAGTTATTATCGCCTTAAGAAAAAAAGAGCTTAAAATACCCCTAGTTCTCAAATATTTTAATAGCATCACGGTTGGTAAAGAACAAGAGTTGGTCTAAAGCGATCTGATTGGAAAGGTGTAAGAGAGGGATCTAATCTGAGACTTAGTTGAATAAAGGTTAAAAAAGGTATAATTTCTTAATCAGCTCATCAATTTCATTGCAATTTTTGTGAAATATTAAGATTAATAACATAAACTAGGTGTCAAAAGGGAAGTTTGGTTTGACAAAGAAAAAAGTGAATTGTTTCAAAATTAGTTTAGCCAACTACAAGGTATGCCTGACACTAGTAATGTGATAATTGCTTTTGCTAACCGACTAACCAATCCAATCGGTTGTTTTTGTGTTCATTCGGTTGATTTCACTCTACTATTTTTAGTCTTAATACTTCCTTATTCCTATTTGTCTGGATGGTGATTGACTGTTATGATTGAAACAAATAGCAGTCTATGTAAATAAAAGCAATCAATGGAGATCAGAAGAATTTAATTTTACAGCGTAAACTTTTTACTAGCTTCTAGTAGTTTTAATACTATTTCTTTGATTGTTTTTTATTCTATAGAATATTAAATAATAATATTAGTGTTGAAGTAGAATCATTTTATTATTATGAGTAAGGTATACAAATATGAAAATGAAATATTGTTCAGTTTATGACAAATTTTTAGTGTAACAAAAATAAGAAATATATTTAAACGATATATATATATATATATATATATATATATAAAGAACAAAAACATGGATTGTACTTATTAAAATAAATATTTTTCAGAAATACCTACTTACGGCTGCTAAACTCAATCATAGAATAGAAAGACTCGGAAAACAAAAATCGTCATAGGCTGTTTTGCTTTTATAAACTGTGGAAGTTTGTTAATAGAGCAACCCATAAATCTATGTGATTGATAATTTAACAAATTTGTTCCTCTTGTATTTTAAAAATGCAAACTTCCATTATTGACTGGTTTACATCTACTCCAATAATACACAATGTTTCATAAATGTAAAATTTCAGGAATGTTAAAATTTGTATATTCTAGAAAGCTTCTCTGCATGTTTTCAATTTTTTAAATCTAACAATGACTCGAATATCTCATTTTTGCAAAACGTAACAACCTTTTCATCTCACGATTTGAATGATTACCGTATACGTACAATGTATTCCATATTTCAGATGTGGATAGATAAGACAATGGAAGTGTACTTCTAGAGATTTAATGTTTCAAATTTCTTATTACAAAAATACTCCAGCAAATTTGCATATAATGTCAATGTGAATGTTCCATTTTAAACAAGACCAAATTTCACCTGATTTATAACACTATCTCCGAACATTATAATTGGAATTAACTGACATTTACTCTGTTTAAAGCAGTAACACATAGAGAAAGGTAGTCTGGATTTATAAGCAATTGTTTACAGGTACTAACTTTCTCATAGCTTTACACTGGGTTACATATGTAGTCTTGGGTTAGATCCCTCTTATCTTTCCTATCAGATCTATCTCGACAAACTCTAGTTTTCCTCTGTTTCTAGCTCCATTAAAGTATACGAAAGCTAGGGGTCCTTATTTTATGATCTTTTCTTATTTTTTTAATAAGAGGATGATGACTGAGAGGTTTTATGCTTTTAAAGAACATGGGAAAAAAATCAATGATTAGATTAAGTATTACTATAAACTTATTTACTTTTAAATTATTCCACTAGATGGGGTAGCTGCTGTGATTCAAACTTCAGAAGTCTTTGTACAATTGTTGTTTTCAAAAATATATCATTGAGTCGATGTAAAGCTGCTCTACTCTACAGATTATTATTTTTATTTGGAGATAGTAATATTAATATTTTAATATTGGAAAGTGGTGAAACATTCAAACATTTTTTGGAATTAAAACTGCATTAAATACAATAATTTATCCTTACTTCAGTTCTGTATAGTGGTGTGATTTCCCATCCTTCACCTACACAACACTCCAAACAGGGATCCTGCATGATCTGTCGCGAGGTTTTCCATGGCTGGACTCTGTCTCAGGTAAGGATTTGCCTCACTCTTCGCGCGGTACATAATGTTCTGATTTTTTCACCATATCTTCTCGACACGTCTATGGAAAGAGCTTACACCTTGGTACATGGAAAAGGTGGTTTTTAGTGAGTAAGAATCTCACACTATTGTGAAGATCGGATGTCTCCCTTTGTCATTTGAAGATTTTCCACCGCTCCTACGAAATTTAAAAAAAATAATTATTAGGCTACCAATTTTATTTTTCGATTTTAAATATAGATTTTGAGCTCGGCATTAGCCTTAACCATATTCATAGAATAGTACAACCTAGTTTATATGATAAAGTTGACTATATTACAATATTAAAATTTATTCAACTAATTTGACACTTCTAATAATTTATCATTCACCAGAGTCTATCCAATCACTCATATAATATTTAAATATTGATAAATAATGAGTATTGTAAATAATTATTTTTTATATTCAGCTTTAATAAAACAAAAAGTAGGTTAAGTAATAAAAACCACGAATGTATCTAGTATTTCACTCATATCTTTTATAAACGTGTACAAGACATTTCTTACCTTATTTTGTTTGTTCCTACACTGGTAAAAGGTTACATACAAAATAAATAAACTAAAATGCACAATTATATCTCATCTATTTTCAAAGTTATATAATATTTGTTTTAAAAACGCAAAGACACTGACAGATGAAAAATAATGTATTAGTAACTTTTTTCTTTAATTTGGTTCCCTGAATCTATTTCTAAAATTGTACACGCCCATAATGATTAACTCTCTATGGAAGCTTTAGGTTTAAGTTGTAAGCCTAATCAGCTGATACCCAAACTCCTCCCATTGTCACAACAATGGGTTACGTCACGCCTCTGTTTCCGTTATGAAACCAAATAAATAGTTTCTGTTCAACAATAATGTGTTATTTTATGTAGTTCTATTTTAAAGCTTATTTATCATCATATAACAATGTCAGGTATGTTAAATAATATATTTAATTGATGTTATTGATTTAAATAGTATTTATATCTGTCTTTATTGTGATAGTAATTGGTTTGGGTCTAATTACGTACAAAGTCATCATGAAATTAAAATGTTTAACATTGAGGTTATAATTAAAAGTTAGTAGATATTATATTATTTACATACGTTTCCTAGATGTCAATTATTAGAGTATACTATTTATAATCTTTGTTAAGTTTGATGAAGACGAAATAAATTAAAAAAGATATCGAACAAACATTTAGGGCTGCAATTAACATGTCGTTTGAAATTACAGTAAGAATGTTTTACACAAGTGTAATTTAACCCGGATTCATGTTTCAATCCGTAAAATACTCAACAATCAGCTCTAATGACAAGATGTGAATTTCTTTTGCTCTTTTTATGATTCTGCTCGTTTGTCGACCTCGACTTTGATGTATATGCACAATGTCAATAGCACAAATGAACTATTAAACCTAAATAAGAAGCAACTATAAAAAAAAAAAAAAACTTTTCAAACGGCGTCCATTTTCAGACGTTGAGACAATTTTGAAAATCTATTTCAAGGAATAGTATAACCTATAATACAATGCTATATACAATAGTGCCAAAATTTTAAGTTTTACATCTAGTATTGGTGATTTTTTTTTCTTATTTTAAAATTATATTTTTAACAATTTTCTTTTAGGTTATTACTTTCTTATTTTTGATAGAAGATAAAACGTTTGAGTATCATTAGATACAGAAGCGATTGTGGAACATTGTTTGGAGGTTAGGGTTAAATAATTATCCTAAAAAAACGGTTTTTGAAATTTGAAAATCTGACGCTATCTGAAAATGTATTAACGATTTTTTAGGTTAAAGATTTTTTAGGTTACCGATTTTTTAGGTTAACAAATTAGTTAAACTTCTCTAGTAGTATTAGCTTACAGACAAAATTGTAACCTATCAATATTTTATAGGCTTGACTGTATTCGACCGCCCATCTGTCCAACTTGATAAACTAGCCTAAATCGAAAAAAAAAGTTTGGAATGGAAGACTTTTTGATTGAGGTGTTTTAAGTTCGTTCTAAAATAGATGGAAGTTTTTGATATTTCTAAGAAGAAAAAAAACACAAAACACACTTTTATATAACTACTTCCATATGCCAACTCCCCCCCCTTCAAAATATAAAGACTTACGATTGCGTAAGAGAGCTGAAAGATGCTATTTTTGTTCTATAGTCTGTGTGGTAAGACAAAAAATATTTCCACAAATTTCAAGGAAAATATATCACTATTAAAAAAGTCAGGTCTTTCAAAAGTAAGTTAAAATTTTAATTAACTATATTTGATTTGATTTTTAACATAAAACAAAATAATGTACATACATTCCTTTGGAATTAAACGGGATTTAATAAAAAAAACCAACTTAAAATTAAACCAAATTCTTATTTGTTAAGATTATTAAGACAGGTGTTAGAAGTGGCCTCCATTCTCTTCCTGGAGATACATTCTCCGTATTCAGTGAAACATTTTTTTCTTTTATCAACAATTTCATCTCGTAAGACTAAAGGTCTTCCTGGCTTCTTTATGTCTTCAAGGTTTTAAACTTACCAAGAAGGTTTTTATCCGTGACTACACTGCACGTTCCGTCCCTCAAACCGTCTTGTAATAAATAGCAATTACAATAACAGCTGATGTTTTAATAAATTATATCAGTATACAATAAAGAGTTTTTGTCGGAGATTGGGCAACAAATAACAAAACCACAACCTTTTTAAGTTTTAACTTGCTTTTGAAAGACTCGTACATAGCTGCTGGAACAAAATTTGTTGAATCAGATGTGCCATATGTGATTGATTTTTAACCCAAAAATTAAACAAACATATGATTTTATCTGTTTATAATTTTTCGGTTATGTTTACAATTTTACTGAAAGGAAATGTGCACAAATTCTGCGCCGATTCAGATAGTTAAATAGAATTTTTCCAAATATATGGCAAATAGTATAAAAACTTAGTTGAAATTTTATTTATAAGTGTTATTTGATATTTTGACAGCTTTTTAAACAAACTTTAAGCTTGGGAAGTATTTCTATTGATGTGCTTTCCGCAATAAATAATTTACATTCACCCTGTCACACTCTTCTTACTTTATAATTAATACAAGTACAGGTGCAGGGAGTTTGATTTATGCACAAACTTTCTGCTTCTCGTTTGTTATCAATAACAGATAACCTAAATATTTCATTCAAGCACAGAGAAGGGGATGAGTATACTTTAAAATTACTGAAAGTTCTGACAAAATGGAGGATTAATGTCAGTCTTTATTCTGAGAATATTTATTGTTTCAAATGATTTTACTGGTTTTAATTTATTCATCAGTTTCCATTGACAGATTGTGGGATGGAATTCAGAATTTAATAAATACAGATTCATTTGTGACAGGAATCGAAGAAAGAGGGAATTCTAAATTCGAAACTAATAAAATCTTTTAATTATCTTTATACATCTTTAAATTAATGTCAGATATTTTTTAACAACTAAAAAAAGAGTTATTATTGCATCTTGGAGTGCTTATAAAAATTATTGTCACATCGAAAGTATGTTAAATATGGCACTTTAAATATCTTTATTTAATTATTTAAGGAATGAAATACCCCCCACAGAAAAAAATTGTTTTATGTCTTAGTTTACTTGACAAGGAACAAAATTTAATTCCCTTTACATCAACTGCACACCGCGTGTTTAGCCAAATACCTGTTCTGTACAGATTTATGTAAGCTGTGGGAATCATAAATATTAAGTTAAATGGTTGCTATTAATCTTGAAAAGGGGGCGTAACATGTAAATCAATGGTAATAATGTGAAAGTGGCAGTTGGAACAAATAATGTTTCCGTTTGGGTAAGCAGGGGAATATTTAGTAAGCATTGGAGAGGGTTAATAACAATCAAATCAGAAATAAACACAAAATTTCTTCTTGGCTAAAATCAGACAGACGAAAAATAATGTATTATTACCCCTTTTCTTTAATTTGATTCCCTAAATCTATTTCTGAAATTTTACACGCCCGTAATGATTAACCCTGTATGGGAGCTAGATGGGTAAGTTGTAACCCTAATCAGCTGATAAAAACTCCACATCTTGTCAAAACAATGAATTACGTCACGCCTATGTTTCCTTTATGGAACCAAATAAATAGTTTCTGTTCAACAATAATGTGTTATTTAATGTAGTTCTATTTTAAAGCTTATTTATCATCATATAAAAATGTCTGGTATGAATGGCTGTATTCTCCACCCATTAGCCTGGGGAATACAGGATACATACTACACAAATAGAAACTTTGGTAAAATACACCTCCTACAAAAGTCATATAATCAAAGTACCTGTACATCCCTTTTGCAATCTCACACTTTCAATCTACTCCAAGATAGGGGTAAATTTCCATCCCTATAAAAACAATTCAATCTATGCAAATAAAAAGTCGTATCAAATCGACCAATATCAGAAGTCATACAGATACTGAGGCCATACAATTATTTCAGTTTTAATTGACCCATCCACACTCACCTTAACGAATCAAAACTAGTTTTATGGAAAATAAACGATACAAAACATGGCACAAATCTTCTCACACGCCCTCTACAAAACTAAATACTTAAGGTATTCACCATCATATCCCCAAGTATGTCAGTCTGGTATAAAAATGAACCACGCCATTTGTCTTTGATTTATACAAAATATAAAGAAACTTTAATATATATTTTACAGAAACTAGGTTTGTTTGCACCATAAATTTATCTTAGTTGTAAGTCATATTTGATTGAAATTATAGCGATGAAAGTTTTGGTCATTAGTCTTCCCCTTGAAGTTATCGAAATCTGTATAGTAGATTTTGAAAAATGTGGACGTATTTAAAGGTAAATTTTATTTGATAAATTTGAAAAGGAAATTTTGCGACAGATTGCGATCAATAAGCTTTTTGAGTGTTTAGGACCTACATTAAAAAAGAGATGACCAAAAGGCCAAAACAGGTCCACATACCAATTATATCAAGCGGTTCGTCCCCGATGTTTGTATTCAGTGCGTAAATAAAAGTAGGGAATACAAAAGTGACTTTTCTAAGAAAAACTAAACTACGATTTTTTAATACTTCACGAAATTCTGTATACTAAGTATAAAGGAGAAATTAAAAATGTATCCCCGAAGTGGGATTCGAACTCAAGTCAGTTCGCTGTTGATGTTGAGAGAGCTTAGCACTTCACCATTATACCATCGTCACAAACCGAAACAGCAAAATTTCATATAAAGAATGTATACATTTCATATTGTGTACACGGAATCTTATTTAAAGTTTACTTTGTTTTGTTTTGTCCGTTACGAGACTTCCTTTTATTTTATTTTTCTGACGGGTTTCGGATATTTACTCCATCTTCAGGTAATTTTCACTCTTCTGAGATTATTCAAAGATTTAAAATACACATAACACAGTTAAATATTTCGTATGTATAAGTGTATTTGAAATGTTTTAACAATCTCAGAAGAGTGATAATTATCTGAAAATTAAGTAAATCTTCGAAACGCGCCAGAAAAAGAAAAGGAAAGGAAGTCACGTGACGGACAAACAAAAGTAAGTAAACTTTAGATGTTATTCTGTGACTTGGATACTAAAATAAACATGAATCTTTAACGAAATCTTAGATCTATTTAACAGGGTTCCTAGAATGTTTTGTCAACTTACCTATAAAACATAAACACGTGTAGTGTTTGCCATGGAGGAAGCAAGTAACAGTATCTTAACTTTAAGGTTTTGTTTTACACTAATGTGCAATCCACTGGAAAATAGATTTTATAGCAAAACAAAATTCAATCTATACAAGTGTAAAATTTCGTTTTACAAAAGTTTTATACCTTTTCATCCCTTAAGCGATTTCACATTTTTAATCCGCTATAAGATAGGGGTTGATTACGAGTTGTAAAGTCAAACAGAGTTAAATGATGGTTTTGCTCAGGGTTATTTAAATACACTTTGCTAATTACAAAGCTTTGTTGTTTTGTAGATTTAATTCCCGCTCTCATGTTAGAAAGTGCTTCCAAGTCCACTCCTTGTATTCTATTGTTTAATATACTTAAGTAAAATAGGGTCTTATTATAACTGACAGGAGAGTTAAACATAATATAATAAGGGTTAATACAATGTGTGAAAACCTTGGATGTAACTGAAACCAGAAATGAAGAGTATTCAAAGTTTATTAAAATTTGTTTCTAACATAAATACTGCATGTGGTATAAAGTTTTGATTAAAAGGGATGTCTTAACCATGTACGAGAGTTATATTACGGTAAACAGTATTTGGCAGATGAACTTATGTGAATAACTAGAGGATAAAACAACAGAAAGTAATGGGGTTTATGTTATACTGTCTGGAAAATCCATAGTTATTGTTGTATCAGCAAATTTTGAAGAAATTGCTAGTGATCAACAAATCATAATGTTTTAAAAATTGTATACAATTTTAATTTAAAATAAAAGTTACTCACCCCCAAAATATAATAAAAGTTACGTCTTGAAATTAGAAATTTTAATTTTCTTTGTACCATCGGCTTGCTAAACAAATACGCCTTTTAAATTAGGATGGTGAGAATGTTTAAAACAAAGAAAAATATCAGCTGAAACCATTAAAAAAAAAAAATATATATATATTTTTTTAATCAATATTTTCTAGAGTATACCCCAAAGGTGCATCACACAAGCAACTCTGTATTTCAATTTTTAAAATTTACCTCTCAAGCATACTGGGGAGCAGAGGAATCCTACAATTTTACAAATTATCAAAAGTTACTGTTTTGGGGTCTATAATAATCGGTTAAAGTTTAAAAAAATCGTCTGAGAAAATCGGTAAAAAAATATAACAGCAAAGAAAGGGGGCTATAAAATTACCTAATGTATAAACCACTACTTCAAGTTGATTTAAATAAAAAAGTAATGATTTATTGGGATGTAGCAATGATTACATTATAATTTATTTCAAAATTTGCATTGCTATATTTGTATCTAAAATAAAAGTACAGTGGTTAACAGACACCCCCTCCTCCATCAACCCTTATTATTAATTAAACCTGTCTGGCAGAATAACAAGAATTTGTCTTGTCTAGTTTAATTAAGATCAATTATACAGTTGCTAACTTGACCACTAATTGAGAAGACAAACTTGTGTTTTAGGGAACAATGTGAGGGTTGATTGACGAAATAAATGGAGGAAACAATATCAGTATCGCTGACTGGGTAGGATGCAAGCTTTGTTTGGTGTTCCTAGCTCATTCACTCATTGAATACAAGTAGATCTCCAAACTGACAGAACGCCAAAACTATTGGAGCAGTTTGACAATTGTACTGTATGTTTGTGTGGTTGTTATGCAGTTAGCCCAAACTTGTGGATTGATTGTTATGAAACTGGATGAAATGATGTTTGTACAAAGATTTTTTAATTTTATTACAGCGGTTACACAGTTTCAAGGCAGAGACGTAGAAGTTCCGATATTAATAAAGTAGATTAAAAATCAAACCCAATACCACAATTTAATAAAACAAACTTTTATTTCCTTGCGTAATACCTTGAGTAATTGTGTAATACTCAACCTCTGAGGATGGTAACTATGTTACTGAAATATACATCAGGAAATAAAAGTTTGTTTTATTAAATTGTGGTATTGGGTTTGATTTTAATCTTTAAATTCGCCACAGTGTGCTTATAAAAGTTTATAATTTTTATTCCAAGTCCCAAGACAATCAACAGAGAATTGCACATTAATAGATAAACGACATACAGACGTCATTCCAAAAACAACCTTTTTGGGATTTCAAAAAACGGATATCCGCAAAAAAAACAAAGAATCTCTTATTAGACCCACCACTACTTTTTCATCTGTGGGATGGATATACAGTATTGTAAAGTAAAAACGGGCTGTATCACTTGTTTAACAGTGAACTTGTTTAACTGTTTAAACTCCCTAAACCAACTTAACCAGAAGGTACTGGTTATTTTTAATAATAACAGGTTAATGTAATAAAATCAGTGATATAATGTGTTATAAGTTGAATAACACACAAGATATACACCACAAAAACTGTTTCAAATGACCGCCATTTTTACATTTTCAATTGGATTTTTCTAAATTTCAATAGAATTTAATATCATCACACTATTATAATACCAAATTTCATAATTCTTTTCTTAATTGTTGTGAGCCCTGTCGTGTTTACGTACAGACGTGAACTAAAAGACTAAGTTATTGTAAATATTTTATTGATCAAAATTCCATAGATATTTAACTAATTTAACTTTACTATTTATTGGTAACCTACGTCTTACTAATCCTTTCTGGTCAAGATCTTATTTAGAAGACGACGGTGTCGAACTTATCCTTGACATCACGTTTTTACAAGATTGGTTTCTCTGGGAGGATTTATTATTTAACAAAATACACAACTAACACCCATGTCTTAGATGAACAGTCTTTACAAGAAGCAAAAATTGGAGTCTAGGTGGGTGTGATTAGAACACGCATTGTGGATCCAATATTTTTGAAGGTACAGTTATTGTTATTGTGGTGGTATTAACAAACTTTAATAATCAACGGAAATCGGTGTTGGTTGAGCCAACAGGTCAATAAAGTTTTTACGAAATGTCTTTGTTGAAGCCCTCGAAGTTAAAGCAGTTCATTTTAAACACCTTTTAAAACTATCATAATTACTGTAATATATGTTTTTATAAAATAATGAAATACAAAATTATAAAGTAATGATTATGAAAGTTTCGTTATTATACTTCCATTAATTTCAGTAAACCGAGACGTTATGAAACCACTGTACAGGCATCTTTAGCATCACAATACTACTTTACCGGATGTTTCAACAGTTTCGTCAACATCTGTTGTGTGAACACAAAAACCGTGCTTTTAGGGACATATCGACGACTACCACGATTTGTGTACTTAAGCTTGAGACTAATTTTATTTTTATAAAGAAAATTAAATTTGAATACAATCATAAACAATATAGAATTTTCAAACAAAATCATATTTACGTTCCTGGTACACAATGAAATAACGATTTTTTTTATAGCAAGGAATTTTAAAGAAAAATTGTCAACAACTCTATTTTAATAATATCAACGGTTCCAATTTAAATTGAATCAATAAGGACTTTTCTTTGCTCGTTGATGGCAGTTATTATTTAATATTTCAGAGTTAACTTCCAAAATCCCAATTATGTTGGGGTGGAAGGAGGGAGAGAAATCGTACATGCCGATGTAAGCACAGCAACATTCTACGGTTTCAAGACTTCTGGACCACGCTGTAAAACGTTTTAAATGGGATCAAAACAATACGATTATATATTTCATGTTAGATATGAAATGAAGTGTTACATCAAGCCATAATGGTGACTCTTTGATCTAAATGGCGCATTGGTCCTCTAGAACTGTAAACTGAAATGTCAAACAAATTCCTGTAATCGCACACCCTCTCACGTCCTCATTGAAGGGGTAGTTTTAATTCCATCCTCACGAGTCGTCAATTCAAACAATGCTTTTAATGTAATTAAAGACATCGTTACCTTCTTGAAAGTATAATACAAACAGACATGTTTAGTTGTATGTACACTGAGTTAAACAAAGGATCTATTGTTTTGTAATTTAATTCAAGTGCTTTGAAATGAGTTTAAAGTTAAATATCAGAACCCCGGTCTCTATGTTTGTTTGTTCAATACACTTGTGTTTAAACTCTAACTTTGCTGACATTAAGTCAAGAGTTTAAATACAACTCTTCTCGGTTATAACAGCCTTATAAAATAAAGACACTCTAGCTCTCTAATACTCTAAAGCATCAGAGTAGAAAGAGCACAAGAGTTTGGTCAAATAAGACCTGAGAGGAAAGAGAAAAGAATGGCACCTAACCCATTCATAAATAAATGTTGAGCTTGACTTGTGAGATAATATTAGATAGAATAAAACTCGAACACAAGTTCCCACAAACATTATCTTTACGTAATCAAACTCATTTTGACGACTTAGTTGCCATCATCAGTGATACATGAGCTACAATAACTAAACTATGACTACTTTATAATTACAGTATATAAGCTACTTTATTAATATCGGAACATCTACGTCTATGCCTTGAAACTGTGTAACCGCTGTAATAAAAATAAAAAAATCTTTGTACAAACATCATTTGGTCCAGTTTCATAAACAATCAATCAACAAGTTTGGGCTAACTGCATAACAAACACACAAACATACAGTACAAATGTCAAACTGCTCCATAGTTTTGTCGTTCTATCAGTTTGGAGATCTACTTGTATTCAATCAGTGAATGAACTAGGAACACCAAACAAAGCTTGCATCCTACCCAGTCAGCGATACTGATATTGTTTCCTCCATTTATTTCGTCAATCAACCCTCACATTGTTCCCTAAAACATAAGTTTGTCTTCTCAGTTAGTGGTAAAGTTAGCAACTGTATAATTATTGATCTTAATTAAACTAGACAAGACAAATTCTTGTTATTCTGCCAGACAGGTTTAATTAATAATAAGGGTTGATGGAGGAGGGGGTGTCTGTTAGCCATTGTACTTTTATTTTAGATACAAATATAGCAATGCAAATTTTGAAATAAATTATAATGTAATCATTTCTACCTCCCACTAAATGATTACTTTTTTATTTAAATCAACTTGAAGTAGTGGTTTATACATTAGGTAATTTTATAGCCCCCTTTCTTTGCTGTTATATTTTTTTACCGATTTTCTCAGACGATTTTTTTTTTAAACATTAACCGATCATTATAGACCCCAAAACAGTAACTTTTGATAATTTGTAAAATTGTAGGATTCCTCTGCACCCCAGTATGCTTGAGATGTAAATTTTAAAAATTGAAACACAGAGTTGCTTATGTGATGCACCTTTATACTCTATAAAATATGGATTAAAACATATTTCTTTTTTTTGAAATGGTTTCAGCTGATATTTTTCTACGTTTTAAACATTCACACCATCCTAATTTAAAACGCGTATTTGTTTAGCAAACCGATGGTATAAAGAAAATTTAAATTTTTAATTTCAAGACGTACCGTTTTTTATATTTTGGGAGTGAGTATATTTTTTTTTCAATTAAAATTGAATACATTTTGAAAGCAATAATATTTTAAAAACATAATGATTTGTTGATCACTTGGAATTTCTTCATAATTTGCTGATACAATATCTAGGGTCTTAAGTGCGTGTAAGCGATTATCCAGACAGTGTAACATAAACCCCATAACTTTCTGTTGTTTTATACTCTAGTAACTTCACACAAGTTCATCTTCTCAATACTTTTTACCTTAATAAAACTCTCGTATATGGTTAAAACATCCCTTGTAATCAAAACTTTATACCGAAATGGAGTATTTATGTTAGAAACAAATTTTAATAAACTTTGAATACTCTTCATTTCTGGTTTCAGTTACATCCAAGGTTTTCACAGATTATATTGACCCTTATTATATTATGTTTAACTCCCCTTCCTAAGTAAAATAAGACCCTATTTTACTTAAGTATATTAAACAATAGAATACAAGGAGTGGACTTGGAAGCACTTTCTAACATGAGAGCAGGAATTAAATCTACAAAACAAAAAAGCTTTGTAATTAGCAAAGTGTATTTAAATAACCCTGAGCAAAACCATCATTAACTCTGTTTGACTTTACAACTCGTAATCAACCCCTATCTTACAGTGGATTAAAAATGTGAAATCGCTTAAGGGATGGAAAGGTATAAGACTTTTGTAAGACGAAATTTTGCACTTGTATAAATTTAATTTTGTTTTGCTATTAAATCAGTGGATTGCACATTAGTGTAAAACAAAACCTTAAAGTTAACATAGTGTTACTTGCTTCCTCCATGGCAAACACTACACGTGTTTATGTTTTATAGATAAGTTGACAAAACATTATAGGAACCCTATTAAATAGATCTAAGATTTCGTTAAAGATTCATGTTTATTTTAGTATCCAATTCACAGAATAACATCTAAAGTTTACTTACTTTTGTTTGTCCGTCACGTGACTTCCTTTCCTTTTCTTTTTCTGGCGCGTTTCGAAGATTTACTACATTTTCAGATAATTATCACTCGTCTGAGATCGTTAAAACATTTCAAATACACTTATACATACGAAATATTTAACTGTGTTATGTGTATTTTAAATATTTGAACGATCTCAAAAGAGTGATAATTATCTGAAGATGGAGTAAATATCCGAAACGCGTCAGAAAAATAAAATAAAAGAAAGTCTCGTAACGGACAAAACAAAACAAAGTAAACTTTAAATAATATTCCGTGTACACAATATGAATATATATACATTCTTTATATGAAATTTTACTGTTTCGGTTTGTGACGATGGTAATAATGGTGAAGTGCTAAGCTCTCTCAACACCAACAGCGAACTGACTTGAGTTCGAATCCCACTTCGGGGATACATTTTTAATTTCTCCTTTATACTTAGTATACAGAATTTCGTGAAGTAGTAAAAAAATCGATGTTTAGGTTTTCTTAGAAAAGTCACTTTTGAATTCCCTACTTTTATTTACGCACTGAATACAAACATCGGGGACGAACCGATCCTGATCAAATTGGTATGTGGACCTATTTTGGCCTTTTGGCCATATCTCTTTTTTAATGTAGGTCCTAAACATACAAAAAGCTTATTGATCGCAATCTCTCAAACACTTTCCTTTTGGAAGTTATTAAAAAAAATTTACCCTTAAATATGTCCACATTTTTCAAAATTTACTATACAGATTTCGATAACTTCAAGGGGAAGACTAATGACCAAAACTTTCATCGCTATAATTTCATTCAAATATCACTTACAACAAAGATAAATTTATGGTGCAAACAATCTTAGTTTCTGTAATATATATACTAAAGTTTCTTTATATTTTGTATAAATCAAAGATAGAGGGCGTGGTTCATTTTTTTTTTCAACAGTAACTACCAAACTGACATATTTGGGGAAATGATGGTGAATACCTTAAGTATTTAGTTTTTTAGAGGGTGTGTGAGAAGATCTGTGCCATGTTTTGTATTGTTTATCTTCCATAAAACTAGTTTTTATTCAGATCGCGTTTATATCCAAACTAGCGAGTAGGTCAGGATAGGTCAGTTAAAACTGAAATAATTGCATGGCTTCAGTATCTGTATGACTTCTGATATTGGTCGATTTGATACAACTTTTTATTTGCATGGATTGAATTGTTTTTGAAGGGATGGAAATTTACCCCTATCTTGGAATAGATTGAAAGTGTGAGATTGCAAAAGGGATGTACAGGTACTTTGATTATATGACTTGTGTAGGAGGTGTATTTTACCAAAGTTTCTATTTGTATAGATTGAATCCTGTATTCCCCTGGGGGGGGGGGTGCAATAGCAAAACAAGTAAAGGGTGTAACAGACCGTACAGACAATGTAAAGTAATAGAATTTATTTACCATTTTAATAAGGTAGTACTCGCAAAAAAATTTTTACGTCCATTGTTTTACGGTTTCATGGCCTCAGTGTATCACTTTTCTACAGTGATAAATAGCAAAGTTCGTGTCAAACATGTAATTTCAAAGCCTGACCTCCAAAGAAAATATGATATGCGTGTAGTTACGATATTCAGCAACCTATCACCAACACAAGGTAGGGAGTGGTGATTCCTTTACATATGTACAATTTCAAGGCCCGCTAGGAATGAGACACTGACAGGAGCAGAGCGATTATAAACTTTTTAAATAATACACATATATGAGGGCCGTTAAGGCCTAGCCGATGTGAAGTAAATTGATATATTCACAATTATAAAGTTCAGGAAACATGTGAAACAACAAACACCTTACTGAATTAGAACACATGGTCTACCAATGCAATATAACATTTTCTTCTAGGTCCAAGAAACCAACTTTTGTTCCTTTATATTAAGAGGATCCGCTTGTATTGCATCGTAAATTGGAGCTGGGTAAGTACTATGATGATCCCCATCAACTTGTTTATAGGGTAACATCAATATTCGTATAAGTTCGGTTTGGCTTACAACAATCTGATTGGAAAAGCTAGGACCAGGTTTGGGGTATTTTCCCTCAACAGCATCTAAAAGAAATTTCACATTTTTATCATTAACTGTTGTTCTGACATTTTTAAATGAGAGGACTCTTAATAAGTTTTGTTTGTCCGTTGAGAGATACATCTGGCCGTAGTTTGATCAATTTTTATTGGGCTCAAAAAACCCAACTTTTAATGGATATTGTCTCTAAGAAACTGAAGTTCAATTTTTGACACCCCCTCCACATGAATTTATATTAGTTAAAAGTGAAAAATATAAAACAACAGAAGAAATTCGAATAATATGTCAGTCTCTATTTCTTACTTCTATTTTTATTTAGTAATTTGATATTTTACCCATAGAAAACATCCAGTCTTCATTGGCTGTTTATATATATATATATTTGATTATTAACCCAATGCTTACTAAATATTCCCCCGCTTATCCAAACGGAAATACATATAAAACCGTGGAAACTTTATTTGTTCCTACTGTCACTCTCCCAACATAAATTATTATCACTAATTTATGTGTTACGCCCCTTTTCAAGATTAATAGCAACCATTTAACATATTATTTATGACTTCTCCATCTTACATAAATCTATATAGAACTGGTATTGAACTAAACACGGTGTGCAGTTAATAAGAAGGGATCGGAATTTCCTTCATAGTCAAGTAAACTAAGAAATAAAATACATTTTTATTCTGCATATGGGTGAGGGCTATTTATTGGTTAAATAATTAAGCAGAGACTTTTAAAGTGCCATATTTGATTCACTTTCAGGTTGATAATCATTTTTGTTAGCAATTTAAGTTACAATAGAATATATATATATATATATATATATATGTATTTTATAAATAATTAATTTAAAGACTTAGATTAGTTAGATAAGTGAGAATTAAATTTTTTCCCGTTTAAATGGGTGAAGCTGCCAGATAAATTTTAGGCTTCCAGTACCAGAGAGACTAACTTCAAAATTTACAAAAATATTTTGTATAAAATATAATTTTTTTTTGATATCCTATATAAACTTCTTTTTTATATGGTCAAATAAAATTATTTAAATTCAAATAAATAAATCAATGTTTAATATATATTGATATGTTACTTAATTTATAAAATAACTTTTGGAATAATTATCAATAAACTCAATTTATGAAACAATTCCAAATTAATGTTACCACTAAAACTGGAAAATCAATATTTATGAATTTGTTTATATGTTTAATCACTGTTGTTATTGACTTCTAAACTTTGAATAATAGCAGTATATTGGCTGCAATTCGAACCTTTCTTTGTAAAACTTTTGTAAAAACATTAGATTTTGTTTTAAAATCACATTGACGTGTCCACGCTCTTTGTTGGGTCTAGTGAATAACTTCCCTACATTCAAAGTGACAGAACCTAGCACTACAGATCTTACTCTACTGGAACATCACAAGAGACAATAAAATTCTCAGCTGTTTCTTCCGGTCTATATCCATCTCAATTAGGTAGTGAAATCTTCCCCATATTGACAGATACCTATTCATCCTTAATGTTCTATTACTTACCACAACAATAAGCTTTTCCTTGCTACTTCATAGCTCTCTTCGTTCTAACACTAGATTTGTTCAGGAAGATTTTGACTATCTGCAAACCACTATCTTCCCCCACTTACCCAAGTACTTCTTTCTCAACCAGTTTCTAATTACAGTTCTACCAAGTTCAAACATAGTTGATCCCTCTCTGACCAACTCGTCCCTCTCTCCCTGTCCCACAATGTCCAGGCATTTAGATAACCAAAACCTCTTTAACCTGTGTTAATTTTATAAGGGAATCTTTGCACTCACCCATTAATATACATCTTACATTAAACGACCTCAAAGTCCGCAGTATTGTTTGACAATGTAAACAAGTCGTAACTTTATTCTTACTAGAGGAAACCACCTTGCGTGTTGCGATGGAACAGCGATACATATCTAACCAACTGGTATGAACTAAAGATATCTAGTTCCTTGAAAAATAATCCATATCCTGAAAAGCCAAGATCTGCCACTGAGGAAAGCATTATGCAGATAACAAAAAAAACATACACATATGAAACTAACAGCTGTTAAATCTGTTGACTTGATGGCATACCAGCTTTGTTTGTTTTGAATAAGAAAAGTAAAATAATATTGTCATATTAAATCAGCCTATAAATACAGAAATTTTAAATAAATAATGTCATAATTTATGTTTTGTCTAAACTCAGCGTATATGTTTAATTTCATTCGACTGCTTTGCCTAAACATATCATTTATAAAAAAAAATGCATAGGGCAGGTAAGAAATTCAGCGATATTAAAAACTCAGGAGAGGAAGGGCACATGTCCCCAAACCTCTACCGGGATTCGCCAGTGAGTTATGAGAAAACAAGAATAGGAAAACTAAAATAAATTTGTATTTAATAAATCCGAACTATTTTTAAAAAACAAAAATATTAAGGAAATACTGCCATAACGCTTATACCTCACAAAATAAACAACCTTAACTTCTTTCTATTGCTGTACCGAAAATAATCATTTTACATTAAAAATCCAAAAAGCATAATGCGTCCTCATTTTTAATTTTTATAAGTATTAACCGTGACTTGCGAATGTTGCGATCTGGGAAGCACATCTTGCTTTGTTTAAAATGTACATTTTTGTTTTAGACACTTATATCTACAATCCTGAACAATGTCAAAACTTTTCGAGTTATTTCCATCTAGACACCTTTAATTCGCCTTGACGTCCGGACTATGTTGATCCTCGAATATCCCCTCGTTTTCGAACTGAGAATTTAGTATGAAACTACATAGTTAAATTGGGAAAATAAGTTGTCATTAAGTGTCACAAGTAAATTAACTAACAAGTAAATTAACGTCCGGACTATGTTGATCCTCGAATATCCCCTCGTTTTCGAACTGAGAATTTAGTATGAAACTACATAGTTAAATTGGGAAAATAAGTTGTCATTAAGTGTCACAAGTAAATTAACTAACAAGTAAATTAACGTCCGGACTATGTTGATCCTCGAATATCCCCTCGTTTTCGAACTGAGAATTTAGTATGAAACTACATAGTTAAATTGGGAAAATAAGTTGTCATTAAGTGTCACAAGTAAATTAACTAACAAGTAAATTAACGTCCGGACTATGTTGATCCTCGAATATCCCCTCGTTTTCGAACTGAGAATTTAGTATGAAACTACATAGTTAAATTGGGAAAATAAGTTGTCATTGAGTGTCACAAGTAAATTAACTAACAAGTAAATTAACGTCCGGACTATGTTGATCCTCGAATATCCCCTCGTTTTCGAACTGAGAATTTAGTATGAAACTACATAGTTAAATTGGGAAAATAAGTTGTCATTAAGTGTCACAAGTAAATTAACTAACAAGTAAATTAACGTCCGGACTATGTTGATCCTCGAATATCCCCTCGTTTTCGAACTGAGAATTTAGTATGAAACTACATAGTTAAATTGGGAAAATAAGTTGTCATTAAGTGTCACAAGTAAATTAACTAACAAGTAAATTAACGTCCGGACTATGTTGATCCTCGAATATCCCCTCGTTTTCGAACTGAGAATTTAGTATGAAACTACATAGTTAAATTGGGAAAATAAGTTGTCATTAAGTGTCACAAGTAAATTAACTAACAAGTAAATTAACGTCCGGACTATGTTGATCCTCGAATATCCCCTCGTTTTCGAACTGAGAATTTAGTATGAAACTACATAGTTAAATTGGGAAAATAAGTTGTCATTAAGTGTCACAAGTAAATTAACTAACAAGTAAATTAACGTCCGGACTATGTTGATCCTCGAATATCCCCTCGTTTTCGAACTGAGAATTTAGTATGAAACTACATAGTTAAATTGGGAAAATAAGTTGTCATTAAGTGTCACAAGTAAATTAACTAACAAGTAAATTAACGTCCGGACTATGTTGATCCTCGAATATCCCCTCGTTTTCGAACTGAGAATTTAGTATGAAACTACATAGTTAAATTGGGAAAATAAGTTGTCATTAAGTGTCACAAGTAAATTAACTATTTCAACTCGAAGATTTGACATTTCACCTGTAGGTTTAATATGTACTTCAGCTGACAGATTGTTATGGAATTTAGAAATATATATAGTTTTTACATTAGAACGAAGTTAAAAAAATCATGGTTTTAAAATTACAGCCAATCAAAAGAACGATTACCCGAGGACCTTAGCTGGTTTACCATCTTTCTCCATGTATTCTCTGGTTAGATTCCTCTCTTCACAGGTCTCTCTTGACCAACTCTTGTTTTCTTCCGACGTTGTTCTCTTGGAGGTTGTTAGAATCTGTTCCAGTTATTGAAGTCAATAAAATCAAAGTTTAAACGCAAGTGTATTGATCAAACATATACTGGAGTATTGATATTTGATTTTCAACACAGATGAAACTCATTTCAAAGCACTTGAATTATAACAACAGAACCTTTGTTTAACTCTACATTCACATAACTATTCATATCTGTGTGTTACATGAATGAAACAGCTTCTTAAATTACATTAAAATCTTGATTAATGAAGTTATGGAATTAAATCTATCCCTTTAGTGACGATGCGAGTTGGTGTGAGATTGCAATTTCAACGTACAGAAGTTGGTATATCTTTGTTAACCATGTAAGTATACAGTTCCATTGATAGTTCACCATAAAAAACTCTAAATCCTATTTAAACCTGCTATACCGGTCACAAGCCCGGGGCCTGTCATCAGTACAGGAAGTGGTGAGTGATAGAGGAGTAACACCTCTTTAAAAAACCTTGGTCCATCTGACCCGGATGGTAGTACCTTGTAGGGTCCCTGCCTAGGGTTACAGGTGAAAACTGGTCAACGGCCTCAAAGGTGGAAGAGGACTTTCCCAACAGCTAAGAGGGCGGAAGAACCTGGTCAACGGCTCTGAAGGCGGAAGAGGACTCATCCTAACAGTGAAAGAGGCGGAGGAACTTAGGTCAACGGCTCTGATGGTGGAGGAGGATGGTACCCAACGACAGAAGAGGCGGAAGAGCCTAAGTGAGAAATCCCAAATATAAGCATATGTTTAACCCTTGGTGGCTGTACTGATGTCGAGTAGGTGCAACCATTAAATGCCAAGAATGTATAATTACAGGGTAAACCCTTAGGGGTAAGGTGAGGGCGAGTATCCAGCGCCTTAAATCTGGGTGTTCTCGGCTAAGGTAAGGTAACCCTAACAGAAGAGTCCCAAACCACGAGCAATGGATAAACATACGGATTGTAATACCCCAGGTGGCAGACCAGGTAAACTGGAAAATCCACCCTCTAAGGAGGTCGGTCCCAAGGATTCTGGGGGGGACCAACTATTGCTTGGTGAAAGTCCATTTAAGAAAAGTACACTATTAAGTAGATCTCCACAATCATCTGGGAGTAACGATAAAGAACTAAATTCTGACTTGTTAATGGAAAATAAAGAGCTTAGAGAAAAGATTGAAAACCTTGAAGTAATTGTTAAGCAGTTAAGACATGATATGCTTGAATTGAAAAATGAAAATTACATTCTTAGGAAAGACCGAAATATAGAAGCCAATAGTCAGACTGAAATAAACTGTGGTAAAGAAAGCATCGATTATCATACGGATGAAGAAGAATTAGCCAAGGAGACTGTGTGGAAGGTTAAACAAATAAGGCAAAAACACAAAAAACGTAAAGCTTCTACATCGCCTGATGCTTCACCACAACAACAAATTATAAAAGAAAGTGAACAAAGCAACAATCAACATACAAGGCAGGGAGAAAAGAAGCCCACTGCCCCACCACCAGTAAATTTTATTGAAATAAAAAAATATGATCATCTTGTTGAAATGCTTGGTAAATCTGGAGTCAGTAGTTACAAGGTAACGTTTGTGAGTGGTGTTCACAAGGTTAATGTAGCAACAGACGACGATTATCGCAAATTAATGGACCATTTAAAAGAAGGAAACTTTCAGTATTATACATACGAAGATAAAAATAATCGGCCAATAAAAGTTATGGCAAGGGGTATTGACCCATCATGTGATGAGCAGGCTATTGCTGAACATTTAAAGAATAGGAAATTTGCAATTAGTGAAGTTGTCAATATTAAAAAGAGGGAAAGAACAGGAAATGATGTAAACTTAAAACCGCTTCCTCTATTTATGCTAGTTTTCAATAAAACAGAAAATATTAAAAAAATATATGAAATTGATCAGATATTAGGGTTAAAAGTCAAGATTGAGCCATTACGTAAGCGTTCAGCTATGATCCCACAGTGTAAGAGATGCCAACGGTATGGTCATACACAGGGGTTTTGTAATAATAATCCTAGGTGTGTTAAATGCGCAGGTCATCACTCTACGAATAAGTGCGAGAAGTTAAAAAGCAGCCCAGCCAAATGTTTCAACTGTGGAGAAGCACATCCTGCTAATTATCGTGGATGTATGGTAGCCAAAATGGCCCAAAAACAAAGAGATGATGGTAGGCGCATACAGAGAGGAAATAATATAAGAAACCCGAACCTTAAAGGAGTGAAGCAAAGTACCATACAACCAATTGATATACAGGTGCCAAAAAACCCCTTGTTGCTGGTAAGCAATGAACCAGTAAGGAGGCAACTCACGCTGGAAAAGTCCTTTGCTCAAGCTGTCAGGAGCAATAAACCTGGCTCTGAGAAAGATAATTCACTGACTCCAAAAATGCCTGACATGTTCCAAGCTATACTGACTGAGCTTAAAGAGCAGAAAGCAGTTAATAAACAAATTCTAGACAGATTAGATAAGCTTGAAATTAGCAACAAGTATGTTGCTGCTAATAAAAGAAAGTAAACATGCAAAGTTCACTTAGGATAGTAGCATGGAATGCTAATGGACTAGTCCAGCGAGCTCAAATGCTTGAAGCTTTTCTTTGGAGTGAAAAGATAGACGTGTGCCTAATTTCAGAGACTCATATGAAAAGAGACTCTTACTGCAAAATAAGAGGATATAGAGTCTATCACACAGTTCGCCCTGATAAAGTTGGCAAAGGAGGTGCAGCTGTAGTAATTAAAGAAAACATAAATCACTTTGAACAGATTAATTATGAAACCAGTGCCATTCAAGCAACAGCTGTAAATGTTAGGACAAAATCTAAAGACATCACAATTGCTGCAATTTACTGTCCACCTGGACAAGCGCTCAGTAAAAGTGATTATCTGCAGTTCTTTCAAGTGATTGGAGATCGTTTCATTATTGGTGGAGATTTCAATGCCAAACACACTTACTGGGGATCAGCAAATATAACTCCAAAAGGTAGACAGTTGCTTGCAGCTGCAGAAGCAAGAAGCTGCCATTTTCAATCTACTGGCAAGCCTACGTATTGGCCCAGTGATCCGGCTAAGACTCCGAGTTTAATTGACTTTTTTGTACTGCGAGGTATTGCATCTCAATATGTCACAATTGAGGAGAATATTGATCTTGCATCTGACCACACGGCAATCGTCCTTTCATTGAGTGAATCAGTTATTAGCAGGACCCACCCACCAAAGTTAGCTAATAAACTTACGGATTGGGAGGAATTTCGTAAAGAAGTTGAGCAAAGAATCAACCTAAGTGTACCATTAAAAGCAAATGATCAGTTGGACCATGAAGTGGAAAAACTGGTTACGGATCTTCAACAATCAGTATGGAATAATACTCCAATTCTGAAACCTAAAACACCTGGGCTGAACTATATCAAAGAAGTAAGAGGCATGGTACAAGAAAAGAGAAAGGCACGTAAAAGATGGCAGCAAAGTCGTTCTCCGGAAGACAAGAGGGTATTAAATAAGCTTACTCAGCAACTTAAAGAAGAAATAAAAATCATTAAGAACGAAAGCTTTCAATCCTTTTTGAGGGAACTGACGGATGATAGAGATACTGACTATTCTCTCTGGAGAGCAGCTAAGATATTAAAAAGACCAATAAAGTATGCACCACCGATTCGCAGAGATGACGGTAAGTGGGCCAGAAGTAACAAAGAGAAGGCAGAAGTATTTGCTGAATATCTGACAAACGTGTTTCAACCTCACTCACCGACTGGTATGGAAGATATAGCACCAGTTAATAATACAGATCATACGTTGGTCAAGAAATTCACACCAGCAGAAGTCATCAATGAGATTGAAAAAAAGCTTAAAATCAACAAAGCTCCTGGTTATGACCTTATCACAGCTAAGATACTCAAGGAGCTGCCATATAAATGTATAATTAAGCTAACACATCTTTTTAATGCGGCAGTACGGCTTAGATATGTGCCTATACAGTGGAAGATTGCTGAGGTAATTATGATCCCAAAACCTGGGAAGACATTGGAAGAAAAAACATCATACCGACCAATATCATTACTACCAACTATTGGAAAACTTTTTGAAAGGCTACTTCTAAATCGACTTAAGCCAATTATTGAGGCTAGGCAAATTTTTCCAAATCATCAGTTTGGGTTCCGTAGTAGGCACTCGACTATAGACCAAGTACATCGCATAACTGATGTCATAGAGAGATCATTAGAGGAGAAAAAAATATGTGCAACTATATTCTTGGATGTGGCTCAGGCTTTTGATAAAGTGTGGCATGAGGGCTTGGAAAGTAAACTTGATCGCTATTTACCGAGGCAAATGAGTGAGATTTTAAAATCGTATATATCTGATCGATACTTCAGAGTAAAACATGGTGAGGACTATTCTGGATTAAAAAGTATTGCTGCTGGAGTCCCTCAGGGTAGTGTCCTAGGGCCAACTATATATTTACTATACACAAGTGACATCCCAAAGAATGATGGGGTTTTGACAGCCACATTCGCTGACGACACCGCTCTAGTTGCTACTGGACAAGACATGCAAGCAGCTACTGCCAAGTTACAATCAGCCATCAATTGTGTTAACAGCTGGACTAGGAAATGGCGTATTAAACTAAATGAAGGAAAGTCTACTCATGTCAACTTTACCAACAAACACTATGTGTATCAGCCAGTTATGATTAATGGACAGATCGTTCCACATGCAAACGAGGCAAAATATCTGGGGATGACTCTGGATGCTAAACTTCGTTGGAAGTCACACGTGAAAAAGAAACGTGAACAACTTGGAATGAAGTACAGACAAATGTACTGGCTTATTGGAGGGAACTCTGAATTGTCCGTACATAATAAACTGCTTCTGTATAAGCAAATCCTAAAGCCCATCTGGATCTACGGCATTCAATTGTGGGGATGCACCAAAAAAAGTAACATCCAAGTAATACAGACATTTCAAAACAAAGTGCTTCGTTGTATTGTCAGAGCACCATGGTATATCCGAAATGCAGACATTCATCGGGATTTGAAAGTGCCTTTAGTCGCCGAAGAGGTACAAAAGTATGCTGGAAAGCATGCAACCAGACTCCGTGATCATCAAAATTTAGAGGTGGCACATTTGATCAGCAACGTCCCACAAGTGCGGAGGCTGAAGAGAAAGAAACCTGTTGACTTGGTGCAGGATTAATACACATGATCAAGTGTAGTTGCATTGTGAAGGACGACTCTGGACGTCTTTTCACCACACAGCCAGTTTGATATGAGAAAAATATTGCTAGATAGTTCTAACTAGTTGCAATTGTATATAAATAAATAAAAAAAAAAAAAAAAAAAATCCTATTTTTGACCCACCAAATGATTTTGTATTAGTTACAAGTGAAAAAATAAAAACACTAAAATAAATTCAAGTAAAATGTCAGTTTATAACTTCTTTAAGAGTTTTCTTAAATTTAGTAATTTGAAATTTAAAACTACTATTGAACAAGAACCATCTGAAGTGTCCACAGCACATGGTGTTTCTAGAGAGAAATATTGTTGCAAATTACCTTTATTGTAAAAGAAAGAAGCAAAATTCTATTTATTTGATTTTTATTAATAATTTGACTTACTATTAGGATTAGATAATATGAAGGAGCTAAAACTGAGTTTAGATTTTACAAATAATAAATTTAAAAAGTTAAACAAAAAATGGACTCTAGCAATGATAATAAAACTGATGAAATAAAAAGTTATGTAATACAAGCACGAAGTAAACGAGTGATAAATATAAAAATAAAAAAATATATGTAATACCTTACATGAGTTCAAAAGGACTTGAAATTCCACAATGTATAGTTGATGTCAAAAATGGAGAAACCTTGTATCCTATTATTAATAATAATACAGAGAACAGGAAAATTACACCTAACCCAATGAAAATTGAGCTTTTGAATGATTTTGATATATGTGATAACTATAAAGAGGAAGGAGGTAGAAGACAATCTAAAATAAACTTTACTTCAATAAATTACAAAAAACCTAATTTAGACCTAACCAAAATTAGAAATAATCACATGAATTCCGAAGAGAAACAAGAAATAATAAAATTAATAAAAGAGTAGTCAGATATTTTGTATTGAAGGAAGTGACCTAACCTTTACAAATCTAATAAAACATATAATTAAGACAACAGATGAAATTCCAGTTTATACCAGAAGTTATCGATATCCAGAAATATATAAGAAAGAGGTAAACAAACAAATTCAAGAAATGTTAAAACAGAAGATAATTCAACATTCCAAATGACCTTAGAATAGTCCAATTTGGATTATAACAAAGAAATTAGAAGCTTCTGGAAAAAGAAAATTTCGATTAGTAGTAGAGTTCAGGGGATTGAATTCAAAAACAATAGATGATAAATTTCCATTACCATATATTACCAATATCTTAGATAAATTTGGAAGATCGCAGTATTTCACAACATTAGATCTAGCCTCTGGTTTCCATCAAGTGGAAATGGATCATGGAAAGTTTTTTCAACAGAACATGGACATTATGAATTTTTAAGAATGCTTTTTGGTTTAAAAAATTATCCGCCTACATTTCAACGAGTGCTAAAAACATTTTATGAGGAATACAAAGTGAAATATGTCTAGTATATTTGGATGATATAATTATCTATTCATCAAGCCTACAAGAACACATCGACAGATTAAGGGAAGAGTTTGAAAGATTGAGGAAAGCAAACTTTAAGGTACAACTAGACAAAACTGAATTCTTAAGGAAGGAAGTAGCGTATTTTGGTTAGAACACCTTTAGGAGTTAAACCAAATCCTCAAAAAATTGAGACAATTAAAAGTTATCCTATATCCAAAACTACGAAACAAATTAAATGATTCTTAGTACTTGTAGGATATTACAGGAAATTCATGAAGACTGCTAAAATGACAAAACCATTTACTAATTGTTATTCTGAACAACTGTTTAGAGTTATATTATTCTGAACACGTGATTAGAGCTCTATTAATCTGAACAATTAGAGCTATATTATTCTGAATATGTGTTTAGAGCTATATTATTCTGAACATGTGATTAGAGTTCTATTAATCTGAACAAGTGTTTAGAGCTATATTATTCTGAACAAGTGTTTAGAGCTATATTATTCTGAACATGTGTTTATTAGAGCTATTTTATTCTGAACATGTGATTAGAGCTCTATTAATCTGAACAAGTGTTTAGAGCTATATTATTCTGAACAAGTGTTTAGAGCTTTATTAATCTGAACAAGTGTTTAGAGCTATATTACTTTCAACAAGCGTTTAGATCTATTTTAATTATCTTTAAATAAAATAATAAAGCCGTCTTGTTTAAATACACAACTAGATTTGTTTGCTTGTATGAAATATCACAGTGCGATATTAATAAATAAAATATTATCATATAGTGCAAAGTCATGTTGGCATAACTGCAACAGGCAACTTTGTTTTAACTTTCATGACAGTACACTTGAAATTTAATCAATTTCACCTGTGTAAAAGGTGGGCAAAGATTCACATCACACTTTAAATTTTCAACACAATTAAACTTAAGAATTATTTATCGTAGTGTTTTTTTATTGTTGTTCACACAGCTGTTCAACAATGTCGTCTACTGCATTTGCTATTCTAAACTATAATTCCATGAATTTTTACTCAGCTAGTCTATGTCACTTATTGTTTTGTTAAGTAATAAGTCTAGATTAACCATCTACTTAGAACTTTTCAGGCTTATCGAGCGACTAGTTATTCAACTCCTTCATTAACAAATTTACAATCATCTTTTGACACCCTTCCTCTTACTTCATTTTTATGTCGTCATCATTTCCGAATCACTGTTTGACAACGGAGGATGTTCCTACTCTTCCCATTTTAACTTCTGTCTTATGAGGCCTCTTGTGACACGAGCAGAATGAGGGGTTACATTGTCATGGAGAAGTACAACACTTCTTCACAGTTTACCTGGGCGGCGGTCTTTAATTTACATTCTTAGTCTGTTCATGGTTTCACAGTAAGCTGCTGTTTTAATTGTTGTTCCTCTTGGCATGACCTCCAGTACCCAGTACACCATAATTAACAATGACATGTGTCATTTGTAAAGAAAACAAATTAGAAACAATGAAATCACAGCTCTCATGTAAATAAGTTGTGGTTGGGAAAAGTGTTTTATTGAGATCAATTACTCCATCTAACGGAGAAAATTATAAATTAAAACACAGGAACGAAACGTAAAATTATAAATGTTTCTAACCTAGATTCCGCATTCCACGTTTCCTGAAAAGTAATTGGATATGTATGGGAGAGAGAATTTCAATTATTTTTAAATACAAATTTTATTCTTTAAAGTGGACAATGCATTTTGTCCAAATTTAATTCCAGACTAAACAAGATTCCTACAAAAGTGCATGACATTTTTGTTCAATAATCTTTTTACCTGTTTAGACGTAGAGTGTTTACAGACATACATATGCAAATACCTTAAAATGAATGTTGAAATGAGTTAATTAGTGGATTAAATAAAGCTAAAGTTTCAATATTATTTTAATAATATAAATGAGCTACAATTGTTTCGCCTTGCGGCATCATCGGGCAACCTGATGTTATAATAATTATGAGTTTTAACGACTATAAAATGTAAAATATTTGTTTAAAACATTTATATCCACACATTACATTACTGAATGTGTAAATTATTTATGTAAATTTCTGAAATTTTAAATATGACAACGGTGACCTCTCCATATTAATCCAGGTCCCTATCTGATTCTTCACTCAAAAACCTACAACTTTTCCATTTAAAGTTATTTAGGAAAACTCCGTTCCTATTGATATACGTAAGCGTTCTAGTCTTTTTGGACCCTGAATTTTACAATTACCTTGCAAACTCTGCGAAAATAAATAGTAAATATAACAAAATTATATATAAATAAAATCTTGTTCCACCAAGATTAAATAAAGTTATTTTGGATTTTAAAATGTACTTTATGTTTAAGATATCACTTCTCCATCACCTCGTCTTCTAACTAGTAGTTTTCTTTCATCAACAAACTTCTTTCGTCATGTTATTATGTGTTTATTTTTTCTCTAAATAAAAAGAAGAATAGTATAACCAAACTTTTTTCACACCCTGTAAAGTGAAACCTTAGTAATCATGGCACCAATGTATACTTTGACGTCACGCGATCAAATAGTTATAAATAAAGTAGAACACGACGAAATCGGCAACAATTCGTGTACAGAACTGGTTGACAGATTATAATCCATTATATCAGTTTCCGTTTTATTTTTAGAAGATGTGGTTTAGATTTATGGATATATTTCATTTTGTCGCGACAGGCTGGTTGCGGATTTTAAAGCTTCAAACAATTGACTGTTTGACCTTCAAAGTGTGACCTTTTTAAGACTTACAAGGTGACATATTATTGGAGAAAATGAACACTATTTCGAAAATTTAAACAGATTTTTTTGATTAGGAAAACCAATCTAAGAACGTGATTGAGCGATTGTAAATAAAACATACGTGAAAAATTAGAAATAATTCGCATAATACGCTTTTTAGAGTAATTAAAATAGAATAAATACCTAAATACATATACACAAATGTGTAATCATTAACCGGGTGTTCCAAAAGTATGGGACCCTTTTTGTAATTTTTGAACGGATGAACATAGGAAAATAAAACTTTTGGGAATGTCTTTCGATGAATAGGACCTGCTTTTAAAAAAATTAAACCCCCAAGCAGTGGTCCTGAGGGGAGCAATTCAAAGATTAATACAAACCTAATTAGAAAAACACACAACAATTATAAACTTTCGTAGAAATCCACTAAGTGTTATGTGCAACACTGTGGACTTTATATCGGATTTCTATCTTGAAAATTGTATTAAATATATGTACAACAACCTTTATAGATTCCCTTATTGACGCATTACTGTATAATTGTGATACACTCAAATTCTGTTTAAAAAAAAATGCGACGCAATTACTAAATTATAACGCAGTAAGAATAGTTTCAAAACAAACTATCAGGAATCCATTAATTTGGATTTGATTTATACTAAGGGAAGAGAAAGTTATCAACATTTGAAAAACCAAAGCTAAACAAAGTCATGGGACCAATTTGACAGTATTGGTGTTGATAGACTTTTAAAAGGCTATCAAATTAGTTTATTGTCAGGCTTTCAAAGTATTTCACCCATTTTGTATCTAAAATTACGGAAGGAGTCAATACTTTTGGAACCCCGGAATCTCCTCTACGTTCAATTACCTTACAACTGCAATTTATTTATTTATGTGTACTAACAGAAGATAAGATAAATAGTAGTCCAAAAACTATCCTATTTGAAACAGCCACCATTTTGTTTGCGTCCAAGATATTTACTTGAACATTCCGTGTTATACTTTTATACATTTCTATAATATTTCATGTAAACTTTGAACCAAATTGATCTAAAACAAATGCGTCATGACAAGAGTAACATTGTTGGAATACCTTCATGGTGTATATACGTACCGGTAACTCAAAAAGAAAATAGAAACACATATTGTTTTTGGAGATATTTATTAGCGTTTTTTCTTTCCCTCCATTCATATTATTTGTTATTATTGTTTCAAAGAAAGAATTTTTACTAATTTTTTAAAAATATTTAAAATTACATAGAAACATATATTAAAATGTGCATCAATAAAAACATATATAAATAATTAAAAAAAAAATCATATGTTAGGACAAGAGTATTGAGGGAAAATTTATTTAATGTTGAAGTAAAGGACCTACAATTAACAATTTTATGAACGTGAGTAAAAAAATATTTTTAAACAATAGGAAAGTAAAGTGATAATATTACTAAGTATATTAATATAATTATAAAAATTATCTTATATTTTCCATCCAACAAACCTTTTTTTGTTATCTCATGTTACTAGTTTCAGCGGTCTAGGCCGCCATCATCAGATTTATACTCAAATTATGACAAGTAAAAAGATATTATACACTAAATTACTGGCTCTAAGTGGAGAATATTAAAATCATGGTTCCCTCAATTGTGTTTTTGAGAACTTTAATTGAGTATATTATCTGATGATGACGGCATAGACCACTGAAACAGGTATTCTGAGATTACTCAAAAAATTTTGATAGTCGGAAAATATAAGGTAATTTTTATAATTACATTAATATTTTATAGACAATCCTGGTGGCTATTTAACATAAAAATGTTTAAATTGTGAAAATAGGAACATAATGCTTTGGATAGTAATCGTTCCGCTGAAGTAAATGTTTTTTGGAAATGTTAGTAAGCTCTAAATGTAGTGAATACAATGCACAGAATCATCCCCCTTCCTCCCCCCTCCTCACCGCGTTCATTCTCACTGCAGATTATTTACAATAACCGCTGTATAATGACTACATGCACTGGAATTTTTGTTTTGTAACATTTCTAATTCAGAAAAGTTTTAATAGAGCGCTGTGTGAATAGAAACAAATATTCCTACAAATGTAAACGAGACAATATAACAAGAGATATTTGCTAGACAAATTAATGGTGCACGAACTTTTTTACACACCAATAGACAATACGAAATACAAACTGTACAATAATGATTCTTCATCATCTTCACAAAAACTCCAGCCCAGGATTTATCAGTCAAAAAGTAAACTATGAGCACCGTCTTGGAAGGTTGAATATCTCAAAAAGTTATGAAAGTTAGATCTGATTTATGTACATATTTCAAAACAACCGTAAAATAAAATAAATGGTGCGAAACTTTTCCACAAATTATATCATTCACTAATCTTCTTATTATCTAATCCTCTTATTTAAAGACAAATTTATATTATAATAAAATTGTAAGTAATTATGTAAGAATGAGTTTGTTTTTGTTCATTATTTTTATTTATTTTAGAACAGATTGTGTTATATAATTCTTTTTAAGTTAAAAAATTTGAAACGTCTTGTATTGTAGCTGGAACTGAAAATTGTTTAATCATAACCTTGCCCTATAAACAAGGTATTATTTATTTATCTATCCTCAATACCAAATAAAAACGAAGAAAATGTAATTGTCGCTAAAATGTCAGTTTAGTAGTTGTTAATCTAAAATTGTGAATGATCTATGGACGCAGTCTTTAAAGAAATAAATTTTAGAAATTATGTGTTTACCGATAAATCACCAACCGGCCTTTTGGAGAAATGAGAAAAATATATTCACAAAATCGTTGGACACGATTTTGATAAAATCATAATTTTCGGGTTTTTTCTTTTGGTGGTTATAAATTTAGTTAACAAACAAAACATCAGGAGTTATTGAAAGAACGTGATCACGTACCAAATTCCGTTAAAAACGTATTTTGGAGTCGTTAAAACTGTTTCTGAGATATCAATATGCGACCAAGATGAAGATCTTATTATACACCATTTACGAACAGAATACTATGTTTTGATTCCCTTAAAATGACGGTTACAGATGCTTTGTAGACATCCCATGAAGAACCCATAAGAGTGAGGATAATAAGAACTCAATAACCAAATATGTGCGGTTTTTTTGACGGTACACTTTCCACTAAACCGCAATAAATTTGAACCCAATATACAGCAGAGTTGAGTGTATAGAAGGAAATTGATGTAAGATTTTCATAGGTATATGTACTAACATTAATCCTTAGGGGTTTAGTTGCACACAAAAATGTTAAAAGTCTGGGTTTTAGGGCTTTTTAATCACCTTGTGACTCCTTGTTATTGGCCTTTATGGATATTACGTCTGAACGTTTAATATATTTATCTAAATCGTTAGTGCCAATTTTAAGTAAATGACATTTTTGACATATAGCTATCCTTCTAATTTGGGTTGTCAATAATGACAAGTCTTGAAATATTCCTAACATTGATCAAAGGGTTTAGGCGTCAGTTGACTGCGTAGACAAGGGGCTCTTAAAACAGAAACATTTTTGAAATCCTAAAATCAAGTTTGTTTTACCTCTTAAAAATATTTAAGAGATTTACGTAAGAAAGTAAAGAGCTAATAAATCCTATCGTGAAGAAAAACATGGCTAGTATGGTCACAACACACGGCTGTAATTCTATCCCCTTTAGAACAATTAATTAATTCCATCCCTTTCCGTCCACCTTCCCCACATTTGACCCAATTTTTAAATCCACCTTCCAAATGATTTAAAACTTAATCTATTAATTCTGCAGGACGGACACAAGTACATATTTCAAGATAGGGGTCATTAGAATCACCCTATCATGAGAGTGTTTCATACTCACCTAACCTTATTCTATTTTTTGTTTCACCTTTACATAGCATAGAAAATCGTAAAAAGTAAAGGTTTTTAAAATGTTGATGAGTATCAGTTTGAGGTTCGTAGAAACCTCCTGCCAAGTGTATGTATATTTGATTATGGAGACCTTCAACAAATATTAGACTTAACTCTCTTGTATACGTAACGTAAAGGAAGTTATGCTTTACCACCCTAAAGCGTGGATCGATTTGAATCTAATTTGGAATTTGGACTTATTTTGAACGATTTTGTTCTCCATTTTTTGATAAAACCTCAAATATGGGCCCATCTGGCATACGAAAGCAAAAAACACAAAGTTACGATTTTCTCGAGAAAACGACTAACTATTTTGATAATTTTTTGCTCAAGTGCAGCTTCTAAGGACTCAAACAAATAGCATGATCGAAAGTTCCAAAAAAAAAAAAAATGTCGACGATCTTGAGTCATAAATAAAAACAACAAATCGGCCTCGATTTGTTAAAATATTTAATTTCTGAAAATCGGCGTTACCAATGTCAGTCAAATTTGAGTTAAATGAAGATTGCACACTCTAATTCGCGTGCAAAATAGCAGGTAGAAAAATATTATTTTTAGGAATAATTGGCAAAAAAAGTTCAAGACGTGTTTATGGTACAAGCGGAGGGCCAACAGGCCCTTATATATTTTTTTCTTTCTAAGATTTACGCTTTTTCATAGCAAATTCCGTATTAACATTTTTGTTGACGAATAATTTTTTTATTTGGTTATAGAGATAAATTATTTGAGTAAATTAGAAAGTTTGTGCAATGTTTTTGCACCATTTATTTTATATTATCTGATAAATAAAGCCACGTTAGTAATTTTTTTTAAACTCCTCGATTGTTATTACTGAATGAGATCAAAAAATAATATATTTTAAGATAATTGTTTTTTTCCGATATTACAATGCACAACGGTTTAGGAGAAAAAAGGCTTCTAAAGTTTTTCAACAAAAAATTTATTCTATGATGTTAGACGAACTCTAATCAACCCTTGACATACTTTACCTTCTCCAAGATACAACATTTAGAGGTAGTAAAGATCATTCAAGACATTTTTCAGCAAATGGTAAACGTTTCCGCCTTAATTCAGTTATGCACCATATTTAATTCATTTAGTCTCAAATCTAATCTTTCCTTACTACACTTATTTCATATAATGTTTGGAAATTTTGTTTAAAAACAAGTTAATGTATGGTAAAATTGCCCCCAGAAGGACACGAAGACAAGCATTTGTTCTGAAATGTATTTCTAAAAGTTTAAAACGTTGAAAACCATTCATAACTTTGAAAATTAATAGCTTGACATTGAATGATAACAATTTGTCTTATATTCGGGACATATCTCTTTTATCAGCCTTCTTCCTTAAGTAATTTTAACCTCAGTCCAACTAAACACGCAACGGAAAAAATAGCAAAAGATTTTAACAACCAAAAAGCCCCTTCATAAAATGAGTGACAATCATTGTCCACCCTTATACTTTAATTTATATTACTCCCATTGCTGAAGTTCCAAATCTAATTATTTCGTGTTTCACTCATACTATATATTTTAAGCTCATGAGTTTCCAAACCAACCTTTCTTAAGACAATGTTTACAAAGTTACCACGGATTTATAAGCATACAGAGATACATAAAAAAGTATTCTTAAGAGTTAAAAACGTTTCTTGCAACGAATATTTTGTTAGTTAACTAGAAAAGTATTGTTTTTGGAGTTTAACTAGTTTTATGATTATGTGTAAATATAAACAATCTTCACGTCTACTATATTACACAAGACGTTACCAGAGGAGTATAGTAAAAATGAACTAAGCACTTAATAGAAACATTTTAAGAAATTTGAAATATATTAGTTCCAGATAGGTACAATCCGATGTTAAATTTGAACTAAGTAAAAACAAGAATGTTTAACCTTTATTTTTACATTCCTTAAGAGATTTTTACCAAATCATACAACCTGTGGAACGCCAAACCTTCCATCAAATTATAAAAGTACGTGGTGATAAGATCATCTGAGATGTAACGTGGGACTCCTTGGTTTAAATAAAATACTTATGAGAGAGGGAAGGGAATAATAGGTACTGGTCTTTATACATCATTGGTGAGAAGAAAACCATTCTGAATTTTTCGTTTAGATGCTTGATTTTAGGTGAAATTAGAAAAGGGTATTTTGGAGAGTCCGTGGGAAACAAATAATAATAAATATTTTAAATGGGGAGATTTGGGCAAGTCTAGTAAAATTTCTACAACAAACAATAAATGTATTTTTTAGGAAAGGTTAATTATTCACAAAGAAAAACTTTTAGTGGATTGTTGATAATTATAACTTGCTGTATTTATTATTTATTTTTTGTCAATGTTATATATTTTTATTATTTTTCTGTTGAAGTTTTTCTTATATGTTATTTGTTTTTATATAATAAATGTTGATGCTGCCAACCTAGTAGATGACCTTATTAGGACATGGATAAAGTGTGGTAAGCTACAAAAAAATCTGTTTCTTTTTTTGTATTATAAGAGTTGTATGCTATGTTTGTTATGTTAAGGGTCTTATAGTATATTGTTCTTTTCTTTATTCCGCAATTTTTTCAATTCTTTTTCGTCCAAAAAGAACATACTTTTGTTATTGTTATTATTATATTATTATTATGAAGTTCATCCACATAGTTTTTCAAGAAATAGTTGTTGTACTTCTTTCTCCCCCCCACTCTATTATCACCTCAATCTGATTTAGTAAAACAACTAAGAATTGTACGGAACATCCATCTAATATCAAATTTGGTGCCCATAATATGACGGGTTCAAGAGGTAATACGCGAAACAACCCATTTACAGTCATGGTTTAACCAATCAAAAACCATCAAACACATGATATAACAATTTTTGCATCATTACAATACTTACTGATATCGAGTAATGCACAAAACCGAATGATTTACATAAATATAGCGTCAAATAAACGTTTGCCCTTCAACATTGCAGTAAAAAATATTGCATAGTAGTATATTAGCAGGGGTGGAGGTGTAGCATGATAATTAACTAAGCACTCCAACACAGCGTTGCAAGTGTCATATAGAAAGAATATGAGCTCTCCACGCCATGACACCTGACTCGTAAATTTCCCACTTTGTTTCACAGTTTATCACAATAATATTTCACTATATTGGACCAAATATTTACGAGTACGAACTTTATCACTGGAGTAAAATATTTCAATTTATTTGAAACATAACTTGACCGATCTCAATGAAATTTTATTTGATACCAATGCATAAAACCGCTGTAAAATATTATATTTTCTCAATATATTACATCCCAGTAACGGCCAACTGTGCTGCTTTATTATCTCACATGTTAGTGGGTTTAGAAATCTAGGTATTGTATTTGTTTTAAACGAAAGTGATTTCAGCCATCATAGCTTTAGATAAAGAACAGGTTAATGAGCTCCATCATGGTACTTACCCAGCCCCATCGTGCAATGTAATATAGAAGTAGATCCTCTAAGTATAATGAGAAAAATATGGTTTCTTGTGCCTCGTAGAAAATGTTAAATTGTATTGTTACATCGAGTAGGGTAAGTCTGTTTAAAACAAGTTGTTACACAGGTTTTGTAATCCTTGTAATTATGTATATTACTACTTTGTAACTTGTCGGCTAGACCCAACGGGCCTCGTAGATATGCATATTAAAATGTCTCACTCGTATCAATGACTCGGCCCTTACGGATTTCATAACTACAGTGTTCCTTGAGAGATCGAGGGTTCAAAATTAATTTTTTGACATTAACTTCGCTATTTGTTATCGTAGAGATGTGGTTTTATTAGCATTACAAGCAGAATTAAAATATGCAAAGTTTTACCCAATTTAATGTGTAATAAGTTAATAATGGCCGAAATTTTGACGTTTTTAATTCGATTTTTTACAAGTTCAATAGGGTTCTACATGTACACACAGTAGTTCTCTATACCAAATTGTATGTTTTATCTTAATTTTGTGGACACTACCGTTCTTACTTACAGACGACATCGACAACGACTACTTTCATCGACTACTTTCAACGACTACCGGCAACGACTACCGACAACGACTACCGGCACCGTCTACCGGAAAAAAAAAGATAACGGCAATTCCAACAGCAACGACTACCGACAAAGACTACCGGCAACGACTACCGACAACGACTACCGGCACCGTATACCGGCAAAAACAACGACAACGGCAATTCCAACGGCAACGACTACCGACAACGACTACCGACAACGACTACCAGCAACTACTACCAGCAACGACTACCGGCAAAAACAACGACAACGGCAATTCCACCGGCAACGACTACCTTCAACGACTACCAGCAACGACTACCAGCAACGACTACCGGCAAAAACAACGACAACGGCAATTCCAACAGCAACGACTACCGAAGGATGACATGTTAAAATCACTTTTTCTGTTTTATAAGGCCTATTATATACGTATAGTTATGGAATCCAGCAGGGCCGAGTTACCGACACGAGAGTAGCGAGTGAAGACTCCTTCACTTATATATATAACTTCGAGCCCCGACAGGGCCGATAATCTAACACTAGCTTAAGTGGAGATTATCTAATATACATATACCTATGAAACCCGTTAGGTCCTAGCGTTACTTAAGTAGTCATATTCGCAATCACGAGGTTCAAAGATCTGGATATCAGCTGTTTTAAACAAACTTTAGTAAGATTTCTTAATCGATCTAATAAATGGAATTTAACATTTCCTATAAGGCTCAAGAAACCAACTTTTGGTCATTACATTTAGAGGATCTGTATTATACGGAGCTGGGCAAGTACTATAATGGCGTCCATCAACTTCTTTCAATCTGATTGTCTTGAAATACAATATCAGCTCTCAATAGGTTGAAAGTAATACCTTTATGTTTGCTTACAGATTATTTTATATTAATTTATTTTGTCACAATCTAACCGAGCTAAACTCAGTTACTAAGCAACACTGAAGTGAGTTGTAACAAAAAAAAATTCAATTTCGCTACATAAATTAATGTGAATACTTGTAATGAATGAGGTCGTGGATATTTACACTTCATATAATACCTGGAAGCGTTCCAACAAATCCACCCTTTGTTTCTACCCTTTAATGTTCAAATTATTTACTGTAGAAAGGTAGATATCAGAGAGTGCATCTACTGCAGAAAGTGAATGTTTTATTATTTCAAACACTATTATACTGATATTCTTTTTATGTGCTTACACTTATAAGTAAGTAGATATTATATTCCAGAATCAATGAACAGGGAACTAACTTTGTTATTTATCGATTTATAAAAACCAAATAAAAACCAACCAAAACTAAACCTCAGATTGGTAGTTGTCAGTTAACCATGGACAACGTCTTTGAAAATATGTTTATCATATTTAAATGGGACCTAATATTCTTTAAAATTTGAAAGAAATCGGTTGACCTGATTTTGATAAATTAGATCTTTTAAAAGTCTTATGGCCGATTTTTATAGCATTAACTCACGAACTTGCATTTCTGAACAGATGGTGACCAAAAGGATCAGAACCTAAGAAGCTACACGACAACAAAAGTTTATCAAAATCGTTAGAGCCGATTTCGATCATAATTTTATGGTATTTTTTTAGACAATGTTGATTGCGAGGTTAATTAATTTTAATTGTGTCTTTTATCGATTACATTCTTGAAAAAATATGAAAACCCTTGGGTCCGATTTAAAAAAAATCTAAATTTTAAGTTTTGATCTTAAAAACTAGTCCAAAAGTAGTTACAAAAACAAAAAATGAAATGAACATCTCGATATATGATCAACATACGCTCACTAACCATTCGAGTAAACTCGGTCCATTCATTTGAACTACAAAGTAACGCACATACGACAGACAGACATTATTATAACAAACATTTTTTGGGGTTTGGGGAATCTCAAAACCGATGTTTCACGTAAAACGACATCAATAACTTAAACATACAAACTTTACAAAACCCTAACTTTGTTACCAGGGGACTTAAATTTAATAAAGGCGGAACCAAAATGGTAACAATGTTTGAAAAGAAAAAAATAAAAAAAGACAAAGACAAATTTAGTAATTAACAAGGCTCAAGTTTATTGAAAGCAGAAGGAAATTTCGGCGCTTCAGACTTTGTCATTTACAACAAAAGACATCCTGACACAAATCATCAATAAAAAAAAACTTATGATTAACAATATCATAAATTGTAAAAGTTATAAGCCCTTAATTGTAACATATAATAATTTAGAAAAAAAAAATTTAATCAACAGATTCTAAAAATTTATCCCCCCTTTTAATATGTATATTTATAGTTACAAAAATTTAACAAAAAAAACAATGAGCACAGCTTAATAATTCACAGAATTATAATTAATCAAAAAAAAAGATTATACGCCCTTAATGTAAAAGTATAATAATAAAAAAAAAAAATTTAATCAAAAGATTCAAAAAAAAAAGAAAAAAAACTTATCCCCCCCTTTTTAGTTTATAAGATGATAGTTTCTTTTTAAACAATTACAGAATTTAACAAAATATAAAAGAGTTTGATATTTTAAGTTCAAAAATCATATCTATAGTTAACATGTTTATCACTAAACTAAAGATACATAATATAACTGGTTTGAAAAATTTCTTAAAAACTATATTGGCCAAATAAATTTATATATTTTAAACAAACAAAAAAAAGGAATTTAGAATTTTGAAATTTTGTTAATTGACGTCAATTATTTTAATTTGGAAATTAACCTCTTGGAGGTTGTTAGGACCGAAAATTGCATGCAGGCTCCACCCAATAATTGTTTTTTATATATATTTTATAATTAACTACACAGGTCTACATTTAGAAAATAGTCTTAAGGAACACATATTTGCGAAAGTAAATTTAGGCACATATACAAAATGAGTTAGTTAAAGTTCTGTAAAGTCAGCTGTAGAAAAAGACATCACTTTTATGCACTTGAAAATGTGAAGTTACGTTATACAAAAAAAAATGTTTTGCCAACAGGACGAAACTTGTTAGGATGTTTCGTTGGTTTGCGCAATGTGAGACAAGAATTTCTTTATTTCTCCAATTTCTCCTATTTGTCCTATTTGTCCTATTTGTCCTATTTGTCCTACCAGCATATTAGCTGTGAGCAAAAAACATGTTCTTTTAGTGTCTGTACAAAATCAGACATGTTTTAGCATTAATGTTCATCATTAAAGAAATATCTGATTATTTGCCAAAATTAAAGAAAATTGATTGTACAACAGAAATTCGTTAAGATGGTACTTAAAAGCTTCTTAGATTATTATAAATCTATTTATATATATTTTAATTTTGTTTAAAAGAAAGCTTGTATAAGACTTGTAAGATTTTGCAAAAGCTTGTAAAACGAAATTTTCTGATTTAGAAGAAATTTCCTCAATTGTTTTATATTTGACATGTTCATATTCTGATCATTTAATGTTCAACACTAGTTTGCACTTATTTCACAAAAATGTTCAAAACGTAAAATGTGCCTTTGCAAGATTTTGTAAATGATGTTTTAAGAAAAGAAAATTTTTATAATCATTTAGTTTCAAAAGGAAATAGAATATTGAATAAAACATGAAATACATATTTTAATGTCAGCATATTTTAATGTCTCACATTGCGCAAACCAACGAAACATCCTAACAAGTTTCGTCCTGTTGGCAAAACACGTTTTTTTTTGTATAACGTAACTTCACATTTTCAAGTGCATAAAGGTGATGTCTTTTTCTACAGCTGACTTTACAGAACTTTAACTAACTCATTTTGTATATGTGCCTAAATTTACTTTCGCAAATATGTGTTCCTTAAGACTATTTTCTAAATGTAGACCTGTGTAGTTAATTATAAAATATATATAAAAAACAATTATTGGGTGGAGCCTGCATGCAATTTTCGGTCCTAACAACCTCCAAGAGGTTAATTTCCAAATTAAAATAATTGACGTCAATTAACAAAATTTCAAAATTCTAAATTCCTTTTTTTGTTTGTTTAAAATATATAAATTTATTTGGCCAATATAGTTTTTAAGAAATTTTTCAAACCAGTTATATTATGTATCTTTAGTTTAGTGATAAACATGTTAACTATAGATATGATTTTTGAACTTAAAATATCAAACTCTTTTATATTTTGTTAAATTCTGTAATTGTTTAAAAAGAAACTATCATCTTATAAACTAAAAAGGGGGAGATAAGTTTTTTTTTTTTTTTTTTTGAATCTTTTGATTAAATTTTTTTTTTATTATTATACTTTTACATTAAGGGCGTATAATCCTTTTTTTTGATTAATTATAATTCTGTGAATTATTAAGCTGTGCTCATTGTTTTTTTTGTTAAATTTTTGTAACTATAAATATACATATTAAAAGGGGGGATAAATTTTTAGAATCTGTTGATTAAATTTTTTTTTCTAAATTATTATATGTTACAAATAAGGGCTTATAACTTTTACAATTTATGATATTGTTAATCATAAGTTTTTTTTTATTGATGATTTGTGTCAGGATGTCTTTTGTTGTAAATGACAAAGTCTGAAGCGCCGAAATTTCCTTCTGCTTTCAATAAACTTGAGCCTTGTTAATTACTAAATTTGTCTTTGTCTTTTTTTTATTTTTTCTTTTCAAACATTGTTACCATTTTGGTTCCGCCTTTATTAAATTTAAGTCCCCTGGTAACATGTTTTTGGTAGCAGAGCGTGGTTAATTTTAAATTCTGGAACCGTAGTTAATTTTCAAAATTTTGCATTGGAACTATCTAAATTTAAATTCAAAATTATCTTTGTAAACAAGGCTCTTTTTTATGTTTTGCAGCTTTTTCAAATACTGCACAACTGTTGCTGATGAAATTTTTTTTTATTATTTAGTTTAAATATTTAAATCTCTATAAATCTATAGTCTCTTTTTTTTATTATTTAGTTATTTTTATAAACACTTACACAAAAACTTCTAAACCAATTTCGATAAAATTTTTTTTTTATTATTTTGTCTGCTTAAATATTTTTTTTTATATATATATATTTACATACACTGCACCCTAGTCATTCACTGAATTTGATCCAGACAGCGGGCTCATTCGGGAATCCAAAAAAAAAATTTAAATAAATAATAAAATCCAAAAATAGTTAAAAACAAAAAAAAACAAAAAAAATTTCAAAATCTCCTTCAAAAAATTTTCTCGAGTTTTCTTTCGCTTGTCTGTATCAATTCATACTTACACACACACATATATACACAACAACTACACTACATATAATTCTTGAGTCTTTCTCTGGCTCTTTCACCTTTTTTACATCATCTTAAAAGAAATTTTTTTTTATTTAAAAACACTTGATTAAATTTTTTTTTTTATTTATCAGCAACAGTTAAGATGGCAGTGGATTTGCTGCGATTAGTGGACACGTTAAAGAATACGGAGCTTGCTTTTGAATTTTTTTTGGTCATCTTGAAGGAAAATTATTTTTATTTATTTATTTTTTAATTTTATCATCATGAGCAATAGGCAAGATGGCGGTGGACTGGTTGATGCAGATGGTGGCACTTTCTTAACAGATAATTCATTGAAATGTTGAACACTGTTTAATAATATATCATTGTGTACAATTTTTTTTTTTCTTTTCCAAATTATAGGGGCCCAGTTTTATGTAGGACAACATGGTTGGCCTGTTTGCCTTTTCTTAAATTATTCGGTTGTTTGTTATTAGCAGGTCAACATGTTTGTTTCCTGATTTAGTTTTTTTGTTTAGGGTTGAGAAAACCGGAGTTGGGTTTTCCTCACTCATGGGTCACCTTTTTATATACATCTTTAATTTAGCTACACCTTTTTTTTTACACATCTTTCTTTGTACATCTTTTTTAAGAACACTTATCTTATTTTGATGAATTTTTTTTTTACATATTTTTTTTGATTAAATTAAATTCCTTTTTTTTTTGGGGCACATGATTAAAGATACACATACATAAGACCTTAAGTCAAATATTACATGCCCTGCCTTGCGCAGTAAAACCATTTTGACTCCCCAACGTTTCATACTGCTTCTTTGTTTATTTTTCAAATGGATTATTTGTTTAGACCCTTCAAAATTCTTTTTTCTCACGGAAATTGTTAAGAGCCGTGAATAGTTTAAATTTCTCTTCGTATGGGAGAAGAGGAATTTAAAAAATAACGACGCTGAGCATGATCTGACCTAATTGGCTTCAGGAGTTTTTTTTATTTTTATTTATTTTTGTAATTTAATGTAAAGGTCGGCTCAGAGGATACTCCCCCCGTCTGAGTCCGGCCTTTCCTGTAAGTCCAATGTGCGATGCACATTCCCTCCCCAGTCCCCGGAGTGGTCACCTCCACTTGGTATTCCCGAGGTGCCACTCCACCCCTTTCCCCACGTACCTTAGTGTACAAAGTCAGTTCATGCACAGCAATGTCGACCTTTGCGTCACCCTTCAGCTCTTTCTGTCGGGGGCTTGTCCTAATGATAGATGGGAAGAGCTGAGACGCTATAGAAATTTCAAAATTTAATAAGTAAATGCCGAAGGAGGCTACACCCTAGAGTGGTGATTATAAAAGCATTATGAAGCGTTGTTTCTATCAGGTGCCCCGTTTCAAAATTTTGCGGGAGGCCCTTCTGGCCCCTTCTTTAGAATCTTCTGGAGGCCCTTCTGGCCCTTTGCACCTTTTTCAAAATTTTGCGGGAGGCCCTTCTGGCCTCTTTTCTGACTACACCCTAACTCCGTCTTTCGGGGGGGGAGAGCTGTAGCATTTAAATCCAAAAAAGCACTTCCGCAATAACTTAACTCATTTCGTAAATATACATTCCACTTTCCGTCGCTTGACAGATGCTGGCATCTAGCGGCCCGCTCCTAAACCAAGCATCACCTGATACTTGAAACCAAAGTACATTTTCGCCGGTCAAGCTAGCTTCTCGATTACCGGTCCACAGTCTACATGCGATAACAACATGGTCTACACTCTTCATAACTCCGTTAGCTAAAAGTTTTTCCTTCTTCTCTCAAAATTACCGTCTTTCTAAAACATCATGTTAAATTACTAATTGTGCGCCTTAGTCTAATAATCTGGTTCAAAAATGTTAAAATTAACCATCATTTTCTCGGTACTACCTCACGTGATCTGCGACAGGATTTACCAGGTACTTCAACCTTACAAATTTTGTCATATTATAAATTTTGTTAATTTTTAAAATAATTTGTTAATTATCATGTATTCTTTAAAATATGTATTTCATGTTTTATTCAATATTCTATTTCCTTTTGAAACTAAATGATTATAAAAATTTTCTTTTCTTAAAACATCATTTACAAAATCTTGCAAAGGCACATTTTACGTTTTGAACATTTTTGTGAAATAAGTGCAAACTAGTGTTGAACATTAAATGATCAGAATATGAACATGTCAAATATAAAACAATTGAGGAAATTTCTTCTAAATCAGAAAATTTCGTTTTACAAGCTTTTGCAAAATCTTACAAGTCTTATACAAGCTTTCTTTTAAACAAAATTAAAATATATATAAATAGATTTATAATAATCTAAGAAGCTTTTAAGTACCATCTTAACGAATTTCTGTTGTACAATCAATTTTCTTTAATTTTGGCAAATAATCAGATATTTCTTTAATGATGAACATTAATGCTAAAACATGTCTGATTTTGTACAGACACTAAAAGAACATGTTTTTTGCTCACAGCTAATATGCTGGTAGGACAAATAGGACAAATAGGACAAATAGGACAAATAGGAGAAATTGGAGAAATAAAGAAATTCTTGTCTCACATTGCGCAAACCAACGAAACATCCTAACAAGTTTCGTCCTGTTGGCAAAACATTTTTTTTTGTATAACGTAACTTCACATTTTCAAGTGCATAAAAGTGATGTCTTTTTCTACAGCTGACTTTACAGAACTTTAACTAACTCATTTTGTATATGTGCCTAAATTTACTTTCGCAAATATGTGTTCCTTAAGACTATTTTCTAAATGTAGACCTGTGTAGTTAATTATAAAATATATATAAAAAACAATTATTGGGTGGAGCCTGCATGCAATTTTCGGTCCTAACAACCTCCAAGAGGTTAATTTCCAAATTAAAATAATTGACGTCAATTAACAAAATTTCAAAATTCTAAATTCCTTTTTTTGTTTGTTTAAAATATATAAATTTATTTGGCCAATATAGTTTTTAAGAAATTTTTCAAACCAGTTATATTATGTATCTTTAGTTTAGTGATAAACATGTTAACTATAGATATGATTTTTGAACTTAAAATATCAAACTCTTTTATATTTTGTTAAATTCTGTAATTGTTTAAAAAGAAACTATCATCTTATAAACTAAAAAGGGGGAGATAAGTTTTTTTTTTTTTTTTTTTGAATCTTTTGATTAAATTTTTTTTTTATTATTATACTTTTACATTAAGGGCGTATAATCCTTTTTTTTGATTAATTATAATTCTGTGAATTATTAAGCTGTGCTCATTGTTTTTTTTGTTAAATTTTTGTAACTATAAATATACATATTAAAAGGGGGGATAAATTTTTAGAATCTGTTGATTAAATTTTTTTTTCTAAATTATTATATGTTACAAATAAGGGCTTATAACTTTTACAATTTATGATATTGTTAATCATAAGTTTTTTTTTATTGATGATTTGTGTCAGGATGTCTTTTGTTGTAAATGACAAAGTCTGAAGCGCCGAAATTTCCTTCTGCTTTCAATAAACTTGAGCCTTGTTAATTACTAAATTTGTCTTTGTCTTTTTTTTATTTTTCTTTTCAAACATTGTTACCATTTTGGTTCCGCCTTTATTAAATTTAAGTCCCCTGGTAACATGTTTTTGGTAGCAGAGCGTGGTTCTGCTACCAAAATATGCTACAAAAACATGTTACCAGGGGACTTAAATTTAATAAAGGCGGAACCAAAATGGTAACAATGTTTGAAAAGAAAAAATAAAAAAAAGACAAAGACAAATTTAGTAATTAACAAGGCTCAAGTTTATTGAAAGCAGAAGGAAATTTCGGCGCTTCAGACTTTGTCATTTACAACAAAAGACATCCTGACACAAATCATCAATAAAAAAAAACTTATGATTAACAATATCATAAATTGTAAAAGTTATAAGCCCTTAATTGTAACATATAATAATTTAGAAAAAAAAATTTAATCAACAGATTCTAAAAATTTATCCCCCCTTTTAATATGTATATTTATAGTTACAAAAATTTAACAAAAAAAACAATGAGCACAGCTTAATAATTCACAGAATTATAATTAATCAAAAAAAAAAAGATTATACGCCCTTAATGTAAAAGTATAATAATAAAAAAAAAATTTAATCAAAAGATTCAAAAAAAGAAAAAAACTTATCCCCCCCTTTTTAGTTTATAAGATGATAGTTTCTTTTTAAACAATTACAGAATTTAACAAAATATAAAAGAGTTTGATATTTTAAGTTCAAAAATCATATCTATAGTTAACATGTTTATCACTAAACTAAAGATACATAATATAACTGGTTTGAAAAATTTCTTAAAAACTATATTGGCCAAATAAATTTATATATTTTAAACAAACAAAAAAAAGGAATTTAGAATTTTGAAATTTTGTTAATTGACGTCAATTATTTTAATTTGGAAATTAACCTCTTGGAGGTTGTTAGGACCGAAAATTGCATGCAGGCTCCACCCAATAATTGTTTTTTATATATATTTTATAATTAACTACACAGGTCTACATTTAGAAAATAGTCTTAAGGAACACATATTTGCGAAAGTAAATTTAGGCACATATACAAAATGAGTTAGTTAAAGTTCTGTAAAGTCAGCTGTAGAAAAAGACATCACTTTTATGCACTTGAAAATGTGAAGTTACGTTATACAAAAAAAAACGTGTTTTGCCAACAGGACGAAACTTGTTAGGATGTTTCGTTGGTTTGCGCAATGTGAGACAAGAAGTTCTTTATTTCTCCAATTTCTCCTATTTGTCCTACCAGCATATTAGCTGTGAGCAAAAAACATGTTCTTTTAGTGTCTGTACAAAATCAGACATGTTTTAGCATTAATGTTCATCATTAAAGAAATATCTGATTATTTGCCAAAATTAAAGAAAATTGATTGTATAACAGAAATTCGTTAAGATGGTACTTAAAAGCTTCTTAGATTATTATAAATCTATTTATATATATTTTAATTTTGTTTAAAAGAAAGCTTGTATAAGACTTGTAAGATTTTGCAAAAGCTTGTAAAACGAAATTTTCTGATTTAGAAGAAATTTCCTCAATTGTTTTATATTTGACATGTTCATATTCTGATCATTTAATGTTCAACACTAGTTTGCACTTATTTCACAAAAATGTTCAAAACGTAAAATATGCCTTTGCAAGATTTTGTAAATGATGTTTTAAGAAAAGAAAATTTTTATAATCATTTAGTTTCAAAAGGAAATAGAATATTGAATAAAACATGAAATACATATTTTAAAGAATACATGATAATTAACAAATTATTTTAAAAATTAACAAAATTTATAATATGACAAAATCTGTAAGGTTGAAGTACCTGGTAAATCCTGTCGCAGATCACGTGAGGTAGTACCGAGAAAATGATGGTTAATTTTAACATTTTTGAACCAGATTATTAGACTAAGGCGCACAATTAGTAATTTAACATGATGTTTTAGAAAGACGGTAATTTTGAGAGAAGAAAGAAAAACTTTTAGCTAACGGAGTTATGAAGAGTGTAGACCATGTTGTTATCGCATGTAGACTGTGGACCGGTAATCGAGAAGCTAGCTTGACCGGCGAAAATGTACTTTGGTTTCAAGTATCAGGTGATGCTTGGTTTAGGAGCGGGCCGCTAGATGCCAGCATCTGTCAAGCGACGGAAAGTGGAATGTATATTTACGAAATGAGTTAAGTTATTGCGGAAGTGCTTTTTTTTTTGGATTTAAATGCTACAGCTCTCCCCCCCCGAAAGACGGAGTTGGGGTGGAGTCAGAAAGGGGGCCAGAAGGGCCTCCCACAAAATTTTGAAAAAGAGGACAAGGGCCAGAAGGGCCTCTAAGAACAGATTGAAGCAAGGGGCCAGAAGGGCCTCCTACAAGCTTCTGAAGAAAGGGGCCAGAAGGGCCTCCTACAAAATTTTGAAAACAGGGCACCTGATAGAAACAACGCTTCATAATGCTTTTATAATCACCACTCTAGGGTGTAGCCTCCTTTGGCACTTACTTATTAAATTTTGAAATTTCTATAGCGTCTCAGCTCTTCCCGCCTATCATTGGGTCAAGCCCCCGACAGAAAGAGCTGAAGGGTGACGCAAAGGTCGACATTGCTGTGCATGAACTGACTTTGTACTCTAAGGTACGTGGGGAAAAGGGGTGGAGTGGCACCTCGGGAAACCAAGTGGAGGTGACCACTCCGGGGACCAGGGGAGGGAAAAGTGCATAGCACTAAGGACTTCAGGAAAGGTCGGACTCAGACGGGGGGGAGTATCCTCTGAGCCGACCTTAACATTTAATTACAAAAATAAATAAAAATAAAAGAAAAACTCCTGAAGCCTTTTTGGGTCAGATCATGCTCAGCGTCGTTATTTTTAAATTCCTCTTCTCCCATACGAAGAGAAATTTAAACTATTCACGGCTCTTAACAATTTCCGTGAGAAAAAAAGAATTTTGAAGGGTCTAAACAAATAATCCATTTGAAAAATAAACAAAGAAGCAGTATGAAACGTTGGGAAGTCAAGATTGTTTTACTGCACAAGGCAGGGCATGTGGTGTTTGACTTAAGGTCTTATATGTGTATCATGTGCCCCAAAAAAAAAAAGGAATTTAATTTAATCAAAAAAATTGTGTAAAAAAAAATTTCATCAAAATATTTAAGTGATTATAAAAAAAAGGTGTAAAAGAAGTGTAGCAAAAAAGGTGTGGCAAAAAGACAGTATAAAAAGGTGACCCACAATGTGAGAAAACCTAACTCCGGTTTTCTCAACCCTAATAAAAAAAACTAAATTAGGAAACAAACATGTTGACCTGCTAATAACAAACAACAAAATAATTTAAGAAAGGGCAAACAGGCCAACCATGTTGTCCTACATAAAACTGGGCCCCTATAATTTGGAAAAGAGAAGAACAAAAAAAAAATAAATTTAGCACACAATGATATATTTTTTAAAAAAAAAGGTGTTCAACATTTCAATTTACTATTAGACAAATGCCACCATCTGCATCAACCAGTCCACCGCCATGATGATAAAATTAAAAAAAAAATAAATAAAAATAATTTTCCTTTCAAGATGACGAAAACAAAAAAAAATTCAAAAGCAAGCTCCGTGTTCCTCAACGAGTCCTCTAATCGCAGCAAATCCACTGCCATTTTAACTGTTGCTGATAATTATTAAAAAAAAATAAACCAAGTAATTTAAAAAAAAATTTCTTTTAAGAAGATGCCAAAAAAAAATTAAAGAGCCAGAGAAAGACTCAAGTATTATATGTAGTGTAGATGTTGTGTATATGTGTGTGTGTAAGTATGAATTAATACAGACAACGAAAGAAAACTCGAGAAAATTTTTGAAGGAGTTTTTGAAATTTTTTTTGTTTTTTTTTTTTTGTTTTTTTTTTAACTATTTTTTTGGATTTTATTATTTATTTAAAATTTTTTTTGGATTCCCGAATGACCCCGCTGTCTGGATCAAATTCAGTGAATGAGTCGTGTGCAGTGTATGTAAATATATATATATAAAAAAAATATTTAAGCAGACAAAATAATAAAAAAAAAATTTTATCGAAATTGGTTTAGAAGTTTTTGTGTAAGTGTTTATAAAAATAACTAAATAATAAAAAAAAGAGACTATAGATTTATAGAGATTTAAATATTTAAACTAAATAAAAAAAAATTTCATCAGCAACAGTTGTGCAGTATTTGAAAAAGCTGCAAAACATAAAAAGAGCCTTGTTTACAAAGATAATTTTGAATTTAAATTTAGATAGTTCCAATGCGAAATTTTGAAAATTAACTACGGTTCCAGAATTTAAAATAAACCAAGCTCTGTAATTTAGAAAAAACCACACTAGAATTTAATTTAACCACGCTCTGCTACCAAAAACATGTTACCAGGGGACTTAAATTTAATAAAGGCGGAACCAAAATGGTAACAATGTTTGAAAAGAAAAAAATAAAAAAAGACAAAGACAAATTTAGTAATTAACAAGGCTCAAGTTTATTGAAAGCAGAAGGAAATTTCGGCGCTTCAGACTTTGTCATTTACAACAAAAGACATCCTGACACAAATCATCAATAAAAAAAAACTTATGATTAACAATATCATAAATTGTAAAAGTTATAAGCCCTTAATTGTAACATATAATAATTTAGAAAAAAAAAATTTAATCAACAGATTCTAAAAATTTATCCCCCCTTTTAATATGTATATTTATAGTTACAAAAATTTAACAAAAAAAACAATGAGCACAGCTTAATAATTCACAGAATTATAATTAATCAAAAAAAAAGATTATACGCCCTTAATGTAAAAGTATAATAATAAAAAAAAAAAATTTAATCAAAAGATTCAAAAAAAAAAGAAAAAAAACTTATCCCCCCCTTTTTAGTTTATAAGATGATAGTTTCTTTTTAAACAATTACAGAATTTAACAAAATATAAAAGAGTTTGATATTTTAAGTTCAAAAATCATATCTATAGTTAACATGTTTATCACTAAACTAAAGATACATAATATAACTGGTTTGAAAAATTTCTTAAAAACTATATTGGCCAAATAAATTTATATATTTTAAACAAACAAAAAAAAGGAATTTAGAATTTTGAAATTTTGTTAATTGACGTCAATTATTTTAATTTGGAAATTAACCTCTTGGAGGTTGTTAGGACCGAAAATTGCATGCAGGCTCCACCCAATAATTGTTTTTTATATATATTTTATAATTAACTACACAGGTCTACATTTAGAAAATAGTCTTAAGGAACACATATTTGCGAAAGTAAATTTAGGCACATATACAAAATGAGTTAGTTAAAGTTCTGTAAAGTCAGCTGTAGAAAAAGACATCACTTTTATGCACTTGAAAATGTGAAGTTACGTTATACAAAAAAAAATGTTTTGCCAACAGGACGAAACTTGTTAGGATGTTTCGTTGGTTTGCGCAATGTGAGACAAGAATTTCTTTATTTCTCCAATTTCTCCTATTTGTCCTATTTGTCCTATTTGTCCTATTTGTCCTACCAGCATATTAGCTGTGAGCAAAAAACATGTTCTTTTAGTGTCTGTACAAAATCAGACATGTTTTAGCATTAATGTTCATCATTAAAGAAATATCTGATTATTTGCCAAAATTAAAGAAAATTGATTGTACAACAGAAATTCGTTAAGATGGTACTTAAAAGCTTCTTAGATTATTATAAATCTATTTATATATATTTTAATTTTGTTTAAAAGAAAGCTTGTATAAGACTTGTAAGATTTTGCAAAAGCTTGTAAAACGAAATTTTCTGATTTAGAAGAAATTTCCTCAATTGTTTTATATTTGACATGTTCATATTCTGATCATTTAATGTTCAACACTAGTTTGCACTTATTTCACAAAAATGTTCAAAACGTAAAATGTGCCTTTGCAAGATTTTGTAAATGATGTTTTAAGAAAAGAAAATTTTTATAATCATTTAGTTTCAAAAGGAAATAGAATATTGAATAAAACATGAAATACATATTTTAAAGAATACATGATAATTAACAAATTATTTTAAAAATTAACAAAATTTATAATATGACAAAATTTGTAAGGTTGAAGTACCTGGTAAATCCTGTCGCAGATCACGTGAGGTAGTACCGAGAAAATGATGGTTAATTTTAACATTTTTGAACCAGATTATTAGACTAAGGCGCACAATTAGTAATTTAACATGATGTTTTAGAAAGACGGTAATTTTGAGAGAAGAAGGAAAAACTTTTAGCTAACGGAGTTATGAAGAGTGTAGACCATGTTGTTATCGCATGTAGACTGTGGACCGGTAATCGAGAAGCTAGCTTGACCGGCGAAAATGTACTTTGGTTTCAAGTATCAGGTGATGCTTGGTTTAGGAGCGGGCCGCTAGATGCCAGCATCTGTCAAGCGACGGAAAGTGGAATGTATATTTACGAAATGAGTTAAGTTATTGCGGAAGTGCTTTTTTTTTTGGATTTAAATGCTACAGCTCTCCCCCCCCGAAAGACGGAGTTGGGGTGGAGTCAGAAAGGGGGCCAGAAGGGCCTCCCACAAAATTTTGAAAAAGAGGACAAGGGCCAGAAGGGCCTCTAAGAACAGATTGAAGCAAGGGGCCAGAAGGGCCTCCTACAAGCTTCTGAAGAAAGGGGCCAGAAGGGCCTCCTACAAAATTTTGAAAACAGGGCACCTGATAGAAACAACGCTTCATAATGCTTTTATAATCACCACTCTAGGGTGTAGCCTCCTTTGGCACTTACTTATTAAATTTTGAAATTTCTATAGCGTCTCAGCTCTTCCCGCCTATCATTGGGTCAAGCCCCCGACAGAAAGAGCTGAAGGGTGACGCAAAGGTCGACATTGCTGTGCATGAACTGACTTTGTACTCTAAGGTACGTGGGGAAAAGGGGTGGAGTGGCACCTCGGGAAACCAAGTGGAGGTGACCACTCCGGGGACCAGGGGAGGGAAAAGTGCATAGCACTAAGGACTTCAGGAAAGGTCGGACTCAGACGGGGGGGAGTATCCTCTGAGCCGACCTTAACATTTAATTACAAAAATAAATAAAAATAAAAGAAAAACTCCTGAAGCCTTTTTGGGTCAGATCATGCTCAGCGTCGTTATTTTTAAATTCCTCTTCTCCCATACGAAGAGAAATTTAAACTATTCACGGCTCTTAACAATTTCCGTGAGAAAAAAAGAATTTTGAAGGGTCTAAACAAATAATCCATTTGAAAAATAAACAAAGAAGCAGTATGAAACGTTGGGAAGTCAAGATTGTTTTACTGCACAAGGCAGGGCATGTGGTGTTTGACTTAAGGTCTTATATGTGTATCATGTGCCCCAAAAAAAAAAAGGAATTTAATTTAATCAAAAAAATTGTGTAAAAAAAAATTTCATCAAAATATTTAAGTGATTATAAAAAAAAGGTGTAAAAGAAGTGTAGCAAAAAAGGTGTGGCAAAAAGACAGTATAAAAAGGTGACCCACAATGTGAGAAAACCTAACTCCGGTTTTCTCAACCCTAATAAAAAAAACTAAATTAGGAAACAAACATGTTGACCTGCTAATAACAAACAACAAAATAATTTAAGAAAGGGCAAACAGGCCAACCATGTTGTCCTACATAAAACTGGGCCCCTATAATTTGGAAAAGAGAAGAACAAAAAAAAAATAAATTTAGCACACAATGATATATTTTTTAAAAAAAAAGGTGTTCAACATTTCAATTTACTATTAGACAAATGCCACCATCTGCATCAACCAGTCCACCGCCATGATGATAAAATTAAAAAAAAAATAAATAAAAATAATTTTCCTTTCAAGATGACGAAAACAAAAAAAAATTCAAAAGCAAGCTCCGTGTTCCTCAACGAGTCCTCTAATCGCAGCAAATCCACTGCCATTTTAACTGTTGCTGATAATTATTAAAAAAAAATAAACCAAGTAATTTAAAAAAAAATTTCTTTTAAGAAGATGCCAAAAAAAAATTAAAGAGCCAGAGAAAGACTCAAGTATTATATGTAGTGTAGATGTTGTGTATATGTGTGTGTGTAAGTATGAATTAATACAGACAACGAAAGAAAACTCGAGAAAATTTTTGAAGGAGTTTTTGAAATTTTTTTTGTTTTTTTTTTTTTGTTTTTTTTTTAACTATTTTTTTGGATTTTATTATTTATTTAAAATTTTTTTTGGATTCCCGAATGACCCCGCTGTCTGGATCAAATTCAGTGAATGAGTCGTGTGCAGTGTATGTAAATATATATATATAAAAAAAATATTTAAGCAGACAAAATAATAAAAAAAAAATTTTATCGAAATTGGTTTAGAAGTTTTTGTGTAAGTGTTTATAAAAATAACTAAATAATAAAAAAAAGAGACTATAGATTTATAGAGATTTAAATATTTAAACTAAATAAAAAAAAATTTCATCAGCAACAGTTGTGCAGTATTTGAAAAAGCTGCAAAACATAAAAAGAGCCTTGTTTACAAAGATAATTTTGAATTTAAATTTAGATAGTTCCAATGCGAAATTTTGAAAATTAACTACGGTTCCAGAATTTAAAATAAACCAAGCTCTGTAATTTAGAAAAAACCACACTAGAATTTAATTTAACCACGCTCTGCTACCAAAAACATGTTACCAGGGGACTTAAATTTAATAAAGGCGGAACCAAAATGGTAACAATGTTTGAAAAGAAAAAAATAAAAAAAGACAAAGACAAATTTAGTAATTAACAAGGCTCAAGTTTATTGAAAGCAGAAGGAAATTTCGGCGCTTCAGACTTTGTCATTTACAACAAAAGACATCCTGACACAAATCATCAATAAAAAAAAACTTATGATTAACAATATCATAAATTGTAAAAGTTATAAGCCCTTAATTGTAACATATAATAATTTAGAAAAAAAAAATTTAATCAACAGATTCTAAAAATTTATCCCCCCTTTTAATATGTATATTTATAGTTACAAAAATTTAACAAAAAAAACAATGAGCACAGCTTAATAATTCACAGAATTATAATTAATCAAAAAAAAAGATTATACGCCCTTAATGTAAAAGTATAATAATAAAAAAAAAAAATTTAATCAAAAGATTCAAAAAAAAAAGAAAAAAAACTTATCCCCCCCTTTTTAGTTTATAAGATGATAGTTTCTTTTTAAACAATTACAGAATTTAACAAAATATAAAAGAGTTTGATATTTTAAGTTCAAAAATCATATCTATAGTTAACATGTTTATCACTAAACTAAAGATACATAATATAACTGGTTTGAAAAATTTCTTAAAAACTATATTGGCCAAATAAATTTATATATTTTAAACAAACAAAAAAAAGGAATTTAGAATTTTGAAATTTTGTTAATTGACGTCAATTATTTTAATTTGGAAATTAACCTCTTGGAGGTTGTTAGGACCGAAAATTGCATGCAGGCTCCACCCAATAATTGTTTTTTATATATATTTTATAATTAACTACACAGGTCTACATTTAGAAAATAGTCTTAAGGAACACATATTTGCGAAAGTAAATTTAGGCACATATACAAAATGAGTTAGTTAAAGTTCTGTAAAGTCAGCTGTAGAAAAAGACATCACTTTTATGCACTTGAAAATGTGAAGTTACGTTATACAAAAAAAAATGTTTTGCCAACAGGACGAAACTTGTTAGGATGTTTCGTTGGTTTGCGCAATGTGAGACAAGAATTTCTTTATTTCTCCAATTTCTCCTATTTGTCCTATTTGTCCTATTTGTCCTATTTGTCCTACCAGCATATTAGCTGTGAGCAAAAAACATGTTCTTTTAGTGTCTGTACAAAATCAGACATGTTTTAGCATTAATGTTCATCATTAAAGAAATATCTGATTATTTGCCAAAATTAAAGAAAATTGATTGTACAACAGAAATTCGTTAAGATGGTACTTAAAAGCTTCTTAGATTATTATAAATCTATTTATATATATTTTAATTTTGTTTAAAAGAAAGCTTGTATAAGACTTGTAAGATTTTGCAAAAGCTTGTAAAACGAAATTTTCTGATTTAGAAGAAATTTCCTCAATTGTTTTATATTTGACATGTTCATATTCTGATCATTTAATGTTCAACACTAGTTTGCACTTATTTCACAAAAATGTTCAAAACGTAAAATGTGCCTTTGCAAGATTTTGTAAATGATGTTTTAAGAAAAGAAAATTTTTATAATCATTTAGTTTCAAAAGGAAATAGAATATTGAATAAAACATGAAATACATATTTTAAAGAATACATGATAATTAACAAATTATTTTAAAAATTAACAAAATTTATAATATGACAAAATTTGTAAGGTTGAAGTACCTGGTAAATCCTGTCGCAGATCACGTGAGGTAGTACCGAGAAAATGATGGTTAATTTTAACATTTTTGAACCAGATTATTAGACTAAGGCGCACAATTAGTAATTTAACATGATGTTTTAGAAAGACGGTAATTTTGAGAGAAGAAGGAAAAACTTTTAGCTAACGGAGTTATGAAGAGTGTAGACCATGTTGTTATCGCATGTAGACTGTGGACCGGTAATCGAGAAGCTAGCTTGACCGGCGAAAATGTACTTTGGTTTCAAGTATCAGGTGATGCTTGGTTTAGGAGCGGGCCGCTAGATGCCAGCATCTGTCAAGCGACGGAAAGTGGAATGTATATTTACGAAATGAGTTAAGTTATTGCGGAAGTGCTTTTTTGGATTTAAATGCTACAACTTTTTGAAACTTTAAATCAAGAATAGTTCCAATCATCTCAAAGATCAATGTTCTACCTATTAATATATAACACAATCTACATATTTTATATTACAAACAGATAAATTAATACAACCTTACATAACGTATATTTACGAATATCTAACTAATCGGATTCAACAAATAAATAATTTCCAGTTTTATCCACTCGCACTTCAAAATTGTCTTCTCACTTGTATTCCACGTTTCTAATTACCTTTCAGTGTCCAAAGAAGTTCCAAGTTGGTCGATTTTAATTGGACTACAGCTTCCAACACATATAATTTGGTACGTGTCACACGATAAAGTCGGCTGACCGAGCATTGACCTCAGTCCTTTTATCCGAGTATTAATGTCTCGCTAAAGAAATCTGTCTATTATCGATATATTCAAATTGTACTGGAACACCTCTTTGATTATCTTAACTCTATGACAAATGGATTTTGTTATCACACTTGAACGTACCTGTCTCACTATAGACTACTCTGAAAGTATCGGAATGAAGATGACCAAAGAATTGTCCAGTGATGATGTCGGAGTATTTCCTCACTAGCCTCATATATCGGAAGTTATGCTTTACTGGCATTGATGGTCTAGCTGGGTTTCCTTGTCTCTCATCGGCCCCTGGTGCCATGTGTCCCACCAAGTATACCTGCAATATATCAGATGTTAAGTCTAAAGAGAAATTTATAGAAACACAATTAATAGTAAATGGTAATTATTTGCCATCTACAGATGATACACTGACGTGATTGGGCGCGAATTACGTAGGCTGTTTTGTGTATACAGATTGCTTAAGAGTTCTTGTAAGATTATAGATTAAACAAGTTGATGGGGCCATCGTGGTACTTACTCAGCCCTATTATATAATGTAATACAAGCAGATTTACGTTGTAGAGCGCAGCACATCCGAGAGAGCATAGACTTCAGACAGACAGACATCATTCTAAAAATCACTTTCTTGGACTCCCCAAAACACTCTACATTGATTATTTAACTCATCGCATCACTTTCTCTATACTACGTATGTGTGACAGATTAAAGAAAACTAGAAAATTGTTCTCTAAGGATATCTTTCTCCACAAAAACTCCTAGGTTAGTTTTGTTAGGTATAAAACCACAGTACTAAATGTGTATGTTTGAAAAAATCCAGGCTCTTATTGTTATCAATTTTACAAACAAAACATTGATTCTTATAAATATATTTAATTGTTTTATAAAGTTCTCCATGAATACTTTGACATTCATAAACATATTGTAATGAGATATGAAATCTAAGCTAATCTATCAATAACATATTCTAAACCATCAATTCAGAACCATCCCATTAATTATGGTAAATTTATTAATGAAAAATAACTTCAAAATTTCTTTACACATGAGGGTTGCTCACTTTCTACAATTTGTGGCATGATCCTGTGCCATGATCCTCTGTAGTATATTTCTCTTTACTAATCAGGTTGAATCGTCATCAACCCCTGCAACGTTTACCATTCCGGCAATGTCTCTGTCCCTCATTTGTAACGCGATAGATTGCAAGTCAAGCAATTACCTAACTTTTTGTGTACTCTGGCATAATGATTGTTTATGTTCTGGTGTATATTGAAGGAACTTAGAATATTATCTGCTGCCTAGTTTGTATCTAATTTAACCTTAAATACTAAATCTTACCTTTGGGTTTCAGCAAAGTAACAAAAGACAAGACACAGAGTAGTATTTTCTTCAGTATAGTTGAAGATTAAGTCGTACTCGGGATAATTATATTTATATTTTGTGTATTTCAAAGTTACTTTATTACTCATTGCTCGGTCCTACTGCTCCAGAACAACTCTTCTTCTAGCTCCTCTGTCCTTGTCTTACCTTAACCATCCTCTAACCATCAACTCTACAATATACCCCACATCCTCCATCGATATTTTCCTGGGCTCTCCTCTTAATTTTCTTCACCAGATGTGACCAAGAACACAATATTCACAGCTCCATCTTCCGGTATCCGATGAACACGCCCTGTTCATCTGATCCTTACTTGCTTAATAATTGATCTTCACATAAATCTTTCAGCTCGGTATTTGTTCTAATCCGCCATGTGTCTTGAGATCCTTTATAGATTCTTTTCAGAATCTTCTTCCCACCTCGTAATGCAATTTTCCTGAGTTTTTTCATTGTTCAAGTTTCCGAAGCATATACAACTGGCTTTAAGATGGTTTTATAAATGTTTGTTTTAGAATGTTCTTATAAATTTTTGGACCAGAAGATGGGACGGGTACCTAAAGCTCCGCACATTTAAAAATTCTTCATTGTCAATGTTTACTTTGGATGAGTTTTTGCCTCTGATACTTTTCCTCGTTACCATGTCCTGTACTTGAATATACTCATGTATAATTGCAGTCCTATATCACCAGACAACTTTCTTTTAGTCTTTTTAGTTTTGTGATTTGAAATGTGTCAATGGGTGTATTTAACACCCATTGTAACTTTAAATTTAAGAGTGACTATATGAATATATGTGTGATATCACGTAAACCTTCTCACTCATACATCCCCCAAACAAAATCAAAACCATCACTAAATACATCCCAAAAACAATGTAAACACCTACCAACACTATCATTTCGTTGTCATAAATATGGAAAAATATTTATATATTTAAATAAAGGCCTTTATTTGTGCCATAAACATGTCCTTAGTGTAAATCGTGTCTTGGAAGTGAAGGTTCATTTTTTAGTAAAGTGTAATATTTTTTTACTTGGATTTTGTACACGGATTTGAGTCATTAATGTTAACATTTCACTAAAATTTGAACGAAATCGGTAGAACAGATTTTGAGAAATTAGTTCATCTATCATGATAACCGAGAGTGGGTTTTCACTGTTAAATTAAAATTGGGAAAACTATAAATTACCAAAAACTCTACATTGATTTTCGACTGATTACATATCTTTCACTATAAGTACTACAACGGAAATTCGTTGAATGGGGTTATATTTTGGTCAAAAAAGAAAAATATCAAAAAATAATCCCAATGCAAGGTTTGGATGTTTTGTAGAACTTTTTACTGCTTATAGCCGGTCGGTGAGATTGAACTATGAAATGGTCCAAGGTCAAATCTTACCGACTTGTTCTAACGGTAAATTCCTATGTCGGCGGATTTTGAATTGAAAAATCATTTTTTATGAATTTTGAAAATGTGAAATAATAATGTATAAGGATATGTAGTTGTAATACAAGTCGTATGCAATACATATCTAGTACTGTTATTTCATATTAACTAACAGACGTTACGGCATATTTAAATGAAGAATTTAAAATTTTTCAAAATTAATAAAAATTAACAAACCTTGATATTTTTGAAAATAAAATGTAATTTTAAGATGAAAGTATTCTTGATAAAATTTGGAAAAAATTGATATTTAAAAAGTTAGCAGAAAAGGTTAAGTCTAAAAGCTAATAAAAGTAAATAAAAATAAATTTTGAAAAAAGGATTGTATAGAAGTAATTAAATAAATAAAGTTATACTATAATTAATGATTAAAAATATAAATTTGAGTAAAACAAAAGAGTTATGGTTTTCACGCTATATTATGAAAAGGAAAAAAGATAAGAAGTGGAAATTTTGCAAAAAGAGTTTAAAACCTAATATCTAAAGATTGTGTAAATTTCAGGAAAATCAGTTAATAAATAAACCCCAAACCCAAAGGTGTGAAAATATGCACGGGATTACATCACTACCAGAAGTCGTAGATTTGTGTTATCACGGCTAGTGCGTTTAAATTACGAAATAAACAAAGTTACAAAGTTTGAAAGAAAAAACTTTAAAGGTGTAAGAATTAAAAACTGTAAATTACGCAAATTCTTACGTAAGCTATTGAAGGCGAATGAATAGTCCGAGAAATGTCATTCGAAGTGCGGGAAATTGCCGTGGTCGAGAGCTACAATACACCGGTTACGAAAAAACGCAAAAACTGTTAGGAAAAGTGTTATAGACAATTAAAAGGAAAACAATGAAGATTTTTTCATCAGCCAGTTGCAAGTTGCAGGGTTTAAATGTTCAAGGATAAGTGACGTAGTTAGAGGCGGAGTTAAGATACCAACTTACAGCAAAAATAAATTAAAGGATTAATTAGAACAAAGTGATTAAAAAGGACAATTTAAAAACAGTAAACATAACAAATAAATTAATAATAAATAACAGAACCACCTACACCAAAAATAATCAAGAAATTGCATAGAAATACATCATAAATGGAACTATCGTATCGGTCCAGTGAGGGAAAAAAATTGGTATCGATATACGATAGTTTTTGGCTATAAAAAGAGCCGCACAAATCTCATAGAGGTCTCTCTTAAAAAATTGGTGGAAACAGTTGCCAGGGGTGATTATGCCCGACAGGTCTCTCTTAAAAAAATGGTGGAAACAGTTGCTAGGGGTGATTATGCCCGACAGGGCTCACATGAAAAATTAGTTGAACAAGTGTAAGGGGTGACTATGCCCGAACGTCTCTTTTAAAAAATAGTTTGAAGAAGTTTAAGTGTTACAATGCCAACGTATTAAAACAGCGTCAGCGAGAGCGATAGAAGGGAATAGATTCGAACAACCAGCCAGCCTTCTGAACTCCATGGAGAAACTATAGGACAACTTTAATCGAAATTCAACCAACCAGACACCAGAGGACCATCAGCATCTCAGGACTCAGGATCGACAACACGGCGGACAAGGTCTGAGAAAATCCAAATTTCCTTTTTTAAAGGGCAAAATTGGCCCGATTTTAGAGTCTCACTGATTTTCCTGAGATAATTTTTTTTTTGTGTGTAATTAAATGAATATATTAAATAAAATGTCAAAATCATGTGTGAATAAAAATCTTTTCAATAAATAAATTTAATAAATGAAATAATTTAAATTCAGAAATAATAGAAATTTTTGTTTTCTATATATCAATTGTAAGAAATTCATAAGTAATTGCCTTCTGCTCAAAAGAGAAATATTTAGTTATTATCCATTAGTTTTATTAGAGAAGTTGTTTGATTTTATTTTGTTGACTTGTGTCAAGTTTAGTATTTCAGTTGCTTTATTTCAGTTAATTAAAAGAATTAATTTTTTCATTTTTCCTCTAAATCTGTGTTTTATTTAGAATTGGTCACACATTTATATGTTGTATTTTCAGGTTTGTGATTATAAAAAAGGGTAAAATATATTGTATCAAAAAGGTATTCCTAAGGACACACCAGCGAGATTAAAATTCAAAAGTAAAGTAAATTCGTGTTCTCCCTGAGAAATAGGGTAATCATAAATACAGTTTCTGGAAGTCGTAAATAAAAAGGGGGGTACCGGTAATTTGGGGCAACTCAAATTATCGAAGAAGTTATTCAATCCAGGCCAGCAAGATAGTAAGCCAAAAACTTCCAGTGGATTGGATAATTTATTCTTTTTGTCACGCGAGAACGAATCCTGTAGGCTAAAAATCTCAGGATTCGAGACTGTTACGTATTAATTAAGATAGGGGGCGTAATTAGTCTGACTCTAAAAAAGATAGAGTTTTTTCGTTGTAGATAGAAGATGGCGCCCATACGGTGAAGCCCGAATAATTGTTTTTAAATTAGTAGTTATAAAAAGTACAGGGTAAGCGATTAGTACGTGCTATTGACAAGTAATACGGACTGGTTGTTTGCATTGTATAGTGTAGCTGCTGTTTGGGAAAATTAGGCTAGGCTTCAAAGAATACGGATACAGTATATTTTACCTAAATGTGTATGCTTAGTATAAGATGTATAGTTTATAAGTATACTACATACCTTAAATTCTGGTGATCTGTGTTGGTTGTATAATTTGGGAGGGAGTGAAATAAATAAAAAAATAATAATAAAACATAATTAAATTCGGGTATAAAAAATAAAAAGATTAAAATAAATAAATTAAATAAAGATAGAATCAATTAAAAAATAATTATTAAATTTTTAATATTAAATTAAATAAATAAATAAATAAAAACAAAATGGCGGAAAAGACCCAAGAAGGTAAATCGTTAATGGCTTACTTAGAAAAGAGAGAAAAAGACGAAAAGGCGTTAAGAGAAAAAGAAAAACAAGAAGAAAGAGTGTTAAGAGAAAAAGAAAGACAAGAGGAAAGGGTGTTAAGAGAAAAAGAAAGACAAGAGGAAAGGGTGTTAAGAGAAAAAGAAAGACAAGAGGAAAGGGGGTTAAGAGAAAAAGAAAAACTAGAAGAAAGGGCGTTAAAAGAAAAGGAAAATGAAATAAAGGACAAGAGAGATAAAGAAGAGAAGGAGAAGGAGAGAAGAGAAAGGCAACAAGAAAGAGAAGAGAGAAGGGCACTCTGGAATAAAATAGAAGGGAGAGTTCAGGGAATAGAATCAGAAGTAGCTAATAATGCGGCTCAACAAGAGGTTTTTAAAGCTGAAGTGGAGGGGGAGTTTAGAGAAGTTAATGGTAAAATAGAATCATTAGCGGAAAATAGTAAAGTAGTAAATTCTAAAGTAGATAAATTGGAAAAAGATAATAAATTGTTGGAAAATAAAGTTAGAATTATCGATAAAAAAGTAGGGGAAATAAATTTAGGAGGAATTAGTAGCAGAAATATAATAATAAATAGAATAAAGAGATACTTATTGTTTTGTTAAGTAATAAGTCTAGATTAACCATCTACTTAGAACTTTTCAGGCTTATCGAGCGACTAGTTATTCAACTCCTTCATTAACAAATTTACAATCATCTTTTGACACCCTTCCTCTTACTTCATTTTTATGTCGTCATCATTTCCGAATCACTGTTTGACAACGGAGGATGTTCCTACTCTTCCCATTTTAACTTCTGTCTTATGAGGCCTCTTGTGACACGAGCAGAATGAGGGGTTACATTGTCATGGAGAAGTACAACACTTCTTCACAGTTTACCTGGGCGGCGGTCTTTAATTTACATTCTTAGTCTGTTCATGGTTTCACAGTAAGCTGCTGTTTTAATTGTTGTTCCTCTTGGCATGACCTCCAGTACCCAGTACACCATAATTAACAATGACATGTGTCATTTGTAAAGAAAACAAATTAGAAACAATGAAATCACAGCTCTCATGTAAATAAGTTGTGGTTGGGAAAAGTGTTTTATTGAGATCAATTACTCCATCTAACGGAGAAAATTATAAATTAAAACACAGGAACGAAACGTAAAATTATAAATGTTTCTAACCTAGATTCCGCATTCCACGTTTCCTGAAAAGTAATTGGATATGTATGGGAGAGAGAATTTCAATTATTTTTAAATACAAATTTTATTCTTTAAAGTGGACAATGCATTTTGTCCAAATTTAATTCCAGACTAAACAAGATTCCTACAAAAGTGCATGACATTTTTGTTCAATAATCTTTTTACCTGTTTAGACGTAGAGTGTTTACAGACATACATATGCAAATACCTTAAAATGAATGTTGAAATGAGTTAATTAGTGGATTAAATAAAGCTAAAGTTTCAATATTATTTTAATAATATAAATGAGCTACAATTGTTTCGCCTTGCGGCATCATCGGGCAACCTGATGTTATAATAATTATGAGTTTTAACGACTATAAAATGTAAAATATTTGTTTAAAACATTTATATCCACACATTACATTACTGAATGTGTAAATTATTTATGTAAATTTCTGAAATTTTAAATATGACAACGGTGACCTCTCCATATTAATCCAGGTCCCTATCTGATTCTTCACTCAAAAACCTACAACTTTTCCATTTAAAGTTATTTAGGAAAACTCCGTTCCTATTGATATACGTAAGCGTTCTAGTCTTTTTGGACCCTGAATTTTACAATTACCTTGCAAACTCTGCGAAAATAAATAGTAAATATAACAAAATTATATATAAATAAAATCTTGTTCCACCAAGATTAAATAAAGTTATTTTGGATTTTAAAATGTACTTTATGTTTAAGATATCACTTCTCCATCACCTCGTCTTCTAACTAGTAGTTTTCTTTCATCAACAAACTTCTTTCGTCATGTTATTATGTGTTTATTTTTTCTCTAAATAAAAAGAAGAATAGTATAACCAAACTTTTTTCACACCCTGTAAAGTGAAACCTTAGTAATCATGGCACCAATGTATACTTTGACGTCACGCGATCAAATAGTTATAAATAAAGTAGAACACGACGAAATCGGCAACAATTCGTGTACAGAACTGGTTGACAGATTATAATCCATTATATCAGTTTCCGTTTTATTTTTAGAAGATGTGGTTTAGATTTATGGATATATTTCATTTTGTCGCGACAGGCTGGTTGCGGATTTTAAAGCTTCAAACAATTGACTGTTTGACCTTCAAAGTGTGACCTTTTTAAGACTTACAAGGTGACATATTATTGGAGAAAATGAACACTATTTCGAAAATTTAAACAGATTTTTTTGATTAGGAAAACCAATCTAAGAACGTGATTGAGCGATTGTAAATAAAACATTCGTGAAAAATTAGAAATAATTCGCATAATACGCTTTTTAGAGTAATTAAAATAGAATAAATACCTAAATACATATACACAAATGTGTAATCATTAACCGGGTGTTCCAAAAGTATGGGACCCTTTTTGTAATTTTTGAACGGATGAACATAGGAAAATAAAACTTTTGGGAATGTCTTTCGATGAATAGGACCTGCTTTTAAAAAAATTAAACCCCCAAGCAGTGGTCCTGAGGGGAGCAATTCAAAGATTAATACAAACCTAATTAGAAAAACACACAACAATTATAAACTTTCGTAGAAATCCACTAAGTGTTATGTGCAACACTGTGGACTTTATATCGGATTTCTATCTTGAAAATTGTATTAAATATATGTACAACAACCTTTATAGATTCCCTTATTGACGCATTACTGTATAATTGTGATACACTCAAATTCTGTTTAAAAAAAAATGCGACGCAATTACTAAATTATAACGCAGTAAGAATAGTTTCAAAACAAACTATCAGGAATCCATTAATTTGGATTTGATTTATACTAAGGGAAGAGAAAGTTATCAACATTTGAAAAACCAAAGCTAAACAAAGTCATGGGACCAATTTGACAGTATTGGTGTTGATAGACTTTTAAAAGGCTATCAAATTAGTTTATTGTCAGGCTTTCAAAGTATTTCACCCATTTTGTATCTAAAATTACGGAAGGAGTCAATACTTTTGGAACCCCGGAATCTCCTCTACGTTCAATTACCTTACAACTGCAATTTATTTATTTATGTGTACTAACAGAAGATAAGATAAATAGTAGTCCAAAAACTATCCTATTTGAAACAGCCACCATTTTGTTTGCGTCCAAGATATTTACTTGAACATTCCGTGTTATACTTTTATACATTTCTATAATATTTCATGTAAACTTTGAACCAAATTGATCTAAAACAAAATCGTCATGACAAGAGTAACATTGTTGGAATACCTTCATGGTGTATATACGTACCGGTAACTCAAAAAGAAAATAGAAACACATATTGTTTTTGGAGATATTTATTAGCGTTTTTTCTTTCCCTCCATTCATATTATTTGTTATTATTGTTTCAAAGAAAGAATTTTTACTAATTTTTTAAAAATATTTAAAATTACATAGAAACATATATTAAAATGTGCATCAATAAAAACATATATAAATAATTAAAAAAAAAATCATATGTTAGGACAAGAGTATTGAGGGAAAATTTTATTTAATGTTGAAGTAAAGGACCTACAATTAACAATTTTATGAACGTGAGTAAAAAAATATTTTTAAACAATAGGAAAGTAAAGTGATAATATTACTAAGTATATTAATATAATTATAAAAATTATCTTATATTTTCCATCCAACAAACCTTTTTTTGTTATCTCATGTTACTAGTTTCAGCGGTCTAGGCCGCCATCATCAGATTTATACTCAAATTATGACAAGTAAAAAGATATTATACACTAAATTACTGGCTCTAAGTGGAGAATATTAAAATCATGGTTCCCTCAATTGTGTTTTTGAGAACTTTAATTGAGTATATTATCTGATGATGACGGCATAGACCACTGAAACAGGTATTCTGAGATTACTCAAAAAATTTTGATAGTCGGAAAATATAAGGTAATTTTTATAATTACATTAATATTTTATAGACAATCCTGGTGGCTATTTAACATAAAAATGTTTAAATTGTGAAAATAGGAACATAATGCTTTGGATAGTAATCGTTCCGCTGAAGTAAATGTTTTTTGGAAATGTTAGTAAGCTCTAAATGTAGTGAATACAATGCACAGAATCATCCCCCTTCCTCCCCCCTCCTCACCGCGTTCATTCTCACTGCAGATTATTTACAATAACCGCTGTATAATGACTACATGCACTGGAATTTTTGTTTTGTAACATTTCTAATTCAGAAAAGTTTTAATAGAGCGCTGTGTGAATAGAAACAAATATTCCTACAAATGTAAACGAGACAATATAACAAGAGATATTTGCTAGACAAATTAATGGTGCACGAACTTTTTTACACACCAATAGACAATACGAAATACAAACTGTACAATAATGATTCTTCATCATCTTCACAAAAACTCCAGCCCAGGATTTATCAGTCAAAAAGTAAACTATGAGCACCGTCTTGGAAGGTTGAATATCTCAAAAAGTTATGAAAGTTAGATCTGATTTATGTACATATTTCAAAACAACCGTAAAATAAAATAAATGGTGCGAAACTTTTCCACAAATTATATCATTCACTAATCTTCTTATTATCTAATCCTCTTATTTAAAGACAAATTTATATTATAATAAAATTGTAAGTAATTATGTAAGAATGAGTTTGTTTTTGTTCATTATTTTTATTTATTTTAGAACAGATTGTGTTATATAATTCTTTTTAAGTTAAAAAATTTGAAACGTCTTGTATTGTAGCTGGAACTGAAAATTGTTTAATCATAACCTTGCCCTATAAACAAGGTATTATTTATTTATCTATCCTCAATACCAAATAAAAACGAAGAAAATGTAATTGTCGCTAAAATGTCAGTTTAGTAGTTGTTAATCTAAAATTGTGAATGATCTATGGACGCAGTCTTTAAAGAAATAAATTTTAGAAATTATGTGTTTACCGATAAATCACCAACCGGCCTTTTGGAGAAATGAGAAAAATATATTCACAAAATCGTTGGACACGATTTTGATAAAATCATAATTTTCGGGTTTTTTCTTTTGGTGGTTATAAATTTAGTTAACAAACAAAACATCAGGAGTTATTGAAAGAACGTGATCACGTACCAAATTCCGTTAAAAACGTATTTTGGAGTCGTTAAAACTGTTTCTGAGATATCAATATGCGACCAAGATGAAGATCTTATTATACACCATTTACGAACAGAATACTATGTTTTGATTCCCTTAAAATGACGGTTACAGATGCTTTGTAGACATCCCATGAAGAACCCATAAGAGTGAGGATAATAAGAACTCAATAACCAAATATGTGCGGTTTTTTTGACGGTACACTTTCCACTAAACCGCAATAAATTTGAACCCAATATACAGCAGAGTTGAGTGTATAGAAGGAAATTGATGTAAGATTTTCATAGGTATATGTACTAACATTAATCCTTAGGGGTTTAGTTGCACACAAAAATGTTAAAAGTCTGGGTTTTAGGGCTTTTTAATCACCTTGTGACTCCTTGTTATTGGCCTTTATGGATATTACGTCTGAACGTTTAATATATTTATCTAAATCGTTAGTGCCAATTTTAAGTAAATGACATTTTTGACATATAGCTATCCTTCTAATTTGGGTTGTCAATAATGACAAGTCTTGAAATATTCCTAACATTGATCAAAGGGTTTAGGCGTCAGTTGACTGCGTAGACAAGGGGCTCTTAAAACAGAAACATTTTTGAAATCCTAAAATCAAGTTTGTTTTACCTCTTAAAAATATTTAAGAGATTTACGTAAGAAAGTAAAGAGCTAATAAATCCTATCGTGAAGAAAAACATGGCTAGTATGGTCACAACACACGGCTGTAATTCTATCCCCTTTAGAACAATTAATTAATTCCATCCCTTTCCGTCCACCTTCCCCACATTTGACCCAATTTTTAAATCCACCTTCCAAATGATTTAAAACTTAATCTATTAATTCTGCAGGACGGACACAAGTACATATTTCAAGATAGGGGTCATTAGAATCACCCTATCATGAGAGTGTTTCATACTCACCTAACCTTATTCTATTTTTTGTTTCACCTTTACATAGCATAGAAAATCGTAAAAAGTAAAGGTTTTTAAAATGTTGATGAGTATCAGTTTGAGGTTCGTAGAAACCTCCTGCCAAGTGTATGTATATTTGATTATGGAGACCTTCAACAAATATTAGACTTAACTCTCTTGTATACGTAACGTAAAGGAAGTTATGCTTTACCACCCTAAAGCGTGGATCGATTTGAATCTAATTTGGAATTTGGACTTATTTTGAACGATTTTGTTCTCCATTTTTTGATAAAACCTCAAATATGGGCCCATCTGGCATACGAAAGCAAAAAACACAAAGTTACGATTTTCTCGAGAAAACGACTAACTATTTTGATAATTTTTTGCTCAAGTGCAGCTTCTAAGGACTCAAACAAATAGCATGATCGAAAGTTCCAAAAAAAAAAAAAAATGTCGACGATCTTGAGTCATAAATAAAAACAACAAATCGGCCTCGATTTGTTAAAATATTTAATTTCTGAAAATCGGCGTTACCAATGTCAGTCAAATTTGAGTTAAATGAAGATTGCACACTCTAATTCGCGTGCAAAATAGCAGGTAGAAAAATATTATTTTTAGGAATAATTGGCAAAAAAAGTTCAAGACGTGTTTATGGTACAAGCGGAGGGCCAACAGGCCCTTATATATTTTTTTCTTTCTAAGATTTACGCTTTTTCATAGCAAATTCCGTATTAACATTTTTGTTGACGAATAATTTTTTTATTTGGTTATAGAGATAAATTATTTGAGTAAATTAGAAAGTTTGTGCAATGTTTTTGCACCATTTATTTTATATTATCTGATAAATAAAGCCACGTTAGTAATTTTTTTTAAACTCCTCGATTGTTATTACTGAATGAGATCAAAAAATAATATATTTTAAGATAATTGTTTTTTCCGATATTACAATGCACAACGGTTTAGGAGAAAAAAGGCTTCTAAAGTTTTTCAACAAAAAATTTATTCTATGATGTTAGACGAACTCTAATCAACCCTTGACATACTTTACCTTCTCCAAGATACAACATTTAGAGGTAGTAAAGATCATTCAAGACATTTTTCAGCAAATGGTAAACGTTTCCGCCTTAATTCAGTTATGCACCATATTTAATTCATTTAGTCTCAAATCTAATCTTTCCTTACTACACTTATTTCATATAATGTTTGGAAATTTTGTTTAAAAACAAGTTAATGTATGGTAAAATTGCCCCCAGAAGGACACGAAGACAAGCATTTGTTCTGAAATGTATTTCTAAAAGTTTAAAACGTTGAAAACCATTCATAACTTTGAAAATTAATAGCTTGACATTGAATGATAACAATTTGTCTTATATTCGGGACATATCTCTTTTATCAGCCTTCTTCCTTAAGTAATTTTAACCTCAGTCCAACTAAACACGCAACGGAAAAAATAGCAAAAGATTTTAACAACCAAAAAGCCCCTTCATAAAATGAGTGACAATCATTGTCCACCCTTATACTTTAATTTATATTACTCCCATTGCTGAAGTTCCAAATCTAATTATTTCGTGTTTCACTCATACTATATATTTTAAGCTCATGAGTTTCCAAACCAACCTTTCTTAAGACAATGTTTACAAAGTTACCACGGATTTATAAGCATACAGAGATACATAAAAAAGTATTCTTAAGAGTTAAAAACGTTTCTTGCAACGAATATTTTGTTAGTTAACTAGAAAAGTATTGTTTTTGGAGTTTAACTAGTTTTATGATTATGTGTAAATATAAACAATCTTCACGTCTACTATATTACACAAGACGTTACCAGAGGAGTATAGTAAAAATGAACTAAGCACTTAATAGAAACATTTTAAGAAATTTGAAATATATTAGTTCCAGATAGGTACAATCCGATGTTAAATTTGAACTAAGTAAAAACAAGAATGTTTAACCTTTATTTTTACATTCCTTAAGAGATTTTTACCAAATCATACAACCTGTGGAACGCCAAACCTTCCATCAAATTATAAAAGTACGTGGTGATAAGATCATCTGAGATGTAACGTGGGACTCCTTGGTTTAAATAAAATACTTATGAGAGAGGGAAGGGAATAATAGGTACTGGTCTTTATACATCATTGGTGAGAAGAAAACCATTCTGAATTTTTCGTTTAGATGCTTGATTTTAGGTGAAATTAGAAAAGGGTATTTTGGAGAGTCCGTGGGAAACAAATAATAATAAATATTTTAAATGGGGAGATTTGGGCAAGTCTAGTAAAATTTCTACAACAAACAATAAATGTATTTTTTAGGAAAGGTTAATTATTCACAAAGAAAAACTTTTAGTGGATTGTTGATAATTATAACTTGCTGTATTTATTATTTATTTTTTGTCAATGTTATATATTTTTATTATTTTTCTGTTGAAGTTTTTCTTATATGTTATTTGTTTTTATATAATAAATGTTGATGCTGCCAACCTAGTAGATGACCTTATTAGGACATGGATAAAGTGTGGTAAGCTACAAAAAAATCTGTTTCTTTTTTTGTATTATAAGAGTTGTATGCTATGTTTGTTATGTTAAGGGTCTTATAGTATATTGTTCTTTTCTTTATTCCGCAATTTTTTCAATTCTTTTTCGTCCAAAAAGAACATACTTTTGTTATTGTTATTATTATATTATTATTATGAAGTTCATCCACATAGTTTTTCAAGAAATAGTTGTTGTACTTCTTTCTCCCCCCCACTCTATTATCACCTCAATCTGATTTAGTAAAACAACTAAGAATTGTACGGAACATCCATCTAATATCAAATTTGGTGCCCATAATATGACGGGTTCAAGAGGTAATACGCGAAACAACCCATTTACAGTCATGGTTTAACCAATCAAAAACCATCAAACACATGATATAACAATTTTTGCATCATTACAATACTTACTGATATCGAGTAATGCACAAAACCGAATGATTTACATAAATATAGCGTCAAATAAACGTTTGCCCTTCAACATTGCAGTAAAAAATATTGCATAGTAGTATATTAGCAGGGGTGGAGGTGTAGCATGATAATTAACTAAGCACTCCAACACAGCGTTGCAAGTGTCATATAGAAAGAATATGAGCTCTCCACGCCATGACACCTGACTCGTAAATTTCCCACTTTGTTTCACAGTTTATCACAATAATATTTCACTATATTGGACCAAATATTTACGAGTACGAACTTTATCACTGGAGTAAAATATTTCAATTTATTTGAAACATAACTTGACCGATCTCAATGAAATTTTATTTGATACCAATGCATAAAACCGCTGTAAAATATTATATTTTCTCAATATATTACATCCCAGTAACGGCCAACTGTGCTGCTTTATTATCTCACATGTTAGTGGGTTTAGAAATCTAGGTATTGTATTTGTTTTAAACGAAAGTGATTTCAGCCATCATAGCTTTAGATAAAGAACAGGTTAATGAGCTCCATCATGGTACTTACCCAGCCCCATCGTGCAATGTAATATAGAAGTAGATCCTCTAAGTATAATGAGAAAAATATGGTTTCTTGTGCCTCGTAGAAAATGTTAAATTGTATTGTTACATCGAGTAGGGTAAGTCTGTTTAAAACAAGTTGTTACACAGGTTTTGTAATCCTTGTAATTATGTATATTACTACTTTGTAACTTGTCGGCTAGACCCAACGGGCCTCGTAGATATGCATATTAAAATGTCTCACTCGTATCAATGACTCGGCCCTTACGGATTTCATAACTACAGTGTTCCTTGAGAGATCGAGGGTTCAAAATAAATTTTTTGACATTAACTTCGCTATTTGTTATCGTAGAGATGTGGTTTTATTAGCATTACAAGCAGAATTAAAATATGCAAAGTTTTACCCAATTTAATGTGTAATAAGTTAATAATGGCCGAGATTTTGACGTTTTTAATTCGATTTTTTACAAGTTCAATAGGGTTCTACATGTACACACAGTAGTTCTCTATACCAAATTGTATGTTTTATCTTAATTTTGTGGACACTACCGTTCTTACTTACAGACGACATCGACAACGACTACTTTCATCGACTACTTTCAACGACTACCGGCAACGACTACCGACAACGACTACCGGCACCGTCTACCGGAAAAAAAAAGATAACGGCAATTCCAACAGCAACGACTACCGACAAAGACTACCGGCAACGACTACCGACAACGACTACCGGCACCGTATACCGGCAAAAACAACGACAACGGCAATTCCAACGGCAACGACTACCGACAACGACTACCGACAACGACTACCAGCAACTACTACCAGCAACGACTACCGGCAAAAACAACGACAACGGCAATTCCACCGGCAACGACTACCTTCAACGACTACCAGCAACGACTACCAGCAACGACTACCGGCAAAAACAACGACAACGGCAATTCCACCGGCAACGACTACCTTCAACGACTACCAGCAACGACTACCAGCAACGACTACCGGCAAAAACAACGACAACGGCAATTCCAACAGCAACGACTACCGAAGGATGACATGTTAAAATCACTTTTTCTGTTTTATAAGGCCTATTATATACGTATAGTTATGGAATCCAGCAGGGCCGAGTTACCGACACGAGAGTAGCGAGTGAAGACTCCTTCACTTATATATATAACTTCGAGCCCCGACAGGGCCGATAATCTAACACTAGCTTAAGTGGAGATTATCTAATATACATATACCTATGAAACCCGTTAGGTCCTAGCGTTACTTAAGTAGTCATATTCGCAATCACGAGGTTCAAAGATCTGGATATCAGCTGTTTTAAACAAACTTTAGTAAGATTTCTTAATCGATCTAATAAATGGAATTTAACATTTCCTATAAGGCTCAAGAAACCAACTTTTGGTCATTACATTTAGAGGATCTGTATTATACGGAGCTGGGCAAGTACTATAATGGCGTCCATCAACTTCTTTCAATCTGATTGTCTTGAAATACAATATCAGCTCTCAATAGGTTGAAAGTAATACCTTTATGTTTGCTTACAGATTATTTTATATTAATTTATTTTGTCACAATCTAACCGAGCTAAACTCAGTTACTAAGCAACACTGAAGTGAGTTGTAACAAAAAAAAATTCAATTTCGCTACATAAATTAATGTGAATACTTGTAATGAATGAGGTCGTGGATATTTACACTTCATATAATACCTGGAAGCGTTCCAACAAATCCACCCTTTGTTTCTACCCTTTAATGTTCAAATTATTTACTGTAGAAAGGTAGATATCAGAGAGTGCATCTACTGCAGAAAGTGAATGTTTTATTATTTCAAACACTATTATACTGATATTCTTTTTATGTGCTTACACTTATAAGTAAGTAGATAGTATATTCCAGAATCAATGAACAGGGAACTAACTTTGTTATTTATCGATTTATAAAAACCAAATAAAAACCAACCAAAACTAAACCTCAGATTGGTAGTTGTCAGTTAACCATGGACAACGTCTTTGAAAATATGTTTATCATATTTAAATGGGACCTAATATTCTTTAAAATTTGAAAGAAATCGGTTGACCTGATTTTGATAAATTAGATCTTTTAAAAGTCTTATGGCCGATTTTTATAGCATTAACTCACGAACTTGCATTTCTGAACAGATGGTGACCAAAAGGATCAGAACCTAAGAAGCTACACGACAACAAAAGTTTATCAAAATCGTTAGAGCCGATTTCGATCATAATTTTATGGTATTTTTTTAGACAATGTTGATTGCGAGGTTAATTAATTTTAATTGTGTCTTTTATCGATTACATTCTTGAAAAAATATGAAAACCCTTGGGTCCGATTTAAAAAAAATCTAAATTTTAAGTTTTGATCTTAAAAACTAGTCCAAAAGTAGTTACAAAAACAAAAAATGAAATGAACATCTCGATATATGATCAACATACGCTCACTAACCATTCGAGTAAACTCGGTCCATTCATTTGAACTACAAAGTAACGCACATACGACAGACAGACATTATTATAACAAACATTTTTTGGGGTTTGGGGAATCTCAAAACCGATGTTTCACGTAAAACGACATCAATAACTTAAACATACAAACTTTACAAAACCCTAACTTTTTGAAACTTTAAATCAAGAATAGTTCCAATCATCTCAAAGATCAATGTTCTACCTATTAATATATAACACAATCTACATATTTTATATTACAAACAGATAAATTAATACAACCTTACATAACGTATATTTACGAATATCTAACTAATCGGATTCAACAAATAAATAATTTCCAGTTTTATCCACTCGCACTTCAAAATTGTCTTCTCACTTGTATTCCACGTTTCTAATTACCTTTCAGTGTCCAAAGAAGTTCCAAGTTGGTCGATTTTAATTGGACTACAGCTTCCAACACATATAATTTGGTACGTGTCACACGATAAAGTCGGCTGACCGAGCATTGACCTCAGTGCTTTTATCCGAGTATTAATGTCTCGCTAAAGAAATCCGTCTATTATCGATATATTCAAATTGTACTGGAACACCTCTTTGATTATCTTAACTCTATGACAAATGGATTTTGTTATCACACTTGAACGTACCTGTCTCACTATAGACTACTCTGAAAGTATCGGAATGTAGATGACCAAAGAACTGTCCAGTGATGATGTCGGAGTATTTCCTCACTAGCCTCATATATCGGAAGTTATGCTTTACTGGCATTGATGGTCTAGCTGGGTTTCCTTGTCTCTCATCGGCCCCTGGTGCCATGTGTCCCACCAAGTATACCTGCAATATATCAGATGTTAAGTCTAAAGAGAAATTTATAGAAACACAATTAATAGTAAATGGTAATTATTTGCCATCTACAGATGATACACTGACGTGATTGGGCGCGAATTACGTAGGCTGTTTTGTGTATACAGATTGCTTAAGAGTTCTTGTAAGATTATAGATTAAACAAGTTGATGGGGCCATCGTGGTACTTACTCAGCCCTATTATATAATGTAATACAAGCAGATTTACGTTGTAGAGCGCAGCACATCCGAGAGAGCATAGACTTCAGACAGACAGACATCATTCTAAAAATCACTTTCTTGGACTCCCCAAAACACTCTACATTGATTATTTAACTCATCGCATCACTTTCTCTATACTACGTATGTGTGACAGATTAAAGAAAACTAGAAAATTGTTCTCTAAGGATATCTTTCTCCACAAAAACTCCTAGGTTAGTTTTGTTAGGTATAAAACCACAGTACTAAATGTGTATGTTTGAAAAAATCCAGGCTCTTATTGTTATCAATTTTACAAACAAAACATTGATTCTTATAAATATATTTAATTGTTTTATAAAGTTCTCCATGAATACTTTGACATTCATAAACATATTGTAATGAGATATGAAATCTAAGCTAATCTATCAATAACATATTCTAAACCATCAATTCAGAACCATCCCATTAATTATGGTAAATTTATTAATGAAAAATAACTTCAAAATTTCTTTACACATGAGGGTTGCTCACTTTCTACAATTTGTGGCATGATCCTGTGCCATGATCCTCTGTAGTATATTTCTCTTTACTAATCAGGTTGAATCGTCATCAACCCCTGCAACGTTTACCATTCCGGCAATGTCTCTGTCCCTCATTTGTAACGCGATAGATTGCAAGTCAAGCAATTACCTAACTTTTTGTGTACTCTGGCATAATGATTGTTTATGTTCTGGTGTATATTGAAGGAACTTAGAATATTATCTGCTGCCTAGTTTGTATCTAATTTAACCTTAAATACTAAATCTTACCTTTGGGTTTCAGCAAAGTAACAAAAGACAAGACACAGAGTAGTATTTTCTTCAGTATAGTTGAAGATTAAGTCGTACTCGGGATAATTATATTTATATTTTGTGTATTTCAAAGTTACTTTATTACTCATTGCTCGGTCCTACTGCTCCAGAACAACTCTTCTTCTAGCTCCTCTGTCCTTGTCTTACCTTAACCATCCTCTAACCATCAACTCTACAATATACCCCACATCCTCCATCGATATTTTCCTGGGCTCTCCTCTTAATTTTCTTCACCAGATGTGACCAAGAACACAATATTCACAGCTCCATCTTCCGGTATCCGATGAACACGCCCTGTTCATCTGATCCTTACTTGCTTAATAATTGATCTTCACATAAATCTTTCAGCTCGGTATTTGTTCTAATCCGCCATGTGTCTTGAGATCCTTTATAGATTCTTTTCAGAATCTTCTTCCCACCTCGTAATGCAATTTTCCTGAGTTTTTTCATTGTTCAAGTTTCCGAAGCATATACAACTGGCTTTAAGATGGTTTTATAAATGTTTGTTTTAGAATGTTCTTATAAATTTTTGGACCAGAAGATGGGACGGGTACCTAAAGCTCCGCACATTTAAAAATTCTTCATTGTCAATGTTTACTTTGGATGAGTTTTTGCCTCTGATACTTTTCCTCGTTACCATGTCCTGTACTTGAATATACTCATGTATAATTGCAGTCCTATATCACCAGACAACTTTCTTTTAGTCTTTTTAGTTTTGTGATTTGAAATGTGTCAATGGGTGTATTTAACACTCATTGTAACTTTAAATTTAAGAGTGACTATATGAATATATGTGTGATATCACGTAAACCTTCTCACTCATACATCCCCCAAACAAAATCAAAACCATCACTAAATACATCCCAAAAACAATGTAAACACCTACCAACACTATCATTTCGTTGTCATAAATATGGAAAAATATTTATATATTTAAATAAAGGCCTTTATTTGTGCCATAAACATGTCCTTAGTGTAAATCGTGTCTTGGAAGTGAAGGTTCATTTTTTAGTAAAGTGTAATATTTTTTTACTTGGATTTTGTACACGGATTTGAGTCATTAATGTTAACATTTCACTAAAATTTGAACGAAATCGGTAGAACAGATTTTGAGAAATTAGTTCATCTATCATGATAACCGAGAGTGGGTTTTCACTGTTAAATTAAAATTGGGAAAACTATAAATTACCAAAAACTCTACATTGATTTTCGACTGATTACATATCTTTCACTATAAGTACTACAACGGAAATTCGTTGAATGGGGTTATATTTTGGTCAAAAAAGAAAAATATCAAAAAATAATCCCAATGCAAGGTTTGGATGTTTTGTAGAACTTTTTACTGCTTATAGCCGGTCGGTGAGATTGAACTATGAAATGGTCCAAGGTCAAATCTTACCGACTTGTTCTAACGGTAAATTCCTATGTCGGCGGATTTTGAATTGAAAAATCATTTTTTATGAATTTTGAAAATGTGAAATAATAATGTATAAGGATATGTAGTTGTAATACAAGTCGTATGCAATACATATCTAGTACTGTTATTTCATATTAACTAACAGACGTTACGGCATATTTAAATGAAGAATTTAAAATTTTTCAAAATTAATAAAAATTAACAAACCTTGATATTTTTGAAAATAAAATGTAATTTTAAGATGAAAGTATTCTTGATAAAATTTGGAAAAAATTGATATTTAAAAAGTTAGCAGAAAAGGTTAAGTCTAAAAGCTAATAAAAGTAAATAAAAATAAATTTTGAAAAAAGGATTGTATAGAAGTAATTAAATAAATAAAGTTATACTATAATTAATGATTAAAAATATAAATTTGAGTAAAACAAAAGAGTTATGGTTTTCACGCTATATTATGAAAAGGAAAAAAGATAAGAAGTGGAAATTTTGCAAAAAGAGTTTAAAACCTAATATCTAAAGATTGTGTAAATTTCAGGAAAATCAGTTAATAAATAAACCCCAAACCCAAAGGTGTGAAAATATGCACGGGATTACATCACTACCAGAAGTCGTAGATTTGTGTTATCACGGCTAGTGCGTTTAAATTACGAAATAAACAAAGTTACAAAGTTTGAAAGAAAAAACTTTAAAGGTGTAAGAATTAAAAACTGTAAATTACGCAAATTCTTACGTAAGCTATTGAAGGCGAATGAATAGTCCGAGAAATGTCATTCGAAGTGCGGGAAATTGCCGTGGTCGAGAGCTACAATACACCGGTTACGAAAAAACGCAAAAACTGTTAGGAAAAGTGTTATAGACAATTAAAAGGAAAACAATGAAGATTTTTTCATCAGCCAGTTGCAAGTTGCAGGGTTTAAATGTTCAAGGATAAGTGACGTAGTTAGAGGCGGAGTTAAGATACCAACTTACAGCAAAAATAAATTAAAGGATTAATTAGAACAAAGTGATTAAAAAGGACAATTTAAAAACAGTAAACATAACAAATAAATTAATAATAAATAACAGAACCACCTACACCAAAAATAATCAAGAAATTGCATAGAAATACATCATAAATGGAACTATCGTATCGGTCCAGTGAGGGAAAAAAATTGGTATCGATATACGATAGTTTTTGGCTATAAAAAGAGCCGCACAAATCTCATAGAGGTCTCTCTTAAAAAATTGGTGGAAACAGTTGCCAGGGGTGATTATGCCCGACAGGTCTCTCTTAAAAAATTGGTGGAAACAGTTGCTAGGGGTGATTATGCCCGACAGGGCTCACATGAAAAATTAGTTGAACAAGTGTAAGGGGTGACTATGCCCGAACGTCTCTTTTAAAAAATAGTTTGAAGAAGTTTAAGTGTTACAATGCCAACGTATTAAAACAGCGTCAGCGAGAGCGATAGAAGGGAATAGATTCGAACAACCAGCCAGCCTTCTGAACTCCATGGAGAAACTATAGGACAACTTTAATCGAAATTCAACCAACCAGACACCAGAGGACCATCAGCATCTCAGGACTCAGGATCGACAACACGGCGGACAAGGTCTGAGAAAATCCAAATTTCCTTTTTTAAAGGGCAAAATTGGCCCGATTTTAGAGTCTCACTGATTTTCCTGAGATAATTTTTTTTTTGTGTGTAATTAAATGAATATATTAAATAAAATGTCAAAATCATGTGTGAATAAAAATCTTTTCAATAAATAAATTTAATAAATGAAATAATTTAAATTCAGAAATAATAGAAATTTTTGTTTTCTATATATCAATTGTAAGAAATTCATAAGTAATTGCCTTCTGCTCAAAAGAGAAATATTTAGTTATTATCCATTAGTTTTATTAGAGAAGTTGTTTGATTTTATTTTGTTGACTTGTGTCAAGTTTAGTATTTCAGTTGCTTTATTTCAGTTAATTAAAAGAATTAATTTTTTCATTTTTCCTCTAAATCTGTGTTTTATTTAGAATTGGTCACACATTTATATGTTGTATTTTCAGGTTTGTGATTATAAAAAAGGGTAAAATATATTGTATCAAAAAGGTATTCCTAAGGACACACCAGCGAGATTAAAATTCAAAAGTAAAGTAAATTCGTGTTCTCCCTGAGAAATAGGGTAATCATAAATACAGTTTCTGGAAGTCGTAAATAAAAAGGGGGGTACCGGTAATTTGGGGCAACTCAAATTATCGAAGAAGTTATTCAATCCAGGCCAGCAAGATAGTAAGCCAAAAACTTCCAGTGGATTGGATAATTTATTCTTTTTGTCACGCGAGAACGAATCCTGTAGGCTAAAAATCTCAGGATTCGAGACTGTTACGTATTAATTAAGATAGGGGGCGTAATTAGTCTGACTCTAAAAAAGATAGAGTTTTTTCGTTGTAGATAGAAGATGGCGCCCATACGGTGAAGCCCGAATAATTGTTTTTAAATTAGTAGTTATAAAAAGTACAGGGTAAGCGATTAGTACGTGCTATTGACAAGTAATACGGACTGGTTGTTTGCATTGTATAGTGTAGCTGCTGTTTGGGAAAATTAGGCTAGGCTTCAAAGAATACGGATACAGTATATTTTACCTAAATGTGTATGCTTAGTATAAGATGTATAGTTTATAAGTATACTACATACCTTAAATTCTGGTGATCTGTGTTGGTTGTATAATTTGGGAGGGAGTGAAATAAATAAAAAAATAATAATAAAACATAATTAAATTCGGGTATAAAAAATAAAAAGATTAAAATAAATAAATTAAATAAAGATAGAATCAATTAAAAAATAATTAATAAATTTTTAATATTAAATTAAATAAATAAAAACAAAATGGCGGAAAAGACCCAAGAAGGTAAATCGTTAATGGCTTACTTAGAAAAGAGAGAAAAAGACGAAAAGGCGTTAAGAGAAAAAGAAAAACAAGAAGAAAGAGTGTTAAGAGAAAAAGAAAGACAAGAGGAAAGGGTGTTAAGAGAAAAAGAAAGACAAGAGGAAAGGGTGTTAAGAGAAAAAGAAAGACAAGAGGAAAGGGGGTTAAGAGAAAAAGAAAAACTAGAAGAAAGGGCGTTAAAAGAAAAGGAAAATGAAATAAAGGACAAGAGAGATAAAGAAGAGAAGGAGAAGGAGAGAAGAGAAAGGCAACAAGAAAGAGAAGAGAGAAGGGCACTCTGGAATAAAATAGAAGGGAGAGTTCAGGGAATAGAATCAGAAGTAGCTAATAATGCGGCTCAACAAGAGGTTTTTAAAGCTGAAGTGGAGGGGGAGTTTAGAGAAGTTAATGGTAAAATAGAATCATTAGCGGAAAATAGTAAAGTAGTAAATTCTAAAGTAGATAAATTGGAAAAAGATAATAAATTGTTGGAAAATAAAGTTAGAAATATTGATAAAAAAGTAGGGGAAATAAATTTAGGGGGAATTAGTAGCAGAAATATAATAATAAATAGAATAGATAATGAAAATGTAAAAGTTGAGTTTTGGGGTAATCCTAAGGAAAGGCCCATGCAGTTTATTAGGCAGATAGAAAATTTGTTAGAAGAAATTCAAGTGGGAATGGAAGATAAGGAAAAATTAAAGGTTGTTGAACGTCATTTAAGATCAAATGCTGAGTTATGGTGGAATGTAGTGAAAACCGCGGATATGGGTTATAGTGATTTTAAGAAACTGTTTATAGATCACTATTGGAACTTGCAATCTCAAAAAATTGTTCGAAATAAAATTGAATATGGGAAATTTTTTGAAAACGGAAGTATGACCAAAGCCGAATATTTTTGTTTACTGATAAATAAAGCCAGTGATTTAGAACCACCTATCCCGGAAAAATATTTAATTTTCACGATCATGCAGCATTTTAGGGAGAATATTAGAATGACTAGTATGGGGAAACCCATGGAAAATATTCAAGAAGCACTTACGTTTTTAACTAGTGTCGATACGATGGAAGAATCGCGTAGGGGAAACTGGAATTCCAATCCGGAGAGGGATAATAGGCAAACCAAAACCTTTCCTAATAACCCTAACCAGAGATCCTATGGTGACACCCAAAATAAACCTCGACCTCCAAACCTTTCGAAACCTGGTCCATCAAAAAACCATCCTAACTCGCCTAGGAATTTAAATGGATAAAAGAGGCCTTTTTGACACCTAATAGACCATCGGATTACACTAAGGCTGCGGATAAAATAATAAATAAAAAACAAAGTAGAAATTTAATAAACAATGAAAAAATTAATAAAGAAAATTTAGAAAATAAACAAACCGTTCATTATAATAAAAATAATAAAATAGGAGGAAGCAAGAAACCAAATTATCGCGTTTACGACTCTACTAATAGTTTAGGGGGGAGTAAACAGAATAATAAAAGTCAATCGTTAACATTCGAGTCAAAAATTAAAAATAGATGTGATTCTAGGGAAAATCAACCAGAAAATAAAAGTAAACAATCGAGTTATGTAACGTCAGGAGACAATCTGCGTCATAATGTTGAACCACCAGTTTACAAACAACCCACGAACTCTAATTTTAATTCGAAAATAACGAAAGAGAAAGGCGGCTTCCACTACGGAGTGCGAGATAGGGGCGCTTCGGTCTCTACAAAACAAATTGTAGAGGAAAAACTAATCCCGAGTCCGCAGGAAACATCTAAACTGTGTGTCGGAGGATTGCATTTAGATTTACGAGGGGATTTATTAGAAAAAGATAAAAAATATTTCTTAAAAGAAAAACCGATTGAGGAAACTCCTAAAATACCCGTAAATCTAGGAAACAATGTAGTTATGGTAGAAATAGATACAGGAGCCGAAATTTCACTAATTAGTGAAGAATTATATTTAATGTTAAAGAAAGAAGGGCTTGAAATTTTGGAACTCCCTGTAACTGGGGTGGAAATCGTAACTGCAGTTAAAAGTAAACCATATAAAATAAATAAACAGATTATGATATCAATTAAAATAAAAGAAGTGGAAATTGAATTAAAATTATTAATTGTAAAAAATTTAAGGTCCAGAATAATAATAGGATGTGATGTATTGTACGAATTAAAAGCTAAAATTAATATGGAAGAGCGATATATAAAACTGTATGTGGAAAAGGAGGAAGTAATAATATATTATGAAAAATTAGTAGAAACAAAAAGTCAATTAAAAGAAAAAAATTTTAAAAAGGATTCTGTATATTTTAAAAATAATGTTAAGGGGATAAATGTGAACAAAAGGATTCAACCCGAAGGCATATTAAAAAATACAGCAAATAACAAAGTGTTGGTTAATAATAAAAATCAACAAACTTTGATAAGAGGGAGGGAGAGAGATAAAATGTGGATAGAAAACCGGATGAGACTACCAGAACGTGACAATCCCGAACAGTGTATGCAGGAGTCGGTCAGGGTCTTAGTTAATAAAGAAGGGGATAAGATATTCAAGGGAATGGGATACTTATCGGAGGAGGAAAAGAAAAATAAATTAAATAAATATAAATCGACGAATATGGAATTAAATAAAAATAAATCGACGAATAAGCAATTAAATAAAAAATATAATAATAAGGACATGCAGAGTAGGATAAAGGTACTGCCTGGAATGTCTATCGACGCGCGTGAAAATAAAACTAGATCCAAAAACCACACTTGTAACACAAAATCACTAAAAACACTATCCACTAAAATAAACGAAACAGATAATTGTAATCCAGAATTATCTATTTCTAAGGAAGAAGACACAACCGATGTTGACGAAACCCGAAGACGACACACCACGACGGACAGACAAGAAAATCTACGTCACAAAGAAGATTTCCACATACAAGTAAAAAATTCAATAAGTAATAATAAATCGCGTAGTAAAATTAAATTAAACAAAGGAAGAAACAATAAAAGTAATTTGAATAATAGTTATAAGAGTACTTCGCATAAAAACAAGCAAAATTATAGTGTTAAATTTAGTCCGAATTATCACAGAACACACGTGAAACTGAAGACAAATTTAAAACGTTATACAGCCCATACCGTTAGGAAAAGAGAAAGTAGTTTAGAGTCCAGAGTAGACGGTCGAGCGATAAATAAACAACCGAACTTTGACAGACGGGTTGTAAACAAGATAAATGTTTCAGTCGACTATTCACATAATACTATTCTTACAGCGCAAGAGGAAATACAATTACAAAATTTAATAAATAAATACCAAAGTATTTTTTCAGAAATTCCAGGTTTGTCTAATAAATAGGAACATGAGCTTAAGTTAAGATCTGATAAAACGATTGTAAATAGGAACTATCCAATTCCATTAAATTATAACAAGCAAGTAAGGGAAGAAATATTTCAGAAGTTTCAAGATGGCGGCCTTACCATGAAACCGAGGAAAACGTTATTTTGCCAGGAGAAAAGTTAAATTACCATATTAAATACAAAACTTTGCACTTAAACATGACGAAAATTTAGAATGCAGTAATATTAAACGTAATATAAATAATTATAATTATAGAATTGAAAATGAATTGTTATACAAATATGGAACAAACCGATGGAAATTAGTGATTCCATCAGAAATAGAGACGGAATTAATAATGGAGATACATAAGGCTTATGGACACCTGGGAAGGAACAAATTATATCACATGATGAAAAATATGTTTAGCTGTAAGGATTTATTTAGAAAAATAATAGAAATTCTAAAATACTGGTCCATTTGAAATTGTAAATAAATTAGGTAGTAAGACTTTCATTGTAAAAAATATAAACAATAATAAAACTAAAGGGAAATATGATATAAAGGATTTACGAATCTACTATGGAGCATAAAATTTAAAAATAAAGTAAAAATAAACAGGTGTTTAGGATAGGACATGAATTATGAAAACCCTGTATAAATGTAAAAAGAAATATAAGCATACAACGTTTAAAAGGAAAATGACTAATAGTTATAAGAAAATCCAAGATATAGTATAATCAAGCTGAATAATAAATAAAAATAATAGGTTAATGGATTTAACATGCTGCAAGACTAAATTAAGTATCCAGAGGCATACTAAAAACAGGTTTGATGTCAGAACGGGAAACCAGCCCTAATGAATGAAACCGTAAGCAGATTAAAAACATAATATTTAGATTCAATGAGTAACGGAAGCAAGGTTGTGTTGACTAGGTCAAGGAAGACAATATTGACTTAGGATGTCTACTGTCAGTCGGCTAACGGAACAAGGTCGCAGGAATACAAAGGGAATGGAATGTCGACAATTATACGAAATCACAACAGAGAAAAGTTGTAATTAAAATCAGGACCAGATTAAGTGTTACATCATTGGATTCAGCGAGTTCAGACGAAAAAACCTAAAATTTTTTTTTTGAGAAAAAGTAAATAATTTAAAATAAAGATAAAAAATTTTTAATAATAATAAATAAATAAAAAATAAAGGGGTAAGTTGACTAAGGGAAAACAGTAAATTAATTAAAAATAAAATTGAAATTAAAACGTTTTGACTGGGGTAACTTTGTTATTAATCGAAATTAGCCAGAAGTTAAGGTATGGAGATTATATAATGTCAAGTTATCTCAGGAAAGTGTTAGGTCCCAATATAGTGTGAAAAAGTGAAGTGAATTGAATAATTATAAGAAAAACAATTAAAAACAATTATAAACAATCAATTAATATTATAAATAAAATGTCATGAATTAATGTATAATATAAAGATGTATCATGTATTATGTTAGAAATCTAGGAGCAGAAAAGGCAGAACAGGGATCAAGGTGAGATTAGTTTTGAAGATTGTGGGAGTTTAAATATGGGGTATCGTATGTTATGTCATAACTCATGAAATATTGAGATATTTCAACGTGGCTGACATAAGGAGGGAGCTACAACGGAAATTCGTTGTATGGGGTTATATTTTGGTCAAAAAAGAAAAATATCAAAAAATAATCCCAATGCAAGGTTTGGATGTTTTGTAGAACTTTTTACTGCTTATAGCCGGTCGGTGAGATTGAACTATGAAATGGTCCAAGGTCAAATCTTACCGACTTGTTCTAACGGTAAATTCCTATGTCGGCGGATTTTGAATTGAAAAATCATTTTTTATGAATTTTGAAAATGTGAAATAATAATGTATAAGGATATGTAGTTGTAATACAAGTCGTATGCAATACATATCTAGTACTGTTATTTCATATTAACTAACAGACGTTACGGCATATTTAAATGAAGAATTTAAAATTTTTCAAAATTAATAAAAATTAACAAACCTTGATATTTTCGAAAATAAAATGTAATTTTAAGATGAAAGTATTCTTGATAAAATTTGGAAAAAATTGATATTTAAAAAGTTAGCAGAAAAGGTTAAGTCTAAAAGCTAATAAAAGTAAATAAAAATAAATTTTGAAAAAAGGATTGTATAGAAGTAATTAAATAAATAAAGTTATACTATAATTAATGATTAAAAATATAAATTTGAGTAAAACAAAAGAGTTATGGTTTTCACGCTATATTATGAAAAGGAAAAAAGATAAGAAGTGGAAATTTTGCAAAAAGAGTTTAAAACCTAATATCTAAAGATTGTGTAAATTTCAGGAAAATCAGTTAATAAATAAACCCCAAACCCAAAGGTGTGAAAATATGCACGGGATTACATCACTACCAGAAGTCGTAGATTTGTGTTATCACGGCTAGTGCGTTTAAATTACGAAATAAACAAAGTTACAAAGTTTGAAAGAAAAAACTTTAAAGGTGTAAGAATTAAAAACTGTAAATTACGCAAATTCTTACGTAAGCTATTGAAGGCGAATGAATAGTCCGAGAAATGTCATTCGAAGTGCGGGAAATTGCCGTGGTCGAGAGCTACAATACACCGGTTACGAAAAAACGCAAAAACTGTTAGGAAAAGTGTTATAGACAATTAAAAGGAAAACAATGAAGATTTTTTCATCAGCCAGTTGCAAGTTGCAGGGTTTAAATGTTCAAGGATAAGTGACGTAGTTAGAGGCGGAGTTAAGATACCAACTTACAGCAAAAATAAATTAAAGGATTAATTAGAACAAAGTGATTAAAAAGGACAATTTAAAAACAGTAAACATAACAAATAAATTAATAATAAATAACAGAACCACCTACACCAAAAATAATCAAGAAATTGCATAGAAATACATCATAAATGGAACTATCGTATCGGTCCAGTGAGGGAAAAAAATTGGTATCGATATACGATAGTTTTTGGCTATAAAAAGAGCCGCACAAATCTCATAGAGGTCTCTCTTAAAAAATTGGTGGAAACAGTTGCCAGGGGTGATTATGCCCGACAGGTCTCTCTTAAAAAATTGGTGGAAACAGTTGCTAGGGGTGATTATGCCCGACAGGGCTCACATGAAAAATTAGTTGAACAAGTGTAAGGGGTGACTATGCCCGAACGTCTCTTTTAAAAAATAGTTTGAAGAAGTTTAAGTGTTACAATGCCAACGTATTAAAACAGCGTCAGCGAGAGCGATAGAAGGGAATAGATTCGAACAACCAGCCAGCCTTCTGAACTCCATGGAGAAACTATAGGACAACTTTAATCGAAATTCAACCAACCAGACACCAGAGGACCATCAGCATCTCAGGACTCAGGATCGACAACACGGCGGACAAGGTCTGAGAAAATCCAAATTTCCTTTTTTAAAGGGCAAAATTGGCCCGATTTTAGAGTCTCACTGATTTTCCTGAGATAATTTTTTTTTTGTGTGTAATTAAATGAATATATTAAATAAAATGTCAAAATCATGTGTGAATAAAAATCTTTTCAATAAATAAATTTAATAAATGAAATAATTTAAATTCAGAAATAATAGAAATTTTTGTTTTCTATATATCAATTGTAAGAAATTCATAAGTAATTGCCTTCTGCTCAAAAGAGAAATATTTAGTTATTATCCATTAGTTTTATTAGAGAAGTTGTTTGATTTTATTTTGTTGACTTGTGTCAAGTTTAGTATTTCAGTTGCTTTATTTCAGTTAATTAAAAGAATTAATTTTTTCATTTTTCCTCTAAATCTGTGTTTTATTTAGAATTGGTCACACATTTATATGTTGTATTTTCAGGTTTGTGATTATAAAAAAGGGTAAAATATATTGTATCAAAAAGGTATTCCTAAGGACACACCAGCGAGATTAAAATTCAAAAGTAAAGTAAATTCGTGTTCTCCCTGAGAAATAGGGTAATCATAAATACAGTTTCTGGAAGTCGTAAATAAAAAGGGGGGTACCGGTAATTTGGGGCAACTCAAATTATCGAAGAAGTTATTCAATCCAGGCCAGCAAGATAGTAAGCCAAAAACTTCCAGTGGATTGGATAATTTATTCTTTTTGTCACGCGAGAACGAATCCTGTAGGCTAAAAATCTCAGGATTCGAGACTGTTACGTATTAATTAAGATAGGGGGCGTAATTAGTCTGACTCTAAAAAAGATAGAGTTTTTTCGTTGTAGTACATGTGCAAACATTGTGTTCAAACAGCAAAACAATAGAACGCAATTGGGAATAATGGTTTGTAGGCACCCTTGTCTGGCCTAGTATTGAATTTAGAAAAGTCTTCTACTGGTTCTAAGGATGAAACCTGTATTAAAATATAACAGAAAACCTCGCGTAGACATTGTGGGAGTTACAAACTGTGTGGGAAACATTTTAGGGTTTACAATTTTCTCCGCTAGATGGAGTAATTGATCTCAATAAAACACTTTACCCAACCACAGCTTATTTGCATGACAGCCGTGATTTACATTTTACTTAGCAACGAGTAAATACGTAATTTGTTTTCTTGACAAATTGATTACGATGAAGATTTTCAAGACAAACAATATTTATTTAACATACAAATAATTCTTTCTTTTATTTATCGATTAACGAAGTTTAGTTTGATGTAAGTTAAGAATCACACAAAATGTTGACATTTATTTTGTGACTGATTTTCACGTTTCAAAGACACCGTAAAAGTGATTTTACGCCAAATTAACTGTGTTTAATTTTCTCAGAACTTTCTTTAACGGTTTTGATCAAACTGTGCTCAAATGTAAACTTAAGAACATCTACCAAAATATTGGTTGCCATGTTTAAAAAAAAGAGAAAAGTCTATTCCAAAGTTATCCGTCAAACGGTAGATAACGACCATGAAGTCCGTAACGACCACCTGTGATAGTTTACATTTGTCTTATAGGGTCAGTATTAGAAATTAAATTTTTGACAATAACTTAGCTATTTGTCATCGTAGAGAGGAGGGGTTTTACCTTTGCATGTGGAATTATAATTTCCAAATTTTTATTTAATTCGGGGCGTTATAAGTTGAATAACAATGTTATTAATAATAAATTATTAATAAGAGATGAACAAAAATTGTTTAAAAAGGTCGCCATTTTGTAATTTTCAATTCAATATTAATATACCACGTTTATAGAGTTTATAAACCTCGACATGTTTCTATCTTGTCATGGTGGCAGCTACCGTGCTTATCCACAGACGTGAACTACGACAACAACGAACGGACGTCAAGTCAAAAATAAATCTGTCTGTTTCTTGTTTCCATGGAGATCAGTAATGCGGTGTCAGTCAAATATCTGTGTATACGGAGGCGTATGATGCAAACCACCATACCATACCACCATGCAAAACCATCATGCCTAACCACCATGCCGCCCCCCACGCCAAACCACGGGGCTGATATTAAAAAAAAAGCCACCTCGGGATTAATTTATGTATATTTAAAAAATTTAAAGAATTATAATTATGTCCTTTTTTTTCTTCTTTATATAGTTTGGATCTTTAACTTTTACCTTTCACCAAAATTCGATTCGGCTTAACCAATCTTGAAATATTTAACCTGTGAAGATGGAGTTCTGTTTAACCGATTTGTCTTCTATTGCCATATGTGAAGATGACGCCTAACTAACTTGTTTGTTTAGGTTTTGTTTGTACCTAAGACAGTTATCGTACTATCTCTCCACAGTTTTATTTTTGTATATTATACATTTTATAATTTCATAAATTCTTTCTATTTTAAGAAACACAATTTTCGTTCTCACTGTTGTGAGATACGACTATCAGAATTTAAGATAGGAATAAAATTTGGTGAAAGGGATCTACAGTGTGCTGCCATTTCAAAACAATTTTTTGTTCAGATCCGTGTGTTATTGAACTTGTAACACACTAAATTAGATAACAATTTGCAGATTTCAGTTCTGTATCTAATGGTACCAACTACACCTCTCTACGATGACAATAGAGATTTTAAAAAAATGTAATTCTGAATCCTGAACACCCAAGAAATATGATGTTCGAGTAGTTACGAACTTCCAGACAAGTCCGAGTTATCGTACGAGAGTAGCGAGTGGATGGTTCATCACAATCACGCCTATGTACAGCTTCGAGTCACGCCTAAGTCGACTTACTGCCACGAGCGAAGCGAGTGGAGACAATAAATTAAAATTAAAAACCTTGATAATAATATCTCTAAAAGTAGAAATGTAGAGGAAAACAATTTATCGTCTCTAAAATATTATTTATAGTGTCTGATAACAAATGATATATAATGCAGGTTAAAGAAAAATTAAGGTTATATTACCTTCAGAACAGCTGTCAGCAATTAAAGAGACATCCGATCCCGGGTCCTCGGATTGCATGTTAATAAAGTGTAAATTTACAATAGCGTGTAGAGCCAACACCTGCGTGACCTGGTGGCTAAAGTATACACTAATCGTGCCTACCACCCAGTGTTAAACTATGCTAATCCTTCGCAGGTTATATTTTTATCTAAAGTTGTTTTTTTTTTTTCATTTTCAGATTGAAATATATCAAAGATTGTTATGACTGACATGTAAATAAAGTCCAATGTACAAACATGTTGGATCAGCTGTTTTTATGATTGATGTATTAGGATAATAAGTACACGACAACGATTGTTGTACACTTTAACAGATTCTACAATGTCCTGTATTTATTTCCTACGTTACGATTAAATTATTAAATTTTCCATGAATATAGTAATAATAATAAACACTAAATAAATCAATTGTAGATATTTTAGAAAATTACGTCTTGCTGGATTTGTATTCACAATCACTTAAATAATTAAACGTTTTAATAAAATAGCAACAATTTAAGACAATAATCAATAGCAACAATTAATGACAACAAAAACAACAATCAAAAGCAACAATTAATGACAACGAAGACAACAATCAATAGCAACAATTAATGACAACAAAGACAACAATCAAAAGCAACAATCAATGACAACGAAGACAACAATCAATAGCAACAATCAATGACAACGAACACAACAATCAATAGCAACAATTAATGACAACTAAGACAACAATCAATAGCAACAATTAATGACAACAAAGACAACAAACAATAGCAACAATCAATGACAACGAACACAACAATCAATAGCAACAATTAATGACAACTAAGATAACAATCAATAGCAACAATTAATGACAACGAAGAAAAAAATCAATGACAACGAAGACAACAATCAATAGCAACAATTAATGACAACTAAGACAACAATCAATAGCAACAATTAATGACAACTAAGACAACAATCAATAGCAACAATTAATGACAACAAAGACAACAAACAATAGCAACAATCAATGACAACGAACACAACAATCAATAGCAACAATTAATGACAACTAAGATAACAATCAATAGCAACAATTAATGACAACGAAGACAACAATCAATGACAACGAAGACAACAATCAATAGCAACAATTAATGACAAGTAAGACAACAATCAATAGCAACAATTAATGACAACGAAGACAACAATCAATAGCAACAATCAATGACAACGAAGACAACAATCAATAGCAACAATTAATGACAACAATCAATAGCAACAATCAATGACAACGAAGACAACAATCAATAGCAACAATCAATGACAACTAAGACAACAATCAATAGCAACAATCAATGACAACTAAGACAACAATCAATAGCAACAATTATTAATGACAACGAAGACAACAATCAATGACAACTATGACAACAATCAATAACAACAATTAATGACAACTAAGACAACAATCAATAGCAACAATTAATGACAGCGAAGACAACAATAAATAGCAGCAATTAATTACAACTAAAACAACAATAGTACGATTTAATGACTATGTGTTTTTCCTATGTGTGGGGCAATACAAAAAATGTAAATGCAATGGTTGAAATAAATAAGATTCATAGTTTTGTCTGTGTAGACTGGTTGCGATTTACAGAGATATTAGACGGACAGACACGTGTTTTAAATTATAAGTGTCCTTGGTTTGACTATAGACCGTAATAAATTAAGGTTAGGCTATGATTGGAAATTTGGATTATGTTATCTTATGACAACTAAGACAAAAATTAATATCATCAATGGTAACAATTAAATTTCAACAATGCAAGTAAGTACACACACAAATTAATTTAAAAAAAATAAACAATTTATGTAATTTCTTGTCAGCGTGCTAGATTTTGAAAGCGGTATCGTCTGATTGACTGAGCGATCATCAACATATAGTCAAAACTACTGTACTGATATAATTGAAATTTTCAGATAAGATATTTATTACTACGTATAGACGCAGTAAAAAAACTATTTTTAAAAATTCTGATTCTTAAAGGCCTAAATTTGGGCTAAAGCCTAAAATTATTTATCAGTTTATTTCCAAGGTAACAAGAAAAAGAGTGATTAAATTCCACTTGGGCATACGTCTTACATGGTCATTGTTCACTAAGAAAAGGTTTTCAAACAATTTAATTATAAAATACCTAAATTTGGACTAATAAAGTACTGAAATTTTGTATGGCGGTATATCTAAAATATTCAATGTTCACTATGAAAAGGGTTTTGAAACAAATTATTTATAAAAGCCTAAATTTAAACTAAAGCCTAAACTTATTTATCAGTTCATTTCCAGAGTGGCAAAATATAGAGCGCTGAGATTTCGCATGGCGGTATGTCTCATATATCCGATGTTCAAGTTTTGATGAAATATACATCGGAGTTTGATGAAAATTAGCTCATTTTATTCTCTTTCGCTCACAGATGAAGCTCCATGACTCATTTTAATGTTAGCTTTGAGGTTTTACTTTTTATATATGTTTTACGTTATATCTTTACTTAAAAATACTGCGGGCGAAGCAGAGAGGAGAGACGTTCGTAATGATATATACTAAGGTGTTCATAAAGTATATGATATAAAAAATATATTATAACAGTTGATCATAAAAAGTTCGTTATTGGCATATGTTTATAAGACATCATTTACAATCAGTTTTTGGCGACCAACTTGGATTCGCCAATTGAAATTAACTTTAATTTAAAAAAAATATAATTAGGGTCATGTGACACATGTTTTAACTCTGTTTTTGTATTCTGAGTCCAATGGTTGAATCTATTTTATATATCTCACTTAATGACCCTATTCCAATTAAAAAAAAAACCTGATTTTAAGATGTCGGATCCAAAATGGTTGCCAAAATTAAAAAATTTAAAACTGGAAGTAAATGTCGTCTTAAAAACATATATCAAAAGAACTTTTTATGTTCAACCGTTTTAAAGATTGTTTTATATATTCCACACGGTAGTATTGCCCACACAGCTGTATGAATACGCAATACAATGTTAATGGATTTATTTTAACTTTCCTAAAATATAAAGTGATATAGGGTTATACTGATGTACATAACACTGAAAGGCGTATAGAAAGCAATAATAATACATATAAGTATAATAGTACTGCCTATACAACTTTATGAAGGCGTTACATTGTGGTAGTGAATTTATTATCACTTTTCTAAAACATTTCGGCTTTTAGCTGATGTAGGAAATTGTTTGACCCAACGTTAGAAAGTTCTTTATTAAAACTATATGTACAGAGTGTGATGAAATTATGGTCTCGTATAAAAGGATGTTCCAATAAAAAGGGGAAATACATAATTAAATTTAACGTTTATAAATGTTAGTTATAAACCAAACTGAATTATAACGACTTATATTTCTTAGTTTTACCGTATATTACTCAGTGTACTTGAGCTGCAAGTCAGTTGATGGAGTAAGTTAGAGTACTTAACTTTAGAGTTGTGCCTGTATTGGATTGTTAAGGGAGGGGGGGGGGAAGAATAGTCCAATATATTCATTAGAATAAAAGGTACTGTTCATCCGTTGAATAAATAAATACGAGAGGAAGTGGTGGTTTCCCTTTCTAGCATAGGTTACTTACTCATGGATTTGTGATAGAATCCACCGCAATGCGCTTTCTGTTGAGGTATTCTGACGGTTTGACATTTCTTAACAGATTGTGTTTGAGAGGTGTGCGTAGGTCATTTGTTCTACAAATTCTATTGACATGATTTTAGACGACAATACTGAAAATGTATTGCATCGCCTGATAGTTTTTGACTAAATTTATTTTTTGATTTCTATAGAATTTTACCAAGTTTATAATTGCAACGGGTTGCAATGGCTTTACTGCCCTGTAACTTGATTTGGTGTTATTTATTGATTTTTTAAAAAAAATTTACGATTTTAACTAACTTTAGTGTTTTATATTTTTTAAATATTTTGTGTTATTATTTGGAGTTTATAAATCGATTTGTTAAATTTTTGTTGAGGCGGATATTGTGCTCGAATTTTATAACTGCGATGATAGCCCCAAACTTTTCTCGCCTTTAACAAAAATCTAGATAAAATTTCATAAGCGACCTTGTTTTAAAACGCTCTTTACTTAAGCTACCTTACTGCGTGAGATCTGATAAATAACGCGTTCTTTACAGAAAGTTTTTCCACATTTCGTATAAAATAACTCATTTAACGAAATAACTGAAAAACAGCCCCTTGAAGGTGTCTACCTTAAATGGTATCATGAATAAATTGTGTTAATTTACTTCCAACCCCTACTTATTAACAATGGAGGGTAGCAGGGGTTGTTTATTGATTGTTTAGTCGTCATTTGCAGTCAAACTTAGTCTTTGTGTTTCTTTATTTAATTAAGAAGACAAAGAATTGACGTAAAGAAATTAAAGCCATTGTGATGAAACTCAAGACAAGAATTAACTTTGTGTAATACGTTTTGTAAACAAGAAGAAGGCGGAATCCATGTAAAGTTTCCTGTAAATAGTGCACTAATATTGCACTGATTTTCTTGCACAACTATAATAAAAGGAAAGACGAAAAAATCCTAAAAGTGTCGATTTGGAATTTGTCAGAGAGAAAGTGAAAAACCATTGACTTTGTTTTGATATTTGAATGTAATAAAAACCGTGAAAGCTATTTCTATAAAGTATTGGTGAAACGTTAATATGAAGCCAAGCTATGTAACAAGTCCAGGTAATATACTCAGGGTGGATTTATAATTAACTTAGTTAGCTTAAAACTTTTTGCAGCAACCTTCTTTGTAATGAGGAAAGTACTTCTATGAGCCCCCAGTGAAATTTAATACTTCACAAGGTGGGAGGTTTGGTGGTACGTTCATGACTTCAAATAGGATATGTAATTATTGTAATTGTTTGTGAAGTTCTAATTATTGTATTTAGATAGCTGAAAAACAAAATTGCATTTCCCCTTGTATTTTATTTGACAGCCATCACAGGTAAAGGGGGAGTGTGTGCATTGCTCACAGCTGAAACGTGTCGACCTATTTCACTATGTGGACGTGTGAAGCCTCTAAGAGCCCAGTCAAAACGTAATGGTCGCCATCTTGCCAAAAATACCGGTTCGTAAGTTTTCGGTAAACATCGATTATCACTGTAATAAGTATAAAGATAGGCTATATGATGCAAGCTCGTGTTAATAATCACAAGTACAAAAATATTTACAGTTTAGAATAATTAATTGGCAAACAACAAAAATGAACTTTGATCGTCATTTAAAGTCTAGTTAAAATCAAATACAGTTTATAGCACAACTAAAGGTAGTTGCGGCCCTTTTTATACATAATTATTTGTTCAAAGAAATATGGTCTATGTTTCATTGTCACTTTCCATTGACATTGACCGTAAATTTATATTTATTTTTTGGTTTTGGTGATGGGTAAGTAAGAAAGTTGTGCAATGTTCGTGCACCGTATATTTTGTTTTATCTGGTTTTACTTAAAAAGCGAGGCATTTTATGACAATACACGGTTTTAAAAGTTTTAAGCACCTCCTACCCTCCATAAAATTGTGACAAAGACGTTTGCTTAAAACAAATCGTCTTAAGCTATCTTAATTAATAACAAAGATTGTGTAGGGGGGAAGGGTTGAACTTCCAGTTTTCTCTGTTTTAAGAGATATTTTTGATAGATCAACGAGAAACACCTTCCTGTCACAAATACTAAGTTATATTAACTTAAATAATAAAACATGAAGTCCTCTACACGTGTACAGCTATCTGTAATGACTTCCTATAAGTTGATAAGAAGGCCATCGGTTTGTCATTATGACAATTCCGTGTCTCGTTCTAAACTCTGATTAGTTTAAAACTACCGATCTCTTTGATATCATCACCTCATTGCTCTCCGGAATTATTTGTTAATATATATATATATATATATATATATATATAGGTCTTTTTATAACACGGCCTACTGTATTTCATCTGTGATAGATATTAAATCTGAATGTTTTATCGGTTTTGTAATAAAATTGGATTTTATTTATTCGTCATTGATGCAAATTTAGTATGAAATTTTTAAAGAAAGATAAAGGAGTAAACAACAGATTGGAAATAATTAATTCTGTTTTTGTATGATTGTTTTTTTTCTTATAGAGTTACGTGATGGTCAAAATGTCACTGTCCAAATAAGTGTTTTTATTAATGATGTCTTTATGTCTGTCGGTCGATATGCAGCCCAAACGCGAGGAGAGATTTAAATTTTGATATAAAAAACATAAAATGAAATATGATCATATACTTGACCTACTCGTCAAGAATAACACACCGAGCCTCAACAATTTATTAAACTACTTTAACAACAAACCCAGAGATAATTTACAAGTCACTTGTAAAGATTATAGCCAATATTACATCAGCCAAACAGAAAGATCATTTTATCCAAATGTTCTTAGAAAACAACAGCGAACATTTGATCAAAGAAAAGCATACCTACACAAACATAAACACAATATTAACTGTCATATATAAAGCACTAAAAGACGTTCTGTCAATTTATAGAAGATGTACACAATTCTGTGGAATTTTAAAAATAATCTATACATTCGGAAACTCAATTTTGTATTTAGTCCTATTTGAAATAAAGTTTAATCACATTTAAAATAATTTTGTAAACAATTAAACTAAATAATTTCACTATTTGAAATAGTTATTGGGTAGCAAACCTATTTTCTAAATTTATGTACTATTTTTTTTTACTACACCTATAATTAATTAATAAACAGTTGAATTAATTTACAAAAATCAGTTATCCTTTATGTCTAGATTTAAAAATTCAACATCTTTATCATAATAATATGTTCTCAAACCACAGGTTTAACATACTAATATAATACTAACATAATATACTGGGTGTCCAACCTAAAAGGTTACAATAGCTAACTTTTGAATTATAAATACGATTTATTTTTTGTAAAATGTTAAAAATTGCACTAACCTTGTAAAAATATGAAAAAAAACCAAAAACAAGTAATTATATAAAATATATTTTTTTAAATCTCCAATTATTTATCCAACAAAAAATAATAAAGAGAAGAGTTCTGAAAGACAAATATAAATTGAAAGAAAAGCGTGTCAGAGGAACCGTGAATTCAGAAAGAAATAGATACGGAGTAAGTCCTCAAAAACACGAACTAAAGTGAAAACGTTTTAAAACTTCATAAATGTACGATCTGACAATGTTTTGTATTTTGCTTTAAAATAAATCCATTGATTAGATGGTTAGCTATATAATATATCTGTATTAACTTAGATTTGATAAAGGAACATTATATTTTGAAAGTTTGGTGCCTCCACACTCTATATAAATATATCTTTAAAAAATATCTGAAAATACTGGGCAAGCAGTGGCTACACTTGTAACGTTAAGTTAGATTGATGGTAAGAGTTTGTTGGGGGGGGGGGGTTCCGATCATTGACTTAAATCGCCGCAAAATAACATTCTAAGTGATGCATTACTCGGAAATAGTCTGGGCTTGTGTTTGCAAAGTCCTTCTTGACATTAATGTTTTTACATTTTACACTATCATAGATGAAGTCAGAAGTAAGTGATAACACCGGTCTGACCATGGATGTCAATGGTATATTGTATACATAGAGAAAAGTGCGAACAGAATTTGTATTTTATTCGAAATGGGAATTGCTTTGAAATAAAACATTATTAAATCCATTGATTATATAGATAGAGCAAAAATCGAAAACAAGATCTCACAAAATATACGTTTACTTTACTAAACGGGTTTCAACGATAAAGTCGCCATCCTTAGTGACAATGAGTTACAATACCAAAACTATAACTCTTAATAACTCAGTTATAGTTTTTGTTGTGAGATCTAAAAAACTTAAACGTAATTGTTGTGAGATCTTGTGTTTAAGTTTTTTCTATCTAATATTATCTCACAAGTCAAGCTCAATATTTATTTATTATTGATATATAGTTTTACTCACCTGTATTGAAATAGGTTTGGTAAATAACACATTATGTTTTCTAATTTGGTAGCTATTTTTCCACACTCAATATAAATATATATTTAAAGTCCTGAAACACTGGGCGTGCAGGTAATTATGCTCGTAATGATGAGTGGAATTAATGGTAGGAGTTCGGAAAGGGGGGGGGGAGTATTCTGAACATTGAATGAAATAGCCTGAAAGTAATTTCTAAATAGAGTGTTACGTGTAATTTACAGAACGTGCTTGGCAATAAGTTAAGCTTACCACAAAATCCTAAGGTTTTGTACTTATATCAGTCGGCCATTCTTAACGATGGGTAAACGTGCTCATACTGGTCTTCACCGTTCTATTTAGGGCCGTAATGATAGGACTCGTAATTATTTTGAAGAGTTACTTTCTCATATAAATACAGTTTAGAGAAAGTTATTTGATGGATCACGAAATAAATGTTGAGGTTTTTTTGGGATATATCTGTTTTAAAATTAATTGGGAATAAAAATGTGTTTCTTTAATGATGTCTATTTGCTTGTCTGCCGTCCGTAACCTACTGTATCTGCCACGACCTATAAACAAACATATATTGGTCAATCTCAGGACTTTTAAATGGGGGGGGGGGGTGCTACCATGGGAAATATAGAAAATTATTAATTTTTAAAAAATGTTTCAAAAGACTTTCATGAAATTTGCTCAAGGGCAACCTGTAAGGACACAAATAAAATGTATTTTACCCTATCTCTCCAAAAATGACTGTTCCTGAGTTCTCGGTAAAAAAACAAAATTGTTGATGTGTTTGTTGTAAAACACATAATTTCTCAAAATTAGGTCTACCAATTCAGATTTGACTGAACTTTTGAAATGTGAATTTTAATGAACAGTGCGCAATACCACAAGTAGTAAACAAATAAATATTTAGTTCAGGAATAATTGACAAGAATAGACTTGACCACCGCAATTATAAGCTTGATTTTAATCAAATACCAGTTAAGTTGATGTTGTGTTTACGAAACAAGTGAAAAAAAGTTTAAGTTATTTTTAATATAGCATATAAATGTTTTTCATGCTGGTTCCGTGGTTCTTCTTGCACTTTTTGAATAACAATTACTGTACTGACATTTTAGGTGACAATTGTTTTGTTTCGTTTTGTTGTTGTTTTTTTAGGGCTTTGAGGATTAAGAAAGTATGTGCAATGATTGGGCACATTTTATTTTTTATAACCAACACGTCCATGATTTTAAAAATAAAAATTATCTTTCTTTTCAATTTTAACAAAATAGCCCAGAATTACAAAATCTGGATTGTTTATTGACACAGATATATTTAGTAAACAAGTCTCTAACGGACAGGATCAATGAACACTTGATAGTCTCTGGTGATAACGTTTCCATTATTTGGGAGACTTTGAGTATTCCTTAATACCGTCCGGTAACTTATCGTCTACCTTATCCTGTGTAATGAATAAATTGTGTTAATTATCTTCCACCCTTACGTGTTTATTGATTGTTTAGTCTTTATTTGTAGGCAAATTTAGTCTTTGTGTTTCTTCTTTATTTAGTTAAGAAGATAAAGACTTAACGTCAAGAATTTAAAGCCTCCGTAATGAAAGACATGTCCTGTATATTACGTTTTGTAAACAAGTAGGCTGTAGTATCTTCGTAAATATTCTGACAAATGTTGCACTAGCTATTTCACTAACTCGGACATGGGGTTGTTATAAAATGTGTTTTTCCTATAAATGGGAGTATACGAACATTAATGACCCACATCCTTGTAAAGAATTGCAAGTAATATTACTAGAAGGAAAGGAGCCTGCGATGAGCCGTGAATACGTTAGAGAGAGATTGACACAAATCCAAGTTTTTAAAAATGCAATCAAACATTCAAACATATTAAAACTTTATAACTTTACAATCTGTCATTGTTTTGTAGATTTCTCCGCGTTCATTAACTTGAATAATGGTAATTAGATTACTTTAAAATAAAACATGGCTTCGAGCAGTGCGTATTTGACAGATGACAAATATCAGATTTATATAATTTAAAAAATTATTTTCTTTAGAGACCTAACCTAACCATGACCAATATTGTAAACAAATAATAATTTTAAATAAATTTCATTTCAAGTCAAAGGTTTTATTGGAATAAAAAAAAATATAAAAAGAAGATAAATTGAAGCTTTTTTTAAAAGAGTAAATGCAACTTAAAAGAAAAATGCCAGAGGGGAACTGTGAAGTTAAATATTGGAAGGAATAAAGCAAAACTAAAGTGAAAGCATTTAAATGTGATTTATTTAAAATCTGACATTGTTTTGTAGATTGCTTTAATGCAAAACATTAATGAATCTATTGATTAGGTTGTACAATGTACTTGTATTTCCATAAATTACCCAACTTTCAAACAACACACAGAACTCATTATTTTACTGTATTTACCTTTACCAACAGCCCCCCCTCCCCTCCATCCAGCTGACACGCACAGTAATAATTACTCTCTGGATGTGAAATGAACTCTGCTTATCTTTAAATTAGTACAGAAATAAAGTGTTAATAGGTCTAAAGCCTAGATGAAATTAATTTGATAACTTACATTCGTCACTTTGTTTTACTGTTTCCTGGAGTATATTCCAACAAATGGAACGCTGTACACAATATAGATTTTAAACTGATTAAATTAAACAATAACACGATGATGGACATTATCACAGTACTTACCCAACCCCGTAAATACACCTTGTAAATGTAATAATGGTTTCTTGGGCCTTGTGAGAAATGTTAAATTTCTATTAGCAGATCAAGGAGTCACAGTTCGTTTAAAACAGTTTAAACCAACTTTTTTAAGATAGTAATTGTGAACTACCGGTACTTTCTTAACGTCAGCTAAATGTGTAGTATTTAAAAAGTTTCCACTCACTTTGCTCTTGTCAGTGGGCGACTAAGCCCTCACTCGCTACGTACTCTACCTAATGCCGTAACTATACGAATATCACATTTCCTTTAGAGATTTTATCATATTCGAATGGGCTTGTTTTGGTCAGAACACGGAACTTTAAAACAATATTTGGGCTAGATAACAAAAATAAAATTAGATACTCTTTAATGATTTTGATTACATTTTACTAAAGTGCAGCGCCAATGGGCTTAAACAAAGCTTATTGATCGCCATGTTTTCAAAAATTCCGTTTTATGAGTTATGTATAAAAAACCCAAAACGTCAAGAGACTGTTATAAATATTAATTTTGTTTAAATGGCTATACCAATGTCTTTCAATTTTAGTTTAATATTAAAGTTAATAATCCAAACCAGTCTACAAAATAAAATTTTAAATATATTAAGGGTCCTGAATAATAGAAAATAAATAATCTTCATTGAAAGATAGATTTTAATGAAAAAAAATGTAGAACAAAATTTCAAATTTACTGTTTTTCTTTTTTCATTAACCTAACTTAATCAAGAACCCCGATTTGGAATTAATTAATACAAACACAAAATATTGTACTTTTCTCCAGAGAACAAATGAATTAATTTCAAATGGTCACCTCAACTCTGTTCGAATTTCTCTCTTTTTATAAAATACGACATCACCACTGGCTTTTGACTAAATTAAAATCCGTGACTTCATCTTTAGAACTGTAAAGTAGAATTTTAAATGTTAAAAAAAAACTAGTGTCAAATAGAACTTTGCAAACGCAAGGCTAGACTTTTACCATACTACGGGTAATGTTCCATTTAGAATATTACTTGGAGGGGATTTAATCAATGGTTAGCGTCCTTCTGTACACCCACCCTTAAGAATAATCTAACTTAACGTTACCTGCTTGCCCAATATTTCCATATACTTTTACAACGATGTATATGTACCAAGCTTTCAAATTTACTTCAATAAAGGTGAATAGAAATAAATGAATTTATGAATATTTTATCTAAAGGAATCTAACAAAAGAATGTCAAGTTGTAAATTTCTGAAGTTTTTAAAATGTTTTCACTTTAGTTTGACTTTGAAGCTTGACTCTGTGTCTTTCTCTTTCTAATATTCAGTTTACAGTTCTTTTCCGGCAGTGTTATTTCTAGTTATATACTTTGAGAACAAAAGCATAATTATTTCTTCCCTTTAATATTTCGTACTTGAATGAAAACATAAATAATTTTTAATAAACTATGAAAAACAATTATTTAGGAAAATATTCTTACAAGATTAGATTATATATATATATATATATATATATATATACGTGTAATTTCTCTCAAATAAATAGAGTACAGGGAGGCATGTGAGGGAAAAATCATTGTCTAGTTTTTTCACGGAAAAATTATTTTTGAAGTTCTCTCAGTTTTTTGGAAAGATGATTATCTGTCTTTGAAGTGCTCTTCATAGCTAAAGAGAGGGTCTTTTTTTAATCAAATTTATAAATAGGTAACTATACTTATGTGAATCGCGATGATGTTCATTCCAATTTTTTTTTCAATAACCTAAAAATGTGGGTGCAGCTGCTACAAAACCAAAACTGAAATTCTATTTTTCGAATTATTATCGAATTTGCTAAGATTAAAATTCAAAATTGGAATCAATTATTGTTGTTATGGTTCACTATATTTTCACTCAAATTATTAACGCACAGAAATATTCTTTTAATTTTAATTTCCCACATTGGGTTTCGTTTAAATATTTTACATTTCATGTATATAGATTTTGGAATATTAGAAATTTTACGACTACACTTACTTCTCATTTTCTCTTATTTCAAAACGTAATGATGTACCGACATATCAAATTTAAATCTGCCATCTCCTACAGAGTGACAGAGGCTACAGACAGACAGTGTTCCAAAAACTACTTTTTTAATCAACCTCTAAGGGACTGATAACAGATAGTTATTTACAAATAAATGTGTTATACAAGACTTTAGTTTATTACATCAAGTCCAAAGTGTAGAGTAAATCGAGAATAACTATATTCATAAAAAGGAAACAAATATAAAATAACGTTCATTGAAAGATATATTTGGGATTCATCGCATGGGCGGTCTATCCTTTTGATGAAGCGGCAACAAACAGAGAAGTACAATAAGAGATACTGGAGGCGCGGCGTTGTAATATCTGAAGTCTTTATAAAAACCTATCCTTAAGGATTTCCTTCTTAGAGACAGTGAATAAATAATGTAGTATAAGACAGACATTTTATTATACAATCGGATATTAAAGATGAAGAAAACATTCTTGCTTACTATATTAATATAACTCTTACTCGAGGCATTGAACATAGATAATGACTTCCATAACAGGTTATAAATAGTTTACTATCTCCCATACACTTTCAGGATAGAGCAAATTTGTGATTAGGCAAAAAATCGACGTCTTGTTTTTGTGAATATATCCGTTTTGGTACAACCTGACGTAAAGAGTGGTTCGTGGAAAGCTGTCTTCCTGACATATGGTGTCTATGCAGTAAAGGAAATGATAGATTTGAAAAATACTGGTTTTCCCCATTTTCACGTTAAATTGAAAACTTTGTTTTTACTGGCATAAGACTGAAAATTAAAATTAAATTTCTCAAAGTCAGCTCTGTTGATTTTGATCACGTTGTGCTCGAGTGTAGCCTTTAAAAGATATTGTTTTCTCTCTTCCCAAAAATTCCGATTTTGGAGTTATGGGTAAAACAATCGAACGTAGAGTTTTTATGAAATCCTTATTTTTGAAAAATCCGTTTAAATCATTTCATTTAGTTTTTGGTAAATAGTTCAGATATTTCCAAATATTTCGGTCCGTGGTAATTAACGGGAATCATGAAGATTCGATTATGCTATTTAAGTGCTTGTGGCAGTGGCTGAGCTCAATGAAAGTAAGGTTAATTATATTTCAAGCGTCTGAGAGAATATTTTTAACCTTGTCATTGACTAAATCATTCTCACTTCACTTTTCTAAACCAAAGTACATTATAAATAGATCCCATAAAGTGATGAAATAATACAAATGGAAATAAAAACACATTTCTAAACAACCGCACGAACGCGAGTGGCAAACACGTTCGTCAGTCGATTCAGTAAATAAAAGAATTTTTATCGCAATGTTTTCTTTTTTGCGTTGATTAGATTATTTACTGTAACTCTCCCAAGTCGTGTCCTACAGTGCCGTTCAAAAACAAACCGTTCAAAAACAGTTTTGATGACTTTGAACTATAATAATTCTTTTAATAATAATTGTTACAATGTTAGTTAACCTTTTTATTATATTTAAACTTTGAAATTTTTATAAGTTTATCGTTTTAACAAATTTCAATCAAGTTTAACGTACTTATATAATAAATAAAATTGTATGAAAATTGAATCAGCCGTTCCGGTGTTGTAACTTAGAGACTGACGCTACGTTTTATAAATATAGACATTCCTGTAACGAGAGCCTATTTGAATGAGAGGGGAGAGTCCGGTTTATTATACTAACATGGCGGTAGGGGAAGTATTGTAAATTCTCTTTTCTCTTTTAAAGTCGATTATGATCGATAGGTTGCTCAAATTTAAAGAAAAAGGATAAAATACCTCGACATTAAGGACACTTTTTCCGATGATCCTGCATATTAAAAGTCTCAAAACCCACCAATCAATTAGGAGCTCATTTAGTGAGTAAGGGCTTGTGAACTCGAGGTTAGGAAAACAAGACTGTAGCTGGATTTACACATATTCACGTAGTCTTGGCATAGATCCCTCTCTTTCATCTAGCTTACCAGGTCTTTCTTAACCAAATATTATTCTCTTTAAACCCTGTCCCTATAAAGTGCTCGAGGTGTATGAGTTTCTAATTTACGCCCTTTCTCTCAAGTCGTTGATGGCCAAGAGGTTGTTCCCCTTTAAACAAAATGTAAGACAAAGAAGTACCTCTACATCAAGGACACTTCTTCTGATAACCCTATCTGACCATCTACCAATCTGAAATGAAATTGTTTTAGTACAAAACAACATGTAAGTTGAAAATGAATCAAATACACTCTTGTAATGGTTGAATTTGAAATTTATCTGAAATAAACCTTCAGTTATTTACGTGGAACAACGGGACGGCAGTAGTTCTAAAGATCTTTCTGAAGTGAGAAGTACATAAATATTACTCGTGGACACTAAAAATAAAATGGGTGAAAATTACTGATTACTTTTGTAAACAGATTTTAGATTATAATATAGAACAAATATGGTGGATTGACTCACTTGTTTGTACGTATCTTACTAGGAATTAATTTTAGTAAATAACAATATGTTATGTTTGATACAAATAAAAGAATTCGTTTATATAATACAAACACTATAGAAAGTACTGGCTTGGCAATCCCGCAGTACACAATTTGGATCTACACTTTTTTTCTGTAGTCTTAGGTTAGATTCTTTTCATTTCTCTTATCGGGTCTCTCTAGATAAACTTTCATTCTAATCGCACCCTGACACTACCAGAGTATTGGATGTCTAGTGGTCTTTGTTGTATGTGTTTCCATTATTTCTTTTTATAAGGCTATGATGACCGAATGGTGTTTTATTTTTTTTAAAAAACAAAGAAAATTATTCATTTTAAACATCTGAAAGGGATTTCAATGACGTATTCACTAACCTCTTTCTTTGGTGGTTTAGTTGTGGACAAGGCAAAATTATGTTTTTAATTTAGGCTATAAAAAGTCGTTTTATTCAGTGTAGTATTATAACAGTCCATAGTCAGAATTAATTGTTAAATCATTTTTACAATACACTTTCTTAATAGATAAATTGTACTATTAAATCCGATTTTAACTTTATGGTATTAAAACATTCTTACAGTTATATATGAATTTAAACATTTATTATATTATAACATACAATAGTTTTCACAACTATGTGATTTAATTTTGTTCTTAATATAAATTTGTCAATTTGTATTCTCTAAAATTTCGAAATGGCAGCTGAAATCCTCAACTTTTTATTTAATATATTTTGTGACGCTGAATACGATTACGCCACTAAACTTAGTTTCAAAATGGCCGCACCAATCCAACTACTATGCGTACTTATTTACAAAAAAAATCACAAAATAGGATATCATTAATAAACGACATGACTTCAAGCTATTAATTTAGCATTGTTAGGATAGCGTGAAATACCTTGCATACAATGTCTGTGTCCAATCAATCATGCGATAGATTGAGCTTTAAATACTGCATTGATGTTGATCTACAAATACATAACGGTATAAAAACGTAATTAATAAATAAAATAGTTGTGAGTAGTCACGATATTATTGATACAAAACATATTTCCATTAACTTGTGCGATTAGACATGCTCATTACAACCCCCCCCTTCTGACTGCTCAAATAGACTTTACAATTTCATATTGTTCTGGTAGCTTAGTTAAGGTCGAAGTTTTTTTATCAAAAGCGAAAAAAATCCGTACGTTGTAATCTCACACAGGGCATAAAGTTTATATGAACAGTTCTTTTCAAAATTGGGGCAAAACGTAAGGATAAACGGTTGCCGTAAGTATAGGTTAAAGGGTTTTTTAAGAATTTAATCCATAGAACAGCCGTCACTTTGTCTGATTTCAGTGATTTTTGAAAACAAAACAGATTTTTCTTTACCAATTGTTTATTAAAATAATTGGGTTTTAAATCTATTATGAAATCAGATAATTCTATTAAAAGTTTTTTACTTTATATTTTTTAAATTGTGTGTTTAAAAAGAAAAAGTGTTTATAGTAATTTAACTAAACACAATTTTACTTTTGAAAAGTGAGTCGATTTCATTCTACACCATAATATTTTCTAATTTAACACCAATTTTAGGCGCCAATTTGTAGTTTTTTTTACTTAACAAAGCACCAAAAATATACCATGCAATTTTATTGTTTTCTGTGCAACTTGTTTCCAATCAACCCCGTCATCTCCCACTCAAGCCAACCATCGTTTATTTACAGTGGGACCTCCCACCAAACCAAACTGCACAGAATAAACCTTGTTCGTAGCCACAACCTTAGACACCAATCTTAACCCTCTCAACCACTAAGACACGTATGTATTGTCAGTCATTTAAGATTACTAGAGTGATGTTGTCAGATTACCTATTCTAAGCTGTAGTATAAACCTTACGTTTACTGATTCACTGCTAGAAATACCAGCGCACTTTTATTCGATGTAATAATATTATTATTTTGAGTTTTGATATAATGAGTGATATTTAGAAATTTTAAATAGTTTTTTACACCAGCTGAGAATATTATAATTAAAATGAATGTCTTTTCCAGCTTCGTTAATTTCACTTTTGTGGACGCGTTTCGGATATACTCCTTCTCAAAACACTTAAAAGTACTCTTAGATGTCTAGTGTTTTAAGAAACTTTTCTTACACTTAAAACATAACTTAATGGACATAATTATTGTATTTAATCAGACATCATAAATTTCTATAGTTTCGGATCCTTTAAATGTAATACCAAACGTTGGTTTCTTAGGGGTTGTAGAAAATGTTGTTTCATGAACCTCGTATCTGTGTATACCACTACTTTCTTGACTTGGGCAATAACTTGAAGAAATAACCTGCGTGAAAGTTATTTATCTACCAGTTTAGTGATGGTGATGGTATCATTGAATAAAGAATTAAAATCTGCAAATTAGTATCTAATTTAGTATGTTATAAGTGTAATCACATACGAACTGATATGATATGATTACTGTTTACAATAGGTAACATTTTGACATATTATACAACTCGCTTGTTGTGAATTTCAATAGGGTTCTATATGAGCACAGTATAGTATTACTGAGACCAGTAATGTTGGTTCATGAAAGCCGGACCTGCATCCTTCTGACAGATGTTGATTAAGAGCAGAAAATCATTTCCACGGAAACAGTTTAGAACTCTGACAATAAACACCAAATGTATCTGATTTTGAATTCGTTTAATAAAAAATGCACTTCTACTTCGTTATTGGACTTGCTCCCAGTTATTACTAGGTGGACTACCTTAGGTTCATATCGCAAGCTTTTTGTTTATCTTAGAAACCTATGTTCTTTTTGTTTATCTTAGAAACCTATGTTCGGTAAGTTTCGCCAACTAAAGTACCAAATTTAGACTATTGATAGCTCTAAATCTACGCAGATCTAAACCTGGGAGTGGAAAGGGCAGTACAATTTGAAAGGGGCTAGTTTTTTGAAACGCTACATGTGTAAAGGACTCGGTTAATTTTTTTCTTCACTTGAGTTTTTATAACCCTAAGTAGCATGCAGAATTTCATTTCTGTATCTTTTACCGTTCAAAAGATATAATTTTTGGGGTTCAAAACTCAAAGTGACAGCTATAAAAAAACTAACGATTTTAGGGCGTATTTTTATATGAGCTTTTGTTATTATTTTTATCGATAGAACAGGTCCTGAAGTTCTCTCCTTGAGAGATCCTGTACACATTGTAACCTGATCGTAAAACTGTTTGTATCTACAAAAGCGATCACTTCAACCACTCTAATTGATTATAGTGTCCATGTAATGTTTTCTCATTATGTTATTAGAGTTACCAATCCTACACCCTATACATCCCACTCTTAAACAATACTTGAAATATCGTAAATAATTATTGAAACTTTTATAAATACAGAATAGAACAGTTTAAATGTTTTTCAATTATACAGAGTGTGTCCAAATTTGTTTCTTGGGTAAAAATGAGTGAAAACTATGAACATATATCTTATATCTGCTTTGCACTATCCAATGTAACATATTGTATGTAATTAAGATAAATGGTGTAAAAACATTGCACAAACTTTCTAACTCGTCCATCTCCAAAACCAAATAAAAACGTTTTTATATTATAAGGGTCTATTTGATTTTATTAAATCCGAGTTATAGTGACGAGATCAAGTTCAATTTTATTTCTGAACTCTCAATTTGTTTTACTTAAAAATTTGCAAATGTGTTTGGGTGATTACTTTTGTCATTGTTTTAAAATTTGAATGAAATTAGTTGAGTTGTTTTTGAGAAATTCGACTTTTATATCAGTCCCATGGCCAATTGTTTTTGTTTATGTTTGAATGTAACTGCCTTCTGTACTTTCGACATATTGGATAATTCCAATTATGTGTCAAAATCGATAATATTTGTTAACTTCTGCTAAGACGCTTTCCTAGAAATAAGGAAATACAGCAATTCAATAATATTTTTTTTCCTTTTTTCAAAGGAACAACTTACACTGTGTACGAACATTAATTCCTTCGATTCCACTGCATCTTTAAACTTTATTTCTACAATTACGACTAAATCACGCACAAGTTAAGAATAATTTACAACGTAAGTTTATAATTTACAACTCTGTTATACTGTCTTTGTTATAAACACACTTATTGTGTAAAGTAGTGAAGTCAACATTTTGCCTTTATTTCCATAAATAACCAAACTTTCAAACAATCTTGACTAAGTTGCTGCAAGCTGTTAATTGAGCCTCCCCTCCCCCACACCCTTAGGTACAATATAAATGTCAAAGTTTAAACAGGCATTATTAGTGAGTTTCCATTGTTATCATAACCTCCCTTATGACCTGAGATCATTAAATGAGCATTGATCATGAAGACTTGCAATCTTTGTAGTACAATCTAAGTCATAGAACATACGGGTTAACCAGCTTAACTTCAGAGGGTGAAAAGTTCATAAAGAACTCATAAACGCATAGTTTTCCGTCTGTCTGTCTGTTTGTGTTTTGTATAAAATAAGCTATTTCTAAAGAACGGTTTACGGTAAAGGTATGAAATTTCGTATAAACTCTTATCTTAATTAAGACTATATTTACGTACCATTTTTAGAGTGTATCTTTATTTGTTTTCAAATGGCGGCAAAATAACATGAAAACCTCACTTAGAATGTAACATTTTATTATCCTCCATTTTAAAACCGATAAAGATAGAATTTTAAAATTTACCACGAATTGGTCTTTATTTAAGTAAAACTGAATACAAAATTTTATAGCGCTACTATAAACAGTTCTTTAGAATGAATTTATTTTATAAAAATGACACCGACCAGACAGAGGGAAAAATAAGTGTTTTTATCGAATGTTCACATGCACTTTTTATTATTTTTAGGCCCCCCTATCACCTCTCAAAGTTAAACCCGAATATTATGGGCTTTTTATTTCTCGTTAACGCTTTACAACTGAGCTACCTACTTGCTCATTTTTTTTATTTGTTCACCTGTTTATCAATAAAGGCGACTGGATAACTCTAGGGTAGAGCGTTGTGAAAAACATCTTAAGTTATTTAAAATTTAATTATATTCATATTTTGATAGTTTTAACAGGAGCGTACGTGTTTGTTACCTAACCTAACTAAACCGTCGTAATTTCCTCTCATATTTTGTTAAATATTCCTCTAAAATATTTCTAATAGTATTTTTTACACCTATTTTATTTTTCATGACAAACTCTTGTGAGTATGTTTATGGTGTCATTAATATTTTAACTACCTAGGAAGATATTGGAGCTGTCGTTATAAATTTGAAGTTAATTTTGATTTACAATAGACTGAACGAACCTAAACCCAGAAGAATCATACTATTGGAAATTGATTTTATAAATTTTTGTCAATTTGGAGTATATTTTTCTTCCGCTTTATGTTAAAATTTAAAAAAAAATATTTTGTTTGTATCACTCAATTATATTATTATTTACTCAGATTTTCTTTGTACTAAGAACGAACTAAGAAAGTGCAATGTGGATATAACAACTAAAGTTGTCTTGTATTTTTATGGAAAGTTGCGTGTTTTCTTTAATTACTGAGAAAGTTGTTGTTTATTTAAAAGTGTTGTTTATTTAAAATACCTTAGCTTACAATGAAACTTTAATTGTATTTTTTTAAGGCGAAAAACCATTGCAGTCATAATTCTTCAGATTAAAGTATCATGTTACTTCATCTTGAATGAATTCATATTATAATAATTGTACAGACCAATTTATTAAAAATGATATATTTTATCTTTCCATTACTTGGAAGTTTTCAACTGTAAACAATCGCAGGCCTGCAATCAGTTTTAATGTCTACCGCAGGCAGTGTTTGAAATCAGTATTTGTGCGAGGACGCTGGCAATATAAATGTTTGAACTGTTTGGGATTGCTTCAAAACATTTTTGTTCTAAACTATTTTAGGATTGTTTCAAATCATTTTTCTTTTTAACTATTTGGGATTAAAAAAAAAAATTCTTCCTAATGGTTTGGGATTGGTTCAAAATATTTTTTTCTAAACTGTCTGGAATGCTTGAAAACATTTTTCGATTAAACTGTTTGGGATTGTTTCAAAACATTTTTCTTCCGAACTGCTTGGAATTGGTTCAAAACATTTTTCTTCTAAATCGGTTGGAATTGTTTCAAAATATTTTCTTCCGTACTATTTGGGATTACTTTAAAACATTTTTGTTCTAAAGTATTTGGGATTATTTCAAAAAATTGTCTTTAAACTGTTAGGGATTGCTTCAAAACATTTTTGTCCTAAACGGTTTGGGGATTGCTTCAAAACATATTTCTTTTAAATTGTTAGGGATTCTTTCAAAATATTTTCCTTCCAAACTGTTTGGCATTGTTTCAAAACATTTTTGTCCTAAACGGTTTGGGGATTGCTTCAAAACATATTTCTTTTAAATTGTTAGGGATTCTTTCAAAATATTTTCCTTCCAAACTGTTTGGCATTGTTTCAAAACATTTTTGTCCTAAACGGTTTGGGGATTGCTTCAAAACATATTTCTTTTAAATTGGTTGGGATTGTTTCAAAATATTTTTCTAATACACATTTTTTTCTAAACTCTTTTAGAGTGTTTCAAATCATTTTTCTTTTAAACTGTTTGAGAGTGTTTCAAATATTTTTGTCATAAACTGTTTGGGGATTGCTTCACAATTTTCGATTGTTTCCAATCATTTTTCTTTTAAACTGTTTGGAATTGTATCAAAATATAATTTTGATTTTAATTAAGAGATCATAGTCAGTAAACTAGTGGATATGAAATAAACTGTACAAAAACATTGCACAAACTTTCTCACTCACATATTCATAATCGAAATACTGAACAAAGAAGACTATTCGTCAAAAAATATCAGTTCGTAGGTTTCATTAAAAAAGTAAAAATGAACCTTAGACGCGGGGGGGGGGGAATTTAATTCGAGCCATAATATATATTTTTTTAACTTGGAATTATGTACATATATTTTAAAACAACCTATAAACGGATTTTGTAGTTTTATATAACTCACAAACTGACATTTCTGTAGAAATGTCAACCAATACGTTTTTGAAGTGTATAGAGTCTACACTTGAGGAAAATGTGTTCAAAGTCATAGAAACAGATTTTGAGGAATTTTTTTTCGTACGACAGCTACCCCACACAGCTTGACTTATCACAAAAAAAACAAATTTCACACATTTGGGTTGTAGATCAGTGCACATACGACAAACAGACATCATTCCTAAACCACTATTTTGTACTTCAAAACGTATGTACTCAACATCGATTATAAAACTATATATTTGAGAAAGTCAAAACAGAAAAATTAATTCACGCCTGTTAGTATTCTATTATACGCATCCCCTATTATACAGAGTCTCCCGAAAAAAAAATCAAATAACATAGCCTATAGTTGAATTCAGCTTCATTATCGTCTATCCGCCATTTTGTTCTTAAAAAAACATTAAAACTCCAGAAATAGACAAGATATTAAGTTTAAATTTAGTATAGGCATTTTGTATGGTACGTTTTACAATTGTAAATAACACAAATACTTTATTTTTATAATTTTTAAAAACTTTTAACGTTTGATATCTCCAAAACCATTAACTAAAAAAAATTAAACGGCCACCATTTTGAAAATTATAAAAATTAAAGTCTTTGTGTTTGGTGAATAAACGGATAATGAACTGGAATTCCACTAATATATTCCTTGATTTGTTTTGTTAGTTTTGATGTATATATTCCTATAATATACAGCCAGTTCTCCCTTTTTCGCAACACTGTTTTATATTCAACGTAAACAGTTTAAATACATTATATCGACGTTGTGATTTATTTGCATTTTTATAATTAATTATTATCCCCCACTGCACACAATAACTACGGTAGTATTGCATGCAATGCCACCATTAACTCCCTATATTTATTTAAACAAATGAACATGTAACGGTTATATTACATTACAAGAGAGAGTATAACACTACAAGTTCCATAATCACTTGTGGCTAAGTCAAGTGTGTTCTTTGATCACTTTACATTATTGTTATAAAATATTTAAATAGGGTGACCACGAGACAGGAAGTACTGTTAGTTGTTTATAGTATCATTTTAGAGATTCTTATTTTATATTTATTAAACTGAACACTAGAGTGCATCATACACCAATAAAACAGCTGGTCTATAAAATATCAAACGATTTTACTCGTAGAGATAATTTGGCAACATTTTTGAATCGTTGTGTGAGAGGATTGGTGAAGTGAGATCCCGGTCGCTAGGTCACATCGCCTATAACTTAAAGTGGGACATATCGCAATCGACTAGCCATTGTAATGAGTCCTAAAACTAATAACTAATTAATTTACATAACAGATTCTAAATAATAAAGAAGGGAATTATAATACTCTAACACTAAATACATCAGCCTAAAACTGTCATCTCTTCGTTATTTATATTTTACGGTGCCGAAAACACGCGATGTGTTTAATTAGAATCTCATAATTGTTCGCTTTACGGTTTCAAAAGGGCGGCTTTATAAAACATTACTAATTTTAATTGGTTTAATGTAAGTTTCAAGATGATATCTTTACTTTTATTGTACGTCACAGGGTAACAGAGATATCGGTAAAAAACTTGTTAATTTATTTGAATTAGCTCATTTTTTAACATACGATTTAAATTCCATAACATGTGAATGAATTCGTTCCTCAATAGCATTATACACTTTGTAGTGTAAATATAAAAATTTATGTTTGAAAGTTATTTATAATTTAGTTTTATTCAAAGTATGACATTACTTTGTCATCTTAATTAAAAGAGCGCATTAAATATTTGTGACTATCTAAAAGAAGCCTTAGGTGTGATTTTCAAATGTCTAGTAGTTTTTATTATATTGTACTCTGTCTACGTTTCAATATTTATTTAGGTTCAAATGTTTCAAGTATGGTACAAGAAATGGACCTCTGAAAATGGCTAACATTTTGTTTTTTCACTACTTTGAGCCTCTTAGCTCCTAAACAGTTGGATATATCTAAAAATATACATGAATAAAACAGTGTTAAAAATATTTCTAGAATTTAAAACTTTCGAAAAATAGGTATTGTTTTAAGAAATTTTAAAGTTGTCCCTCTTATTTAAAAAAATGGCTAATTGTATAAAAATTTTAAAACCACTAAATAAGGCAATTCTGGAGAATTGCCATTTACATTTTGTAATAAATGAAATACTTTCCAAATAAAACAGTTGGCACAGTTATAATTATAACCCTGTATATTCATTGAAGTTCACTTGACAGGAGATTGAAATCAAAATGTAAAAAAAAAAAGAAAATTATACCTTGGAAACTATTCATCCTATGATCATACTTTACGAGACAATATGTCGATATTGACAAAGGTGAATTTATAATCCTCGACCTGATTCAAAAGTTCGAATCTAACAAAACTTTCAACTGAGCTAATCCAAAAACATACAACCCGACTGTCTGCTTCTTAAAAGTTTAAGACATTTCATTATTTGTTATCATGTTGATTTATTAGCATAACCATAAAATCAATTTGAGGTTATGTCAACTAATAACAATAAATGTTATTCTGTGGTATCTTATTGAAGCCTATTGATATGCTTTTTAATTAATTAAAATAGTGTTTTGTCTCACTGCAACTGTTAGGATATTATTATTGTATTGTAGTGATACATCACGCTATCACCCACTTACTGCTTTTTGAGTAAATAAACGATCCAAAAATATTCTCCCTTATCCTTTCTTCCCCTAAAACAAATCAAAGCCACCGAAAATAATCATCATGAAAAATATCAGTTCGCTGTTTGTCAATAAGAAAGTGAAAGAAACCTTTGAGAGCTCCGTTGATTAATTATTTATATATTTAAATAAGGAATTAAAATTGCTTCACTAGTGTTATAGCAGAGTAAAATTATTATTGTTATTTTATATAAAATCAAAATTTTAATGTCAAAGTTCGAAGTTCAACTTTTGCGTAGATGACGACCAAAACATTTTGTTTTGCTCTTTAGATGTTTAAATTCAGAAAAAAGATTTTTCTCAAAATACTGTCACTAGTTTTGGCTATTAACTTCCACATTTCCAAAGTTTGAACGATATAGATAGAACTAGTCCTCTATAACAAATTGCATTTATCTTAATTTCGTGCCCTTTATCAGGTTAATTTTTGTGTTGAACAGATAACATTAACGACTTGTCGAAACGCACATTTCGGTTTCTGGACACCATGAAATTTGTGAAGATCAGTCAAAAACCGGAACTCGAAATTTTAGACGATTACAAAACGCACCCTTTTACTTCGTATACTTTATAAGTTAAAAGGAAAAAAAAAGTTCCGACATGTGGCCAAAACATTGCTCACATATCAAATTTAATTAAATAGAAGACAGCCTGACAGGTTTTCCAAAACCAAAAACTACTTTATTTACGCGGAGCGACTTAAAATGGATATATCACGTGACCCATCAGATAACTTTCTAAACCAGCTTCTCCTCTCATGGCAACAATCAACACAAAGTATGCAAGGAGATTAGATCCGTAACAAATTAATGTTGATAACAAACCTTCAAGCTTTGGTAGTGTTTTTATTTAATTACCTGAATAATTGAATCTTTTCAGTGATGTGGAGCGTTTGTCCTTAGACCGGTTTTATTATGAACTGAAAATAAAACAGAGAAGCAAATTAGCACTTTTGTAATTACAGTATTTCTTTTCCACATTTTATAGTTTTATTAGGATTTATAGATAAAACTAACAACTCAGCACGCACGCACGCGCGCACACATACACACACACACGCACACGCACAGACGCACACGGGTAAGCGATGTCAATCATAGTTTCTTTACAGCTTTACTAAAGAAGAGATGTTATTTTTATAGAAATACAGTTTCTGGTCTTTCCCAGGCGAATATTAGGCAATATAGTTACGTATAAGTAACACTGACTTTGCCTACACTATAATTCGAAGGCGTTATTAAAATTTTAGAGGGACAAAAGGTTTTACAGTTAAATTTATGTGCAAGGAGTCCTAGTGTAAACGATAATATGAAGTTTAATACAAAAGTGGTCAACAATGGTTTGTTAGGGTATGACAAAGATAGGCATATCCAGTTTTGTGAAATTGTATTAAACGAACAGAGAGAAGGTTAGTCTTAATGAAGATATTGTGGTCAGACAAAGCTTCATTCAAGTTGCTGGGTTTACTATTCGTAGGATAACCCCATGAAAGAACTGAAAAGCAGCTTAACCAATTGGGGTTACACTTTGGGGTGTGTTTTTCCTGCCAAGTAGTTTTTGACGGTACGATTAATGTTAAAGTGTAAAAAACATGTTAGAAGATACTGTTAACCATCAAATTAAACAGAATTGTAGTTAAAATTACAATTACTTATGTAAACTGTTATCCTGCATAAATCGTTGTTTGTATATACAGTAATTTTTGAAAATTTACCAACTTTATTATTTAAAAAGATGGTAAGAAATATGCATAACCCTTAGGAAGAACCTTAGAATACCTATTTTAAAAACTTTAAAAAACTCTCCCCTTCCCACACTACCCCATCTCAAAAAAGTTTAATCGACACACCGAATAGGATTGTAGCACCTAAAATTAAAGCCCTTTAAACACCATGAATTTCTTTTGTAAAAAATAAAAATCTGCCAAATCAATCGTTCGCTAAGCTTAAAAATGTTATTTTCTAAGAAATTTCATAAAAATACGTTATCACATTATGAAAATAGTATTTATTACAAAGTTAAATATTTAAGATTGGACAAAGTTAACAGCATTTAATGGGCATGTTTTTTACTTTTTCATGACAGTAAAACTTGAACAAAGAGAAATGTAGGTAATTCTATAATATGTTTTTATTGTCACCCTTTTTTGATTTTTGAGAATGTCTCTTCAATAAGTCTGATCTTCCATTTCTAACAATTAACCTAAATATTTTTTCTTCTACTACCCGAACAAAAATTATCACTTTAAGAAATAGTTTATTGCACTATGAAAAGTTCATGTCACATAAGATAAATGAGTTTTTATCATTAATTAATTGTAATGAACTTCCATCTCTCAAAAAGAAAAAAAGGCTATACCAGTTCTGATAACTTTAATAAATTATTTTTGGAGTAACACAAAAATATATTATTTAGGTTAAGTGTTAAGTTCGGACTAAATGAAAAGACATTTTCAAAACTCAAGGAAAGGTGACACGAACAAAATATTGTAGACTTATATAAATGTTTCTTGGGCCAGTTTTTACTGTCTTGAAAACGATAAAATTTGTCCATTCCGAGCTGTTGACTTTGTCCAGTCTTAAAGATTAAACTTTGTAATAAATAATACCTTCGTAGTGTGATAATTTATTTTTATAAAATAATTTACAAAATAAAATTTTTTGAGCGTAGCAAACGAATGCGTTGGCCGATTTTATTTCCTCAGAATAGAAATGATTTTTGAAGGGCTTTAATGTTAAGTATCACAAGCCATATATGTGTTTATTACACATTTTTGAGTGTAATAAAAAACCAGGGGAGGTTTTTTTGGATGTTATTAATAGGTATTATAAGGTTCCCCTTAAAGGCAAATAGCTAACCTGAGAACAGATGTTTTTAAATAATAGAGGTGTTCCGTTTTCAAAAATTACTCTGTATATATATTAATTACAGTTGATGTTAAAATTCCTTTTTTTCATTATGAATGATGAACCTAAATTGTTTACATTAGTTGATATTTCACAAATTTCTCCTTATGTAAACTTACAAAGCGTTATATCAATTTATTCCATGTGATTGGGATTGCACTGGACTACAAAGCTATGCTTTAGGCGTTATCTCTGCAAATATCTTAACGTTAGGCCTGAGTTGACATGTCAAGATACGGGCGTAGAGGAGGGGGGGAGCGTGACAAGAACCCTCATCACCAGCTCTGTACACAGTAAAGAGTAAATATTGCCAGAAATGTCGTTGTGCATTACAGAAGAACAAACATTTTGATAGTTTCCGAGATACGTTAAAACATGTCGCTTTTCCTAAACTGTATCCGCTTTATTTACACCACTTAGCTATTAATTCAGAGTTTATAACTATTGATTGTACATACTAGATAGTAAGGTTTGAAGCTCAGAAAGTATAGTCACCCTTCTAGTGATGGTGACTTAGATAGGTCTCGGCCTCTCGCCTTGTTGTCGAGTCTCGCTGTCTCATCTCGTGACTACAATTTGAAACCGTCTCAAATGTTGTTTTATTTCTTATTTCTTAAATATGTTAAAATGGAATTTTTATTTACACGAATGTCTAGCCAAGCACAGATCAAATGATCATAACATAAAAGGAGAACTGAATTCAACAGTGCCACAGTTGTTGTCACCTCTTTTAGACAAAACAGTCAGAAAATCGGGATTAAAATGTTTAACTGCTCTTTATAACAAAATAAATGTTTTAAATAGTTTGATGTAATACTGTCTACAGAGAATTAAAGTCAATTAACATCATCGTAGAGTATATAACGTTACGATTTCCTTACAGAGTTTGTAACTTTATACCTGTTTCTTTCCCTTCCCCATTCGTCAAAAAGTTCCACAATATACAAAGTTGGCCGAAATGCCCGCACTTATTACAATATCTCTGCTTATAGTTAGTGTAGGAAGGTGATAGACACTACAATGGAAAGCTTTAGATTGGGGCTATCTACAGGGTATGCCAAAACTCAGATTCTATGTACGGGGTGTTTAAAAAAATATATATAAAACATATTTTCTCCATTTTTTTAAATGTAAGATTATTAATGCCCCCCTCAGTTACTCCTAAAAAGTCCCTTTATTTTGGTGAAAAGAGAATCTTTTTATACTTAGATACTAAGTTATGAGGAATCAAAAGATTCTGTTTTCACCAAAATTAAGGGACTTTTTATAAAAACAATGATATGCTTACATTTAAAAAAAGAAAGAAAAAAAGTGCATTTCGTGTTTTTTTCGGAGCACTCTTTATATGGAATCTGTGTTTTTTCTCATCCTGAAAATAGCCCCAATCAAGAGCTTCCTATTGAAATATATCACATTCCAACCCTCACTAGAAGCTGAGATATTCAATATCTGTAGGACTTTTGCCCAATCCTGTATAAATTATAGTTGATTAAAACTTAATAAATATCATTTAATAGAATTTGTGAAAATCAAAACCAGAAAACAAAAATTAAGGTGTGCATATGTTTTCTTCACAATCGTTGTTTGCCGTTACGTTTTACAAAGTGGCAAAATTTAAGTTCGCTGACTGATACCGCCCGTTCAGTTCTGCTGGTTGCATGAATTGCTCCATTTAAAACAATGAGAATTGATATTTTCAACGTAACGTAACATAGCTTTAAATTACCCACGTTCAATTGGTGTCATTTGACCGCTGAAAAACACATTTGAAGATCTTTTAAAAGTAAATTGTGATGATTTTGTTAGAACACACTTTGATAAATAAAAGTAGTGTTTGTATTTTATTCAAACTGTTTTATAAATACTGTAATTTGAAATTAGTTATTTTTAATGGCAAAACGTATTAAATCTATAGACCTACCACAAACATTAACTGTGTAGAAACATTGCACAATCGTTCTCATATAATCATTAACAATTGAAATACTAACCAATCAAAACATTTTATCGTGAAATATCAGTTCGGTAGGTGTAAGTAAAATAGTTAAAATTAACAATGGATATTATATTTATAAATTTCATTCCTTGTGTCCAATATGTACAATTTGAGCTTTGTAAGATACCGGTCAAGATCCATTTATATTTCTTAGCCAATGAATTGTAATTTGTTTTCAGTGCGTTCTTGCACACGGATTTCACTTAGGTTAGGACGTATTTTTATTTTTTTAAATTCTGTTTTGGTATTTAGAGGCTAAAATTTAATCAAAATCGTTAGAGTCAATTTTGACGAAAACGTAATTTGTTGCTTTTTAAATAGCAGCTGTCTTTACATTTTTGCTTTTATAAAAAATAAAAATAAATATACAGTATATCCCGAGTTATAAAATTTTATTCAAATCGGTCCACAAGTTTCAGCTGTTGAGTACTGTATATTAAACAGACGAACAATAGACTCATTTACTTATTTAAGCCACTTAGGCTTTGTTTTAACCCTGGGTTCTATTCCTAAATGCAAAAATACCAACATGTCATCACGAATGAAATTATGAGTAAATTAGTGGAGCTGAAAGTTTAATCTGTAAGGTATTAATAAGAAAAAGAGCAAACACTTATGTTTTACTTGGTAGCAAAACAAGTTCATACTCTGTGTTGATACTTAAGAAGATTTTCCCCGTTTTATTCATATAGAAAATTGTTATATAGTCTACAGTGCTTTTGCTATAAGAACGAAAAAAGTAGATTTTCTTTTTCCTCAAGGAATGCGGCAACTTTAAGTATTTCTGAGAACATATAGGAGTGAGGAAGTTTTGAATTGTTTACTTTGTATTTTAAAAGTTTTTATAAGTTTCATTATTTCTCTTCTTTAAACTTCTTTAAGAATTGAAATTACTTAGTTTATTGTGAAAAGATTTAACGAGGCGCCAATTAAAAACGTGCTTTCAAGCTTTAAACTGAATTTCATTGTCATTGCAAATTGGAATAATTCATAACTTGATGTTTTTCTTAATATCTATGTATTTAAGCGTGATAGTATAAACGAAACTATAAAATATATTAATTTAAAATACTTTTTGTGTTTTGTTGATGATGGTTTGTTCTTTTTCGAATGTACATCCAATATATATTTTAGGACGTTTAATCGAAAACTGATGGTAAAAATAGAATTGATATTGGTTTTATTTTGTTTGAGATTTACACCATAAAATGAAAAATGGACGTATAACCAACTAAGTGTTATAAACTAACGAAAACGTATTTGAATACATATTATCTTTAAAGTTTATAATAACTATAAACTTGTTAAGAAGGAAAAAAAACGTTATAATAATAATTTAATTAAAATACAAAAAATAATCAAATGAGAAAATAAAGAAAATTGAAATGGTAAACTTTTTTAAGTATCGAATAATCCCCAAATTGAGAGAAGGGTGACCTCTACAATTTACAAATATCTGAAAGGATTCGGAACTAAATGACAAATTTAAGTAAAAAAAAAAATCTATGATATTGTACATAGAGAAGTGGACGACTTAAAACGTACCTTTTATATTACTTTCCAATGTTTTAAGCCTCTGGTATTTAGATTTTTTTCGTGAAACATGTCTCACTGTCTCTGTTTGTCACGCTTTATCTTAAAGGTGCTCCAATTGACGAGAACTGATTATATTTAAAGTCAAAACTTGTAAAGGAGTGGACGTTGTAAAGAGGATAAAGCCACTTGTGCTAGAATTAGTTTGATTTTTGTTAAACCAATTTTTGAAATGAAGTATAGAGACCTTTTATTAATGTTTAGACCTTTTATTAAATATTATATTTCAATAAATGGATCTTATGAAAATCTTTGACAATGTCCTTAAACTTTACTTTTCGAGCAAGTCCTTAATATATTACAAAATAAACCAAAACGGAGATTCCTACTCAAACATAATTAATTATAAGCACTTGCTCTAAACAAGCTCTGCTCCATTTTTTGGAATTAATAATGAGTTCTTATTTCTCCAAATTTGAAGCATGTCCTCTAAAAAGTGGAGTTAGGTCAGTGTTGAATGGCACAATAACCAACACAAAACCGTTAACTCTAAAATCAAGTATTACAAAGGAATAAACTTTCTAAATAACCTGTGGTTAAATGAGTACTGCATTAATTTAGTGAGGAAAGGTGAGTTGGAGTCCTAATTCAAAAGGATTTGTCTCGTATTTGTCAAATGATCGTAATTAAACACCACTCGAATAAATTTGGTAGGTTATGAAAGATGTTAACTGTTAACCTGAAAACTAATTTTCTTAAATACTGTAATATGAACTGTATTGTACCTTTATTAAAAATCAATTAAATTTTAATAAAGTCAAAATTCAGTTTTCACTATTTTATCCACGATAACAGCTTATCGTTTAAAAAACATAAATTATTATAAACAGCTGATCATTAATGAGATGTGAAATGAGCCAGCTGGATTGAGAGAAGTATAAGGTTGGACAAGGTAGAGATAATTCATCATACTTCGTCCTCCTGCTTGGGAATAAAACTTTACTATGGGTTCATACTCAAGAGGATTTGCTCCAGTTTTATTCATATCACCAAATGTCTATAGGGAGTTTGCTATACAAACAAAGAGTAGAAGTTAGAGCACCATTAATTTTGATCTATTTAGGTGATCATTGTTTATAAGTTTTGTTATTTTTCTTACTTCAAGTATAGTTTTAAAAGATTAAATGACGGGCCAATTAAAAACGAGTTCCAAGTTTAAACTGCAGTTTTAATTACGTTGCAAATCAGATTAGTATAAATGATAACTTGACGTTATTTCTCTGTGGATTTATATCTCTTTGTATTCAAACAGTTAGTTTTGAGATATGGGGTTTAAGGAGGCTTGAATACTTCTTCGTATTTATATAATATGTCTCTCTGTCCGTGATTTTTAAATCGTCTGTTTGTCTTTCTATTAGCATATAAGTATAAAACTGCTTATCCGATTTTCATGCAGTTTAATTTTTGTATGTATATGCGTTATGTAATGAGGTCTTAGTCCGTGTTTGATTGGTTTTGGTGTCAATATTTACCTGCAAGCGTTTGTTTTAAAAGATATTGTTTGAACACCAATATATGTTTTGTCATTGACGTATTGTGCTTATTGGAATTGATTTCCTTTTTGAAAACGGTATAGACGTTCGATTTTTGTTCAACATATATTCATAGACTTCTCAGAACTAAACATAAAAATTTTAAATCATTACAAAATAAGTCGTTTTTATACTCACAAATATCCAGTGAAACATTTTTGTTAAAAATATATTTTGTGTTCCGAATAATCGGACCACCCGTTTTTGAGATAAACCTGCATGACAAAAATGAGACACAACAACCGCATACGTTTCACATAATGATCCAAATATTTTGTCATAAATATAGTTTATCTATATATCTCTCAGCCACGCTGGATGATCGCCATCCTCCATGTCTTTCAGGATATTTTAGATCGAGGTAGTGGGCGCTACCTATGGTGTAATTTCTTACACATTTACTTTTCCTATACCCGATAAGTAGCCTTTTGATGTTCATGTGCTATGGACGTAAGGCAATGTATTTCCTTATCAAATCACAAGGCTGAAAAGGACAACCTTTATTACTACTAATAAAACTCCTCCTTTTGTGAGTTTTTTCCTAATACGCACACTCTCCGTTATTTTGGTATTTATTTATATTTAAATATTATTGTATGTTTACTACACCTGATAACGTTAACATGATAGTGGTTTTATTTCTAAAGAAGTCAAATCTATGCGATTTACAGCAGACTAATAAAACGTCACTATGCACTTTGTTTCATTTCTCTATAGATCATCTCTCTATAACAGCATTAAGTTGATTATGTAGGGAATAAATCCTTTGTCACACTAAAATATATCCTTACCCCTTTATAAGCTTAAGCAAAGACATTGTTGCTTTGCCGTGACTGTATTGGGAAATATTACAACAAACAATAACTAATTTATACTTAACATAACATACACGTTGTTAAATATTCCTCTCCCATTTTTAAAAGGAAAAAAAACTTTTCTGTCATAATCACCTTAATTAATAGTTAAAGAAAACAATATAAAATACAGACTTCTAGCCCTATACTTTAATAACGTCAGGGTCGGAATGGAACAAGAGTTGGTCAAGAAAGACTACATAGGATGTAGTGGTAATCAACACAAAAGTCGAGGGGTGTGACAAAATGCATACACACAAAGCATCAAATAAAATGCCAATGTCAGTCAGCTGTCCTGTATGTTATTAAAGTTCTATTCCAACGTGTATATAGATTCAAAATGGTGGATAACATTTTTTAAATATCATATTGACAACTCTTATAGAGATTGGTTTTCGTGCGACTGCCTAAAGAAAAACATTGAGGAAAAGTTTGGCATTGTATTTTACCGACTTGTATTCAAAATGATTGGACGGAGGGAAGGAGGGAGGGAATATTTGACAGGTTATAAAAGGTAATCCCTGCGGCCTGTATTTGTCACATATACAATTTATTCAGTCCAAACACGGCTGAGCGAGGTGTTGACAGCAGTATTTTGATTTTAAAAGGGAATATTTTTCTCCCCGAATAGATTACTAAAAGAAATATTTTTAATATTCGAATTCCTCCGGTTAAGAAATAATTAAATGTTTCACGCAAAATAAAATACCAACCAAAATAATATAGCGAGAGAGTTGCTTAAAACTGGTTTTAACTGTTTTGATATAAATTTGTTAGAATGTATCCTCTAAAGTCCCGAACAAAAGGTCGCCATATCTCCAAACATTTCAGACATTACTAGTAGTTGTTAACACCAATAGACTTCCTGTAGACTTTAACGTTATTGTTACTAGACTAAGAAGTAGTCTAAAAACACTGCACAAACTTTTCTACTTACCTATTCCCAAAACGAAAAAACTAACCAAAATAATTAATCATAATAAAAGTTAGTTCATTAGTTTTCCATCAAAAAATGAAAATAACGATTGGATTTTCATAAAATATTTATATATTTATTAAATAAGGACCTCAACTTGTGACACAAAACACGTCTTTAAAGTAAATTTGTCTTTGATTAAAATCTTGCTTTTATTGACGTCAATGAAGGGTAGTCAATTATTTTTAAACTTTAATATTTCACTACTTGCGATTTTGTACACGCGTTTGAATCATTAATCTTAGAATGTCAATAAAATATGAGTGAAAGTAATTTTTTGAATTTTTTTACACCCTCATGGCTGATGTTAAGTGATTTTTATCGAAAACGAAATTTTTGAATAAATAAATAGCTTGAAATACATTTTGTTTGTGTAGACTTGATCAATGCTTGATGGAGCCTATTATGAGCAAATCGTAATTTTGTCTTGTTTCTTATGTTAGCATATTCTATAATTTTGAGTTATTAAGAAAATATCACAACGTCTCGAGATATGGTCACACAAATACATTCACTTATCAAATTTTATTCAAATTGGTTCACACGTTTGGGTTCTAGACCACTACACAGATGACAGACATCACAAAAAACTATATTTTTGAACTCAAGGGAATTCTAAGCGATACCCACAAAATAGTGTACATACATTTTTTGATAAATTGAATCACGATCTTCTTTAAACAGTTGAAATGTTGGAACGATTACCAATCATGTAATGTAACCAAATCAATCTACCGAAACGAAATTAAAATCAAAATTACTGCTTGTGAATAATTTCTGGAAAAAAACTGTTATGTAGGTTCCCAGGAGACATATTTTTATGATAATTATTTATATAATCTTAGACTTCTGAATAGAGTTATTGTCTTAGCGTTACCATGGCAACAGCTCGTTTGATATAACTTCATTACATGGTCTTTAAAAATTATTTGAAATCATTTAAGCACTTTATTAGGTAACCTACTGTAGATGTGATTACAGCTAGCAAACTTCAGGGGCTCCCTTTAGTGTGTACGGACTTGGCAATCCCGAGAGATCCTAGCTGAGTTTACACTTTTCTTCATGTGGTATCGGGTTAGATTCCTCTCTTTCATCATACCTATCAGATCTCTCTTGACAACACTTGCTCTTCCAATATGCTATTATTTCAGGGCTAGGGGGGGGGGTCTTTATTTCATTCTTTCTATTTCATAAGACGATGATGAGCGAGAAGCTTTAGGCCTTTAAAAACAATAATACAAATAACTATTGGTCGTGTTGTAAAATCGATTATATACTTCGTCTTAGACTTATACTTAGAGTTATTGTCTTCGAGTTACCATGGCAACAGCTTTTTTCATACATTTATTTAAAATGTTTTTTAAATTTATTTGAATGTATCAGGTAACCGAACTGATTACTACTATTTACCCTCAGTGCTTTGGCAATTCCAAGAAACTTTAGCTAAATTTACACTATTTTCCTTCCTAGTCTTGGGTTAGATCTCGGTTTTTCATCTTTCATATCAGATCTTTTGACAACATTTGTTTTTTCCCAACGCCGACACTATAAAATTATTCGAGGGCTGAGGGTCTATGTTTTAATGTTTCCCCCCCCTTTTTTAATCTAAAGTAATGATGACCGAGAGGTTTTCGCATTTTAACAACTAGAAAATAAAAATTACGACCAGTCGTGTTGTAAAATCGATTATTTACTTCGTCTTAGACTTAAGGATAGAGCTATTGTCATTACGTTACCATGGCAACAGCATGTTTGTTATATCTTCATTTAATTATTTTTTTAAATAATTTGAAATCATCTAATTCACCTTATCAGGTAACCTACTGATAGATATGATTACAACTAGTCATGTTATAAAATCGATTATTAACTTCGACACAGACTTCAGGTTAGAGTTGTGTCCTTAGCGTTACCATGGCAACAGCTTGTGATTTTATTAAGCAGATTCCGTTTTGTAGTTTTATTAAATCTCCTCTTCATTGCCATTTTACCCGAAGTCATAAGTTTATTATGGTCGTGCTATATTGGAAATAAGATAGATATTTAAAGAGGTTGCACCAATCAAGTGAATACTGGCTTCGCAATTCCGAGGGTCCTTCAATGGATCTCCATTTCCTTGTAGTTTTAAGTTAGATATTTCTCTTGACCAATTATTGTTCTTTTCCGACCCTAACGCTATTAGAGTATTCGAGAGCTAGGGATCTTTATTTTAAGTTTATTTCTAATTTTTTATAAGGTTATGCTGACCGACAGTTTTTCACCTAACATAAAAACAAAATTACACAAGTTTCATTCATTACTTTACTAAATATACACAGTTTTTTATAGAGAGAAAGTTTCGTTATGAATCAAAAAAATCAATGTAAAGTTTTTAACGAATTCATCCGTTTTAAGTCCAAAAAAGTTGTTTTTAAATGTCTGTTTGTCAAAAATCACATTTAGTAAATGAACAAATTATGGTCATATCTAGGGACTCTTTGATAGCAGAATCATTTTTTTTAAATGTTAATAATAGTTTTTAAGAAAAATTATAAAAAACTCAAATATAATTTGTATTCCCAAGATAATACAAAGAAAGCATCCTATTATTGTGAAATATATCAGAAATAGCTATTGTGTCGCAATAGCTGACTCTAAAGAAAATACCTAATTCATTGACCTGGCAACCCACCATGACAACCTGAGGCTCTGCTTGTCGGTTCACCAACAGGATTCATTAGAATCAGCTTTGAGATCATAACGGTCATAAGCACGGTAGCTGGTACTTGCAGAAATAGTGGTAACCAAAACGACAGTAATTAAGAGATCAAAGAAAGTAGACACGTTAATTTTTTTAATATTTCGCAATAATATCCAGCTTGCTCTATCTAGGGACTAATTGATATAGTTAACAACGGAGGGAAATAGATATCAATAATATACTTCTTGGAACTATAAAGAAACGGAACCACTGATTGCTATATGTGTTTTATTTAGCCATAAATCGCTCATTCTGAAATAAATAACTTTCACAATAATAAATGGTTATAAATAACATTTAACAAATGGGTTCATCGGCCGTATCTAAAGAAATTTCATTTATAACAAATAAAAATTACAATTTTATCAAAATCGGCTTAAAAGATTTCAACTTATCGTTTATATGTAGCCACTAAGAACCCAAATGAAATGTACTAACCATTATCTCAGCTCACGAGTTTTTGTTAAAACAACAAATAATCAGTTAATCAGCCAATGTGCTGTTTTAAAATACGCTAATCATCAATTTGATTCAATTTTTCTTTTTGTAAAGTCGTGAACAATAATGAAACAAACCTATGACAAGTAAGAAATATTACAGAACACAATCATTTGTAACAAAAAAAGGCTCTATTTTAATCAAATACGATTAGACCAAGAATGGCGCAATCGAGGCAAGTTTAAGTCATTATTTAAACATTATAAGACCTCGTGCAAGGTTCATTTTCATCGTTAGATAGACAACTACCGAATTTACTTATGTTTTACGATTATTTTTTATTTTATTGCTGAACGTGTTTTCTTCTCCAAGTTAAAGACAGACATGCGCACAGAACTAAATATATGTTGACTACATTAAGTTACGTTAAAAGTCTGATTGTCCCTTATCTCACCTTGATAATATAACTTTTATAACCTAACTTTATTTTACACACACATAAATATTTCTACATATAAGTAATAACATATATTATTACAGAATATCCGAGTCTCGCTTCTATAAAAGTCGTCCCTGAAGTAATATCCTACTTATTTTGTCCTATTTTACTCCATTTTTTACAATCAGAATGTTATTGTTATTTTTGAATTAGATGTCAGAAATATGCCTTTATTATATAATATATGAAATTGCATTATCCTTGCTATATTTAAATATAAAAGAGTTCGATAAATTAATTATGTTTTTTTCCCCAAGAGGTTAATAGCATAATACTACAAAGACCTTATTTTGTAGTTTGTATTTTTATTATTATATTACTTTAGACACCATTAGGGCGGTAAGTACGAATATGAAACATCATACAGACACGGAAATCTAAGAATATATATATAAAACTAATATATGTGCACATACATTAACGTACAATATACAAAAGATAATATAATTAACAACAAAAAGGAATAAAAACACGAGGAATTAAACGCAAGAGAAAGTAATGGTAATAAATTAAATGAAGCAAAAATTAAAGACACGCTATTTGAACAATAAAAGATATACAATATACATAAAAAATACACACTTATATTAAAAAAGATACATATAACTAAAAGCATAAAACAAAAAAAACCCTGTTATTCACAAATTATACATTAAATATATCAGTATAAAACAAAAGAGAAATCATCATTGATAAGAAATATAAAAAGCAAACAACCAAAACCAGATGAAGAGAAACACAAACATATATAAGTATATTAAACAGACACACTTAATACAAAATAAAAATAAGAGACAAAAGATAAACTGTACTTCCGAGAACATATTTGGACCAATAAGTATCATTTCCAGACTGTTCTCATTTTTGTCAAGTTTTATCTCAAAAGCGGGTGGTCCGACTATTCGCAACACAAATTATATTTTTAACAAAAAACGTTCCACTTCCATTTGTGAGAATAAAAACTACTGGTGTAATAAATTAAAATTTTAAAGCTTAGCGTCGAAAAGTCAACACATGCATGTACAGGGTGATTGGTCATAAGGCGACTAATTTTTTTTGGGTTGAATTGCAATGTAAATGGGACTTAGTGGTGCATATTAGAAAGTTCAAATCCAAAAATTGAGAGTAATATATAATTTCAATTTTCTTTAGACGCTATGGTCTTTGACACCAATTTATGTTTTCTCGGCTACCAGTTGGTGTAACTGTACATACAATACCATTTTCTTTCTATACGCGAAATTTCTAATAAGAGTGAGTCATTCCTTTAGAGGTTAAACAAAGAAAACGCCTTCCTTTCCTGAGTCAACGTGCAAAGTTGGAGTACTCACTTATCCAAGACACGTATTATTCAGAAAATTGATTGTTTAGTAATACTTGATTCTTGGAGTTACGGTTTTGTGTTGGTAGTTGTAGCATTAGACACTGACTTAACAACACTTTTTTAGAGCATGTGCTTTAATAAATTTGGAGTACCTAACTTATTATTAATTCAACAAAAGGGAGCAGAAAGATGTGTTTATATCGGATGCTCGTAATTAGCTTGTTCATTTTGTATAATTTGAAGGATTTGCTCGAAAACAGTAAAGTGTAAACATATTATCAACATTGCTCATACAATGATTGAAGTTGAATGTTTAATTACAGGATTAACTATTACACTTATGTCAAAAATTAGTTCTAATTACCTGTTATTACAACATTTGTTTTGTAAATTACTAGTATAGATCAAACTTAATCTATCACCAGTGGCTTTATCCTCTTTAAAAACTTCCACTTCATTACAAGTTTTGATTAAAAATATAATCGGTTCGGGTTATTGGACCACCTGTTTTTGGACAAAACCTTCACGGAAAGACATGTTCCACAAGAAAATCTAAATGCTCAGAGGCACAATATTGGAACGTTATATACAGGGTGAGTTTTAAATCCACCCCTCCATATACATTTTATTTTCTAGCAAGGAAGCATTAACCTTTCACCCATTAGGAAATTGTAGGTCTTATCCTTCCTCCAATTTAAGGAGGAGCCGGTACCTAAAAATCGTCTTCCATTTTAATATGTTTTATATTTTTTCTCTCTGTTTGATGAATTTTTCCGTTATTATTTTCACTTTCTTCTAATTAATAAAATTTAAGTTATTGTAATTTTCTAAAGATACCAATGTGTATTTGTTTTGTTTATTTGTAACACTAAGTTTGTTATACATCCATTTGTAAATCTTAAACAAAATGAAAGTTATATTAATTCTATTTCTAACATCCACTGAATTGAAAATACTAAACTATGTATGTACCTTCAAAAAACAACAAAAATATTTAAATGCATGGAGATAAAATAAAACGACAAGTTATGAATTATTCCAATTTGAAATGAAATGAAAAATGCACAGTTAGCTCGAAAGCACGTTTTGATTGGCGTGCCGTTTATTCTTTTCAGAATAAACTATGTAATTTCAATTCTAAAAGAAGTTTAAAGAAGAAAAATAATAAAAGTTATAACAACTTTTAAAACACAAAGATAAAAGTAAATGCTTCAAAACTTCCTCACTCTATTATGTACTCAGATATACTAAAGCTGCCGCATTCCTTGAGGAAAAACAAAAGAAATCCAATCCTTTAGTTCTTATAGGAAACATACATCTTCTTCAGTATGAATACAGATATTACATCTTGATCCTACGTATAATTTTGGAGTGTTTACTCATTATCTTGTGATTAACCCTGTAATTCACTTTCAGCTCCACTAGTTTCACTCACATTTCATTCGAGATCAGTTGTTTCTATTCTTAAGATTTTAGAATGGAATCCACGGTTAAAATAAAGCATAAGCTGCTTAAAATAACTAACGTCGCGTATTGAGATTGTGTCGTCTCTGTTGTATATATAGCTGAAACGTGTGGAACGATTTTATTCAAATTTTGTATGTGGGCATAATTTCACCATACTCGGGACTCTTTGTTTTTATTATTTTTACAAAACTAAATATTTACGGATAGCTGCTATTAGAAAAAACAATTAATAACTTTTTTTTTCAAAACCTTCTCTAACAATTTTGATCAAATTTTTCTCATGTGCAAAATGAGCACAGAACGTATTGTTCTCCATCTCTAAAATGTACAGATTCATGAGTGTTTGTTAAAAAACAAAAAAAAACTGTTTTGTTTACTATTTTCATAACCTAACGTAATCTAACCATAATCGTTCTTCAGTTTGGATTTTCTAGAACCATTATCTGTTCCTAAATTATCTATTACTTTAACCAATTAAGGGCCCAAACGATAATTAATGTTGTATTCCCCAACTCTAAAACTTACATTTTGTATACATGATCCAAATCGTAAAGTTCATTAAATAATCATTATTTACTGTTGAAATATTTAATGTGTCTGATAAAATGTATTTTAAAACAATTTGTAGGTTAAATATCACTTAGGGTTTAACTAAACCTAGATTAAGGGAAAAAAAGAAATATTTATGAATACGAATTCAAAACTTTAACCCAGTTTATCAAGTCTACTAGTAATTAGCAAGGGTTAAATCGAGTTCCTAAAAACAGTTTTCAATTAGTCGGAGACAATAAGTTTTCTGGCAAAGTCGCCATTACTAAAGTGACTACTGCCGGGTTATGAGTGAAGAACGAAGCGATGCGCAATAGCATCTGCGCATGAAGCCTAGGGTCAACGCAACTACAGATAACAAAGTCCCTAATGTTTATAAACAGTTTGTCAGGTATCAGTAAAATTGGTTTATTATTGAAATCAGGATGACATTCCATACAGAAGATATTGTAGTGTATTCAATTGAATAAATATATCTGTATGAACGTAACAAGTAGGAAACTAAAAGCTTGGTTCATACATCATATAATTATATCCAAAACAATTTAAACTATGCAGATCATTAAATAAGAAGAACACGTGACTGTTGGTATGAAAGAATGCATGAAATTATGACATTCTTTCATCAAGGGTTAAATATTACATATATTAGAAAATATAGAAAATATCACACGAGAGTTTATAAAGATGGATTGACATTCTCACACACCCTTCTACCGCCATCATGGTACTTACCCATCTTGATTATACAAGCAGATCCTTTATATGTAATCTCTAAAAGTTAGTTTCCTAGGCTTTGTAGGAAATGTTAAATTCTATTGATATATAAAGACATCTTTTTCAATGGGGTATGTTTAGCTAAAATAGTTGTTACATTTGTTATCTGAACCTCGTTAAGTATGTTGCTACTTTGTTGACGTCCACGAGCCAAAAGAAACTCGTAGATGAGTCAAAATGTCCCAGTCGTGTTAACGTTTAGCTCTGGCGGGTGTCTTAGCTGTATGTAGCTTCAGCTCGTGTCTGTGGCGTGGCCTTCGTAACTATAGGAAAATCACATGTTCTTGGGAAGTCGCGGTTTGAAATTACATTTTTGACTTAATTAACTTCAAAGTATTTTGGTAATTGTCAAAATTTGGGCTTCCGTTTTTGACAATCTTCACGTTTCATGGCCTCAGGCAGCATAGAAAGTGATTTTCGACATGCAGTTCTATATATTTTTGTAGATTACAAAAACATAATTTTATAATAATAAAATGAAAAGAAAAATACATTATTTCATGTATAACAAAATAATGTATAAACGTAATTTGTTTTGTTTTGTTCCATTCAAGAATACACTGAACTTGATTTGTGAGCTGCAACATTTTCTAGCATTGTAAATTCAATAGTCTTAATTCAAAAACACGTAATTTTGTCCATGTTATTGAGAGCACGATAGGACAGATTCATTTGTTTCAATTGGTCCATATTATCCCGTTAGAAAAATATCATTATATATTTATTCGTTTATGAAAATATTTTACCATGAAAGAGTACTAAAATTACTGGGGATATATTTGTTTTGGAGACATCAAAGTCCAAAAAAGTGGTTTTAGGAAAGATGGCTGTCCGTCTTTCGTCCAAACAATGTGCAACGCTCTACAAAAGTGTGAAAGGGTTTTAATCAGGTTAGGTATATTTTGACCACATCTGGAAACCTTTTTTGTTTTTCAAAATCGGGTCAAAAAATGTTAACCAAATTTTATGCTAGGACTTAAAAAGTATTGATTGACATCTTTACAAAAATGTCGGTACGTGACGCAAACATGTAAGTGAAATATATATATATTTTTTCAGAAATAATTGAAAAAACAAAAATGAACATTAAACCGTGCACCAAACAAGTTTAACCCCTTATTTAAAATTAAAATATTTTTCCAAAGACGGCGTCCCTGGTAAATTTTCACTTTACTTTTTGATTGACAACTAACAAACTAACATTTTTAATGATTAATTTTGTTTCGTTTTAGGGATGAACGGAAATGAAATTTTGTGCAGTGTTTTTCCACTATTTAATAATATTATTTCTAACATTTCTTTCTAATATTAATTATATTTCCTAAAATTATGCTTTTGTTTTAATTTTCATTCCCTATAAATGTCACAGAAGCCCTTTGTTAAATGGTCTTGATTTAATTTTAATGTTTTTAATTAGTTATATATTATTTTAATGAGAAAGCTATAGAAATGCAAATACACGATGAACTAGACGGCCTTGTACAGGGAAATGGCGGAGTATCTGACAACCACTCTGAAGTACACACAATGTAAATGTGACGTTGAGATATTGTCGGGTTTGGAACATCACCAATCCGATGTGTATTTATTCGATGTGTCATCAATTGATGTAAGCAAGGGTCTGACAAAACATAACCCCAGGATCGGTATTGATTCTCATACAAACTCATGCAACTTTACCTGTGAGAATCAAAACTGGACAATTTTGATTTTGTTATTTCAGATAACAACGTCAGTGAGAACGAAGTGAGAGAGACTAAGTACAAACTTTGCTTCTTAGAAACCAAACTCCTGTTCTTAAATGTGTTCCTAACCGTGTTTATGGTTTAATGTTATTAACTTCATGTTTCAATGAGATCAAAGAAATTCTGTGTTAACAGCTGATAGTAGTGATCATAATATCTCTTCAAAGGAGTTATTAAATCACTGGTGATTGTGTAGAAGATAAACCGTGCAAAAATATTGCACAAACGTTCCCAATCATCCATCCCCAAAACTACATAAAAACAAACGAAAACTAATTAAATGACATAATTTCAGTAGATATCACCAAAAAGTGAAAATGAACCAAGTTTGGTTCATCTTTAGAGGAAATATTATTTATATATTTAACTAATACCATAAACTTGCTTCGTTGTCCCATAAACACGTCTTCAGAGTTAGTCTTGGAGCTTTTAATGACGGCGGTTAAGGTTAGTTTTTTTTACAATTATTTAAAAATATTACTTAACGCTTTTACACACGGGGTTTAGGGGTCATTAAACTTCACATTTTAATATCAAACAAATTGGTAGAGATAATTTTTGAGAAATTAAGTATTTTATAATTGACCCCATTGCAGCTTTTTAAATTTTTATAACTATACTCACGAACTGCCATTTTCGGAAATATGACAACCAATACATTTTGTTTGGTTCCTTAGAGTCTCCATCCTGGAAAAATTTTATCAGGTCAATTTTGTGATTTATTTCTTTTATTTCAGCTACCCCCAAACATTGAGTTACAAAACAAAATTAAACAAACGTCCCTAATAAGGCGAAAATATGCTCACATACCAAATTTGATTAAAATCAGTCCACGGGATTATGCTATACAAGAGACTTCAGACAGACATAATTCCCAAAACCAATTTTGTTTCACTCCGGTAACCTCAATACCTATACCCTCATCCGCTGCGCAAACAACTAAACATAGATTTTTACATCCGATCCATAACTTTATCTATAATGCGCATATGTGAGGACATATTAATTATTATCAATATTTTCATAATAGACACCAATTAACTTGATTTTATAAACTGTGAAATGACTTGTATATTAATTAAATTAATAGCGGAGATACAAAGTAAAAATTCCATATCACCATTATCATTCATGACAAATAAAGCAATACATTTCACTTCTCATTGTAGAAGTGTCAAAGACTTCACTACCAATACTCTTGACACGGTCTCTGTCCATTTTCTGATATTACATTTTATTTTATTACGTAACTGAGACAGGTTCCATCCCTAATGCAATATTAAACATTTTATCCGGATAGTCAAGCTCTCAAAGTTCTTTAGGCTACTGATACATTATCATCATAAAATATAAATTTGTTTTTCATTCAGTACAAAGCAATGTTTTTGACATTTTCTTTCTTCTGTATATACTTATTACCGACCTACTTTCAATGCTGTGTATTAATATATAGAAAAACAATTGTTAAAACATTATAATTGGCTGGTGTTGAGTGTCAATTAAAGAAACAAAATCTGAAATACTTACATATTTAATCACGATTTTTAACTTTTTGAACGCAATAATTCTATGAACATCAAAGTAAATTAGTGATTCCCTTATACTGTTGGAAAGTTTTTGAAAAATAGTAGATTTTGTGAAAGTTGATCACTTATAGGTTTTGTCGTTTCTTTGTAAAAGAAATGTAAATTTTAACAATGAATACAAAACATTCACTTTGTTCATGTTTGACAACTTGTAAATAATCCATATTCTCAATTAAAAAAAAGATGTTCTTTCTGTCTTTTAGGAAAGTTAATGTAGTTTTTGGAAATGTAGTCACTTTACTTGTTAGGTGAAAAAACGTAATAGAATAAGAATTTTAACTGAAAATGGAAAATATGTCTATATCAGAAACGAAGCTAGATAGCAAGGGTCAATTTTCGTGAAAATTAATTTTAATATTACCACGATTTTTTGTCACATTGTTCACCATTCACTCTGTATAGAGTCATGTAAAATGATATACTTGCTGTTATAATGTTCATAATACTTACAATTTGTTTTGTATATGATTGTACTTGAGCGGTGACTTTTGTATGGGAAGTAGTAATACCAGAAAATTGGCAATAATTTAAAAAAATAAATCGACGTAAATTAATTACTTTAATTACGATCTATTTCTATCACTAATACAATTTATTGACGTGTTAACGATGAGGGGAGGAGGGTATTCTACTTTGTTTATTGATTGTTTACTCGTCATTTGCAGCCAAACCTTGTCTTTATGTTTAAATTGGATTGTGTCTTTTGATCGGTTAAAACAGTAAACAAATTTGAAAACAAATTCAATTTGATAACAAGCTGAAATGTACATTTATTAAAATTTTCATTTGGATTTATAGTTTTCATAACCATCGTCTTTGACAGGCGAAGATTATCAAATACAGTTACGGCAAAGTAACACTGGCTTTGCATACACTACGATTTGAAGGAGTTTTTTTTATTATGATCAAGGGTTGAATAATTAGTTACTTTATTTCTCACCTTCAAGCATTCTAAATATATCCTGTCGGATTACCGGTTTCGGTAGTTCATGTCACCATCATCAGATCAACCCCAAAAGATGTATTTTATTCCATTGTTACAACTACACAAAACTAACACATCAAATACTAAATACACACAATAACTCGAAAACATATACTCTGTATGTCAATATTAAAAACATTTCAAAGATTAAAATCAATTTGTTACGTAAAGACTCTTATAAAAAATTGTTACTTTGTGGAAAGTATGTCGAGAGTATGAACCACTGAAACAGGTAATCGGACAGGATATATATTATCTATAGTGCTTTGAAGGTAAGAAATAAGATAATTAATGACCCATTTATTATAATATTGCTTTCTTGGAAACTAATAACATCATGTTTAAAGGGTTTATTCCCTGATAATTCACTGGACACTGGACCATAAATGAGCAAATAAGCCGCTATCATGAAATGTTGTGATTGTTCCTTTAAATTATAAATAAACATAATATAATGAGCCAAATTGTGTGTATTTGTTGTGATAATTTAGGAGTTCAGAAATTTGGCACATTTCCCTGACTTTTGTCACTTCATTCCTCCATAAAAAACCAAAATCGGCAGAAACAAAAACCTTCATCTCTCCGCAAGTCTTCCCGGCTTTCACTTCCTTTCCGCCGTTCATTCTCGACCTTTTCTTCTGTCCTCTGATTATTCCACTCCAGAGCCTGTCTCATCACCTCGTCCTCCTTTATTTGTTTAATATCAACTAAACCTTAGCTACATTAGTCTTGGATCATTCGTCTAACCACAAGAATAAGGCTTCCTTCTTCATTTACCCAAATGGAAATTTGGTTTCGTTGTCTGGCATCATTGAGGTATCAAAGATCCTTTTCTCTGTCGAAAATAGCGGTTGAAGTCTTCACCATAGTCCTGTGCAAGGGATCTGTTGGCCTGCGTAAGGTATTTCATTTATTTTCATACCTACCACCCATATCTTTGAGGCATTCCCCTATTCGCCCTGTAGGGGCTTAACACACATTAGGGTAGAGAAAGCGGAGCATAGGGACAAAATATATTTGTAACTGTAAAAATATAAACTTGAAACATTTAGGTTATGTTTTGGGTAATATAAACTATATTAAAATGTTTTTAAACAAATCTTCGTTAATTTTTGTAGGTTAAAACTAAATATTTTCAAATATATATCGAAAGTAACACCCATCAATTCTCACTCATTGGACAGGTATTTTTTTAAATAATGTGTGAAAAAGCAATTGATTATTTTTTGTCACTTAAACACGTTCGCTTAAAAAAGAATTACATTAACGATGTTAAAATAAGAAAACGATAACATCAGAAACTTAATTTTAGGGGAATAGTGATTTACCCGTTTAGTTTTGTCCTTAGAACAGCTACATTAGACAAGAGTTTGATAAAAATCGTTCAAACCGTTGTATTTTTTTTAGAAAATCATAATTTTCTGTTTAACAATAATAACTATCACAATGTAGTAGTTTAAAAAATGAAGAAAGCAAAGTTTTGTGATACGGTTAACATATTTCTACATATCAATTAAATTTAAGATTTTGCGTTTCTCGTACAATATGTACTATAGACAGACGTTGTTCATTTAAAAATATCAAATATTTTTTGGACTTTAAAATTAAACAGGTCAATATGATTGAATTTCCATCCATCAAAAAACCTGCTTTATACTTCATAAACATGAGAAAGTAATATCATTAACTCCGATTTAATGTGGGAGGAAATCGACTCCACTGATTTGAAAAGTTAAATTAATATCCCACCAAATAAATGTGCTAAATATCAAGAAAAATCAAAATAGAAATTTAAACTGTACAGAACATTGTAATTTATTATAGTAAGGATTGTGGAAAATTAATTGAAACTTACTTTTATAATTATTATCATACAAGTGTAGTAAACTTACATAAAAATATATAAATAATAAATTTTATTCACGGCCACAATTTTTTCCGTCCCCAGCCTAACTTATTAAATTCTCGACTTACCACTGGTTAGCTCAGTGCACAAGTTACAAACATAATCATAAGAAGCAAGTTTTTTATTAACCAGTGACCCTTAACGTTTTGTATCCTTAAGAATCTCTGTTATTATTTTGTCCTCTATGATATTTTACATACACTAGGTTGATGTCAGAAAGTTGAAAGTCTTTCAAGATTGTAATATACGACACAAGTTTATAACGTTGGCAGTGCCTTTATACTTCGGCAAGTACATGATATGTTTTATTACTTGCTATATTTTATATAGACATTGATGTCGTTTTGGTATAAGGGTTATGACATCGTAAACTTATTTTATAAGAAAAACTCTATTTTGAGTGAGAAATACAATTCCATTTACTTGATAAATATTTATAACGAAATTATTAATACAAAATTCTAGGTATGAAACCTCCGTCATGAAAACACCGACATCTGAGGCGATGATGTGTTCATCAATCATATATTTTGGAGTTTTTGGCAACATATTTGTCGCACTGTAATACATGTGTACAGTAGTATTTGTGTTAGTTGAATTGAGGCAAATGGGATAAGAAAATAAGTTACTCATATAAAGGTAGTCAAAGTTGAGGAAAGGGAATTAAGAAGTAGACTTTATTACAACCCTTATATTATAAGGTATGAAATTATGGCCCTTTTTATTTGTATTATATATTATTGACAACACGTCTTCTCTAAATAATGATAGTGTTGTTGACAAGAATCTTACTTTTCCTGGCAAAACCTTAACTGACATTGAGCAGAAAATTTGTGTACATGTAAATGCAACAAGTTAATATTTTGATAATATAAATCTGAAAATAAACTAGTCCATTGTAATGGACTTAATCTCAAAGAGGTCATCCTAACTTGTTTTAAACGATGTCTTGCTGGAAGAAGCAAGTTTTTGTGTTTAAATACAGAGTGTATACAGATCACATAGGTAACGTGTCATAAAATTACTTCAGCATTATTTTTACTCCGAAATTTGTCCAAATATTTCAACAACCGTGCGTATAAATTGAGGTTTTATGATGTAATACTTCACAATCAAAATTATGGGATTATTAATGGGGCAATTCTAAAGAAAACATCTTATAAGATCATTTGCCTCAAACAAAGAATTAAAAATGACTTCAAAATTAAGGCACAGAGATTCGTTCAGCGATACTTTTATGAATTTTTAAATCAAAACACTCCAAAGCATGTATATTTAGAAGTAATATTATTTAAGGGCATTAGAGCTAAAAAATAGTGACTTTGATTCTTATAACATAAGGAACAAGGTGAATATTAGAAGTGATCATAGATGAAACTTCCTAGCCAAATTGGAATTGTTCCGTTTAATAAATTATAAAATGTAATAGACAATTAAAACTGTTCAAATCAAATTTAAATCGTTTTTATTTGTTTAGGATTGGTTTTTGGTGGACAAGTTTTGTTCGCAGCCATTGTGATTTGGAGTTTGTTGCCTTCACTCTGACCAACTTGTAGTGCAACATAACGTTGTATTGTTTTGTTGTTTCTTTTTTTAAACATGAAAAACATTTGTCAAATTTTACATAAAAGTGTTTAAGAGTTGACCTTTGTAATGTTGAATATTATGTTGTAGTATAACATTTGTTGAGTGTTTGGTGATTTGTTTAATTTGGTGTTTAGTAACTCCTGCTGTGCTAATGAGAAGATGTTCAAAGTGCAGAATTGAGAAGGGCTATTCAACGAAACTTTAGATACAATTCATATACATTACGACTACTTAACTATTATTCCTGATTGTTTCCTATTTTTTTTAATATAAAATTTTTACTTCGTATTTAAGAATTTCTTTTGGATATCATTACGTGCCAATTTCGAAGATGCATATATTTTGTTTTTAAATGAATTTCGTACAATGTACTGGTAAAACATCATTCTCAAAATACTTCTTTATTAAATTTGAAAATTAACAGATTTAATACCAACCTAATTTCCTTTTTAACAACCTTGTACAATGGTTATATAACGAAGCCTACATAACATATAAAAACAAATCTATATAAATGGTTTTGTTTAAACTGTTTATTAACTCACACACATACAAAAGTATTGTTAGACGATGCTACATTAATCCAATGGCAAAGGAAAGTGGACATTTATTAATCGTCGTATCTGTAAGAAAGAACGGATTTGCTGCAATAAATTTATGAATGTTTAATTCCTAAATAAAATAAGTCGAGAAGGTGTAACAACAGATTAATTACTAAAATGTGCTTCATCTGAGGATGGTTGCGTTGCTGTTGAAACTGTTATGAGTGATTGATTGGTGTTTTTATTTGAATATGTTTTAATATGAAAACAAGGAAACATTCTAAATTTTGTGATGTTTTTGCTTGATATTGTTTCACCTCTCAAAAAGATATATATATATATAGTTCAGAGAAAAGAACTAAATTTATGAATATATATCTTTTAGAAAATTTGATAAGTGTCATGCAATGAAACATGTGTGTTGAAAGACGACTAAGTGTCATGCAAGGCAGACATGTTCTCTCAAAATACCAGAGTTACTGCCTTTAACTTTACCTGGTTTATATAAATAAAACTTTAAGTATAGCTTGGCATGAAAGAAGATTATTTATTGTACAATATTGGCTACAAATCACGGAGCAGACTTTTTGCCTCGCTTGCTTGTCTAAATCTGCAATATTTGATACAAATACAGCCTGGAATTTTAGTCTACCAAGAGAGAATATAAGAGAAATTATTATTATTAGAAATTTTAAGAAATATTCAATCGCAGAGGTTTTGTAAATGTATTTTATTAACACACCATATCTAGGCTTTGCATCAAATCTAAACCACAAATGGAAAAGCATAAAATAAAATATATTCCTTTAAAAGCAGATTTTATATTATATGTAAAATATAAGAATTCAATAACGATAAAATATCTTTTTTAAAGTTATCGAAATCATTTCATTTTGACTATGTGTTATGTGAAGCTTTGATTCATCAAAAAGTCATCAAACTCTTGTTTTACGGCTTTACAATGATTGTAAGAGACTATTAAAATTTAAACTTATTAAATCAAAAAACAAAGGGGATCTCTTAACCGCCTAATGTACCGTATCTACGATGAAGCAAAGTAAAAGTTGAAACGATTTTCATAACTTTTTCTCCTATCTCGTACTCCAATGATCAGAGAGTGCTTTTTAAAGATCCATTTTAGAATTGTTTTACATGCTCCCCTTTTAAATTAAACAATTACATATTCCAAAAAACTGTAAAAAATTAATGCATTTTACTTTTTCGTTGGTATTATGGTCTTGCCGATAAGCATTATCATTCTACCTTTGAAAAGTTATACAAGAGTTGTAGCACAAAGAAAAATGGGAGAGGTGAAAGATAAATTACCGCAGACCAGGGAAACAGTGGTCTAAGGAAAAATACACTAATAGATCTATTTAGTAAAATGATGTATTTATGTAGAGGTGATTCAAGACGTTTATAAATGAGTTACTCTTCCTACAGGGTAGAGAGTGGGAAGCTTATAAGGGTAGATTGGGGATAACCCTTTCCTCAGTTTATGGGGTTTTAAATAAATATTGTACAATAAATACTTCATTAAAAAGCCTAACTAAATAGAAATCTACGTTACAAGCTAAATCCCATTTAGAGCATTTACTCTAAGAATATATTTGCATTGTACTTCCACATAAAAACACTGTACAGAGAAAGTTATAGATTGGATAAAAACATTTTATGTTAAGTGTCTTATGAAAATATAAAGTTCTTTTGAGACCGACTGCGTAGCTAAAAAGTCCTTTTATTTTTATGTTGTCTCTAAATTATAAACTACAATTTGTTTCATCTATTTATTTAATAACCTCTTCTTTTTCTTAATTAGCGAAGTCCGTCGAAAAGTTTCAAAATGGCTCCTTTCATTATATGTGATACTTTTGGCAAACACTGTGTAATTATGAAATAATATATGTGTAACATAAAACACAAAAGCAAAGTTTTGTTCCACGTGGGGACTAGACAATAAATAAATAAACAAAGTAAAGTTTCAAAACTTACTTCTTCATTGTTAATACGTCGGCTGCATTAAGGATGGAAGATAATGATCTCTGTTCATGTGTGACATCGTATCCTTTATAAGACTATAATATGGCTTTGTTAAAATAAACTGGATATTCTTGAAGTGTTTATCCAAATAGGGTGCTTCGAAACAAACTTTTCAACTTTGTAAATTTATTCAGACTACTTACAGAGCTGGTTTTGGAGTCATTTTGTAGCAAAATACATCAAGTTTTTAAATTATAGTTACTTAGTTTGGTTTATGTGGCTTTCATTGTTCATTTTGCGGACATCTTATCTGAAGTCGATTCTCTGCCAAACCCTCAACAGATTACGTATCGGAATTATTAAAGTGCATCTATAGTACTTACTTCCTTCATTAAAAACCACACTGAGCGGGACATCTCATCACACCTGCTATTGATATACCTACATAAGCAATTAACATTTGAAAAAACACTAGGTGAGACAAAAAGACCTGCATTATCAAAATTAGTAAACATAAAAATAACTATTAGTCTGATAATCTATGGCAGTTAAAATATATAAATTAAAAATAATAAAAGGACTTATGTACAAAATGCCGACATGAGATCATGAAAAAAATTTAAAATAATAATTTGATTAGTTTAAGTAAGGCTGATATTTTCCCGGTTAACTCACAGCAAGAGTGACTACAAAGGTCATGTCCTAAACTCGTGAAAGGAAACTGAAGAATGTTCACCATGATACAATCTCGTTAGCACTGAACAGTGTTTGTTTTAGTTATCTAGTGTATACTTCATAACTTGATGTTTATCATTTCATAAATGTGTGGGTTTTCCTAATTATGTTTGTGAATTTATATTCATCGCTCATTCGAAGTTTTAGCGTTGGGTTCTTTTCTGAGCGTACTAGTTTCAGTTTTAAACATACGTCATGTTCTAGGTTTATCACTTGATAACGAGTGTTGATCCATAATTTTAAAACTTTACGTAATCTATTTTTCTATAAAATAACAACCAAACCAGACCTGTAAGTAATCCATAAGTCTGAATAAATTTATATGAATTTACAAGATTGTAAAGTTGTTTTAAAGCAGCCGTTACTGATGATCTCATTAGAACTATACTGGGAGGAAACAAGACTACATTGTCGTCTTCCAACCAGAGATCTGTATTCTTGCTTACAGTGCGGATTGCATAATGAGTGGTGTTAGTGAGGTGATGATTTGCTTTGGCAGTCAGATGGCCTAGAAAGTTTTAGCGTCAACTAGGGTTTCAACCTTACTCTTGACGAGTGGAATTGGACCCGCAATATATTAGAAGGAAGAAACGAAATCAATGTCGTACGTACTCTTCTGGAGTAAAGGGAATTGCCAAAGAAGTGTGTACTTGATTATCTGAGGCTGTATCGATTACATCAGAGGCTAAGTTTAGGACGTACTCGGTAAGAGTTAACAATGTGTATGGATAATCTATAGACTGAATAGGAGACAAGATGAAGAGCATTTATTTAGGTTTAGTAGGGAATGAATGCCCTTTGGATTATGATTGGTCTGTTATCATGACAATGATCCTTGAGATATCTTAACACAATAGATTGTTATACGTCGAGTGTTCCGGCTCTAACCATATCAGGTGGAAAGTATCTGGAGCTGTGGTGATACTAATATAGGGATCTTCAGACCATGAACATCCTGGACCTGGTGAGGTTCAAGTATTAATTCGGGAGGAGCCACGTACTTTTTATGTCTTATAGTGTTTTACCTTCTGTAAAATACCTAGATCACAAAATTTGCTCACGTAAAGATTAATTAATTTATCACAGCATATCGTTACAATCAATGTACAAACACGAGTTTTAACTATCAAAATTTGTTTAAACGAACAACTGTAATAACTTACGTGAGCAAAAATAATGAATTTGTTTCGTAAATATCTATTAGATAGTGAAATATATTAAAAAATTTGTTTTAAAAGAACACTATTCCAAAAAGAAATTCCGTTTAGAGCAAATTAGAAGATCGATTCAATGGTTTAACCTGTATAGCCGTTTGTATGTAAACTACACCATTCAGACACCATTTTTATTGAGAGTTTAGTTTTTAGGTTTTGTCCGAAACTTAAGTATAGGTAGGCAATACTAGAGAGGAAATTATCAGAACTGTTTAAATGAAATTTTATAAAACACAAATTTTAAAATCCCTGTATGATAAATTATATTTATACGTGGACAGGAAAAACACACTACTTTAAAACTTAGAGCATTTGAAAAACTCTAATTGTCATTATAGTTTTCAGATTATTTTCAATTATTACTATTGAATTATTTTCCGATGATGCAAGTGCCTAAAATTAAACGAAAGTTTGCCAGAAAGAAGATTGTAAGTGCAAATGTTTTTCTATATATTTGTAACAACAAAATGCCCCACACCGTTCTTCTGTTTTATCCCTGTATTAGTGTATTTATCCTTTTATTGCTTAAGAGTTCAGCGTGTGATCTCGAGACTTAATATCGGTATAAAAATGTATATTTTAAATATAAAATAAAAATATGTTTTTCTTTTCAGAGTTTAAGATAAGCATATAAGTACAACAACTAAACTTGCATTGCTACTTTTTATATTTTGACTATTTTAAGAGTCTCATATCTCACCTTGGAAACAAATTTTATAACCTAACTTTATTTCATATATCCATAAATATTTTACATGTAAGTAATAACATATGTTATTAAAGAATACCCGAGTCTCTCATCCATAAAAGTCGCTTTCATGGACGCCTCTAAAGTAATATCATCAAATTATCCTATTTTACTCCATTACTACGTTGGGATATTTTTATTTTTATGTTTTAGACGTCCGAAATATGCCTTTATTATATAATATATGACATTGTATTATCTTTGTTGTATAAAAAGCTTTGACTTTGTCTGACGGTTTAGTTTAGAGACAGTTCATTGGACGTTGGAAGTTGTATAAGGGGAAAGTAACACTTTTTGGATAAAAAATCTTTTTATATTCTCTTTTAAAAAATTCTCCTGGTATTTCTGATTAAATATATATATACTTTTTTATAGTAACTGTAAAAATAATAGGCAATATTTTGTAAATAAAAAAATTATCTTTCTTATTTTAGGAAAAATAGCTAATCGTCAAATTCTATACTGGAAAGAGGTAGACTGGCTGATTATGAGAAATGTAGATGATGTAATAGAAATGAATAAAAGCTATTTGGGTTTCATATCTACATAAAATATCGAGTGATGACAACCTTTAACATTTCCTTTGACCAAAAGGAAAGGAATCTTGGTGCAATCTTAACAAGGCACAAGAGGCTAACAACATTTATAAGCACCAACACTCCTTACCAGAAGCAGTTATGATGGCTATAAAATCACTATATAGAGATTTGACAAGCAAACAACTGCTAAAACTTTATGGGAAAACCAAAAATTCGAATAAAACTCTAATAGTTGCGTTTGGCAAAGAATTAAAAAACTGTTTTGTTGGCTTACAAACTTGCTGAAACCCATGCTGTATTTGTTTTAATGAAGGCGTAATAGGAAAAGCAAATGCTTTAAACCGACTTTGAATTAAACCTGGGAAATTTATGATCAAGGAAATAAGAGAATGGCGTAAAAAGAAAACTGCTGAAAAGGCAAATAGATGACCCAAAAAATATATACTACTACCTTGGAGGGTTTTAAACCAAAAAAAGGTGTTTTATACTTTAAATTTTGTTTGACCACATACGTGATTTTGTAGTATTTACGTACATATTTCTTATAAATGGAATGAACTACAGTCTTAAAATTGTTTGTGGATGTGTAGTACCAAAAGGTTTATAAAGTGTACTAGAATTCTGCAATGTATTGATTTATTTGCCTATTTAAAATATATGTATAATTTTCAAATTGATGCTAAATTTAAACTTGAAATATTTCACACATTTAAACTTTTTTTAAACTGAGATTGTACTACATTAAACTCTTAATATACTTATGAATATTGTGTAAAAATTCCAGTGATATAGTTTTACTTGATTATTAAATATAGGTACCTAACCTAACCTAAAGCTTTATAACTTAAATAGCATTGGGAATGGAAAAGCGTTACTTTCCATTTAAGATGGAGAAGTTTTCTATATATTTCATGGTGTTAAATGAATGGGTTAAGGAAATATATCAGAACACTATTTGGCAACACTGTAGAAATATATTTACTCATCGACGTAGAGCCACTAATTAATTATAGCTGTTACTTTTGAAAAAAAAAAAAAAACTGTGATATCTTCAATTAAAAAGAGTTAAATAGAACATGGAATAGTTTCGATAACCACAAATAAACTTTACAAAATATATGCAACAGAGTATCAGCTAAGAATACTTTAAATAAGGTCATTTATAAACCTATTTAATGAAAACATTGGTAATTGTAGATGATAGTATTTTTAAAACATTTTATGAATGTAACGTGAAACACTGGAAATAAATCAGTTTATTAACAACCGAAGTAGGATATTTTAAGAATACCTATTATTGTAGGTCTATGGGTGCTTAGTGTTTTTATTAGTGCAACAGACTGTACTTTGTATTGATTACTGCAAGTTCATAAACACTGTTCTGAGGAATAACTCTATCAGTATTCATAGTTTATAGTTAATGTGGTCTGTGTATGACATTCCAATTACTCCATCTCTTTCCAGAGAAAAATGTGCCCTCATCCTCCTCTCCGTTAATCCCATTTTTAATCTATTCACAATTATAGAGTCAACAGATCTGTTATTGACAAAACGCGTGTAAATTATATTAACCCCTCAGTTATTTAATCATTCCCTTGAAACATTTCGACCCTCGTATCATTTTGTAAGGCATTTTGCAGGACTCACTAAAAAACCTAAAAATAAATGTCAAATATTTTTTATTCCATCTAAAACGAAATATAAATAATTCAGAATTAAAATTAACCATAGATGTAGTATAAAATAAAATGTTAACATATTTAAATTAGGGCATAACATCTTCATGTAGATTTTTTTCCCCAATCACCCCTAATAAGTAATATGTTTTGTTAATATTAAATATGGGTTCACATAAATAAATTTCACATTTCATTAAAATTTGAACTAAAACGGTACATCCGATTTTGAGACATTACGTTGTTACATGGCCAATTTTTGTGTTTTAATCGATAACTTATTAAACTATGTTTAGAGAGATTACGACTATTATTTGAAACTTTGAAATCTACATTTGGGCATAATTTGATTAAATCGTTATAGCTTATTATGGGAAAATATTAATTTCGTTTTTTTTCTTATGACAACTACGCCCAAATTTTGAGTTAAAAAAAAAATCCCGAGGTTTGGCCAAAATATGCCCAAAAATCAAATTAGATTGAAATTGGTCCACACATTTGGGCTGCAGAGTACTGCACTAACGACAGTTGACAGACAGATATAATTCCAAACCACTTTTGGACTCAGGGGACGTCAAACTGACATTGATTTTTATCCATCACATAACTCTCTTCTTATTTGTGAGAAAGTAATTTTGAGTCGTTTACCAATTCTTGAAGTAATGGGTGACAATAACTTATTTATTTATTTTCATTTCCAGAACTTCAAGAATTTGACGAAAATATAATTCCTTGGCTATAAAATTCCTTGGCTTAACATTCCTTGGCTATAACATTTTAATATACAGAATACCCATACTTGGTATTGATGTAGATAGTTAAGTTACATTACAAAAATCATCCCCACTGGATAGAATTAGGTTAGGTTAGGTTATGCAAATCATTCCCATTGCATTTTCTGTAAACTTTATTGGTGTGGAGATGACTAAATACGTTTAAATAGGATATATGGTCACGTGATACTTAGTTAATGATCTTGGATGACATAAGATGGATGTCAAAACAAAATGACCGCCCAACATGTGAAAGTGATAAGATAATTTTAAAAAAATCTTTCCTTTTTTACATATTTAATTTTCATAAATTATGTTTTTCTAGCTCAAATCAAATGTTAAAATTAAATGTCCAAAAAATTCATTGGTGAAATTTGAATTTGTCCATTAATCAAATTCCAGCTCACAACAATCCTGATAAGAACTCTTGTATTCAACAGCAACCGTGTAGAAGCGGACGGAGCTCCTTTTACACTCATAATGTTAGAAAGTTTTGTATGAATACTTTGTAACTATTGAACAGAAAGTATAGGTGAGATCAATGGCGAACTCAGTGTCCTGACTTCATTCCTTTTTAAGGGGTCATTTAAAATAACTGTCTACATCACAAAATCATCAACGGTTAAAGATTTAGGAAATAAAATTGTAGAAGAATGCCGAAGAATGAAACAAGAAATATTTACAAACGTTCAAGATGTTTTTGAGTAGTTGTTGTACATCAATTTTAACATTTAATTTGAGGTAGAAAAATAATAAAAAATTATTATATTAAAAAAAAATTAATAACCATGTTTTTAACTGTCCTTTTAGTTAGGAGGGTGAGATTTTAATTTTTTAATGTTATTTGTCTCGTCTCACCCAGAGATTTAAAATAAGGTATCACATGACCATTCATACGATTACAAGACTTTGAGTTACTCCCTTCCTGTAGGTCCACTAAATCAACAATATTCACTGAGATAATTCCAAACAACAAATTTAAGGAATGGGAATGTAATATCCGATTTAACAGTCCTAATAGATTCCCTTTAACATCCGCCAATTAGTTACACTGGTCCAACAAACGTATTTACAAGTAATAGCCTATTGTTGTCTCATGGAGCCCTTCTAAATCTTGTACAATGTAACCGTTTATTGGTGACTTGCCCTCTGCCCTCCTACCCCTGTAGTGAGCACATAGCAGCAGTTCTTTACTTTGATGTGGCTCCTCTGGAAAAAACATCTCGTTCAAATGACTGATTAATCAGAAAAGATAGTGGCTTTGCAATAATATGCGAAGATGTTTTTAGTACTAATGTTGGATTACCATCCCAACCTATAGCTTTAGTATTCTTTAATTTATTTATAACTTTATGAACTTCATAATATGGGGGATAGTAGGATTAAGAAACAAAGAATTTGGAAATGGATGGTTCTTATATTTTAATGCATCAGTCATGCTATCAAGATTTTACTTTAAGGTTCAAATTATTTGATACCCCAACAAAACATCAATTAAAATTGTCGGCAATTTCAAGTGGCTTTTCAATAACGGTATCTCCACTGTTTTAAACATAGCATTATCATCCAATGAGGGATTTATACCCCCAGTTTCCCGTTTCACTACTCCCAGACTGCCCCAGATTTATTTTCAGCCCTTTCAATGTGTGTGTCATTCGTCATACATTTTGCAGGCCGAATGACTCTCCTCAGCACTTCACAATATTTTTCTCAACATATGTTTTCTCATGACACAATATCTCGTGTTATAGCTTTATTTCTAACCTTTACTAGTTTGAGTGGGAAGGCTTCTTCAAATGATTTACTAAACTCTTACATAAAACAAAGTTTTTATTTAGATCACATCAGGAAAACTGATGTGTAATAATTTATTACTTTCTAGAGTATAATTGAAATACTTAACATTGTGTTTACTAACATCTTTTTGGATTGAAAGGCCTGTTTTGCAAAGTTTTACAATAATTGAACAACAAAATTACTCGTTAAATTTATATTAGGACTCAAATTATGGTGTTGTTTTTATGAACCTGCCCTTTGTCATTAATTTGAAATCGCTAGTTACTCAACTTTATTATAAAAAGGAATTTGCGAAAAACTGTTTCAAACTTTCACCTTATTGATATTTTAATTCATGTTTAAGGAACAGAAAAGCTACTTAATGCTGTATTACCTCACCTTATAGTGAGTACGGCCGTAGCAATCCCGAAGGGCCCAGGCTGGATGTACACCTTATTTCATCTTTTGCATCAGGTATTTCTTGTATGTCTGACTCTGACGCTATTAGGTTATTCAAGGGTTTGAAGTTTTTTTCCTTTATTTTAAAATATGGTGATAATGACTGATAGGAAGTGATTTTTGTCTTCTTCTAATTAATTTTAAGGTTATGTTTGTAACGATTTTGTTATTTCATATAACCCTCTAAAGAATTTGAACAAATTGAATGCATATTGTAAAGTTGTACGATATAAACAATTGTAGGATGTTGAACAGCGTACAAGTAAAAAACTGTTTGTAATTAACTAGCTTTTATATTTTAAAATTTTAAAAAATATTTTAAATTTTACCGACTGATATTTAACCAACTTGACTAGTGGATTGTAAAACCAAGCCTTAAAACTTGGTTTGAGCAATATAGGACCAAAATTATGTCCTCTTACAGCGCTAACACGCTTTACAGGGATCTGAAATGGTTTCATAATAATTACTTTATTAGTAACACCAATAGAATCGTCATCATTAAATTTGTCTCAAACGGATTCTAAGAATACGTAGAATTAAATATTAAAATAAAGTAATAACTGAATTTTCAAAGCCATATTTTAGTTTCCAACAAACGTAAAACTTAAATTAGGTCGTTACAACGTACGTAATTAATATTGTTACTTATTTTACTTTGTTAGGTTATGTTTCCCTTGTAAGCTTTATCTGCTAGTTTTCCGTGTTTATTAGTGTTTCCATGACAACCGTAATATTTGTTACTGAACGTCAGGAGAGTCATATGTTTGTTAACAAATATGAAGCTGTGGATATTATAGTCACCGTACCCATCCCCACGTTTGCCAACCTCCATAAAACTGTTTCCATTTTACAATTTCCAATCATAGTTAGGAATAAAAATCTAGATTACATTTGATGCAAGTGAAATTCGTTGAAAGGGAAAGGTAATATCGAAAAACCATTTTTGAAATTTCGAACTTGGTTATATTTGTAAAAAATATCAACCGATTTTTTTTCTACATACATTGAAGACAGATATGGGTCGGAAAACATTTAATTGTGGCTGGTGTCGAAGTTTCCCTGGTGATAATGTTTTGAATGGAAGATAAAGTTTTACAAAAAAATGATATATCAGACAAAGACTCCCAGATCAGTTTACAGGCTGGCTATAATTTAATTAAACTCTCCGTGAAAGATAAAACTGAATATTGGATTTAAGGAGTGGTGGATGGGAATTTATTAACAACTCACTTTATATAATCGTACAAATTCCAATCTGTATAGGCCCCTACTTTTGAAAAATATTTTTTTGTCAGCTGAAATAATATCTTCTTGTAAGTGGTTATATATGTATAATCGTATATTTAGGAGTTAATCACTAATAAACACGGAAAACTAGTAGATAAAGCTTACAAGAGAATCATAACCTAACAAGGTAAAATAAGTAAAAATATTAATTACGCGTACTTAACGACTTAATTTAAGTTTTACATTTGTTGGAAACTAAAATATAGCTTTAAAAATTCAGGCTTGGTTCTTGTAAGTGGTTGTATATGTATAATCGTATATTTAGGAGTTAATAGCTTCGCTTGGATTTGAAAAATGAAGTTTAGGAATACTTTTATTGGGCGAGGGGAGGAGGAGCACTTGTTTTAAATAACTAAGGGTGCACAATATCAGAACGAAACTGGACCAGTGCAGTATCTACATTATTGAAAGGTGTTCATAAACTGCCAAACTATTAGATAGAATGAAACTTGAACAAAACTTCCTCTAAAAATTACGTTTACTTAATCAAACACGTTTCAACTACAAAGACGCCATCCTCAGTGAGCTACAATAACTATACTATAACAGTTACACCCCAACCCTTAAAGAGGTTCTAACAGTGTTATTTATAAGCACATTTAGGATTAAAAGCTTATTTAATAAATATTCCTATCGATGGTTTAAGGAATAAAAATCAGAACGATATGACGCTCCATGTTACAGTATTTAAAAAATCGTGCAACAAGCACTTAAGGACTCACTTTTTCAAATAGATAACCATTGTACAATTATTCAGAACGTAGCAAACTTTAACTATTAAAACACTAATGAGTGGAACAAAACCTAGTTTGATGTTCATGATTTTTCTGCACAGATGTTTCCAATTTATTGTTAGTTTTATTTTGAGATTAAAACCTAATTGCACAAACCGATTACACAGAATTGTTTTCCAGTTTCAAGTAGTGAACTTTACAAAACCTCTAATAAATTGTCAATTGTTTAATCTATTTCAAAACAAATTTAATAACCCAAGCAATAGTTCTGAAAACTACTTGAAATAATTTACAGTCTTACAGTAATTGATAGAGGGGGGGGGTATACAAATTATAAACAAATAGTATATTCTGTTTGCGATCTAATGATATTAGTGTAAAATATCCCTCGTACTGACAATCGATATCCTTTGCATATAGATTCGATTTTAAAACTTTAGTTAAAGTTAAGTTTAGAAGAGTGCAGGATATAATTGAATTAAACTTTGTCTATAAAGAGAATATTGATTCGCAAATCAAGTTTTTACAGACACGATGTCAGTGAATTTAAGTTTATCCCTTCTTCTATAATTAGATAAACTTCACAGCTCTTTTACTTAAAAGCGTCAAACTTTGTTTTAAACAATTGTATCTGATTCACTTAGCTTGTTTAACAAATGTATTTACCCTTGAACATTATACAGACTGTCAATAAAAACATAAGGATTTATTTTAATTAATTCATTGGTAAACAAAATGAATAATGGTACAATACAGACGTACACACGTCTGTATTGTCTGTTCAATTAATTGAAATTCTAATAAACCCCTTGAATAACTACCCACCCCATCTTCAGTTTATTTTGAGTGGACACATCCTTACAGTGCTCAGTATCAAAAGTAGCAACCCCACAGATAAAGAGTGTGTACCTCTCCACGGCAAAGGGTTAAACATTCTTTTCAGTAATCTATATCCTGAACTGTACACCTGAGGATTAAACTTAAATGAACAAATATCTCAACTCAAATTTGAAAATTTGAATTTTTTCAAATGAATGAGAGAATCGTGTGTGTTAAAAAAAATTACATATGTATGTTACACAACTGTTGTGTTTATAGGTTATGTCAGTGGGAAGTGCAACTAGGCCAGAAGATATAGTCTTTCTTAATTAGACTTACTGACATCATAAAATACCCCTTAACAAGTATTCTTCGTGACTTGCAGATATAAGTTAACTTCTATTAGAAGCAAGGTCTGAAAAATGTTCATTTTTATAATATATTTAATAACGTAAGCATGCGACAATGTTTTTCAAAACAGTTTATCGTAAGATATGATATAAAAAAAATGTGTTAAATTAAATTAAACTGATATAGAAATCATATTTATTGCGATATATCATATGGAACACCGACAACTTGAAGTGTTAGTGTATGCTCTAGCGGATATAATTTTAAATCAATATTTGATTTATAGACTCGTTTTTCAAAAAAATGAACAAATTTGTTTTAAAGAAAAAGAGAAATTTAAAATATTGTTGTTTTTTTCTTTCCCTCATATACATTGAAAGTTCAAAATTCAGGTTATGTAACTTCTGGCACTCTTGACACTTATGAGATTAACCTACTGTTAGTGTACTGTCATGAAAGTCAAAATAAAGTTGCCTGCTGCAGTGTTACCAACATGACATTGCACTACCTGTTAATTCATTATATTTTAGTATCCTAATGTGACATTTCATAGAGGTTCTTTTATTTTTACAAATATACCATAAAAGTTGTTGAAATTGACCGTTTGTGGGTCGCTCTCTGTACAATAATGGAACCGATTTTTCAAAATTTTATGTAAAATTATTTTAACTGTATCTTAATATTATAACTCGAAATTTTATCGTATCTATCATAAGACTAAAACACAAATTTAGCTTTTATCAAAATCTGCACAACATCGGCTCTAATGATTTTGAAAAAAAATTGCTCTTCATACCTTCAAGAAACAAATAAAACGTATTCGTTGCAATTTCTTCAAAAATTGGTTTTTTTTTCGAATGAAAAACCAAAAAAAAAATGGTCAAGGAACCATTTATAAAAAAATGGCTTTAATGATTCCATGGTTTATTTCACTTTTTAATTAACACCAACGATATGATTGATATTTTTTGTGACGATTGGTTAGTTTGTTTTTATTTTGTTTTATTAATCGATTCTTGGGAAAGTTTATACAATGATTTACTGTGCACAGTTTATTAATATCTTTTTTCATTCTCAAGATGGAGTCCAATGAGAATAAAACGTTACGCCCAACATTGTATCATGCGGTACCATAGTTACAACTTTGCACGTGTGTACCTAAGTACTACTCCTGTAGATTGTCTTAGGATTTCATAAAAATTATTCCAAACAAAGATGATTGTCTAACAGCCTAACGGGCCTCGTATATGTGTATATTTAAAATTTTTCCACTCGCTACGCTCATGTCGGTACCGCGATGCTAGTAACTATACGAATCACATTTGTTTGGGAAGTCAGAGCCGTGGGGTTGGTACTATTATTGCAAGTAGAACTGAAATCTGCAAGATTTTATGTAATTTAATGTGTTATAAGCTGAATAAAAAACGAAATATTAACAACATACTGTTTAAAATATTGTCAACTACATTTGATTCTATATGATCACACTATAGTTCTCTACAACAAATTTCATTTTCCTATCTTAATTTTTGTGGCCGCTATCAGGCTTATGTGTAGACGACAACGGACGGACAGCACATAGAAAATGAATTTTCTTTTCCTGAGGCTATGAATTGTGAAGATATTTCTGAGATATAAATATTTACTATTACCAAACTATACTTTGTATCGTGAGTTGGATAATTAGTTTTATAACGGAAGCGAGTAAAAAATAAAAAATAAAAACGTTCCATAAACCTGATGTTACACAGTCTCGAAGAGATAGTCAAAGGCGCTTTCATAATGGCTGCCAACATTATAAATTTAAAAATAACAATAATTACTGTGCTCTAACAGACGTATAACAAAACTTGAAGTTTTAATTGAAATCAGTTTCCTAAGTATTGGGTGAATTTCATCATGATTTTGAGCTGATGCGATAAATAATGTTTTGATTAGTAATTTAAGTGAAATCGGACTATACTTGTAATTGCGACTTCTAAGATATGTATACAATTTCGTGTTTATGAATTTTTTTTTACTAAATTTGGGACATATACCTTAACCAGCAAGATCAGTCGTTTATAGTCGTTTTAACGTTAAGTAGTTGCTTTTTTGGGTTTTCCCAAAAAACAATGAACAATTGGTTATTTTTTGTATCTCAAAAAAGTTTTGTTTTTAGTTGTAGAAAAATTATTAGATCTTTCTTATTTTGTTGTTTACTGTCGTCTTTATTAAAAAATTACCTAATCCTTGTTACAGTATAACTATGACTTTGTTTTAAGGCAGTACAAATTGTTATTACCAACAGAAAATATTTTATTATAAACCAACTACATGTTATTGTTTTAATTTGTATTAACAAATACTTTAGACTACAAAGAGAAAAATCTTGAATTACCTGGTAGTTTTTTAGAGTTCGGGTTCATGTATAAGCCTACAGTTTTTCTTTCGTTTTTGTTTCTTTTCATTTAAGATGACATCTTTATTTTTCAGTTAGGCCTAATTATATCTTTTCTGTAAATATTATTTAGTTCCTCACATATGAATAATTTATATAAATAGTTTCAATATTCATAGAAAATCAGATTTCTTTATAACATCATATGTTCTTTTCGGTTCATGTACAATTTTGTAGGTTAGGAACATTTTAATTATAAATTGTCAAGTAAAACTTTTAATGATTTGACAATGAATCCTATTTTTAATTTTTCATATATACGTAGCCTACTATAAAGTTATATGATGGGTCAAGAAATCAATCTATTATACACAACTTTAAGCAAATTTATATAAAAACAGCAAATAAATCAACGAAGACTTTAAAATTTTAACAATATCCTAGGCATAAGAGTACTTACTTCAAATTACTGGATTTCAGAACCTCAAACCAAGCTGTAAGTTTAAATTGAACACTAAACATCACAACACACGAACTTTACAAACTAAAACTTACATTACATAATTATTAAACACCTAAACGAAACATAACCTAAAACCGACCGTCCACTACCGCGTGCTGTTGTTAACTAGGCCTATATCCAAGTAACTGAAGGTTGTTGGCGAAAAAGTTGAACTTTGATTCGAAGAGATAAGGAATTGTACAGGCATTGACTTGATAGGAAAGGTAGCTATGACGTCATCATTATTTGAAATTAAAGTGTGCAAGTTTATTGTAACAACCACCGTAATATAAAGACTCACATGGTTGTGAGGATGTATTAAACGTAAGCAGTGTAAAACACTGCATTTACTTTCTCATAAACTCACCCATAAAACGAAACATAATATTTGTCGCCATTTCCCCAAAATGTTTCATATCTATTTCTACGTAAGAAATAAACCCTGTAATTTTTATTATTTGAGTCTTACTCAATTTACATATTATAGGAGATAAATTCTTATAAAGAGTTCACACTTTATGAACGTTTTGGAAAATAAAAAAAAAGAGTATTTTTAAGCTATTTATATATTGAAATAGAGCTTTAGTTTGTTTTGCTTGTGCCATGAACTCAACCTAAGCTTTTATCATATTTAATTTACTTCGAGTTTTGTGTTAAGACTGTCAAGGTTCACTTTAGTTTTTCTTACCAATTATATCTGAAAGGTAATTTCCTTTTATTGGTGATATGGCATAGTGCATCACTAATTTCACATTTTACCAAAATTGAAACGAAATGGGTTGAAACTACGTCTTTTATAACAACTTCATGAAAAATTATTTAACTATAATTTTTGAAGATATCCTCTTGATTAGGTCCTAGTTTAGCAACATTTTATCAAAATCGTTAGAATTGATTTATAGAAAATTAGAATTTTGTTTATTGTTGTTTTGGCAGTTATGCCTAAATTTTGAAATAAAAAATGATAGGAAAAAAGACTTCCCAAATGACTATAAGATGCGCTATTACAAAATTTCATCAATTGGGCAGATTTCTAAGCACAAGACGTGTTTGTATGTATGTATGTATGTATGTATGTATGTATGTATGTATGTATGTATGTATGTATGTATGTATGTATGTATGTATGTATGTATGTATGTATGTATGTATGTATGTATGTATGTATGTATGTATGTATGTATGTATGTATGTATGTATGTATGTATGTATGTATGTATGTATGTATGTATGTATGTATGTATGTATGTATGTATGTATGTATGTATGTATGTATGTATGTATGTATGTATGTATGTATGTATGTATGTATGTATGTATGTATGTATGTATGTATGTATGTCTTAAAATTCTTAAAATTCTACATTTAAGGACGTATCACATAACCATCTTCCCATTAAAAAGAAATAAAGTCATTCAAAATGGTGGATCCAAGATGGCGGACCAAATTTTTGAAATCATAATAAAATAATATTTTTAAATGGAGTAGGTTTCTCATCACATCTACCTGCAAATTTTCCTTATATATGAGATATTAAGACGTTCTCATACGTTCCACTCACCCTGTATATTGAAATGTACAAAACCTTGTACATTATCAAATTCAGGATAAATTTGATAAGTCAACTATTAGAAGAATTTACACCTATGAGAGCTTCACCTGCAGGTGGAAGGAAAGCCAAGAACCAGGATATGCCCCTTCGTTTGACAGCCAGACATTTTCCAGACATATTACGTCCCACTGAATAAAAGATAAAACCCAGAAGATCTTGCCATGTGTGCAAATATACAACCGTTGGCTAATGAAGGATACTTCCTGAATTTATTTTGATCAGACATGTAAATCTGTTTCTGTCACCAACATTTTCTGTATCACTTTATTATATAAAGTAAAGTTCCTTGAATACGGTTTCACCTAGTCCATTTAACGAATAAAACATTATATTGTTTACTAGGCAAATTGATGAAAACCATGTTGTCTCAACAGTTGTTTTGATATAAAGGTTATATTACACTCTTCAGCAACCTAACTCGATCAATTTTCTTTATCATAGATGTGGGTTTTATATCACCCTTAGCAATACAGAATTCAATCTATAATAGTACATACTTTGGACTCCCATAAGTCACATACCTGTTCATCCCTTAATCTATCTCACACTTTCAATCCTCTTTAAAATAGGGGTTGAATACTAGTCGTCAAGTCAAACAGAGCTGTTAAAGTAATTGAGAGGATGGTTTAGCTTGGGGGTTGAATACACTTTGCTAAATACAAAGTATTGTTGTTTTGTAAATTTAATTCCCATTCTCAAGTCAGAAGTGCTTTGGAGCCCATTCTGTCAGTTGAAATTGTTAATTATACTGGAGTAAAATAAGGTCTTATTATAACTTGAGGGGAGTTAAATGTAATATAATAAGGGTGAAAGTCATAGCCTGAGTAATTTTTGAAGTTTTTAATCTATAGCGTTATAATTAATTGAAACCTGAAACGATTTGAAATGTATTTTAAAGGTGACTACCCCCAATGAAGTTCTATTTGAACGGAAGATGAACAGTACATAGGATAGTTATATCGCGGTTTAGTTTCTGTTGAAAATTATTTGTTTGTAAGATGGACCTCAACGGGAATAAACAGCACCTCTCAAATGGTTTATAGTGAGTACGAGAATTGCGAACCCGAGGGAATTATCTGGATCGTCATGTAGTCTTGGGTTAGGTCCCTCTCTTTAATCTTTCCTGTTACGTCTCTCTTGACCAATTCTTGTTCTCTTTCGAGCCTACGCTATAAGAGGATGTGAAGACCAAGGTTCTTTCTATTATGTTCTTTTCTACAACTAGGGTTTTCCCCTTTAAACCCCACAAGAATACACTGTGAATAATACCTATAAAATTGTTTGCCAATATTTATATCACACTTCTAGCTACTTTAATTTTAATTTTAGACATGTGTATTCAAAGCCAAATATTGAATAAATTGCAATGTGAATAATTGAACTATCTTTTTACATCCATAACTCTAAATATTATTTCTCGCAAAATGAGTCCAAACACGGTACAATTGTGACAACTCTAAGCGGTTTTATGGTCAGTAGGTTACAAAATTGTTCTGTCTCATTTGTCGTAATTTCTTCCTTTAATTGATTCGCTTAACTGTTCCATATGGAACGTTGCAGGCATCCGACACTCTTTCCAAAACCTTTTTCACATCTTTCAAGGGGCCCATATTATTTTTTTCTAGATAAAAGTACTGGATCACTGAAGCTACTATTGTTCTTGCTTGAGAATGTAAAATTTGTTGTGATTTGCCTGAAGACATTTCTACCTAATAATAACACAGACTACACTTTTCCCGATATAGTGTACTGACCACCACAGAGTTTAATTCAACCCTGACAGGTTTAGCTGAAAATATATATTTCACATCCCGTAAAGTGTGAGTCACGGCCCGAATTTAGCACTTTGTGTTTTACAACTATTTACGAGTAACAACAAACTAGTTTGTAGTGTAATTAGTAAGGTTTGTTTCTTGTTTGATGTTACATAACTTATTTTTTTCATAGTTTCTTCCTTATCTAGTAAATTAATATTTCAAATTTTTTTTATTTATTAAAAGTTAGGACTACGGCTAATTTTGCAAACAATGTAAGTCAGCCCTAGAATAATTGTAAACAGTTTCCATGTTATTGATCTGATTACTATTACATTAAAGACGTCTGATTAGTACAATATAAAATACGTGATAAAAAGACCCGTTTTATTTATTTTCTAGTTTTTAAACACACTAAAACATGTTAGAGTTGTCACAATTGTACACCGTGTTTGGACTCATTTCGCGAGAAATAATATTTAGAGTTCAGTAATTAGAGTAAAAATTAGGTAAAGTTAAAATCTAGAAAAAAGTTGATTTTGTAGCACAAGGGCTAGTTGGTGATTCATAGAAGAACCATTAGCGGCAGGTAGGTAGCCGTGAGTGTGTCTGCGCGTTGGGGAGCAAGGGTCGCCCTAATCCTTCAGGGCGCACTGCTGTTTGGACAAACTATACACAGATTTGCCACTATCTGCACTTCTTATTAAAGTAAATTTGGTTTAAAACAGTCTACAAACAGTTGTGCTCTGATAAGACGTTGTACAAGGCAATACGTGATAAAATAATGAAATCTGTTTAAATTAAGGTTGCTTGATTAATGAAGTTATGGAATTAACCCCCCCCCTTCAGTGACGATGTGAGATTGCAGTTTCAGTGTACAGAAGTTTGTATTGCTTTCTTAGACATTCCAGTTTATAATTCCATAGATGATTTATCATAAAAAAATTATAAATTAAATATTTGACCCCCCCCATGACTATATTAGTTACAAGTGAAAACATAAAAACACTAAATGAAATTTGAGTAATATGTCAGTATATGATCTTCTTTAAGAGTTATTTTAAAATTTAGTGATTTCAAATTTTAGCCAAGAAGAAATTTTGTGTTTATTTCTGATTTGATTGTTATTTATCCCTCTCTTCAATGCTAACTAAATATTCCCCTGCTTATGCAAAGGGAAACATGAAATCATGGAAACATTATTTGTTCCTACTGCCACTTTCACATTACTACCATTGATTTACATGTTACGCCCCCTTTTCAAGATTAATAGCAACCATTTAACTTAATATTTATGATTCCCTCAGCTTACATAAATCTGTACAGAACAGGTATTGGGCTAAACACGCGGTGTGCAGTTGATGTAAAGGGAATTAAATTTTGTTCCTTGTCAAGTAAACTAAGACATAAAACAATTTTGGTCTGTCGGGGGGGGGGGCGCTATTTAATTACTTAAATAATTACATAGTGACTTTTTAAGTGCTTAATTTGACCCAATTTTAGGCTGAGAATGATTTTGTATTAGAAATTTAAGTTTCAATAATAATCTTATTTATTAGTTGTTTAAAAAAATTGTCAGATATCTCGAATAATAGTAAAAAAAAAAAAAAAAAACGGAAATGAACCTTGATAGCCTTTATTTGTAATGAAATGATTCATGCCAAGGGTGTGATTATTGAGCAAACAAAGCATGTTTAGGGTCTTATCTAATGAATTAATATATTTTTTAGACGACATTCACAGTTCATTTTCACTTATTAATTGACCACTACCCAAATATTTGGTGAAAAAGTTGGGTTGTTTTTATTTGGTTTTGGGGATGAGTGAGAGGGAAAGTTTGTACGACGGTATTGCACCATTTAATCGGACAGGAAACCTGAAAACAGACTATTTCAACCTATTAAAAACTATTTTGGTTTTTGATCAAATTTAAAATTCATAGATGATAATATACCGAAAAGTAGGTTTTTCATCTTTAAAAAAAAAAAAAAAGCTTGTTAATAAATAACTTGCTTAGTTAATTTAGTTAATTTAATTGAACTTAAATTAGTTTTACTTTTGAGACTTACAAAAAATATTTATGAATTTTTAAGAACATCAAAAGAAGAATATTGTTTCATTGTTCTTTCTATCCCCAACTGTGTACAACAAAAAAAGATTTTATTAATTTCGAATTTAGAGTTCCCTTTGTTTCGATTCCGGGCTCAAAGGAATATATGTTTATAAAATTCTGAATTCCATCTCACAATATGACAAGGAAAACTGACGAATAAATTAAAACCAGTAAAATCACTTGAAACAATAAATATTCACAGAATAAAGACTGACATTAATCCTCCATTTTGTCAGAACTTTCAGTAATTTTAAAGTATACTCATCCCCTTCTCTGTGCTTGAATGAAATATTTAGGTTATCTGTTATTGATAACAAACGAGAAGCAGAAAGTTTGTGCATAAATCAAACTCCCTGCACCTGTACTTGGATTAATTATAAAGTAAGAAGGGTGTGACAGGGTGAATGTAAATTATTTATTGTAGAAATCAATCCGTGCAACACAAAAGAAATACTTCTCATGCTGTTAATATTTGTAATTAATATTCTAAATACATTTACATACGTTAAGTATATCATTGAATAATTCTGACACTTTAAATCACATTAAATAAGTTTAAAGTCAAATGGTTTATCGCAGAATAGGAACTAATTATTTGGTTTGGTAATGTAAAAGGCATGATGTCATGATTGTTGAATCCTTCTTCCTTTTTTTGACGTTATGATTTTAAAATCGATGTTCTTGATCCCCCTCTCCCCCAACTTTCCTTAATAACAAATATTGTTTATTTAAAGTGTACGTCCCTTTCTTCTCTACATATTGGAAATAACTACAAAGCACAGAAAAAATTTGTTTATTGTGTTCACAATATTTGAGTAAGAAGTATGAGACAGTGTAAAAGGATATTATATATTACGGTAAATACATAAATAGATATACTTGTCGAAGTTTTTTTTTTCAAAAAGCTATCAAAATAACAGGATCATGTTTAAATAAAATTTCATAAAAATCCATAGCATTAATTTTTATAATATTTCACCTTTTTTTATGAAATTTGATTTTTTTAAGCTTTTGTGTTTTCCTAATCCCGATTACATTTTTTGTGATGCCATCCCCTCGCCGGGGTTGCCCAACCGATCCGCCTACTACTGCGTGAAGATTAAGCTTCAGCTTATCCGAGCTTCATCTCTCAAACCATACCTCACTCATTTCCACCCCCACGCCCAAACATCATACCCTATCAATTTCATCCAAATACCCTAATCATTTCATACACCCTCCTTAGTTACCATCACATTTTTTATAAACCCTCCCTTCCATATAAACATTTCACACCTTGAAACATTCCACAGTTATCTCTTTTTTCTATTACCAATCTCGGTCTTTCTAGTATAAGTATTTAGATTGTATCCTTTTTTATTCTTGGTTGTAATAGTGGTGTTGGCATTAACCAATAAGTTATACCTTTCAATTTTGCAATGTTACACCCCTCCCCATACTGTAAGTGCGCAATCTATTTTTTGTATATATATATACACACGTAAGCTCGTTATTTGACCTCGGTCAATGTGTTACGGGCGTATGTATGACCTTTGGCCCTTTGTCGGCTGTAACGCACCCCAGTACGATAGCTACAAAACCATAGAGCCTCATTGCCGCGACTTTACCTAGTCCTACCTCCTTTTTCTCCCTCCAACTCCTTAAGTCCCCTTGTTAACCTACTAAAACTTTAGGTTCTATGTGTGAATTTTACTATGTTTGTCAGTGGTCAATCATTCGTATTCTTCTCATAGTTGTTTATTAATCTTTGTCTTATTGTTACTATAGGATAAGTTGTATTTTTTTTAGCTCTTTGGCCTTTTAATTGCCTTTTGTGTTTGGTCAAGAACAATATTACTTGCATTATGGTTGGTACCAAAAATATGTATATTTCGCATCCATCACCCTTCATCACAACCTTACCTAACATAATTACTCCATACAGTTCTACGCAAAAATCCTTCTCTCTACATCTCTTCTATATGTCCTTATATAAATCCTTAAATATACTAATCGTACACAAAATTTTAAATACAATACTAATTTTTTAGTTTCTAAGTAAACGATTTACTTGTAAAATGAGACTGTAAGTGACCCTGTAATTTACCCATCTACCGAACTACACCTTTCAAAATCAACTTGTGATATAACCTCAATATTTCGTTACAAGTCTACCTTTTCCTATTCTGGAAATCACCCACCTTCTTCATTTACAAAATCAAATCAACCAGGCCAAAATTCAGAGCCATTTTTTTTTTTACTTTTCTCGGTTTCTCCTTTTACTCCCTTCCTCCTCTTCATTATCAACTCTGCCCTTCATTTATTGGGTTTTTGGGTTCCAATTTTGGGTAAGTTAACAGTCGTTAGGGCGAGCACTTGGGTTCTGCCAAGTGTTCGCGTTTAATTGGCGAGCTGACCACTCTAGCACTAAGTACCTTTTTATTTTTATAAGTATATTTTGTCCGAACCTTACTCGCGCACGGCATACCGGGTATTTTATTTCGCTACAGGGATGACTGGTGATTTAGCCACGATTGGCTACCCCCTCCTCCTTTCCTATCCGTTATACGCACGATGGAATTGCTACTGAGGAGTCGTACATCAACCAGGAGGGAAGGAAGACGTCTGTCACAACGCTCGTCGCTTCTTTCTTAGTAGTACCCCAATATAAAAATATACCTTGCTAAACCCACAGGAATAGGGCCGGTATGGTCCTAGGGTTTATATCTGGGCGCATCGGGTTTTTGGAATCGTATTATTATTAGTTGAACTAACACACGGCCATGTTAGTCCGACATGTCGTGCCAATACAGTGTAGTTTATATTAATATTTCGTTTTAGTTTAAATAGTTGTTGTTTAAGTAATTTAGTTTTAGAATTAGGTCCCGTCATTAATGGCTAGCGTAGATTGAGATTCGCCCAGTGTACATATATTGATTTCCCACACGATCTGACGACCCGGTAACACATAAGGAAAGGAGATACACATCCCCCCAAAAAGGTTACCCTCGCAAATATCTTTGGTTACATGTCGAAACACAAGTTAACGGACTTTCAACACCGTACTGTCAATTGTGATAAGACAGTTGTCATCTTCAGAAAACTTTAGAATAGTCAAAGTAGATCTTTACCAGAGTACTCATCGAATATTGCAAAACTTATATAATTTGTATAATTAGGCTTGTTAGAGCCTCGTAGATGCCATGAAAGTAGGGATACAAACAATTATGAGGTGCATAATAACTGTTTTGAAACGATCTATGTCTAATGAATAGGACTCCTCGATCTATCAATACAATTTAACCCATAAAACCAATATTTGGACATAGCATTTAAAAGGTTGGGTAACTTGTTTTACCGATATTCATATTCGAAATACACTTAAACCTTCAATATTTTTACAAAATTCAAGGTTAGTAGCGTCACAGATTACTTAGCAAGTTACATTATATTTAACTCCCCCTACAGTTATAATAAGACTCTAATTCACTTCAGTATATTATACAATACAACACTAAGTGAGCTTCAAAGAAATTTAACTTCAGAGTAGGAATTAAATATACAAAGCAACAAACCTTTGTGTACCTCTCGAGCAAAACAACCTTTCCAATTATATTAAAAGCTCTCTTTTGTCTTGACAACTTGTAATGCTTGAATTAAATCAACCCCTATCTTCAAGTAGATTGAAAGTGTTAGATTGCTTAAGGGATGAACAGGTATACGACTTGTGTAAAACGCAAGTCGGTACTTGTGTAGATTGAATTCTGCTAGGGGTGAAGAAACCTATCCTTATCTTGAAGTAGATTGAAGTAAGAGTTTGAAAAATACTGTAAACATAACCACAAAATGAATGTGAGAACAGCTGAGTTTGGTATTATTGGATTTGTGTGTGATCTTTCATAACCAACTACAAGGAGTCATACCTTCTACAATGGCACGATGTCTATATTAGATTCAATTCTTTCCTTTCAAAACCAAGTTAACAGCTCGTTTCGCACTCATCCAAAAGACAGGTTTCAATACTAGACCCCTGACTTACAACAAAGCTAATCAGTACACAATACCAAATCTACTTGTCCTACATCAAATTGTAAGACAACTGTGTAATTTTTGGTTCACTCTGTATAACTACAGTGTTTGTTATAAATGTTTTTTGAAATTGTGATTTTATTTGCAGTAACTAATGTCAAAAGTAACTTTTTACCTGTAATCGCTTCGTTGCTTCCTAAATTGTTTTAAATTATATTATGAGCCGGATTAATTATTGTCCCGGGATATTTAATTCCTGCTTATGCTTTATAATTTCTTTAGATTGAAGCTAGTTTTTGTCTGTCCTACAAAATAGTGACTTTATATTTAGTTTAGAATTGCTATTTACACTATCAATAATTAAATTTTTAACTTGATGTGAAAATTATAAGTATGGAAAATCAACTTCCAAAATGCACCAAACTTAAAATTTTTGGGAGTTTAAGCGGCTTTTACTACTAAACGGTAAGGTTTTAAAAATATATTCAAGAATTTAAAAAATGTTAAAATTATATTGTCATAAAGTTTTTTACTTGCCTGTCCAAGACAAAATTTACTCTCTTGCCTTAAGAGTTGGACAAAGTAGAAATGACAAATTAATTTATTTACACATTAATTCATTTGTAAGAAATTGTAAACTTATATGAATGTGTGTTTTTAAGTGTTTAAAAAAATGTTATTAATATTTGACGAACTCTTAATGCAATCAAACTGTTCTGATATTGCCTGGTGAGGCAAAAGAGCTATAAACAGGAAAGTTTACAATTTAGATTATTCAGTCAAGTAAAAAAATAAAATAAATAAATATATATATATATATATATATATATATATATATAAATATAACAACCAGCAATCGGTTAGGCTAACTATGAAATTATGATATGTGATGTGTATATGTATTGAAGATATCATCTGTGTTATGGTGAAACAGTTGTAACTATATGAAATTAAGACTTCTACCGATAAATAAGATATTTTAATAATATTATGGCAAGTCAGAAGGACACATGTAATTAATAATGTTTTACTTAAGTTAACTCACTAAAAGAATAAATGTGTCTCACCATTACAACTGTTTACAAATACTTATATCTCTTTTTGGTAATTTTACTATTAATTTTAGATACAAGTATTCAGTGGAAAATTTTGAATAAATCTTCTGGTTGTATAATTCGTAAATATAAGATTTTTTTTGTAACGTTTGGCTGCTTTTAAATACTTGAGATTAAAGTAGTATGTTTATAAACCTGATGAGTTTTAAAAGCTCTCTTTTTGAAGAACTTAAAAACCCTCTTCCCCTACTTTTATCCTCAGATTTTACCAGACGTTTTCCTCCCTCTACATAACTAATTTATTATACTCCCAAAACACTATCTTTATAGATAATTGAAAATGTTGGGCTTCATTTACTCCAATTTGTTTTTAAAATTTCAACGGCGTTATGTAACAAATCATTTAGGTTTGTTTTGATTTAAATCGATATTTACAAACTGAACTTACAAATACACACTTTAAGACATAATTTTCGATTTTAAAGCCGAAAGTATTAAAAACATTCAAACAACTTCTATTGCTTTGAAGATTTACAAACGTTGTATTTTTAGGGTTGTACATCTTGAAATTTTAATTAAAATGTAAATCTTCAAAACAATAAAATTTAAAACAGCTAATCGCTCTAACGATTAAAAAAACTAGTTTTAAATTTTTCTTCAGAATTTGCATTAATACAGATGTGTCTATAATTTAAAATTCGTAAAATCTTATGTGCCTGTAAGTGATTTTCTGGGTACTGTACCATGTTCGCTCCTTTTCTTCCCTGTAGTATGTTTTCTTGATATTTAAATGGTAAAAAACTTCTTGGTTTATCAAAGAAGGAAGAAATGAAGATTAAAGTAAAGATACCTGGGCCTCGAATACTCAGGGTCAGAAGGGAACAAGAATTGATCAAGAGAATTCTAATGGGAAAGATTGAACGAGAGGGATTCAACCCTCGACAATCAAAAGGGCATAGATTCACTTTGAAAAGGTCCCTCGGGAGAATGCCTTACTATAGCTACTGAGGGTATTCCTATAATACGCACTAATTTCATCTTGCAAATGACTAAAACTGTAAACTAAACTGGGATATAACTCTCTTGCAAGACCTTAAAATCTCCTCTTTAAACAATAATATATTTATACGTCAATTCATTATCAAAATAAATTTTAATACAATTTAAAAAGTTTTCTATTTAAGTTTTAGCTAAAAAAAAGCAAAACAAAGGTTACTAGCTTCATAGATTACTTAGCATATTATAACCCCCCCTCTCTTGTTATAACAAGACCCTATTTTACTGGAGTATATTAAACAATAATACACTAGAAGTGGACTCTAAAGCACTCTGTAATGCAAAAGCGAGAATTAAATCTATAAAACAACAGAGTCTTGTGTTTAACAAAGTGTATTTAATTAACCCCCAAGCAAAACCATCCTTTCAATTACATTAAAAGCTCTGTTTGATTTGACAACTCGTAATGCTGGAATTAAATCAACGCCTATCTTAAAGTGTATTGAAAGTGTGAGATTGTTTAAGTGATAGACAAGTATACGATTTGTGTCAGATGAAAGTTTGTACTTGTATAGATTGAATTCTGTATTGATAAAGATGTACCATTATCTTGAATGTGTGAGATTTCACAACAGTGTAAACAAAAGTTCAAAGTTTAAATATTGAAAACATCTGTTGAGGAAAATCACATGTGTTTCGTCATTTTGTTTTTTTTTAAAACAAAGTGTACAATACATGGATGTTGTACTGATCGTGTTTTATAATATGAACTAACTGACAGAAATATGGTAGGATGCTATTTTATATTACTGAATGATCCAACACAAATAACCTTAGTAACAGATATACAAATTTTAGTAAAATAAATAAACAAATTCATAGATTGCCTGTAGAGTTGCTGACACGGCTTCCAATTGATTGTATGAGACCATCACTAACATCAACAAACAAATAATTGCATATTCAGATTTGTCTCAATGCACAGTAACCAACACAACCATACAACGAAATGAAATATGTTTTGGTAAAGTACAGCTGTATCTGTATGAGCTCGTGATTCCTGTCCTCAATATCGTACAGTATACATTTTGTGTGAATGATTCTGCATCTCATGTACAATGTAATTCCATAGTTTGCTCTCCAGGCTGTTATTGTCTTTGCTAAGGTTCATATGAGAAGAAAACATTATCATGAATAGCGTCATCATTCTGTACGAGTGGACTAAACGTTTTAACCACAAGTAATGGAGCCTTTAACATAATTAGGTTCTTTAAGCCCATTTAAAACGTGCAACGGATATGAATGAACCAGCTGGTTAATATTAGCTGGATATTTTTTCCAGCTGGTCAAAAGAAGTGGAGACGGTCACACATGTAACTTCTTTGATGATATTTGAATTCGATCGTAACTCATAATTGAGGACGCAGCAAAATTGACAAATATTTTCTGAAGATCAATAGTTTAAGACCGAAACGAATAATTTTTTTACTTATTCGGGATTTCATATTCAATCAAAGATTCAGTAAAAACATTTTGACAATTAACGTGGCCATATTGTCTCGCTAACAACTCAGCTGCTACTGGAGCGAAACTGTTGGTGTACATCACGTTCTAACCCTGGCTCTGCGTAGTAGTATTTTACTAATAAAAAAGTATCTCATACAGTTTTAAACAATTCGGCGGGAAGCCAAAAGAGGTGGACATATGTACATTGTGACTACATACTTTGTATCTTTTAAGTAGCAAAATGGTGAAGTGGTTAACTCTCTGATCAAGAGTGACGTGCAGCATTCGGTTCGAAACCTATCTATGAAACTGTGAATTGGAATGTGAGACCACACTCTGCAAGCCACATCGAAACTGCAATCTCACTGAAGGGGATTTAATTCCATAACTTCTTTAATCAAATAATGCTTTAAATGTAATTGAAGAAGGCATTGGCTTCGTGAAGTATAATACACACAAACATGAATAGTTGAGATACACACAGTTTCTATTGTTTGGTAGATTTAATTCAAATGCTTTGAAATGAGTTTCATCTGTGTTTAAAGTCAAACAGTCCGAGCTGTGTTTGTTTGTTCAATATACTTGAGTTTATAATCTGGTTTTATTGAAGTTTAGGGGAGAGTTTTAAACTGCAGCAGTTTAATATAACACACATCCTTTGAAAGCAAAGGAAAATATAAAAACAAATAAAATACAATGTAATGAATTTATAAATTTAAAAAGTCAAGTTACAAATAGATAAAAACTAAATGATTTGTGTATTTGGAAACGCACAGATAAGTAGATGAGTAAAATAATAAAAATAAAATTTCGAATAATTAATTCTCATTTTGTTTAACCTTTACAAATGGAAACATGTTTTTGAAGCCTTCTCAGTACTTACTCTGTTATACAAACTGACTCAAACATGTGTTAAATATTACACTTGCAATTGTATATAAATAAGGAAACAAGTGGCTATCAAATATTCAACGCCCTTGATACGCTTCGCTTGTAACTAAACTAGTGATTTTGTGAGTATGTCTCGCTTCTGGGATATTTATTTATTTCATTTCACTGCATTACACCTGATTGGATAACATTGAGACTGTTGCAGCATGCCCTCAAATAACACATAATAACAGTACCGTAATCAATATTCATTTAACATTACGTGACTAAGAATAAAATTAGTCACAATAGATCGTATCAGTCCATTAATCATCTCTAAATTTAAAAAAAAAGTATTTTCAAAAAATAAATATCTTTAAAGATACACATACATACAGATGAGCACATTGCATACACATACATAACAATACCAAATAAAAGCAATAAGCATAACAGTAACAAATTTACACATGATTGATAATTTATCAGATTTTACCTATAAAATACATTTCACACTATATATGTAACTATATCTAACTTATATCTAGTAACTGTATTCCTATTGTTATGAACGGCCCTTCAACTGCCTATGTTCTTTCTTTTTAATTAACAATCAGTGGTTCAGTATACTAATTACTTTTATTATTAACATGAATTCACATCTATCTTTCTTTCAATTAAGTACAAATACAAAAGATCAATACTTAAACTAAATATTCATTACTCAAAACTCAGAAGTATTCCAACTATTGTTACTTTTATTACAAATGAGATTACTGATTTCATTTACTGGTGACTTTATGTATAAAAATGCTTGCTTACTTTTTGTAGAGTAGATTTCCTGGGCTAATTTCCTGCACCACGGCTAGCGACACAGCCGGTATCATCAAAAGCTCGCAAAAGATCCCCTCCATGTCGTGCTGACCGCTTATATATCTTTTGTTGCCTCTGGTGCCCTACTTCCGTTGCAAGTCAAGCATTTCAACATTTTTTTAAAATTGTTTCACAATAGTTGGGTCATTCTGAGCTTTGTTAACATGAGTTCTTCCTAACATAATTTACAAATAATTAATTAACCTAACATTAAACTATTCATGTAGGAAATCATTTGTGTTATAATTTCAACACAGTCATTTAATCTTTCTTGTTAAGTTACAGCCTATACATCTTCAACAAACAAAATAACAAGCTTATGTGCATAACAAAGCTCCCGCCCCCTGTTATTTTCATACAACTATAGTTATCAATTGTGGTAGGGGTGGACAGGGTTCATTCACCTCCATTCTCTATACTACTCTTTTATTTGTTGTAGGCATATAAATTGTGACTTGAAACACACCAATATTCATAGACTAAGAAGTATGAAAAAATATTAATAAAATTATTGTACACTTAAATAACACCACGCACAGAGAGAAATAATAAAAGTTAAATTGTTTAAGAGTGACTAGCTGATTTCCCATTAAAGGGAATACAGTATCAGTAAATACTATGTTTTACCCCACAGTAATATTTTGAGTGGTATATCTACAACTGGTGAGACTCGGTGGCTGGTGACCCAATTCGTTGGAACCGTAAATAATCTGACTTCTTTATAACTTTATCTTAACTATAATTCAACGATTCATATACAGTCGTTTGAATGTTACATAGCAAGTTAATTTGATATTTTTTTGTAATTTTATAAAAATTAGAAAAATATAATTAATATAAATGAAAACACCAAAAATAGTGAAGTTTTTTTGTAATATAGTCAGATAAAAAAGTCTAGTAGAAAAGTTTTAGAAAACAGTTCCAATTTCATTTATCATTTTAAGTTTTATTTTATTACTGCTTGTTCATTCCAGAGCACATCAGTCATTGTTTTGGCAATAGACTTTAAAACTGAAAATAATTTTTAAATCTTTGTAAATTGAACGTTTGGTCCTAGCTTCATAGAACCTTAATAGTAATTTATTGTCATGACGATTAATAAACAGGTGACAGCGTAATAAACACGCAAACAATCAGATGACATGTGATATAGTCGTGTTAAAATCGGACCCGCTTCGCTCTGTCAGATCAATATTGGAGACGGATATTCAAGGAACCCTATGGTGTCAGCTTAATTATCAGTTGGATCTTACATTGTTTCCCTAAAATACAAGTTTGTCTGCTCAGTCGGTAGAATATATTTTGATTAAACAAGGAAAGACAGAATATTCATAACAGACAGATGAAATAAATAATAAAGTTTCTCACAAGGTTTTCAATGAATTGATTAAAAAATCAATCTTTAGAACTGCATTGTAGACATCAAAGCCTCTATGCATCGGGAAATCCAACATTTCAACGTACTTGAAAGTGTAGGTTTCATTCCTCTCCCATGAGCAGTCAAGTCAAACAATACTTTTAATCTAATTTAAAAAGTCGTTTTTTTTCTTTGAAAGCTTAATACACACAGTTAGAGATAAATAGTTTAATGTTTGCTGAGTTAAACACGGGTTCTATTGTTTGGTAGTTTTAATTCCCGTGCTGCTTTGAAATGAGTTTCATCTATGTTTGAAGCCAAATATAACCAGTCTAATCTGTGTTTGTTCAATGTACTTGAGTTTCAACTCTGTTTCATTGAAGTGAAGTGGAGGGTTTAAACTGTTTAATGTAACATATCGTATGATACAAATAAAATACAAGGTAATGAAAATATAAATTACAAATAGATAAAAAAACAAGTTGATGAGCGCACAACATGGTACTTAACCAGTCTCGTCATACAATGCAATACAAGCAGATTCTCTAACGGTAATGCCTAAAAGTAAGTGTATTAGGGCTTGTATGAAATGTTAAATTGTATTGGTAGATTAAGGCGTGTTGGTGACTTGGCCTTGGATCATGTAACTATACTGTTTGTCATTGTAGGCACGGTTGATAGCCTGCATTACATGCAGAAATGAAATCTGAAAAAATGTTATCTAATTTACTACTCTATATTATAAGTTGAATAATAGACGAGATATGAACAAAAAAACTGTTTAAAATGTCTGCCATTTTGACATTTCAATTTGATTTTATGAATTTCAATTGGATTGTGTATGGTCACATAGTCACCTATCGTCTATATAGACGGCAGACGACAAGCGACAAACGATAGAATATAGACAACATGCAGACAGGAGAGAGACAAACACACAGACAACGGATATATCCAAGAAGAATAAAACATCACCTAACTTTTTTGACCCATAACTTTCTCTATATGACGTACACGAGACAGAGAGAGAGAGACAGAGAGAGAGAGAGAGAGAGAGAGAGAGAGAGAGAGAGAGAGAGAGAGAGAGAGAGAGAGAGAGAGAGAGAGAGAGAGAGAGAGAGAGAGAGAGAGAGAGAGAGAGAGAGAGAGAGAGAGAGAGAGAGAGAGAGAGAGAGAGAGAGAGAGAGAGAGAGAGAGAGAGAGAGAGAGAGAGGGAGAGAGAGAGAGAGAGAGGAGAGAGAGAGAGAGAGAGAGAGAGAGAGAGAGAGAGAGAGAGAGAGAGAGAGAGAGAGAGAGAGAGAGAGAGAGAGAGAGAGAGAGAGAGAGAGAGAGAGAGAGAGAGAGAGAGAGAGAGAGAGAGGCGGTGGTAGTTCGTTATGTCATGATCACAATGTATATAAAACGTTAATCTAACGAAAATAGAGTAAAAAAAAATGTATGTTTGTTATCCCTCGCCCAATTACCTAAAATACTAAACATAAATCCTGCCACACATTTGTCAGAAAAAGTCAGTTAATGGCGCCATTTTTTATTCATTCCCCAATAAGTTCTCGTTTGTTCTCTGATGTATTGTGATAATAATAGAATGGTGCTGTTTTTGTTGTTTCAGATTTATTGTTTAACAGGAAATAATTTTCTATTTAATTTGTTTCATTAAACTGAAAAATGAGGGGCAAACTTTCTTGTTTCTGTTTACCAAAACAATTTGTCTTCGAACTCGATTTGATTGGTTTTAAAGGATTTATCAGAGAGATTGATTAGGTATTGTTAAAGGGAATTTTATAGACGATTATAAAATTTAGTGACGGTTTTCATTTAAATAAGTTTGAAAATAAAAAATGGCACAAAAACATTGCACAAATATTCTCACTCAACCATTCTCCAAACCATATAAAATGCTGTTGTCACTTTCGGTAGTTGTCAATAAAAAGAAAAACAACCATGCAATTATTTGACAAAAAACATTCTAAATAAGGACCTAAAATTGCTTCGCTCGTGCTATAAACACGTAATCAACATAAATCGTATTTGATTAAAATCTATCCTTGAATGTCGGAAGTTTCGTTTGGACAATTATTTCTGATTGTATAATTTTTCACAATGGTTCGGGTCTTTAGTTTTCACATTTTATTAAAATTTGAACGAAATTGGTGGAGCCCAAAGTTTTGACTTCTCTTAATGTCCTCTATCACCTACCAACGGCCAGTCATAGGTTCATATTTGTGATAATGTCACTTACGCTCGGGACTGATAGTTGAGCGAACAGCTGATCGTAACTGCAGCTATATTGAACACGATAGGCACTATAGGCAGAGACAGAAGTGATAAGTCCGTTCTCGGAACCAGACTTGGTGTGTTATGACTGTGTCGTGTTAATTTTTGGTTTCTATATTTTATTTTTAAATTACACCTGGAGTTCGGATTTTACCGGAGGCCCGATCTCCAATTCGGATCTGTTGTTTATTAATTTTAAATGTCACGAGTTGAGAATCGGTTGCGCCTAAATCCAGTTCTTTGATTAAATAGTAATTGTATTGCGTGCGTGTATGCTTTAGTTATTTCCTTTAATTCGGTAATGTATTATAAACTAAATTAATATTTTCAAAGTTGGGTACTCTATAGCGCATGGGCAGATCGATTTTAGCCTCAAAGTATCCTTTCCAAAATATAGACCGTAGGCTAGCTTAAATGTAACGTTGGTTTCTAATTGTTGCACATTTCTATTGTATTTTGTTTTAGACGATTGACAATTCCGAGTGTCCCTACCTGAATCTACATCTTTTTTAAAACTTAGTCTTGTGTTAGATCCTACCTTTCAGGTCTCTCTTCTTTTTTCTACTTTTCCCCTATTTAAGGCTAATAGTCTTTATTTTATACGCAAGGTGATGATGACCGAGAGGAACAGATTAGACTAGTACAATATGGAATGCTTACACCGCAGATTTGCGTATAAACTTTTTGTTAGAAAGCAATTAAACCTACGTAACGTAATCCGCCATTGTTCTTGAGCTTGGCAATATGCAAGGACAGTTAATATCGAGCTAAGTCTGCACGTACATATTTACAAGCGTATTATATATTATGTCCGTAGGATTTCATTTTGTATTGAAATTCTAGCTATAATGATCCTACCAATTGGAGAAGTTTTCAGACAATTTCATACAGGGTGATTCAAGAAAACACTTCCAGTACATCCTAATGGTAAACATACAATGTTCATATAAGTTAGGTCTGAAAACATTTAGTTTCCCATCCAAACGCCATTTTGTTTTACTTATAAAAACATATTATAACTTTGCAAATAAATTAGATATTGAGTTCAGATTTGGTTCAAGCATTTTTTTAATGCTACATTTTACAAGTGTACCAAAAATATAGACGTTATTTGTATATTTATAAAATAGTGGCCGTTTAAAGTATTTAACATAGGATATTTTGAAAATTAATAACTTTTACAAGAGACAAAAAATCTTCCTCCTATTACAAGAAACAAATATTTTTTAATATTCTCCAAATTTCACACAAATTTCAAACCAAATCAAAAATCGCTTCAATTCTAGGGGAAGTAATTTTCTTGGACCAAAAAACTAAATGTTTATTTTTGTGTTGACAAAAACAATTATCCTTTTTGGCCTGCAGGAATGAAGGTTCTGTCCAGAAGATTAATGTCCTTTTCATTACTCTGCCATTTTCTTTTTAATGACGTAAACAAATTAAACTAGAGAGTACTTTTTACATAAATGTAAAGTGTCAAGTTTGTAGTGTCCCATATGTCCGGCATTATAATTCAAAAAACAGCGACCTCTTTGTGGGACACTCGGTGTATTAATATCAAGAACAGATAATTAGGAACAAATTCCTTCTCCTTTACAGAACAATTCCACCCATCAAAGTACCCGAGCATGTCTATAAAGTTGAGACATGCTACATTGAATACATAGTGGTGTGTGTGTTATAACACTTGCATTGTTTCTTGAGAGATAATGTTCGCATACGGTTTTGGTTAACTCAGTCAGAGGAGGTGATATGAAGCTGACAGATTGACATTAAAGCATTCGAACTTTGTATTATTACATGCAGATCATGAAATAAATTGTTGCGTACATTTTTCTTTGTTGTTTAGGCGAAAAATCTTTCAAACATCACCATGTAGGACCTAGAGTTAACCATCAAAAACTGTTTCAAACACTCACCATTTTTAATCGTTGTATTTTATCATAGAGTGTTACATGAGGAAAAGGTACACATTTCGTGTAAAGATTCTAGAGATAAATATAAGGTCCAGAAACGTTTCGTTTTACGTCCTTAGGCCGTTTTATAATTGTTCAAAAAATAATCATAACAAAGAAATTATGAAGATTTAGAGTATAAATGTGGTATACAAATTTTGTCTGATATTTATTTTTTATACCAGTATACCAAGAAATAACACTCTGTTTTGTAAATTTTCAAAATGGCGGCAGTTTAAAATGTTTAATGTTAAATTTCACAAAAATATTTTCTCTAAAAGTATAAAATAGTAAATTTATTTCAAGCCCAACCTAAAAAGTGTAGTTTCCAGATGTAAAAAATGATCTAATTTAGAAATCATTTGGTTTTGTCTAACTTTGGTTGTAGATAATTATCAAGAAATTATGTTTTCGTTTTTTGTTGACAATTCGCTTATCCTTTGACCTAATGAAAATTGAAAACATCATTTTTTGTTTTGCCATTAAAAGAGGAAAATAATTCTTCTGCTGTGATCGGTGTCTCAAACTTTTTACTTAGTCAATCAGTAATAACTTTTCTTTCACTGCAATCAGACAAGACCTTCACAAAGTAAATAAATTGGAGAAATTTTAATTTCTTTTTGTCAGATCCTTCTGTTAAAGTTCCAGTGAGTTTAAGTATGGGGGAGGGATATTTGTTTTTAAATTGATATTTTATTGTTGTTCGAAGACGAAAAACTTCTCGGTCATTATCACTTTATAAAAAAATGAAAAAAAAAAAAAAAAAACTTAAAGACAATTCGAATACTTTAATAGTGTCAGGATCGGAGGAGAAAAATAGATGGCCATAAGAGACCTGATAGGAAAGGTTAAAGAGAGGTATGTAACCCAAGACTACATGAAAAAAAGTTGTAGAACTAGTTAGGGTACTTCAGGATTGCCAGGTCTCGTACTCACTATACTGAGCTCTTGAGGTTTTTGTTTGTTTTTACTTTGAATAACAGACAATATATTTCTGAATTGATAAATAATAATCTTTGTAATCTTAGATTCACGGAACTTTTCTATTTGCCAATATTCCAATATGGCGTCAGTAATGAAGACAAATGTGACACCAATACTCTTTGAACCTTTTCATCGTGTTTTTATTTTCTGTCAAATGATCTTCCTTATAAAACCATTCAATACTGTGTTGTTCTGTTTTTTAGGTGGCATTCCTACCTGAGTTGCCCACTTACTCGACTATTGTGAAGTTTCTTATGTAGAGTAGGACCATTGTAGGTGTGTTATTATTTTCCAAATTGTGGTTCTTGTTTGAATAAGATTATTTAACAAAAGGTAAATTTATGATTTGATAATTATTCTAAAATAATGGATTGTTCATCGTATTAACATTTGCAATGACTTGTGTATATAAAAACTAATACACAACGTTTCGAGCATATGAAACAACACTCGATATCAAGTGATTAAACTAGAACATTATAAACATGAATAAGGCAATTATAGTATCCGAAGACTATGATGGCATAAGTAAGACCCAGGGCTAAAATTAAACCTGAGTGATCAAATAACTAAGATTTAAAAAAAATGTAATAACGAAAAAAAACGAATTCAACAGGATTGCACAGTAGGCCTAACTCAAAATCATTGAACCAAAATTATATACGAGTAAAATAACAATAAGGGGTTTAGTGTCAACAATGTTTATTAACGGTTTTATTAGAATGCACAATGTTGTAAGCTTCTCTCCTTGTAGTCACGTCTTGGTGTGAATTAACCGGAAATTGTATTAGTTTCTATATTATTCAAATTATGACAAATGTTGGAATAAATTATATCAATACTTACTTGGTCATGTCTCTTCTACCTTAGAGTGTTGAGATGCACTCAGAGATTGTTGCCTATAGAGCAAGTGCTCTTGACCGATTCTAGGTAATGTGTCTGTCCTCCAGGAAGCTTTGGAGATTGTCTGTCCAAGTTGTTTTCTGAATTGTCGACCGCTAGTTCTTGACTCGTACATTTTCCTTGGCTGCCTGTTGTCACCGCTTCTGTACATGTCCAAACCATCTCATTTAGGATTTTTGTATATCAATAAATCAATAATTTGAGTTTTTAGCCTAAATTGTTTTTTTATAATTTGAAATCCTAATATATCCTCGATATATGGTAATAAGATTTTTTTTTTGTTTTTACGTACGATTGTCAAACTGTACGCTGTAATTTGTTTTAAGATAATTGACAAGCTGTTATTAGCAACCAGACTGCATTACCTTTATAACATCACAGTGATAAAAAAAATAAGCTTTAATATTGCACTTATCTACAAAGTACTATTTTATTGCAAGAGGCGTGTTTTGAGATTACGCTGGACATTTTTATGTTTTATAAAATGGCGTCACGTATCACAAGACACGTAGCAACAATCAGACGCCATGTTGGATGTACGTGACAGGCCGTTGTAACTGTTGTAGGGTGTTTAACTGACTCTGTTAAAGACAAGTAAAACTTTGATAAGTGTTATAGTAAGGTCTAACTGTCATCAATTTGAAACGTTGTAAATTAATGTTGTTTAAAATGCTTTTTGTTTGTAGAAATCAATATTAATTAAACGGATATAGAAATAAAAATCATAAGATATAAATTGCGATTTTCTCAAAACGAATTAACGATTGTAGCAAATTTAGTTAATGTATACATACTTGCGCATTGGTTGTCACTTATTCAAAAAGTCTTTTCGGGAATTATAGGTTAAAAAGTAAAAATAAACCTTGTTCACAATCAGAAAATTCGACGAATGTGTTTTTGAACAAATTTGATTAAAATAAATTCAGAGCTTCCAAACTAAACGAATTAGTTGTCATCTTTTGAGAAATATCTATTCGGTAGTTGTCGGTTAAATAAGGACAAATATACCTTGGACGTTATCTTAACTCTTATTGTTTCTGATTGGAAATAATTTTCAGAAAACCATAATAAAAGGACAACAATGAGTAAGGTTTTTCCAACCCAGACTTTTTTTTAGTTTATACAACGATTAGTGGAACCCTCTTCTAACTTAGCATCGTTACTTATTGTGTCGTTTGTTTTAAGACTTCCTCAGACACACAATTAAGTTATCTATTTTTTAAGTTTTACAAAAAGTTATAATTTCATTTTAAGAGAGAAATATTATACATTGTGGGGCCAAAAAGAACGCTTGTTTTTAAAATGCGTGACTTCGTTGATTTTAAATATACTAAGACCAAAACAATCTATAATAAATTCAGTTTTACGGGTATAGATTAATTATTTAATTACAGAATATTATATCGTAACGATGACGGCCTTCTTGTTGTACACACACTCGAAGCTTCTACTCAAAATTTTGCATTGCATTTAACATTTCTTCCGGCACAATTATAATTTCTTCGCGAATGTCAACTTTCAAATCGTCGACTGTACGAGATAACCTCAAGAAATGAAATCGTAGACAGATAAATCTGAATAGAGTGTAGACAACAAGGGGCGACAATCACGGAAAATTATTACCTGTCGTGAAAACATTTGTCGAACCAATGTCATCGAAGCCTTTGGACTGTGGTTCTATTTCGTTGGAACTACATTTCTTCCATGTTGAACAAATTTTGAAGTTGTGAACGCAGAAAATTGGTTAGGGCGTTCTTGAAAAAAAAAGTACAATCGTAGATTTTTGAAATGAAAATCGGCAGCGATTATTAAATTTGCAGAATGATCAACGAACTTGTCCAATACTTTGTAAAACAGAGTCTACGAACTAAATTTTGGACTACAATGACACATACATATATTAACAGTAAGAATAGAATCGGTGCATATTTAATGGTCCTTGTTGAGAGATATCGCATATTCTCTACATCAGAAGTTCGCTAAAAAATAAACCATTCAAAAGCAAACAGGCGAAGTTTGGCCATACTTTAAATGAAGCTAATTAATAAGGAAAACAATTTGCCTTAACTTGTGCACAAAGGATGTAATTAATAAACGTCTTGAAGGAATAAAAGTAGTCAGAATCTGAAAGGATACAAAGGAAATGGAAAATATAGTTCTAAAGTAAGATATTCTCTCCCTCTTCTGTGCTCATAATTAATTTCAATCAGATTTGGTTTAATTATGTCCCTTTGAATTGTAAGGTTTCCTTCTCGCAGAGTACTTTGAGTTATGGAACCATGTGAGGGAGGTGCTTCCTTAACGGGTTTTGAGGTAACGGAGCAAGTGCCATCCACTTTTTAATGAGACCTGTCAAATCATTACTTGAGGAGCGATTGACATGCGGATTTTTTTTTTTTTTGTTTACGAGGATAACAAAATAAGTATGGTAAGGCGGCTTGTGAAGATTGTAGCTTTAGAAGATTAAAAGTTCTTGTGAATCGGAGTTGGCTCAAATCACCAACGTGAAAAGTAGTACAGGAATAGGTTAGGTTAGGTTACATCAATGTTTCATTAATTATTTCAATACAGTAATACACGTAGTTTAAAATTTAAATGAATCGAGTCAATAACAATATGGTAAACCAAGCGACAATTTTGGGAATCTCTCAGTTCTTCTCTTATGAGCGATGGCACTCGCTCCATCAAATGGAAAATTACCTTGGCACTCACTCCTACACTCCTGTTTTTGATGAGATTTAGTTTTGATTCATTTTCATTTGGTTTTGGGTGTAACTCATTGAGGGTTCAAATATGATGTTATGAAAATATATAGTCGACAACAGACCGAAATCAATCCAAAAATCTCTTTTTTGGACTCAATACGCAATAAACTCGACTTCGATTTTTCACCCATGATCGTATATCGTAAAACAATTAAAAAAGAATACGAAACCGTTTCTCTAGTCCCTAATTATATAGAAAACTCAATTTTCGTCAGAGATGGACATAACGACTGGTCGACGACAAAGGCTTCTCTCACTTGCCCGATCACTGAAAGGCCTACAAACAAATCTCACGACAAAGAGGAAAGGATAAGCGGCGTGATATTTTATTCATCGTCCTTGTTATCCGCTACAACGGCTCGTTTGTGTTCTGATATATGGAACTCGTAAAACCGTGCTTTTCCCCGATGACGGCAAATCTGTTACAACTTAATTTTGTTTGACGATGACTAAAATTCATAACCTTTTTCGGACAATAAAATTAATTTATTGGTACAGTATAAGTGTAATTGAACCGATCGTATAGATTCCCTCAGAATAAAATAAACGGTACAAACAATATTGCACAAACTTTCTCACTCACCCATCAACAAACCCAATAAAAACCAATTTAATTTAATAAAAGCTGTCAAGGTTCATTTTTGTTTTTGTCAATTATTCCAGAACCGTAATATAAATATATATATTTTAGTTGAAATTTTACCCACGGATTTGTGTCGTTAATTACATTTCACTAAAATTTGATCGAAATCGTTTCAGCTAATTTTTAGAAGTAATTTTAAAACAGTCCTATAGTTTGGTGTTGGTTTGATATGGGATTTTTGGATGTTTTTATTTAGCCAATTCGAGCCTAAGAAGTTTGTTAACAAATTTGAACCTCCACATTTTGACTGATATTTACGTTTCGTTGCCTCAGGAAACCGATAAAGTGATTTTCGTCATGACGTCCGTACGTCGTCGTTGTCGTCTGTACGTAAACACGATAGCGGCAACAACATTACAAAGATAGGTACACGAAACCGATAAAGTGATTTTCGTCATGACGTCCGTACGTCGCCGTTGTCGTCTGTACGTAAACACGATAGCGGCAACAACATTACAAAGATAGGTACACGAAACCGATAAAGTAATTTCCGTCATGACGTCCGTACGTCGCCGTTGTCATCTGTACGTAAACACGATAGCGGCAACAACATTACAAAGATATGTACACGAAACCGATAAAGTGATTTTCGTCATGACGTCCGTACGTCGCCGTTGTCGTCTGTACGTAAACACGATAGCGGCCACAACATTACAAAGATAGGTACACGAAACCGATAAAGTAATTTCCGTCATGACGTCCGTACGTCGCCGTTGTCATCTGTACGTAAACACGATAGCGGCAACAACATTACAAAGATATGTACACGAAACCGATAAAGTGATTTCCGTCATGACGTCCGTACGTCGCCGTTGTCGTCTGTACGTAAACACGATAGCGGCAACAACATTACAAAGATATGTACACGAAACCGATAAAGTAATTTCCGTCATGACGTCCATACGTCGCCGTTGTCGTCTGTACGTAAACACGATAGCGGCCACAACATTACAAAGATAGGTACACGAAACCGATAAAGTAATTTCCGTCATGACGTCCGTACGTCGCCGTTGTCATCTGTACGTAAACACGATAGCGGCCGCAACATTACAAAGATAGGTACACGAAACCGATAAAGTAATTTCCGTCATGACGTCCGTACGTCGCCGTTGTCGTCTGTACGTAAACACGATAGCGGCAACAACATTACAAAGATAGGTACACGAAACCGATAAAGTGATTTCCGTCATGACGTCCGTACGTCGCCGTTGTCATCTGTACGTAAACACGATAGCGGCAACAACATTACAAAGATAGGTACACGAAACCGATAAAGTGATTTCCGTCATGACGTCCGTACGTCGCCGTTGTCATCTGTACGTAAACACGATAGCGGCAACAACATTACAAAGATAGGTACACGAAACCGATAAAGTGATTTTCGTCATGACGTCCGTACGTCGCCGTTGTCGTCTGTACGTAAACACGATAGCGGCAACAACATTACAAAGATAGGTACACGAAACCGATAAAGTGATTTCCGTCATGACGTCCGTACGTCGCCGTTGTCATCTGTACGTAAACACGATAGCGGCCACAACATTACAAAGATATATACACGAAACCGATAAAGTGATTTTCGTCATGACGTCCGTACGTCGCCGTTGTCATCTGTACGTAAACACGATAGCGGCCGCAACATTACAAAGATAGGTACACGAAACCGATAAAGTGATTTCCGTCATGACGTCCGTACGTCGCCGTTGTCGTCTGTACGTAAACACGATAGCGGCCACAACATTACAAAGATATATACACGAAACCGATAAAGTGATTTTCGTCATGACGTCCGTACGTCGCCGTTGTCATCTGTACGTAAACACGATAGCGGCCGCAACATTACAAAGATAGGTACACGAAACCGATAAAGTGATTTCCGTCATGACGTCCGTACGTCGCCGTTGTCATCTGTACGTAAACACGATAGCGGCAACAACATTACAAAGATAGGTACACGAAACCGATAAAGTGATTTCCGTCATGACGTCCGTACGTCGCCGTTGTCGTCTGTACGTAAACACGATAGCGGCAACAACATTACAAAGATAGGTACACGAAACCGATAAAGTGATTTCCGTCATGACGTCCGTACGTCGCCGTTGTCATCTGTACGTAAACACGATAGCGGCCACAACATTACAAAGATATATACACGAAACCGATAAAGTGATTTTCGTCATGACGTCCGTACGTCGCCGTTGTCATCTGTACGTAAACACGATAGCGGCCGCAACATTACAAAGATAGGTACACGAAACCGATAAAGTAATTTCCGTCATGACGTCCGTACGTCGCCGTTGTCATCTGTACGTAAACACGATAGCGGCCGCAACATTACAAAGATATGTACACGAAACCGATAAAGTGATTTTCGTCATGACGTCCGTACGTCGTCGTTGTCATCTGTACGTAAACACGATAGCGGCCGCAACATTACAAAGATATGTACACGAAACCGATAAAGTGATTTTCGTCATGACGTCCGTACGTCGCCGTTGTCGTCTGTACGTAAACACGATAGCGGCAACAACATTACAAAGATATGTACACAAAACCGATAAAGTGATTTCCGTCATGACGTCCGTACTTCGTCGTTGTCGTCTGTACGTAAACACGATAGCGGCCGCAACATTACAAAGATATGTACACGAAACCGATAAAGTGATTTCCGTCATGACGTCCGTACTTCGTCGTTGTCGTCTGTACGTAAACACGATAGCGGCCGCAACATTACAAAGATAGGTACACGAAACCGATAAAGTAATTTCCGTCATGACGTCCGTACGTCGCCGTTGTCATCTGTACGTAAACACGATAGCGGCCGCAACATTACAAAGATATGTACACGAAATCGATAAAGTGATTTCCGTCATGACGTCCGTACGTCGCCGTTGTCGTCTGTACGTAAACACGATAGCGGCCACAACATTACAAAGATAGGTACACGAAACCGATAAAGTGATTTTCGTCATGACGTCCGTACGTCGCCGTTGTCGTCTGTACGTAAACACGATAGCGGCCGCAACATTACAAAGATATGTACACGAAACCGATAAAGTAATTTCCGTCATGACGTCCATACGTCGCCGTTGTCGTCTGTACGTAAACACGATAGCGGCAACAACATTACAAAGATATGTACACGAAACCGATAAAGTGATTTTCGTCATGACGTCCGTACGTCGCCGTTGTCGTCTGTACGTAAACACGATAGCGGCAACAACATTACAAAGATATGTACACGAAACCGATAAAGTGATTTCCGTCATGACGTCCATACGTCGCCGTTGTCGTCTGTACGTAAACACGATAGCGGCAACAACATTACAAAGATAGGTACACGAAACCGATAAAGTGATTTCCGTCATGACGTCCATACGTCGCCGTTGTCGTCTGTACGTAAACACGATAGCGGCCACAACATTACAAAGATAGGTACACGAAACCGATAAAGTAATTTCCGTCATGACGTCCGTACGTCGCCGTTGTCGTCTGTACGTAAACACGATAGCGGCCAAAACATTACAAAGATAGGTACACGAAACCGATAAAGTAATTTTCGTCATGACGTCCGTACGTCGCCGTTGTCGTCTGTACGTAAACACGATAGCGGCAACAACATTACAAAGTTAGGTACACGAAACCGATAAAGTAATTTCCGTCATGACGTCCGTACGTCGCCGTTGTCGTCTGTACGTAAACACGATAGCGGCAACAACATTACAAAGATATGTACACGAAACCGATAAAGTAATTTCCGTCATGACGTCCGTACGTCGCCGTTGTCGTCTGTACGTAAACACGATAGCGGCAACAACATTACAAAGATATGTACACGAAACCGATAAAGTGATTTCCGTCATGACGTCCGTACGTCGCCGTTGTCGTCTGTACGTAAACACGATAGCGGCAACAACATTACAAAGATATGTACACGAAACCGATAAAGTGATTTCCGTCATGACGTCCGTACGTCGCCGTTGTCGTCTGTACGTAAACACGATAGCGGCCACAACATTACAAAGATAGGTACACGAAACCGATAAAGTAATTTTCGTCATGACGTCCGTACGTCGCCGTTGTCGTCTGTACGTAAACACGATAGCGGCCACAACATTACAAAGATAGGTACACGAAACCGATAAAGTGATTTTCGTCATGACGTCCGTACGTCGCCGTTGTCGTCTGTACGTAAACACGATAGCGGCCACAACATTACAAAGATAGGTACACGAAACCGATAAAGTGATTTTCGTCATGACGTCCGTACGTCGCCGTTGTCGTCTGTACGTAAACACGATAGCGGCAACAACATTACAAAGATATGTACACGAAACCGATAAAGTGATTTTCGTCATGACGTCCGTACGTCGCCGTTGTCGTCTGTACGTAAACACGATAGCGGCAACAACATTACAAAGATATGTACACGAAACCGATAAAGTGATTTCCGTCATGACGTCCGTACGTCGCCGTTGTCGTCTGTACGTAAACACGATAGCGGCCACAACATTACAAAGATAGGTACACGAAACCGATAAAGTGATTTTCGTCATGACGTCCGTACGTCGCCGTTGTCGTCTGTACGTAAACACGATAGCGGCCACAACATTACAAAGATAGGTACACGAAACCGATAAAGTGATTTTCGTCATGACGTCCGTACGTCGCCGTTGTCGTCTGTACGTAAACACGATAGCGGCCGCAACATTACAAAGATAGGTACACGAAACCGATAAATTGATTTTCGTCATGACGTCCGTACGTCGCCGTTGTCGTCTGTACGTAAACACGATAACGGCCGCAACATTACAAAGATAGGTACACGAAACCGATAAAGTGATTTTCGTCATGACGTCCGTACGTCGCCGTTGTCGTCTGTACGTAAACACGATAGCGGCCGCAACATTACAAAGATAGGTACACGAAACCGATAAAGTGATTTTCGTCATGACGTCCGTACGTCGCCGTTGTCGTCTGTACGTAAACACGATAGCGGCCACAACATTACAAAGATAGGTACACGAAACCGATAAAGTGATTTTCGTCATGACGTCCGTACGTCGCCGTTGTCGTCTGTACGTAAACACGATAGTGGCCGCAACATTACAAAGATAGGTACACGAAACCGATAAATTGATTTCCGTCATGACGTCCGTACGTCGCCGTTGTCGTCTGTACGTAAACACGATAGCGGCCACAACATTACAAAGATAGGTACACGAAACCGATAAAGTGATTTTCGTCATGACGTCCGTACGTCGCCGTTGTCGTCTGTACGTAAACACGATAGCGGCCGCAACATTACAAAGATAGGTACACGAAACCGATAAATTGATTTTCGTCATGACGTCCGTACGTCGCCGTTGTCGTCTGTACGTAAACACGATAGCGGCCGCAACATTACAAAGATAGGTACACGAAACCGATAAAGTGATTTTCGTCATGACGTCCGTACGTCGCCGTTGTCGTCTGTACGTAAACACGATAGCGGCCGCAACATTACAAAGATAGGTACACGAAACCGATAAATTGATTTTCGTCATGACGTCCGTACGTCGCCGTTGTCGTCTGTACGTAAACACGATAGCGGCCACAACATTACAAAGATAGGTACACGAAACCGATAAAGTGATTTTCGTCATGACGTCCGTACGTCGCCGTTGTCGTCTGTACGTAAACACGATAGCGGCCGCAACATTACAAAGATAGGTACACGAAACCGATAAATTGATTTTCGTCATGACGTCCGTACGTCGCCGTTGTCGTCTGTACGTAAACACGATAGCGGCCACAACATTACAAAGATAGGTACACGAAACCGATAAAGTGATTTTCGTCATGACGTCCGTACGTCGCCGTTGTCGTCTGTACGTAAACACGATAGCGGCCGCAACATTACAAAGATAGGTACACGAAACCGATAAATTGATTTTCGTCATGACGTCCGTACGTCGCCGTTGTCGTCTGTACGTAAACACGATAGCGGCCGCAACATTACAAAGATAGGTACACGAAACCGATAAATTGATTTTCGTCATGACGTCCGTACGTCGCCGTTGTCGTCTGTACGTAAACACGATAGCGGCCGCAACATTACAAAGATAGGTACACGAAACCGATAAATTGATTTTCGTCATGACGTCCGTACGTCGCCGTTGTCGTCTGTACGTAAACACGATAGCGGCCGCAACATTACAAAGATAGGTACACGAAACCGATAAATTGATTTTCGTCATGACGTCCGTACGTCGCCGTTGTCGTCTGTACGTAAACACGATAGCGGCCGCAACATTACAAAGATAGGTACACGAAACCGATAAAGTGATTTTCGTCATGACGTCCGTACGTCGTCGTTGTCATCTGTACGTAAACACGATAGCGGCCGCAACATTACAAAGATAGGTACACGAAACCGATAAAGTAATTTTCGTCATGACGTCCGTACGTCGCCGTTGTCGTCTGTACGTAAACACGATAGCGGCCGCAACATTACAAAGATAGGTACACGAAACCGATAAATTGATTTTCGTCATGACGTCCGTACGTCGCCGTTGTCGTCTGTACGTAAACACGATAGCGGCCGCAACATTACAAAGATAGGTACACGAAACCGATAAATTGATTTTCGTCATGACGTCCGTACGTCGCCGTTGTCGTCTGTACGTAAACACGATAGCGGCCGCAACATTACAAAGATAGGTACACGAAACCGATAAAGTGATTTTCGTCATGACGTCCGTACGTCGCCGTTGTCGTCTGTACGTAAACACGATAACGGCCGCAACATTACAAAGATAGGTACACGAAACCGATAAAGTGATTTTCGTCATGACGTCCGTACGTCGCCGTTGTCGTCTGTACGTAAACACGATAGCGGCAACAACATTACAAAGATATGTACACGAAACCGATAAAGTGATTTTCGTCATGACGTCCGTACGTCGCCGTTGTCGTCTGTACGTAAACACGATAACGGCCGCAACATTACAAAGATAGGTACACGAAACCGATAAAGTGATTTTCGTCATGACGTCCGTACGTCGCCGTTGTCGTCTGTACGTAAACACGATAGCGGCAACAACATTACAAAGATAGGTACACGAAACCGATAAAGTGATTTTCGTCATGACGTCCGTACGTCGCCGTTGTCGTCTGCACGTAAACACGATAGCGGCAACAACATTACAAAGATAGGTACACGAAACCGATAAAGAGATGACTATAATATGCTCATATAGAAAACCCTCCAGAAATTCAGAAAAATAAAATTGAAGATTACAAATTGACGGCGATTTGAAACCGTTATTTTTGTTAATATCTTGTGTGTCTTTCAACTTATAACACAATACATTTGATGGAAATTAGCAGAGTTCCAATCCGTACGTAATAGTATGAACCTTGCTTATCTACGGTGACAAAGAGCGAAGAGTCGAAAATGTAATTTCGTATAATGATCTTCCATGAAATCGTATATATACGAGAAGAGTGGAGTATACAGCTTTGAGATCTGTTAAGGCCTAAACACTGGCACGAGCGTAACGAGTAGACACTTTTCAATATCTACGTGTTCGTTAGTGCCTGGTTAACTTCAGAAAGAAGTCTATATCAGGGCCATATCTCGAGATTTTTTTTTAGGTCGAAATTTCTGGGTAGAAAAAAGCACAAAATTACGATTTTTTCAAAATCAGTTTTAATTTAATAATCTTGATTGATTTTTTTGAAAAGTGTAGCCTTTTAGGGCTCAAACAAAAAGTATTGTTCGGATTCTCTATAAATATTCCAGGAAAGACGTAATTTATCAAAATCGGCTCCACCTATCCCGTTCAAATTCTAGAGAAATATGAACAATAATTATCCAAATCTGTGGGTGAAATCCTAAGTTATTACGGTTCAGGAACAATTGACAAAACTAAACTTGGAGCACAGTCAATGCATTCTAGACTTTTATCAATTAGGATTTACATTGAGGACGCGTTTATGGTCCAAGTGAATCAAGTTTAGGCCTTATTAAAAAAATTCCAAAAAAGACGGCTGTGATAATTTCCACTTGTTAAGTTACTACTTAACTGCCTTTTTTCGTGACGAATACTTTTTGGTAGGTTTTTTATTGTTTTGGGAATGTATCAGTTAGAAAGTTTGTTTTGCACCGTTTATTAAAACGATTACATAACAATTGAAATGAATATTTTATAATTTGTTGGAAATAAAATGTTTGTGATGAGAATTTTGGAACACTCTGTAGATATTCCATCTCAAGGAATTTTCTACATCGTGAGATTTTTAATCATCTAGAACATCATCCTGTAAACAAATTCAACCCCGTATTAAATTTAAAAAAAATAGTGTAATCCAAATCTATTTTTTGAGATAATAAATGACAGAAACAAATCTTCCTCTAAGTACTGAAAACAATCTAGAACCATTACAAATCCATACTCATTTTCTCTCATCACAATTCTATCCTTATACTAGGACAAATTTAAATCTACAAAATCATCATACACTTTATTCTAAACAAATCATAACTGCACAATTAATCACGACTATTGTTATCTATCATGAAGTAAAGCGTGTTTAAAGATTACGCTACACTTTTAAATACTGTCCATATGACGTCACGTATTAGAAGAACACGTAACAACAATCAGAGTGTACGTGAGTTGTCCGATGTGTTTATCGGACTTTATTAAAGATTGATAAATACTGGATAACAGTTCGACCAAAGTCACGTTTTGTCTATGGCTTGATCATCATATTTATTCACAGATTAAACTACAGTTACTATCTCTTCATTGCGATTACAGTAGCTGTTTGTTATGTAATAACGATTGGAACTAACAATTAATAACTCTTAGAATTAATATTTTATAACGGTTGGTTAGAAAATAGCTATTTCACTAGTGTTTAGTAATTGTTCGAACTTGTACTACATAACGCTTGGAACAATTAGATCGTAACTTCTATTTAATAACTGTTTAATTACTGACGCCTAGTAAATGTTGTAACTATAAAACTGTAGGAACCTGGCACTTAATGACTATTGCAATTAGTTTTTAATAACTGATGGAACTACTAAACTATTACTTAATAACTATGGGAAATACTACTTAATAACTGTGTGAACATACACCTAATAACACTTGTAACTGCTTCTGGAATTGGCACTTAATAACTGATGGATGTACTATTTAATAACTGCTGGACATTTAATAACGGTTGAAAATACTAATTAATAGCTGTAGGAACTGGCACTTAATAATTATTAAAATTAGTTATTTTTTACCGATGGAACTACTTAATAACTGTTGGAACTAATAACTATTGGAATTAAGTTTTAATAACGGTTAGATCGACTACGACTTAATAATGGAGGAACTGACACATAATAACAGTTGAGAGTATTTATTAATAAATATAGGAACAAATAACTGTAGTTACTACTAATTAGTAACTGTAGAAACAAACATCTAATACTGTTGCAACTACTACTTAATAACTGGAGGCACTAACACTTATCAACTAACTGTTGAAACTCCAATTTCATAACTGTAAGAACTGATACTAAGTAACTGTTGGAATTAGTTCTTAATAACTATTGCAACTAGTACTCCTTAACTGCAGAGACTGACACTTAATAACTGTTGTAACTAAACTTTACAACTGCAGGAGCTGATACCTAATAACTATTGGAAATACTACTTAATAACTGCTGGAAATGACACCAATAACTGTTAAAACTTTAGTAAATAACTTCAGAAACCAACACGAAACCACAGGTTTAACTATTTCTTAGCAACTGCAGGTTGTGACACATATTACATGTTGTAACTATTACCAATGACTACATAAATACTATAAGACACGACATGGCCATGTTAAATATTCTACGCTTATTCTTGAGTTGTCCAATACCCACTAGGTCGCTCTGCTAGAGAATCTGAAGTTGATGTGACTGGCGCTAGGTGGCTCTACGGTCAAACAATGTTTCAGGCGGGTAAGAGAAAACGCACTGATGCCACATATGGGACCAGAGATGCGAGGGAAGGTCGAGAATCGCTTATCTCAGCGCACGAACTGACAACACTGACTATGCTGACGGAAGTAAGTGAGAAGGTTTGTGAGAGAGAGGTCAACAGTTGTACAGTCTCAACCAAGTGGGATGCGTACAGTCAAGCACCTGCTGCTAGCGCTTTCTGATAGCTGTGTGTCAAACTTGTGACGGAAAAAGCGTAGACTATTTCCCTATCCTATGTCGTGTCTTATAGTATTTATGTAGTCATTGCTATTACCTAATAACTGGAGGAACCGGGACTTAATAGCTATTAGAACTAGTACTAATACCAGTTGCTTCTACAGTTTAAAAACTGTACGAATGGGTAATTGATAAATATTGTAGTCACGAATAACTAATACTAGAATGACATTTAATAACCACTGAAACTGGTTCATAATAACGGTTGTAACTAATAACTAGTAAGTGTTGGTAAAATTATGTAATAACTGTTGTAACTAGTATCTATTCGGGAACTATCAGATATTAGGTGTTGGAACTAATACTGAATAAATGTTGGTACTACTACATTGTAAAACTGTTATAACTAATATTTAATAACTGTAGGAACTGGTTCTTAATAACTATTGGAACTATTTTTTATCAACTTTAGAAACAAGTACTAGAATATAGTATCTAGATAGTACTCAATAAGTAATCAGTAATTAAAATGTGACGCCGTTACGTAAATTCTATAATTGATAAGAAATAAAGCTATGACCCATCTACATTATAGAGCTGTTTGCATGTAATGTTAAGAATAATGTAGGAACATTAGAACAAGTGGAAACGTCCACTGGTTGCGTGATTCAAGATGGCGTCTGATTATTGTTACGTGATGTCATATTGTCTACTGTAGTTGCCCTAGTGTGTCTGGTATTCAGGCAGGTTAAGTTGTTTAAAGTTAGACTTGTATAACCTCACTCTAGAAGCTAAAAGGTTTCTTTATAAATGATATCAAAATATTGCATAAACTTTCTCAATCCGATTCTATTCTATAAGGGAGAAAAGGATACTTTTACTCTCTGCCGAACCTCAACAGATCAGGGAAAGCAACCCTCTATACATTCTTCCATTTCAAAGTACCCATAAACTGACAGTCCATATCTTGCATCCCTTACCCTTTCAAATGAGGCAATAAAATGGTCAACCTTTCCTCAGTCTATATTAATCGTAATCAGGTTAAACCTCTCTTAACATAATTAAACAAATGGTGTAAAAACAGTGCACAAACTTTCTCATTCTCACACCCCTAAAAACGTAGTAAGAGACAACCAAAACTTTTGTTGACACAGAAAATGTCAGTACGCTAGTTGTCAATCAGAGTTAAAAATATATTTGGAAAAAAAGATACCGGTATTTAATTAATGGCCTATTCTTGTGTCACTTATTGTGGCATAAACAAGTCGTTTGAGTAAATAATATTTGTGCTCTTAATGACTGCAACCAAGTTGTTTTTGTATTTTTGTCAATTATAGCAGAACCATTTGTTTTTTACTTGAAATTTTCTACAAGGGTTTGGATCATTAATCGTCACTTTTCACTGAATTTGAACGAAATCGGTAGAGTTGATTTCGAGACATTACGTCTTTTCTAACATTACGACTTTATAAACTGACGTTTTTGGAAAAATGACGCCCAATAAGTTTTGTCCGGGTTTCTATAGGCTAAAAACGTTAGTCATTTTATGTTTTTATTATGGTACATTTTTAGTCAATTGAACGAAAACGATAAAGCCGATTATGTCTTTTATAACGTCGATTAGTTTTATTTGGTTTTGAAGATGGATGAGTGAAAAAGTTTGTGCACTTTTTATTTGAATCATATTTAACAAACTGTAAATTGTAAACTAAATTAAATCGAGTTAAAGTGAACAAAAAATTCCGACTTCTATATTTTAACAATTGTTGATTTTTTTAATGTTGTTAAACAAAGTTGATAACGAGAGTTGATTTATAGTCTCGAAACGTCGTTTATTAGTTTGCAAATGTCCGATTACAGAAATACTCTGCCACTAGTTCAAAGTTTGGGATCAGATAAAGATGATGGCTATGCTACACAGTTACTGCCTCAGACTCATGAGTTCTACATTCAGGAAATGTTTACTTACCCTCAATGGGGGATAGGGGGGGGGAGTTTATCTTGCTACTTCCGGGTCCGGTCTGGTAGCCCTTTCAATATGCAAAGTTCACCCTACGCTTCAACAACTTTAGGTAACTCTAACCCTTGGTATTGCTTCCGTTCTTGCTGGGACTTGTTTTCTCACGCTCTTAGAGTTGTACAATATATGTTGTATTTTGTTACGAAAATATTTAATATATAATAATTATTATAATACAGGTTGTTTCAAAAAGTAGTTTAAAAGCAAGTAGAAACTACAGAACCAGAAAATCATTTTGACTCACGTAATACATTAGTACCAAATTCAGTCACTAGAAGTGTCACTACAGTTGTGCATATAAATAGATAGTTTGATCGGTGCTGAATGTTTTGATTTTACGAAAAGAACTCCGCGACTACACTACAACTCAACGGTGTTTTTGTTACCAGTGGTAAGGTTCCTCGAAATAGGACTACAATTAAGCCTACTCTAAGCACCTACATTTTGTTGAGACGGGTTGTTCTGCATGACACGACAGATCACAAGGTTGCCCGCGACTTAATGATACTGCTTCTGTATTCAGAAAAATCGAATTGAAAATTCCAGACCACGGCCATTTTGAACAGTTTTCTGTTCATATCCCGTGCGCTATTCAACTTATAACACAATAAATTTGATAAAAATTTACAGCTTTCAATTTTAATGCAATTGTACCCAACCTCACCTTTGAATGACTGCCATGAAAATACAAAATATAAATTTTCTCACAATCGGTTAAACAGATTTCGTTCAAATTTTACTGAAATTTTGGAAAATAATAACACAAACACGTATACAAAATAGCGTTACAAAAAATAGTATGGTTTAGTAATAATTAAGAAAAACAAAAAATGCTTTGATTACGTCATCAAAAGTTCTATTTTCATTACGTTGAGGTCACATTTATGGTACAAGCGAAGCAAGTTTAGGTCTTCATTTAAATATATAAATATGTTTTTCACTCACAGCGTCCTTGGATCATTTTCAATATTTGTTTCACTACAATAGAAATGACAATTTTGGTGACGATTAATTTTGTTTCCTTTTTATTTGTTTTTGGAGATGATTGAGTTAGAATATTTGTGCAATGTTTTTGCTCAGTTTTTCCTTTTTCTAGGGCGAGGGACAGTCTCTGTATCACTAAAAATATAGACTTTATTAGAATTATGCTTCAATTATTGTTCGTAAGACTATATACATCTCCTGAAGTATTAAAAGTTTACTTAACCCTAACAGATATAATTAATTAAACAATCCAATATTTCAACATCCCAATCACTTTTTCCACTTACTTTCATTTGAAACATTCCCGAATCCCGCATTTCTTTTATCCTTCAGGACGTTTATTAATTAAACCTTTTAAGTACAAGTTAATGTTAAGAATTCCTGAGTTTAGTTTCATCCATCTTGAAACTGTTTAGGGGGAATTTTAAATTTAAAATGATTATAATATTTGCGGATGTATAATAGATAAATTCTCATTACTTACGAGTAAGACATGAGATTCTAAAATGTTAAAAATGCCACATTTACAACAGTTTAAACGATATATTCACCTCCTTAACCTTGATCAAAATGGATTTAATTTGATGTCACCAAAGGAGTGTAATATTAAGTTGTGTTACTGTTGTGTTAATTCATAATTAAAAAAACAATTTAATCGTATGAAAGCAGTTTTGTAAGATAATGTTTGATCTGTTCTGAAAATCCTATATATCGCTAAATAGTCCAAGGTCAATTCTAAAATTATCCTAATACAGTGATTCCGAGAGAGAAACCATTTTAAAGTATTACGTAAAAGTTTAAAAGTGTACTTACTAAGTAGTGTTTATAATTATGAAAAAAGTAAATTGAATAACACATTTAATATTTAAAAAAAGTTCTTATTCTGTAGTTATTTCAACCAAATTAATTTGGTTAACTTTGTTACAATGCCTTGTAAGGCCAAATAGTCCATTCTCTAAAAACCAGGCAATATACCATTAATTTTGAACTAGCAATACTTAGAATTGAGGTTATAAATGAATATAAAACTTTATAGTTTATAATTACATTTTTCATTTAATTGTTAAACTTATAATTTTTTGGGAGTTAATAAAATCGTATTTTTTGTTTATTACTCAAAATTTTCTTAAAATGATATTGATAAAGTTGTCATGTCACTTTTGTAATTAGCTCCTCAACCTTGAATTCATCAGTATTTGTTTTCAGAAGGTGTATGTATAAAAAATTTTCAGAGCTAAGGGTGGTAATAAAAATTAAATTGTTAGATTATTTGCTATCTCAAAGGAGAATCACTTTTATTGGAATGAGTGTAACACCAAGTAGCACAAATGAATGTTTCCCCGTGATGTAACATATAGTGTTTTAGACATTACTTCCGAGCCACTCTGTATTTAATACCTTTGAAACCTTTAAACTATATGAACTGAATATGTATAGAACTTCAAAGTGTAATATTAAGTTATGTTTCTAGGAGCACAAAGGAATGTAAGCTATAGTGTTCTAGGTCTTAGAATCCTTCTATGTAAACCTAGTCTATTGAGTTGTAAAATACAAATTATTCAATATGGTGGAGTAAATTTCAGTCCAATATAAGGAGGGGGGGTGAAAATGACAAGATTTGTGGCCCTCATATCTCGTAAAACACAAATTATTCAATATGGTGGATTAAATTTCAGTCCAGTGAGGGGGGTGGGGGTTAAAAATGACAAGATTTGTGGCGCTCATATCTCGTAAAACACAAATTATTCAATATGGTGGATTAAATTTCAGTCCAGTGAGGGGGGTGGGGGTTAAAAATGACAAGATTTGTGGCGCTCATATCTCGTAAAACACAAATTATTCAATATGGTGGATTAAATTTCAGTCCAGTGAGGAGGGTGGGGGTTAAAAATGACAAGATTTGTGGCGCTCATATCTCGTAAAACACAAATTATTCAATATGGTGGATTAAATTTCAGTCCAGTGAGGGGGTGGGGGTTAAAAATGACAAGATTTTTGGCGCTTATATCTCGTAAAACACAAATTATTCAATATGGTGGAGTAAATTTCAGTCCAGTAGAGGGGGGTGGGGGTGAAAATGACAAGATTTGTGCTGCTTATATCTCGTAAAATATAAATGATAATGCAAATATTAATATTTTGTTGGATAGAGGTTAAATTCTTAGTTGACATGGTGTGTAGTGGTAAGAGGAGGGGTTAGCGCTTGCACGTGAAGATTGAAAATGGCGACGTCGCGCTGGGTTGGGGAAATGTAACTTTGACTGTAAAGAATAAGACGTTGATATTGGCGTAAATTTGTAGAGAATAATAGGATCTGTAATATTATTAGGAATAGTAAAAGATAAAAAAGTTGGTGCGTGCCATCATGGTACTTACCCTTATAAAAACAGTTGCTATACAGGTCTTCTGAATTAACGTGTCTTGTAGATATGTATATGTGTAACCTACACTCGCTTTGCTGTGTGACTCGGTCTTGCCAGATGTTCTAACTACACGAATCTCGCATTATCTTTTGTCGTCGATGTTGGAAATTTGACAATACTTCCGCTATTTGTTATCGTCGTAGAAAGGTGGGGTTGGTACCATTACATGCACAATTGTGAGAATGAAAATGGATGGTAGTTAAACTTTTGAGTTCTAGACGGCGAATTTAAGAAAATAACGCAAGAGAAAATTTCTAACTATTGTGGTGCATATAAGAATGCTGTATGCAAAACCAATAAATGGCGAAAACCCTGAAAAGAAAACTTTCCAGAGGAAACTGGCTGCGTAGTCGTAAGCATTGTCACAGCATGCAGCACTGATTTAGTGCAGTCTTGGTATTTGCTGGAGTCCCTTTTATTGGCTATGAAAAGAAACCGAGGTATATCACCGTCGCACGCGCTGTAGAATATACCGTGGGGAAATTAGGTAGTTATAAAAAGAACCAAGAGAGAAGAAACGGAGGAAGATCAATGCGAAAGTAGATGCATCGACTGATCCTCATTTTGACAGAGTAGATTCAGGGAAACCTACTTGACACAGGTTTTAATGGGTGTTGTATGTGTTGCTCTGCGTTTACATATGTGGTGGTGCAGGTGAGAACGCTAATCACGCTCTTGTATTGTAAACTTGGATTACTTAGAGAACACAAGTCAATCGCAGGTTGGGTGTGGCAATATGACAATATGGTACCAAGAGATTCTTATAAACAATAGTTGAAAGTTTTGTACGCTAAATACTTGATGTACATAAAGAGCAAGACGGGAGGGAATAGAAATGATACACATAACTAAATAAAACAGCTATTCCTTTGCCAAGAAGTTATACCAAGAAGATTCTAAGGATAGGATATCACAATATTCAAGCTAGGTCTCAGGAGGAATAGGAGGTGACCCGGGAGTTCCACACACCGAGGGGGACGAGTATCGTGTCAGTTTATTTCATACTTCACTTTTACCTTTAGAAGAAAGTAAATTATAAACCCTCGAGGAAATGATTGTAAACGGACGCAATGGACAGCTTGCTCAATTATATTTCTGCCATACTCTAAAATATTTGAGAGATCATTATTTTTAATCACATAATTAAAACAGGACAATGTAGCAGCGTGACGACAATTAGCATATTCTAATACTGCGATCACCGACATGTCCATTAATCCCACCTATCGGAATAATTAGACAGCATTTCTGGCTGACCAATATGAACATTAGTACATGCTCCGGAGCTCGGAATTTCATTTCGTTTGTCAACCAAAAATAACGTTACGTATTTGGTTATTAAATGTCGGCCTGTTATAAATTTAATAAATGGTGCAAAATCTTTGTAAAAACTTTCTTACCTCAATACCAAATAAAAACCAACCAATCCAAATAGTCAACCAAAGACTCCTTTCCCTTGTCAGTAAAAAGGTAAAGCTTGGAAGGAATATGTGTCTAATATTTAAATAAGGGTTGTCATGTTTTACTTATTTTATTGGTATAAACTTGTTCTGAACGTAAATCATATTTGATTAGCATACAACTTTTAATGATGACGATCCCGGCTCATTTTTGTTTTTTGTCATTTATTCCAGAAACGCGATAATTTTTTATTTGCTATTTTACACAGGGATTTGTTCCGTTAATCTTCACATTTCACAGAAATTTGATCGAAATTAGCAGTGCTGGTTTTGAGAAATAACTTCTTTTATAACAACTACATGTACATTTTTTTTGTTCTTTTAGCTATAACTCACAAACTGACATTGTTGGAGAAATGGCGGTAAATACACTTTATTTGTACCCGTAGAAGCTTCACATGAGTAAGAATTAATTAAAATCACTTAAGCAGATTTTAAGAAAATACTAATTTTGTGTATTTGTCTTATGACATCTACTTGAGTTCTTGAAAAAAATAAAAATAAAAATCTCGAGATATGGCAACAATACACTCACATACAAAATTTTATTTAAATCGGTCTACGCTTTTGGATTGTAGAGCAAGACTGTATACGACAGACATCATTTCAAAAACCACATTTTTAGACTCAGTGAACCTCATAACTGATATATCAAGTAAGAACTCGCCATCGATTTTTTGACCTATCAAATAAATATTCTACAATAGCCTTACGAATATATGTATAAAAGTAAAATTTTTTGAGGATTTGAAAATTTGCATAAGACAAAATTATTTTCTACAATAAAAAGTAAGAATATTACAAAATCTCCAATAGCTCTAATAGTACTAATTATAGAAATTGTAATAAAATGTATAATGTAATTTACTATTCCTTAAAGTTGTTTGAAAAAATAGAAGCAGCAATGGAAAATTACAACAGTTTAAAACAGTCTTTGTCTATAGTTAGTTACTTTTAGGGCCAACTAATATCAGTTATTGTTCATTTTGTGTAATTCATGATCTGCATATATCGAAGCCAAGGTTGAGGTAGGTTTACGAGCGGATATATTATAAAAGAAACTTATTTCCTATCGTGACAATGTACCAAGTGCATTTAGAGTATTTTTAGAAGATCCGATTCACGAGGCTCTAATATGTATATGGTTGACCAATCACAGCGAGCTACAATTCAGAGTTAAAGTTATAAAAATTATAATTATGTCGTTGGGAATTCAATGTCCTAATCCCATATCATCCGGTGGAAAGCCGTCTTAATAGACTTAGACATTCGACGCGTTATTACATCGGTGTTTTTGAACACTCTGTACACAAACTCATGTTTTAGATTATTCTCGGAATTTCAAATAGAATAAAAGCTATCAAGAAGGCATGTGAAGAAGTTAGCCACAGCCTTCATTAATCTTTGTGGAAAAGGATGAATCAATGGATTGGAAAAAGTTAAAAAGCAATTTATCTTTTGTAGATACTCCCCCCCTCCCCAGGTAATTGTCTTTGTGGGAACTTATAAAATCCTTTTTTAAATACTATTTAAACAAAAGTTTGATTAATATTTAAGGAGAAGTCAAACAAATATTAAAAATGTTCAAAATTAATAATCTTCGATTTATTAACACTGGTTATTCACATTTCATGGCCTGAGGAAAACAAAAAAGTAATATTGACATCGCATCCGTTCCATCGCCGTTGTCTTAAAGATTTGAAAACCAATTTCGATATATTTGAACTTTTAGAAAACGCCAATTAATAATTTAAAATTATTAATAGATAATTGAAGACCGGAATTTACGAATGCTGATCAATGCATTGTGTTGGGAGCCTACATTATAACAAAATGTCGCCATAATGTTTAGAGCCAATTTTTAGATTTATTGCAGTTTTCCCCGTAAGTGTTTAGTTTGCTTTGTGGTATTGTATATAAGTGTGCGAGAAAGTTAGTGGTTGTATTAATTGAGCTTAAGTAACCGCTAAATGTCAAATCCTAGTTCACATACTTTAACATGTGGAACAGGTCAAGTTCTCGTCATGTAACACTTGCCACAGGTTAAACTTAAGTTCTTATCATGAAATATGTGGAACAGGTCAAGTTTTCATTATGTAACATGTTCTACAGGTCAAATTCTCATCATATAACTTATTATACAGATTAAGCTTAAGTTACAGTACCATTATATATCGTACGCCACATGTTAAGCTTAAGTTATCATTACGTAACATACTTTCCAGGTCAAGTTCTCTCATCATGTAAAATGTACAATATGTCAAGTTCTCACCGTATAACTTGTTCCACAGGTTGAGTTCTCATCACTTCATGTAACATGTGCAACAGGTCAAAGGTCTCATCATGTAACATTATTATGGTGGAGAAAGTTTAAATGGTTCAATTTTCAAGAAATAAACAGCTGATACATTAGTTATTGTATAAGCATCGCTTATACGTTCTATAGGTAAGTTATAAACTATTTATTTTATACGAAATATTTGGTCAATTTGAAGATTAAACTCCAGTCGAAAATTTAATATCCGTCTTAAAACCGATTTACCAACTATGTGTAAACAATCATGTTAATCGTTTAAACATTTTTCGAGATAAAACGTTTGTTACATTTCGATTATAACCCTATACCCAGTTGAAGACTCCAATAACAACTGATTCATCAGAATAACCATATAATAGGAGTTAGGTTAACCAATTAGATCGACGAAATATTATCATCACAATCTTATATAGGCCGATTTTAAAGATTGAGGTGTCAAATTAAACAGTGTTACCTGCAAATTTGACGAAAATTATTCATTTTCCTTGGAAACGCTTATTTTGTAATAAATTTATCGTTTAAATAACATAAACGTTATGGGTACTTAACATGTTTCCCAACAAAATGTTTAAAAAAAGCTGTTTTAAAATGTAAAATACGTTTTATTTAGTTTTTTGTTTCAAATTTTATAAAAGCTGTTTTAAATTATTTTTAGATTAATTTATATAGTGTTTGCTTTACTTGAAGTAATTCACGTTGCTTTGTGATTGATTGCTTACATTTCGCAGAATTAAATGGTGTATATGGCTTATTGTTAATGTGTGAAAAATTGGGTCTGAATTTTTATCTCGCCAAAGTTAAAAACCTAACTATACATACTGTATAGGGCGTACTTTATTTGTGATGTGTTTACATTATCTCTTTAAAGCAAAAAGTTTATATGGCTTATTGTTAATGTGTGAACAACGTGGGAGTTTAGATAATCACAGTATAAAACAAAATTGCTGCACCAGGAAACCGCGTAGAAATCGTCGAACATTTACGTCGACGAAAAAATGTCAACGACAAAAATCGGAAGGCACTGAATTTTGAAGTAAAACAACAGGTTCGACATTTTATTACCAACATAAACCTCAGGTTTACAATATTTTATAATTCTACGTTCAATTGAGGTTAATAATCCATATTTCGATGTAAGTGATCTTTCTGATGAATGCAGATATTTTAGTGCTTTGAAGTTTCATTTTGAGATAGGCAAAACTTCACTCTGTTGTCACAAAGGGATCGTAAGGATAGATATTCCTCAGGGCCATCCAGACATAGAAAATCTGTAAGTGATACAACACTTTCAAAATATTATCTGAATAACATCAGGAGCTACAACAACGCAGTGACCTTAGCTTTATTTGAAGTCGATGTTGAAATGCCTCCTGGTGTGGGTCCTTACTGTTCTAGAATACACGGAGGGGGGATTTACCACAAAATAAAGACTTTAGAAACTTGTCCTGGTGTTCTATCAACCATTGGTCAGTTATACATAAAGGATAGTGATAAGGCCAAAATCTTAACCACACTAATGTAGTTATTATTTCTGTTGTCACATATTCACCTATATAAATGTGTTAGGTGACAAATGATCACATTACTTTCTCAAAGAAAATTCCACAAGGAGGACACAAGAATTAAATCAATTAAAGACTCCAGATGTCTGTAAATTATTTTACATTTATTACTTAATTTTGTAAATGTAAATATTTTTTTGTAAGGTGTTTTGTGTGTATATGGATATATACACACAAATCTCTATTAACTCTTCTTCTCTCCGACTCTGGCACTATTGAAGTATTCGAAGGTTAGAATTTTATGTTTTTTTCTTTTTCTTTTTCAAAGCGATGGTAACTGCAAGTTTTTCCCCTTTAATTAAACAAAATTAACAAATATCGATCTTATTAATAGTAAATTAGTTTAAAGTTGTATTTTCGTTATGATTCTACTCAATTAGATCGTACAGGCAAATCAAATATAGGACATACAGTGAGGCGACTCATCGTTGGATTGGAAAGTATTTGTTACTATCGATTTGAAGTTTATATTTGATCGTCTGTGTTAGGCTTTATAACACCATAAATAAGAAAGTACCTTGTCTATTGTACAGACAGTTGTATTGATTTTGGTTTTGCATGAGGTTGATTTCAGTGTGCGGATTTATAGATAATTTACGATTCTATCTTTGGGTAATCATGTGTTAAAGCATTTGTCTGCATTATGCATGGGCATGGAGCAATCGAAATGGTTTACATAATTTGTTCGATATGTTCCTGATGATTTGTACAAAATGTTATTTGTATTGAATGATTAATTTTTCCAGTACAGAAATTCAAAGTATTTCCAAATTATTTTCGTGTAGCGCGTGTGTGTTAGTACACAATTGAATGTTCAAATTTGTTGTTGAAATTTATTTTTATTTTTACACAAGATAATTAATAAATATAATTAATTGGTAAATTTCAAAATGGCAGCCTATTTTCAAATTAAAACCCTATTCATTTTTAACCCGTACGTTGTAAAATACTTTACAATAGCCTAATGATGTTCAAACCTGTACCATACTAAACAAAATAGAAGAATTGTTACAACAAAATCAATAAGGTGAAACAAAACCTTAAATCTAGATAAAATTAGCAATACCGGTAAAATTTAGAAATTATGGTATCTTAAAGTTCATATTTTAGTAAAAATCAATCAAAATCGGCTCAAACGATATTGGTAAATGGAATTTTCGTTACATGGCAGCTTTCCACTAAAATTTTGAGCTTCCCTTTTTGTATATACTGTTATTTTTGTATATGGGTGTAAGACAAATTTTGAGAACAGTTATGTATAAATAAATAATATTGTCTAGATAGCTTTTAGGATATGCAATAATTTAATAAAATAAGGATATTGTTTGGTGGAAACTAATACGTCATGATAGTTATTATTCATAACCAAAACTGACAATCCTGATTGGCCACCACATGATGCGACTGGAGATTACCTTAGGGCAGCTTATTTAAGACCGTCCAACCTCGTTGGTAGAATTGTCGATATCATCAAAGAAACAGATCTTCTGAAAAGTTTCTCACTTAAGTTTCTACAATCAAATTCCAGAAGCACCAAAAAATGAATAATGACAAATCTGATTGTTTGAAAATAACAAAATATAAATACATTTCTTTCAGTATTCGGTAGTGGAATTTCCATGTGGGAGGTTGCAATAGCTACAATTTATATTTCAAAATTAGCTAATAGCTGCCCATACATTTAAAAACAAGTTCATTTACGCAATTATAGTACTTACTCAGCCCCGTCATACAATATAATACAATGCAGATCCTTTAAAAGTAAAACCCAAAAGTTGGTTTCTTGAGCCTTGTAGGAAATTTTACATTGGATTTGTAGGTTAGGAATCTTATCCAGTAGCTAAATTTGTTTAAAACTGTTGTTACACAGGTTTTCTGAACCTCGTGATTTGTGCATATCACAAGTTTGTTTAGTCGGTTGTGCCCTAAAGTAGATTTGTATATAAGGCTCCACTCGCTTCGCTCCAGTGTATCTCGGCCCTACGGGTCTCGAAGCTGTGCAAGAAACTTTCACTTGCTACGATCATGTTGATGACTCGTCTCTGCTGGATCCCTTAACTACTCATATATCATATTTTTTTCGGAGGTACTATTTAATTGCGGATGAATTACATGTGTATGTTCAATAACACACGAAATATAAAAAAAACACTGCTTAAAATGGTCGCCATTTCGATATTTTAAATTAGATTTTTCTGAATTTCAATAGGGTTCTACCTGAGCATACTACAGTCCCTATATCTAATTTCATGTTCCTATCTTACAGTGCACAAAGACGACAACGCGGTAAGTCGGACTTTTTGCCGAAAATCATTTGTGCAGTTTTCTGAGGGTATGAAATGTGAAACAATGAATGGAGGTCAAAAACTTAATCTATACTTCGTGTATACTTAATCTATACTGGATAAGTGTGTTAATATTTATACTTTAAAATTGAATCAAAGTTTTATTTACTTAAAAAACTCCGAGAGCGATTAGTGACGCACTAATGCGTACGCTTCCCTAACAAAAGTCGGTGTACAAATGGAGGGAAACGTAGTCTCGGCTCAACAATTTATTTTTTGTCGAGTTTTATATTTTTAATAAATGCTTAGCTATATAAAACTATAAAAGCAATTATTTAAAGTAATGACTGTGATTCTCTCTAAATACCGGAGTTTATAAAGTTTAAAAGCAACGATTAATATTTGTCAGGAACAGAACTTTGTAAGACAGAGACGGAAGAGGGTTGTTACGACAGAAAAGTAGAAAAGTCATTGTGTTTTTAGTGGATTTATATTACAGTCCCTCATGGACTGTCACTGGATTCTACACTGTGGCACCGTTTTGCTGAATTAAAAAAAAAATGCCCACATAAATGTAGTGTAGAGAGAGTTATGATTGGTTTTAAAACTCGAAGTCGTTTTGTTCCGTTTAGTAGGAGTCCAAAAAGCGATTTTTTGGATTGATGCGTTCATGAAGTGGATCTCTTTCAATCAAATTTGGTATATTGGCATTTTTTATCATATATTGACACTATTTTCGATATCCTATAAAAACAACACAAAATTACAATGTTCTTAAAATCAGCTCTTACGATTTCTATAAATCTTTTGCCCATGATTATGTACATAAACAAAACGAAACCAACTTTATAAATTTACAGATTATTTAGCTATGAATTAAAAAGAAAAACATTTGCTACAGGGCTGTTATAAAATACGTAATTTTATACGTCTCTACCGATTTCGTTCAAATTTGAGTGAAATGTGAAGATGAATGATCCAAACCTTTGTGTGAAATCCAAAATACAAATTAATTACGGTTCAGGAATAATTCATACAAAATTAAATGAATGTAGACTGACGTCATTAAAATTTATATTTCAATAAAATACAATTTATGCTAAGCACGTGTTTTGGGATAAGCGAAATGTAGTATTTTTTCCTAGACGGCGTTAATATGGTAATTTTCACACTCTTTGACAACAACCAAACTGAGATTTTTGGTGACAATTAGTTTTGGTTTCTTTCTACTTAGCTTTGAGAACGGGCGAGTGAGAAAAAATGTGCAGTGTTTTTTTTCGCAAAGTATATCATCAATGATGATTCAAACCTCCCGTTTTCAATTGTATTTCGGTCAAACTGTTTGGGCTAGAAACTTGGTTTAAAGTATGTTGTAAAATATGAATATATTGAACAGTTGTTGATTATGAAAGTTTAGGTTTCATCAGCATACTGGAAGCTTTTAAATGGGTAGGTTTTTAAAGAATTCTTTTGTAATTCTCAAAACTTCAATTTCAAATTTAAAAAATCCAATCTATAAAAAATCATTAGCAAGGTTATTAAATTTTCACATCAAATTGATAAATTCAGCATTTTGTTTTGTATCAAGGATTTTTAATACATTGATAATCAAACTGTCTAACCTTGTCGCTTAACTTATTTACAACATACTCTATTGAGAAATTTAAAACTCTAAGGTATTAATTTTTTTCATATTATTCTATTTAGCTAACATTTAAAATTGTGTGAAACGAAAAAGATATTTCAAGGCGTCATTTAAAAAATATTAACTCGTATGAAAAAAAAAGTTTGTGGTTCTAATATCTTTAAAATGAAGTGATCTAGGTTTGTAATTTAAAATCTTTGAAACCAGATCATCAACCTCAAATATATCCTTTTCAGGATCTACAAATTAGTGTTATTTGTAAATTAATAAAAATATTGAACTTGACTTGTGAGATTATATTAGATAGAATAAAACTCGAACACAAGATCTCACAAAAAATACGTTTACTTAATCAAACGCATTTCAACGACAAAGTCGCCTTCCTCAGTGATAAATGAGGTACAATAAAATTATAGTTAAGTTATTGTAGATCATGTGTCACTGAAGATGTCGACTTTGTTGTTGAAACGCGTTTGATTAAGTAAACGTAATTTTTGTGAGATCTTGTGTTCGAGTTTTATTCTATCTAGTGTTGTTTGAGTTTTTTATTGTTCTTACGAGTCGTTTGCCAAAAATATAATTAGGGCAGGTGAGATGTTACACTGTATATGTTAGTAAAATATTTGGAAGTTACATTTTTTTTTTAAATTTCGTATGTAGGCTCGATTTTACAACCATTGGACAAGTTTGTTAATCTGAAAATTCGGTTGGTAAATTAAAAAATGGTGGACGATTTCCAATTTTAAAAATTTGAGTTGACAATAAAGTTTTGCCTAGAAGTTAAATAACATACTTTTAAAAGACCTTTATTGACATTATTGAAAATTCTTCAAAAATAACCCTCAAACCCAAAATGATTTTTTGGTACAATGAGTTTTCCTTGATAAAAAGAATGTCTTATTTTTGAATCTTTACACATTTCACTATCTAAAGTAGTCGTAGATGAAGTAGTCTATGGAACGATCGTTTGATGTTTAAGTTACATCAACTTCGTACGTTAACGCTCCCCCACCACTACTATTCCACCCTCTGATCTATCCTGAGTTAGGACCTTGGTTTATAAATCGTGTTGACTGCCGCTTGTTCCTTCGCAATACTTTGCTTTCAACTATTTTTGGTTTTCCACTTCTTCGACTTTTCTGGATTTCAATTCAGTGTCTTTTAATATTTTATTTTGGCTTTTACAGAATGTGATTTATCCATTTCTATTTTCTTCACAGTTTCTTTACATGTTGCAGATATTCTTTTCCGAAATATCTTTATTGGAGATAACCTTAGTTCACCAATGCATCTTAGATATAGAGTAACGAAGGCCTGACGATAATGACACATGTTTTATAGCAACATTGTTTCGACATTAGACTAAAAGAACCTAAGATTTGTTTTTTGTTAATTTGGGCGGATCCCAATATCAATCGTAAATGGATGAAAACATGTTACGCTTTATTTATCCGACTCTTAACTTCCAAGTGGACACCTCGATCCTGGTTGACCACACGTCTCAAGTAGCACAACTGATCGATATGGAGACCATTTAGTATCACTCTAGAATTGTTGCTGTAGTTGATGTACAGCTTCATAGTCTTTTTTCTAATTATTGTTAATATATTTAACTTCTATTCGTTTAATTATTCTACACATCACGAAAGCTTTGTAGAAGGAGGCATAGATTGTCCACAAGTACACCTTTCAAGTCTGTTCTTGAAACTCCACTGAATGTATTTATTTCTGAATGTTGAAATACTAATTCCATCAAGAAAAATATGTTTAAAATGAGATATTCTTGTTGAGTCTACTGCACATGGCTGAATAATTTTACGTTAATACTTTACTCGACATGTGTATAAATTACATACGTCCTGTAGGAGGCGAATAATTTTCCGTGGGATGCCGAAGGTTTCCATTGCTACCCACCTTTTACTCCGGTTAACAGATTCAAATGAAGTTGGTGGCAAGTAGAGTGCAGTTTGATATAAACGTAGTCATTTGTTGGAAAATAAGATTTTCTCTTTTCCCATTTACGATGTAGATTTTGATATTATAATATATATTCTCATTTTTAATATAATTCCAGTAAATGACAGTGGAAATGTTCTATCAGTCGTGTATGACAGCTGTCAACCTGTCACTGAGAATCCTTAAGCTAAGCATTTTAGACATTACGTCTGTCACTTTTATTCTAAAAGATAAAACACACTGTTAGCTCACATATTTTCTTTCAAATAGAGAATAGAGACGACGATTGTTATCTTACAAACCATGTTGGTAATTTACAGGGATAGGAAAAGCTTTGTTGATACTAGAAACTGTTGAACGAGTGACTCACAATTTTTGGAATCTTTTAAAAGGTTAATAGATGCAAATTTTGGCATATTTGTGACTGACAGTATTTTTAGTCTTCCTATAATAAAAGCTAGAATAGTTTACACGTGTGTGTTGCCATGGTAATGTATACGTAATACAACCATCACATTTCATTGATTCACAACACAGCTTCTTGCATAACATTATTATAATTCCTCGTAATGAGATAAATCGTCACAGTGCGAACGAAATTTAATGATTAGGGAATGAAACTGTCTATATTAGGAATTAATCATTTAAAGATTAAAAAAAAAATTATTATTATTAAAAAAAAAATTAAATCAATGGGTTGTACCCAGCCAGTAATATTAATTTTTTGTGATTTATTGTTTTGAATTGAATGTAGTAAAAGCATATTTGAAAATTTAAATTTGAATTTTGTGCAATGAATATGTAACAACGTTATGTTTATTTAAGTTGTAAGACGAATTAAAATAAGATCTCTTGCTATACAATAGTTTTGTTCTTAATTAAGCTGTTTAATAAATGAAATTAAACTGTTTTACGTGGTTTCTTTTCATCAAAGACATTTCTATTCCATTTTGTTCAACTCCATGTATATTAGCACCAAATCGATTTTAACCAAAGTGTGAATATATATATATACAAAATTCGATTCTATCGTATCACCGAATCAATTATAGACCACATATTTTGTCTTTCTTTAATATTTCTTAGAATTATTCAGGCCTTCGGTAAAAGTAAGACGTTTTAGAACTTGTAAAACCCTAAATGTTTTTCTTGCACTGTAATATTGAAATGCTTACCTGTAGGCCTAACTTACAACAATTGACGACCTCCAAATAGTGTAATGTTTAAGTGTGTTTTATTACACTGATGATGGCGATCGTCAGAAACTGCATTTTGGTTTGAACAAACAAATAAAGTGAGGTTTAACAGGTTTAGTAGACGTATCGGTACTTACGTATTAACGCCACCGCAGCAGAAGTTGCGCTAATGCGCATGCGCCAATAAAGAGCAAACTGGTTTAAGGGAAGCAGAATTCCATTTTTTCAGCTTTGAGATTCATATACTTTCATTTTATGATTTGTCGCAAAAATTTTAGGCGTAGATTGGCGGCACTTCACTTTTAAAGCTCATGTTTATCCATGATTAATTTCAAATTATTAACTTCAATAAACTTACGAAAGGTTTGGCCAGGTGATTATATATATATTTTATATATATATAATCACCTGGCCAAACCTGTCGTGATATATAATTATATCGCAAAGTAAGCAAATATAAGCGCATGCGCATTAGCAACTTCTGCTGCGGTGGCGTTAATACGTAAGTACCGACGTATCTAATGATAAAGTTAAAAGAAGTTTCATATTATCTTGGAACTGCAATGCTTATTATGTATAAGGTCGATGTTAGCAAAAGACCGAATATTTTATTCACACAATATGCACTTAATTAATTTTCTTAAAAAGTATTGGCCTTCTGTAAAAAAGTTCAATATTCTAAAACTTGTAAAAAATAAATGTTTTTCTTGCACGATAACATTCAAATATTTATCTGTTGGCTCAACATGGCAAATTTTACACTAGGAGGAAAACAATGAAAGCCTTACGCTAATAACAAAATGTCTATGAGTTTTGTTTTTGTTAGAACTGGAACGGAAGTAATAACGGAATTTTGTTGAAAATAAACTTTGCATATTGAAGAGGGAAAGAACCGGACCTGGAAGTACAAGATAAACTCTTCCCCCTACCCTCACTTCTAGACTGAAGAAGAATAGCCTAGAGTTATATTGTCAAAGTAAACACTCCCTCAATGTAAACTAATACCAGTTTTATTACAATCTCGTTGAAAGTTTGAGAGGATTATCATTTTAAAACTTTGATGGTAATTTGTTTACAAGATATATTGGACACGATGCTGATATGCTGACAAGTCAGGACGCGTTTTTAAGTCGCTATTTATTGCGTGGTAGCTTGTTTATGTACTTTGGTGTTAATATACGCTGATTATAAAGCTATTCTTGTCTACGTATTGAAACGATTAAAAAGTAACTATTTAGCAACCAATTGTTTTGATTTCCGAACCTGATTTGTCAACACCTCGACCAACAAAACGGGGATTTCTTAGTATTGTAGAGGTAAAGAGCATAAGGGAACTTGTGTGAATTGTGGCAGTAGTTGACCTATCTTTTATCAGAATACAATAAATTTAGCAAGAAAATAGGAATCCTTCAGATATCCACTAAACGAAAGCCTTTTTTTTTATTAATCCAGAAGGATATTTAAATCTTAAAACATGAGCATGGCCGAAATCGAATTGGTCGCCATTTTCTTTAGGAAAACTACAAGTTGAGAAATAACATGTACACTTGAACATTAGGGATACATTTAAGTTAATACAATAGAGAAATACAATATGCAGAAACCTAACATAATAGACAGTTAATAAGATTTAAAATTGCTCTAGCTTATGAAATTAAAGTAAGTGATTTTTTGTACTATACCCTCAAACGGTTTTTTCTTTTTCAAACGCCGAGAATTTTTAGAAAGATATACAAATAATGAAAAATAATGATTAAATGAGAATGGTGTTTTTTAAAAAGTTTGTTGAATAGCAGAGAATGTAGGAGGAAAATAACGCAATCAGAAAATAAGGAGAATTTCTTGTTGGAACGACGCCAAGGTATGTTAAGGTGTTAAAATAACATAAAATTACTTTTTGGAACTCACGGTAAGTCAAGGTGATAAAAAAAGATAAGTATTTCTACTGTAGTGGGCTCGATCAGCTGTTGATAGAGAACAAGCATCTACTGTAGTGGGCTCGATCAGCTGTTGATAGAGAACAAGCGTCTACTGTAGTGGGCTCTATCAGCTGTTGATAGAGAACAAGCATCTACTGTAGTGGGCTCGATCAGCTGTTGATAGAGAACAAGCGTCTACTGTACTGGGCTCGATCAGCTGTTGATAGAGAACAAGCGTCTACTGTACTGGGCTCGATCAGCTGTTGATAGAAAACAAGCGTCTACTGTAGTGGGCTCGATCAGCTGTTGGATAGAGAACAAGCGTTCTGAAACAGTCACGACAACAGTTCTAAGTCAGTTCCAAACTTAAGTAAGGTCTCACACGGGTTACAGTATGGGGTGAACAATGTCTTGCAGAAGAAAAACTCCCTCTGTGAACAATCTCCGTTGATAGATTTTAATAGAGTTCTAGGGTTTCAAAATAAACATCTGCTCTTATTATTGTGGCTGGTTCTGTTCCATAAATGAACTCTCTTGCAGTGCCAAAACATTGTAGCCATCATTTTCCGCTTAGACAGTGTTTGTTTGAATTTTCTTGGGTTGTTTGGGAAATGAAGATATCCACCGTTTGGATTGTTCCTCCCTTAAATTTGTTTAAAATAATTCTAAAGGAAATAACAAAGTTATAGGTGTTATAGGTGAATCGTTTTTGACGATTCAAATCCCCTTGTGGAAGTGTTTTTATACACGATTTTTATTTCAAAAAAATTAATCATAGAATTTATTTAGGACATTAATATAAATAAATAAAGTACAGCTACATGAAGCATCTAACATGAAATATAAACATTTTTGTAATACTGCAATGTTTTGTTTGTACTTTCTCCAACAATTAAACATGGTTCTCTAAAAGATTATGAACCAATAGTAACTTAGATAAAGACTTTGTTGAAAAGGTGTTTTCTCGTTGTTTAAGAGGTTGGCTGTCTTTACATTCTCCTTCAATTTATCATCGTTCATGTTAAGGTTCATAGCCAACCTACCTGAGGAGTTTTCTTAAGGTTTTTGTGCCGATAGTAACTGAGGATAACGACTTTGTTGTGAAGGTGTTCTGTCGTTGTTTAAGAGGTTGGCTGTCTTTACATTCTCCTTCAATTTATCATCGTTTCTGTTAAGGTTCATAGCCAACCTACCTGAGGAGTTTTCTTAAGGTTTGTGTGCCGATAGTAACTGAGGATAACGACTTTGTTGTGAAGGTGTTCTGTCGTTGTTTAAGAGGTTGGCTGTCTTTACATTCTCCTTCATTTTATCATCGTTTCTGTTAAGGTTCATAGCCAACCTACCTGAGGAGTTTTCTTAAGGTTTGTGTGCCGATAGTAACTGAGGATAACGACTTAGTTGTGAAGGTGTTTTGTTTTTGTTTAAGAGGTAGGCTGCCTTTACATATCCGTTTAATTTATCATAGTTTTATTTAAGGTTCTTAGTCAACCTACCTGAGGAGTTTTCTTAAGGTTTGTGTGCCGATAGTAACTGAGGATAACGACTTAGTTGTGAAGGTGTTTTGTTTTTGTTTAAGAGGTTGGCTGCCTTTACATATCCGTTTAATTTATCATAGTTTTTGTTAAGGTTCATAGCCAACCTACCTGAGGAGTTTTCTTAAGGTTTTTGTGCCGATAGTAACTGAGGATAACGACTTTGTTGTGAAGGTGTTTTGTCTTTGTTTAAGAGGTTGGCTGACTTTACATTCTCCTTCAATTTATCATCGTTTTTGTTAAGGTTCTTAGTCAACTTACCTGAGGAGTTTTCTTAAGGTTTGTGTGCCGACAGTAACTGAGGATAACGACTTTGTTGTGAAGGTGTTTTGTCGTTGTTTAAGAGGTTGGCTGACTTTACATTCTCCTTCAATTTATCATCGTTTTTGTTAAGGTTCTTAGTCAACTTACCTGAGGAGTTTTCTTAAGGTTTGTGTGCCGATAGTAACTGAGGATAACGACTTTGTTGTGAAGGTGTTTTGTCTTTGTTTAAGAGGTTGGCTGACTTTACATTCTCCTTCAATTTATCATCGTTTTTGTTAAGGTTCTTAGTCAACCTACCTGAGGAGTTTTCTTAAGGTTTTTGTGCCGATCGTAACTGAGGATAACGACTTTGTTGTGAAGGTGTTTTGTCTTTGTTTAAGAGGTTGGCTGACTTTACATTCTCCTTCAATTTATCATCGTTTTTGTTAAGGTTCTTAGTCAACCTACCTGAGGAGTTTTCTTAAGGTTTGTGTGCCGATAGTAACTGAGGATAACGACTTTGTTTTGAAGGTGTTTTGTCTTTGTTTAAGAGGTTGGCTGACTTTACATTCTCCTTCAATTTATCATCGTTTTTGTTAAGGTTCTTAGTCAACCTACCTGAGGAGTTTTCTTAAGGTTTGTGTGCCGATAGTAACTGAGGATAACGACTTTGTTTTGAAGGTGTTTTGTCTTTGTTTAAGAGGTTGGCTGACTTTACATTCTCCTTCAATTTATCATCGTTTTTGTTAAGGTTCTTAGTCAACCTACCTGAGGAGTTTTCTTAAGGTTTGTGTGCCGATAGTAACTGAGGATAACGACTTAATTATGAAGGTTTTCGTCGTTGTTTAAATATATATTTAAATAATTGTTAATTTATAGTACTCTAACTATAATATTAATAATTACATTTTAATTTTCATAATCTACTTATGATCGAAGGTTTTGAAGGATGTCACAATATTCTAACGTCACTATCAGCATTAACATTCTGTTGGATATATTTTGGTGTAGAGGGTGGCATCCCTCAGCCAATATTCAACAACTCAATCTAATCTAACGTAAACATTCCCTCGTCACTCCTTGCCAAGAATACCTATCCTTGAATCTCTGCTACAATCTTACACTTTCACGAGGGGTTGAATTTCCACCCCTAATGTTGTAAAGTCAAAGTTTGTTTGCCTTGTGTATACAACCCTCTACGAATAGACACCGTATAAGTTCACATGAGAGGAAGGGGTTAATTTAGAAACACACGGAATATAACTGATTCGTTAACACGATAGTGCTTTGGTATAGTGTTTTTGTATCTTTTAAGAAAACAGAAATTTAATATTTAGAATTTATTCTGTTTTGTAATAAAACCGATCTTTCGTTAATCGTTAATATAGGTAAATTGCATATATTTATGAGCACATAATGAGGAATTTAATGGCTTTTAATATAGATAAATGCCTATATTATGAGCACATAATGAGTAGTTTCTGGATAAGATATAACTTTTTGTTTTTTGTTCACTTATCTTTTAGATACGTCTACTAAACCTGTCAAACCTTACTTTATTTATGTCTTTTGTTTGTTAAAACCAACTGCAATTTCTGACGATAGCCCATCATCAGGGTAATAACAACTCACTGTTAAACACAAAACACACATCAATCTTTGGAGGTCGTAAATTGTTCAATATTAAAGCTGTACCCTAACAAATCAAATTTAGCGTCGATGACGTCATGCCAGTTTAGACTGGCAGGGTTCAGCTTCTCTGTACAACTTCTCGTTGTATGTAATTCAAGAACCGATGAACTAATTTTCTATGTAGGCCTGTTTTCTGGTTAGGTTTAGTCTATGTTTGATTACAATTACTTCAGTACTTCCCTATTTATAAAAATATTTGTCTGCAAGGGTAATACGAAAATGTTTCACATATTCTCATAAAAGTTTCAGTGACAATTTATACCTTTTCAGTGGTAAATGTGGGACATAATTTAATTGCTAATTACAACTGAATGTAGTTTTGGAATTGGTATAGTATTAGGGTTATATCCATTTTTTACTACTGTAAAGTACGTAATCCGTATTTTTTTAATAAATTTACGAGTAAAAACATCTTTTCAGTGAAAAAATATTATATGATTTTAATCAAAATTGTAACTGAAAATATTTTCTGAAATCGGTGCAGTAGTTCCCAAGATATGAGATATTTTACTGTTGAAAACTAAGATATCCAGATTTTTTGGCACATTTTCTTAAAAATTTTCATTTATAACATATGTAACGTATTGTCAGTGATCTAAATACTAATTAGAATTAAATAATTATTTTTTAATTGGTGCAGTAATACCAAATTAACAATTTAACAATGCTTCGGTAGCGATTAAGAGGAAATCAATAATCTCCTGTATATTTATGACATTACAGCGATAACATACAAAGTTGGAACATAATGTTATTTAGAATTATTAAAATTATTTGAGGAATCAAAGATATAGTAAAAAACAACCTATTATAGAATTGGGCTGATTTGACTCAGGTCACCAAGGTAGCTTCTCACATGGAAAAACTGCATGTTTTAGCAACTCTCTACCTGTTGGCGCTTAATTGTAAAACACTTAATGGTTTACAAAAAAACTTTTAACTAAAATAGAGTTCTTTATTATATCTTCTCATGTACTCTTCTCTGTCCTACCTATTGTAATTTGTAAAGCGCTAATAAAAAAATATGCTTTACTTTAACAATTTAGTTTAAAAAAATACGCTATTCTAAATAAAATTAAACTCTAAATAATGCAGATTGTGTATTACGTGCGGACGGAACCGAAAGCAAATTATGAATACGCACACAGAGCCCGATTTCAACGCCAGTAAATTTTAATGTGCCGATTAAATTTCACTATGTAACGTTAAAGAAATTAGGTCTAACTGTTACATTTCATTCGGAATTGTCACTATTTATCTTACTAAAGGCGATTATAAACATGTTATACTGTGAATTCATTAAAGGGATGACGTGCATATACGTTACCATGACAACAAACACGTGTAAATTATTCTAGTTATATTATAGGTAAATATCAATTTGTGGAATGTATGATGTATAAAAATGAATGGACCAGGGCTAACATGTGTCTAGTGATAATTTGTAATTAATACTGTAACTTTCCTGATTAGTGATGGACAAGTTAAATTATCAAAGCTCATAGCTATTTATAGTATCCTCATGACCCTACTGAAAAACCACCTACGTACGTTACAAACTAATATATTCACATAAGGTGTTTAAATTGTTGTCCTTCATTTTCTATGCATGACTTAATTTCTTTATATTTAATTTTGTACATATCGTCGAGAGTCTTCTGTTTTATGGACAGTGTGTAAGTTGTTGTTGTTGTTGTTTTATGGACAGTGTGTAGGTTGTTGTTGTTGTTTTATGGACAGTGTGTAGGTTGTTGTTGTTGTTTTATGGACAGTGTGTAGGTTGTTGTTGTTGTTTTTATTGACAGTGTGTATTTTGTTGTTGTTTTTATGGACAGTGTGTAGGTTGTTGTTGTTGTTTTATGGACAGTGTGTAGGTTGTTGTTGTTGTTTTATGGACAGTGTGTAGGTTGTTGTTGTTTTATGGACAGTGTGTAGGTTGTTGTTGTTGTTTTTATGGACAGTGTGTAGGTTGTTGTTGTTTTTATGGACAGTGTGTAGGTTGTTGTTTTTTTATGGACAGTGTGTAGGTTGTTGTTGTTTTTATGGGCAGTGTGTAGGTTGTTGTTGTTGTTGTTTTTATGGACAGTGTGTAGGTTGTTGTTGTTGTTTTATGGACAGTGTGTAGGTTGTTGTTGTTGTTTTTATGGACAATGTGTAGGTTGTCGTTGTTGTTTTATGGACAGTGTGCAGGTTGTTGTTGTTGTGTTTATGGACAGTGTGTAAGTTGTTGTTGTTTTATGGACAGTGTGTAGGTTGTTGTTGTTGTTTTTATGGACAGTGTGTAGGTTGTTGTTGTTGGTTTACGGACAGTGTGTAGGTTGTTGTTGTTTTTATGGACAGTGTGTAAGTTGTTGTTGTTGGTTTATGGACAGTGTGTAGGTTGTTGTTGTTGTTGTTTTATGGACAGTGTGTAGGTTGTTGTTGTTGTTTATGGACAGTGTGTAGGTTGTTGTTATTGTTTTATGGACAGTGTGTAGGTTGTTGTTGTTGTTGTTTTATGGACTGTCTGTAGGTTGTTGTTGTTTTTATGGACAGTGTGTAGGTTGTTGTTGTTTTATGGACAGTGTGTAGGTTGTTGTTGTTGTTGTTGTTTTATGGACTGTCTGTAGGTTGTTGTTGTTTTTATGGACAGTGTGTAGGTTGTTGTTGTTGTTTTATGGACAGTGTGTAGGTTGTTGTTGTTGTTGTTTTATGGACAGTGTGTAGGTTGTTGTTGTTTTTATGGACAGTGTGTAGGTTATTGTTGTTGTTTTTATGGACAGTGTGTAGGTTGTTGTTGTTGTTTTATGGACAATGTGTAGGTTGTTGCTTTTTATGGACAATGTGTAGGTTGTTGTTGTTGTTTTATGGACAGTGTGTAGGTTCTTGTTGTTGTTTTTATGGACAGTGTGTAGGTTGTTGTTGTTGTTTTTATGGACAGTGTGTAGGTTGTTGTTGTTGTTTTATGGACAATGTGTAGGTTGTTGTTGTTTTTTTCCCAGTCCGTTGATGGGTTTTTGAGTGATTCTTTTAGCTCCCACAAATAAAATGAAACCTGCCTCTTTTAAATTAATACTACCTTGGTTCCCTTTGAAATGATCTATTGGAGATTCTAGAAATGTACACTGAAACTACATCTTGTAACACGTTTACAATATGGGGTTACCAATTTTATCCTGATGTATGGTCAAGAATTGAATTCTGATTCCCATTGCTTTACAACTTTGCGTTTTTTATCAAAGCGTTCGCCCAGATTTTATTGGTTTTCTTTAAAGATTTTTGAACCATTAACAGTATTGAACCTCTTTTAACGTGATAGACAATGTTTAATTAATGAACTACCTACTGTACTACTGTAATTGTCTCAGGGGAAGTCATGGAGTCGACCTAATGATTTTGTACAGAAATATTCTTTTGAAAACCCCCTAGTCCTACAGCTTCTTGATGTTTTGCTATTAATCAAGTATTCCGAAGTGTGTTTAGCTTTTTACCTTTACAGTATACGAAGTATAGGCTAAGTTTGGTGTTTTACTGATCTTCACGTTTCATGGCTTTAGAAAACAGAAAATGTGATTTCCGACAATTCGTCTGTCAGTCGCCATTGTCGTCTAGGTAAGCGCTGTATTGCTAAGCAAACATTAAGATTGGAAAATAAAATCTGGTATAGGAGACTCGTATAGAACCGAGAAATGAATTTAAAACGGCAATTAATAACGATCTACTAAAGAGTTTTTGTTAATATATTATTTTAAAATTTTGGCATGTAATCGTATCAACCTCATATCTCCACTGTGACAAATAGTGAAGTTATTGTATTCGAATCTTGGTCTCAAAAGAAAATACGATTTTTCTTACAAAATCTAGCAGGGCCATGTCACCGACACGAGTGTAGGGAATGGTGGATTCTTACATATGTAAAGATTCGAAACCCAGTAAGGCGTTAGGATGTACTTAATGGTTAATATATTACCAGGGAATATGAACATTTCAATGCTTTACGTTTCTCAGAAACAAAGAGGGCCTACATCAACGTACATTTGTAAAATTAAGCAAAATCAACAAGTACTCGCTACATTACTGTAGTAAACTTTTTGAACACCCGGTATCAAAACTGATAACTATTCTTGAAAGTTATGCGGTTTCAAATGTTTTATATTATAAAATACAAACAGACAGGAATATACATTTAACGCACGTGATGTCTAAATACATAAGGATTCACGGATGACAGCTTGACAGCTGTCATATACAACTGACAGGAGATTTCAACTGTCAGCATCAATGTCATTTTCGCAAATTATATTAAATTCGGGAATAATATACTTATTTCAATTCAAATCTTGTTTGCAAATGGGGAAAGAAAAGAAATTTATTTTTCTACAAATAACAACGGTTAGATGTTTTCTTCTCCCCTTCTTCCAGAAATATAAAGAGTGATAATAAATTTGAAATGTTGATAATCACGAAAATAGAAAAACTTTTTAACTTGTAAAGTTTTACTGTAAACACAATGTGTTCCTCCAGTTAACGGTGTTTTATAGGAAAAACAACTTGTTACAGTACGAGAAATCGTTTACATTTTTCCTTTGAAAGGCGAAAACCTTTCAGTTATCATCCCCTTAGGAAAGAAAAGAATATAAAATAAAAACCCCTACTCCTTGAATATCGTCAAGTTTGGATACAACAAGAGTTGGTCAGGAGAGATATAAAAGGGAGCAGTTTTAAATCGGGTCTTTGGAGTTCAATTAACTTTGGTGAAATGTGATGTTTAATATCGCAAACTTGTTTGTAAAATTGGAAGGAAAAATCGATTATGAAGCAGGCTATCATGGTTTCTTACTTTTTTATTGATAACTACCGAAATGAGATTTTTGGTAACGATTTGAAGAAAAATGATTTTAGGGATTTTAAATTTAATACTTATATACTTCATAAGTAGTAGCGAATTAATCATAAAAATGAATGTTCATATATAGAATTACAAATTACTTCTATTAGTGCACATTTCATAGCTTATATTTCTGTAATAAACTCAGTAATATCACGTCTGGAAAAGAACAAGGTGACTTAGAAAGGCTAAGTAATCATGAAGGCACATGGTGAAGTTGACCACAGCCTTCATTAATCTTTGTGGGACGGACAAATAAATGGATTGGAAAAAGTTAAAAAGTCATTTGTCTTTTGCAGAATATCCCCAGTGGAGTCTTTGTTTAGTTTTTGTAGGAATTGTAATTGTGGCAAAATCTATTACTCGATAGTATGGGAACGTGTGTAGTTACATAATGGGTATTTTTGTGTGCTCTTCAAAATGACATGTCACATACAAGGGGGGTTCCGGTTTAGAGATATCGTAGATTTGAAAAAAAATAAGGTCCCTATTAACCCTTATAAAACGGGGGCAAACATTGTTATCACCCCATAAAAAAATGGACTTACCCTGTGAGGTTTGACGAATGTTTGAAGTTTTCATCTCTACTCGTTCAGAAATTACCTAGGGGTTGGAGGACTATATACGGTGTGACAAAAAAGTCCAGGGACAGTTAAATGTTTTTTTTAAATAATAAAGATAGAGCTACAAAACTTGGAATAAAGTTACTACGCAAAAAAATCTATTTTAACACATATTTAGTCATTTTAAATTTATTAATTTTTCCGCTTATACGTTTTCACTAGCAGGTATTGAAAATACAATAATATTTCAAGTGAAAAATATACTACCTATACTGGGAATCGAACCCAGGACCTTTGGCTTTACGCGCCAATGCTCTACCAACTGAGCTGTTCTAGTCACTTCCCAGCACAGGGCGTAGCCTTCTCACTTGACTTTTTACGTTAATAAGCGGAAAAAAATAATAAATACATGCGTAAGGGCTGAAAAATGAGTAAAAATTAATTTCAATGTCGCATATGCGAGGTAATTAGTTTAGAACCTCGAAATTGCAGCAATAAACTTTATATTTTATAAACTTATAACTGCAAATTCAAGAAAACTTTGAACTGCAGTCATTTTTGAATCGGTTGTCCATTTGAGTTCGGGTTTGCGGCATTGTATTCTACTAATAAAGACCTTTACTTTGATGTGCATATCAACCTATGCTTAAATTTAAGATTTTTCTGACTCCTAGCGGGCCGTCCCTCTGAGGAAGTAGCGGATCACTTATGTGTTGAAATAGATTTTTATGCCCAGTAACTTTTCCAAGTTTTGTAGCTCTATCTTTATTATTTTTAAAAATATTTAACCGTCCCTGAATTTTTTGCCACCCGGTATACATTGTCCTAAAAATATATTTCGACAAAAGTAGAAATGAATATAATGGGTTTAAGGCGTTGATTTAGAACACTGGGTAGTGAATCAAATGAGTTTCTACGTCAATTTTAACTTTATCTAAGAAGTATGCCGCGTATTTAAAAAAAAAAATATTCTACCGAGTGCTCATATGTAAGCAAACAGTTGTAACCAATGGATTGGTGTTGTAATCATATGTTCCTGCAACAATTAAATATAACAGATGTATGTCTTGAGGGGTACATTGTCCCAGTTTATTGTGTAAGGAATTGTTATTTGGAGATTGATTGATCACAATTCTTAATCCTGTTTACAATTTATAGTTCTACTTTAATCGCTGGAAATATGAGTTGTAAGAGACAAAGGAGTAATAGAAGTTAAAGAAAGTTGAAACTGGGAACAACCATCGTACAGAATTGGAATTTACAAACTGCAAAATAAGTTTGAAAGAACAGGATCGGTTTTTAATACAAAGAAATGATAATATCAAGAAAATCTTTACAGAGGTTGCAACGTTGTCTCAATTTTAAGTTGTAAAGTGCAACACTTGTTCGTGGTTTACTGGAGGATGACCCAAAACGGCGTGTCCAGTGTTGTGACATTGTGTTAAACGAACTGATAAAATGAAATGGAGTCTTGATGAAGGTATTGTGGTCTAATGAAGCTTGTTTCAGTGGAGCTATAAACCAGAATAACCACGTTTACTTTGCACAGGATTGTTGTACTCATCGCATTCAACTAGGCGCAACAAAAAAGTGCACATGTCAATTTGATTAAAATTTTGTTGCATTTTGAGAAGTCTTAGACAAGCTATTGAATAAAAGTTCTGAATCATCATCTTTTATACTCAACATACGGCTATGTCAAAGTTGAGGGTCTAATTACAACAGTCATCAACATTTAGCAAATTTTACAGTTCAGATGATATTATTTATTTTACATTATACAGGATGTCCAAAAAGTATCAGAACGGGGTTATATTTTTTGAACCATCACAGATTAATCAATAAAACTTAGCTCACCAATACTATACCTTAAAATCTACTTTTTGAAGCAACATCAATTTCTTATCAACTTATGGGGAGTCAGAAGAAAATGTTAAATGAGATCATCGGTCGAGTTTTACATCATATTAAAAGTCTCTGTTAGAATACAATCGCGCAAATTCGACCTCAAAAGGTTTACCTTTAACGAAATGTCGGCGGTTTAACTTTACAATGTTGGGTTAGTTGAAAACGGCTAAATTTCTTTCTTTCTTGATATGAGTTGCATAAGTAAAACTCCGACAATTCAGACGGGAAGTAAAGAATAATTTTTCTGGATAGTGAGTGACTTTTCACCTGCAGTGGGAACCGTCTACGAGGAGGACGGATACAATTTTTAATGTAAGTCTCTAGACTAATTAGCACATCAAAGTGTAATTTGAGTAACTCCTCGTGCACCGTTCCCACTGAATGTGAAAAATATGCAATGGTTCAAAAAATATAATGCCGTTCTCATACTTTTTGATTACCCAATCTAATATAATTTCTTGAAAATTCTTTAAACTATTATTTTTAATTATTTATTATTATTATTTTTTTTTAGTAAAACAAACATTTTATTTAATTAAGGTAACATTTTAACATTTAAAAAATTTGTTTTGTTGTTGTGAATTATGGCTCCCTTAGAGCTGGGAACATAAAATTTAGTTAGCTGCACCACCCTTTTAATCATATAAAAATATATATAGATATAATTTCAGTCATATCATACTTTTGAATTAATCAATTAAGTTACAGTATACAATATTAAAGAAATGCTCATAAATACCATTTGTTTTGTTTTAAATATAATTGAAATTTTATGTAATATGGTCGCTTTGGTTTTTGAAAGCGGATGATAGAATTGACCTCAAAGTCAACTATTCAATAAAATGAAATACGCTATAAATGTTTTATTACATATTTCAATAATTGTTAAAACCATAAGTGAATATATAAGAAATAATTTTTAAATGAATAACATATGAATAAGAATAAACGAATGGAATACAACTTGAAATAGAATAAAATTAATTTACACGAGATCAGATGTAAAAACTCAGGATTAAACAGATCTAGACATTAAAATGAGTACGTTGTTCCGCCTTTCCCAGCTTTGTTAATCTCAATTTGTTGATGCGTTTTGGATATACTACATGTCATGTGGTATACCGATTTACGAGATTATTTTCAAAATTTAAAATAGAATAAAAACCATCAGGAAGGCATGCGAAGAAGTTAACCAAAGCCTTCATTAATCTTTGTGGGAAGGGATAAATCAATGGATCGGAAAAAGTTAAAAAGCAATTTGTCTTTTGCAGAATTCCCCCCCCCCCAGGTAATTGTCTTTGTGGGAAGTAATAAAATTACTTTTTTTAAACACTATTTCATATATAATATGGATGAACGTCGACAGAATCTCAAGAATTAATAAACATCCTAAAAAGAAACATTCTTTGTTTAACTGTTTATAATGTCACTGCCAGCAATTCTTTTGCTGAAACAAAATTTCAAATTAAATTCTTAATTTCACAACACGTGTTTCGGGTATTATTCGTCCATCGTCAGGTGATTAAAAAATACACAATTACAAACATTCAACCACAATACAACAAGATTCATAGAACTCGCGGACAAATAATAATGATTTCAATAAATGTCTCCGTGACGGCGTTACATAGTGTAACGATATCATAATATCACCTATATAAACAATTGATATTATATGACATCTAATACTAAATATTTAAAATAACTTATAAAAAACTAAATTAAAAAATGGAATAATAATAAATATGAAGGAAAGAACCAATATTAAATGATGAGGGGATGCGACAGCTGTCACCTGCAGTTAAAAGTGTACGTGTCATTTACAATAGAACCAGGATTTCTTTAACCTTGGAGAAACACATGGGCTACATAAAAAAGAACGTCGATAACGGGATCTTAGGAGAACGTAGAGGTTTTATAAAAAAAAGAGAGATCGAAGGGAAAGCCAGCGTCATAACGGTACACCAAGTAGTAAGTTCTAACGGTGCTTCAAAAACACAAAAAACGAAAAGGAGAAAATAGGTCGACCAATCGAATACGATCACACGCTTAAAAAACCAACGGGCAGATTTAAAACGACCACTAAGAAGCGAAAAAGACACATGTTGAGAAAGTTAGGGAAATTTAAACGAATCAGCTAACAGGGCGCGAAACTCGTGTTCCGAAGAAGGGAGAGAGTTCTACAGAGAAAACAGAGACCAGGGTTTCGAAAAAGGGAGAGTCTTAGAAGGGAAGTCGAGAAGAAAGGTTCTGGGGACAGAGAGTCTGCTCTGTGGTCCAGAAAGTTTAATCAACGTTGAAGAAAGAGACAAGACGTCTCTGAGTTAATATTAAAAAGTTTAATAATTTTGATTAAAGTAGAGTAAAAGAAAAGAAGAAATAGTTAACAGTAAAATTGCAGATTAGAAGTTTTGTGGAGTTTCAAGTCAGATAAAGAAAAGGAGTTAGATCGACCAGTGCTTAGGTATTACCATCATCGCAGAGAAGGAAGCTGGAAATTGGATCAACCGAGAGCGCAAGAGAAAGGATTAATAAAAGAATAAAGTGCGTCGAGCAGTGTGGTGGTTTAAAAGAGTCAATTATAGTGTTGTGTAGTGAAATGTGCAAATCGTCCGATTGAAGGGATCAACATCAATCATGATTTTAAATTCATCATAAAAATTTCACTTTCAATTGAGCCATTAAAAGAACCTATTGACCCGAGATCGTGTTTTGTTAAATAAATTTAAAACTGAGCTAGCCTATAAAAAAATAATAATTTAAATGTTAAAGTAAAATCAATTGGCAAAGACAAGTATAATTTATTAAGTATTAAAAAGGAGTTAATTATTTGAATAATCAAGTAAAAGTTAAATTATATTATATTAAATGTGAGTACTCACGTCTGTTGATCCTTTTTGTTTTCTCTCAATAAAACAATTGCAATTTCGGGCATGAAGTACCCATCATCAGGTTTTTATAATCATATCACATACACAAGAACGCAAAAACACATATATATTTCACTCCGTGTGGAGATCGTTAGAGTCAAAACACGCACTTTTTTATACGAACATTGGTGTGCACACCGCATCAGTTGTTTAAGATGGTACTGACTGAAGTTAGGTTAAGCAACGATTATTGGACCGTGTCCCCCTCCCTTGTCTTGTGATTAGCGTATCATACAATAGGTTTGACTTAAATGACAGCTGATCATTCAATATGTTATTAGGTTCAGCTTTTAAACCTTTGTAGATTTCGAATTCCTCTAACGCGTTTAGAGTATTTCCTTTCTTACATTTATGTAATATACTCATATTAGTAGTAATATCAGTATATGAATGGAGGTTATTGATAAGATGTTCGGCATAAGTAGATTTGATAACTCTAAGGTTGCTATGTGGCAAATGTTCTTTGTATCTGATGTTAAAGGGGCGTCCAGTTTGTCCTATGTAGAAACTAGGACAATCATTGCATAATAACTTGTAGACACCGGTTGTTTTATATTCATCGAATTTTTCTCTAGTTTTTGGTTTAAGCAGAAATTCCAACTTATTAGTGGTACGGAACGTGAGAATGATGTTATTATTGGCCATTATATTTCTTAAAATGTTGTTGAACATGTTACCATAAACACATGAGGCATATTTTTTCTTTTCGCTATTATTACACTTAGTTGTTATTTTTTGTGTCATTTTCTTTTTCTTATGCTTACTTATTAATTGGCTAATGGCTACAGGACAACTATCGTAGACCACAGTGTGAGTCAAAAATTACGTACCATATACAAGAAGTTCCAAAAAGTGTTTTTTTCAAGACTTTGTCTAATAGAATCATGTTAATATTTTTGTGTTTCATATTGTATAGACAAAAAAGAATTTGATATATCTTAAATTTATTTAAAAAAATATTATTTTTTTATTTGAAAATATTGTTTAATTGTCGCTGATAAGACAGAAAATACGTCGACAATCAAAAATTGCAGAATTAAATTAATGCAACTTTTGTTGTTTAGTTTTCAATATATTTAAAATCAAACGAATATAACGAAACAAGTTTTTTTGTAAATATTAAAAATTAAGATTGTCAATTAACAATTAATTGGGTGGGGGAGGGGGTCTTAAGTTTTTTATAGGGTATGTTCCAGATAACGTGAAATTTTCTGTTACTTTCTCAAATAGACATTTAAATTTAAAAAGTTTTGTGATGGAACAAAAGTTCTACGACGAGTTTTTAATGATATATACGTTTTGAGGTCCCCTTCAAGTTAAAAAAAAGTTTTTTTAAATGATATCAAAAATTTGTATGTGTCCAAACGCATTTTTTTTTTACTTACGACTTTGAACACGAATTTAAGGCAGTAATCCTGGCATTTTACAAAAAAATTGAACAAAATCGGTAGAACAGATTCTGAGGAAGTACCTTTTTTATAGAACCATGCTCGATTTCTGTGGTTATTTTTTATCGATAACTCACAAATCTGCTTTGTTGGGGAGATGGCGACAGATTATTTGGGTCCTTAGAAGTTGGATCAAAATCTTAACCTATTTTATTTTTATATAAAAGTTAACCCTAAGTTTTGAGATCAAAACAAATTAGAAATCATTATATATGGTCAAAATTATCCGTCATACCAAATTCCATTAAAATCGGTCCACCAGTTTCTGCTGTATTACTACACGTAATAACTCTTCATTACGAGTTATAAATTTGAGTTATTTTCAAAATTTACGTTATGTTTCTCTCAAATTAAAAATGAGGTTACTAGAAATATGACGTTAAGAGATTGCAAAATATTTTCTAGATATGACATGGAGCTGCTGTTTTACCCCTTAATGAAAGTTTTTTCTATCAAGTGTAGACGCAGCAACACGTATAAGACAACACGTACATCCAACACGGTGGACGTGTTGTCTTGAGGATGACTTTATATTTTGTTACTTTCTCACATGTTTAGGGAAAGTTATGTGATGACTAAAGAAATATATATTGAGTTTTGTGAAGCCAATATGTTGTTTTTGGAATGACGTATCTACTGTATGGGCAGTGCTCTACTACAGCCCAAACATGTATATAGATTTTAATCAAATTTTGTATATATTTATATTTTAGATACGTTTCGAGGTGTATTTTTCTCCATTTGTTTTTGTTTTAATGTTTTTTTTTTTTAATTAGGGGTGGTAGGTTAAGGGGAAAATACAAAATTACGATGCTCTCAAAATCGGCACTTATGCCTTTTATCCACTTATGATCAAGTCTAAGCTTTAAGGACCCAAATTAAACGTATTTGGTTGCCCTCTTTAAAAAATGCCTGTTTGTGAGTTAGTTATTAGTAAAAAAATAAAACAAACAAAAAACTGTCAAGATGCTGTTATAAAACACGTAATTGCACTAGCAATTTGGTTCAAATTTTAGTGAATTGTGAAAATTAATGACCCAAACGCGTGTGCAAAATCGTAGTTACAAAAATATTACAGTTATGGAATAATTGGCGAAAAACAAAAAATAACCTACTGCTGTCCTTTAATGGATCGTTTAATCAAATAATATGATTTACGTTGCAGCAAGCGAAGCAAGTTTAGGCAATTATATATATTTCAAGACGACGTCTTTGATTCTTTTTTACTTTTAACTACTGCCGAAGTGAATTTTATGATGACGAAAATTTTGGTTATTTTATTTTGTTTTGAGGATGAGTGACTGTGTAATTTTTTTTCACTATATATAACCCCAAAAACAAATCTCGTAATGTTTTAATAAGTTCATAATTCAATACTCGGATATCATCGGTCCATTTCTTGTGGTGTGTTTGCCAACCTTGGCATTGGTCACATGTATGAGGGAACCAACTGAATAAATAAATCGTGCAAAAACATTGCACAAACTTTCTCATTCACTTATCCCCAAAACCAAATACAAATTAACCATAACAAATCGTTTCCAAAAAATATCAGATCGTTTATCAATCGGAAAGAAGCGAAGATAAACCAGCTGTCTTTGAAAAAATATGTAGATGCGATTTTGAGAAATTATGTATTTTATAACAGCCTTATCGCCGATTATTGTTTTTTTTTTTTTTTTTTTTTTTTTGATAACTCTCAAACTAACATTTCTGGAGAGATGGCTACCAATACGTTTTATTCGGGTCTTTAGAATGTACAATTATACAAAATTTGATCAAAACCATTAGAGTCGATTTTGAGAACAACATATTTTGCTTTAGAGTCGTGATTTCTTTTTATGACAACACAAAATTTTGTCATAGAGTCCATCAAGAAAATAAAATAAAATACCAGAGATATAGCAAAAATGTGCCTACATAACAAAAGTTGATTAAAATTGGTTCACACGCAAAATTAGAATCTAAAGTACGTATTTAAAAAGTCCTAACATTGCCACAACGGTTATATTAAACATTCTGATGATTACCAGCTTTAGCTAACCTCTCATCAGCAAAGTTTTGAAACTGTTCGTGAACCTAACTTTACTTATTTGAGCCAACGAACGCGAATTTGGTTGTTAGGCAAAGGCAGGTTGTGATTGTTAAGGCAGGGTTAACAAAAAGTTGTATGTGTCCAAACGCATTTTTTACTTACGACTTTGAACACGAGTTTGAGGCAGTAATCCTGGCATTTTGCAAAAATTTGAACAAAATCGGTAGAACAGGTTCTGAGGAAGTACCTTTTTTATAGCACCATGCCCGATTTCTGTGGTTATTTTTACCAATAACTCACAAATCTGCATTTTTGGGGAGATGGGCGGCGACAGATTATTTGGGTCCTTAGAAGTTTGATCAAAATCCAACCCTCAATTTTGAGTTATCAAAACAAATTGGAAATCACTATATATGGTCAATGTGGAATGGAACCCATTGGTTGGTCATCCTTCCTTCTAGATGACATAGCCTCGTATACTCCTTTCGATAAATTTGCCATCAGTTGCTTGTTGGATTATACTCCGATGATTGATTGCATGTCCACGAGATAGAGTGTAATTTGAATTGTAAAGGTTGTAAGTTGCTGCAGAGGACTCCGAGTCATTGAAGATGTTACAACAAAATCCGGAACCCAGTTCGGATGATGCTGTTTTCAAAACGGTCTAGGGTATCATTATTGATTACCCCACCCCGTGAAACTTTTCGTATTCATTCCTAATCAATACAAAATTCTTAAGCTTTTATTGCGCGTAGAGTTTTGCATTATTTCGTGCTGTCATGGAATATAGCTCGTTGGTTGTATACCTTTTGAATAATTCTCTATAGAGGTTGGTTAAGATAACTCTTCAATATATTCACGTCATGTACTTGACGGAAAGAACGCTTGACAAAACCCACCAATGCAATGCTCTTAGTATGAATTGATTCCATTGAAGTGACTGATGTAAACATAAACCCTGTTTGTTTCTACCCTTAGAAATAGAGGGTTAATGTGTAAAACGGTAGATTGAATACTTCCCCCGTTGTTTAATGTAATTGTAGTGGTTGACAGTCGTACGTATCTATCTCACATCTCTCTCAATTGTTATCTCTGGGTGGGATTTGTTATGTATTGTCTTTCCCAAGCACATATAAAAGCGATTCCATTAGTCTCGAAAGAAGTAGTCATCGCAGAATATACACATATAAACTAACATTATTGTTTAATTTAGCAATGTACTTAGATTGTATGCGAGGTAAAACCTGTTTTGCAAGAATTGTGACAACTTTAACAACAATAACAGTTGCAAGGTTTCACAGTTTATTATACTATTTGAAACAATAATTTTGATTTAATACAGTGAAATATGAAATGTTGCAACTCTAATATTGTGGAAAGTAATATACCAAAGTATTATGTCTGAGGCGTCACTTTTCTTACAAGAGCTGTATCTCAAATCGTGGTTTAAAACACACAGGACACAAAGTTTTTATTTGCAATTTAGTTCTTTCCTGAATGAAAAGTAACAGCCCACTTTCCTGTAGTGTGACGGAGGAAGGGCTCACTGAAATAAACGGTGGTTGGCGTGAGTGAAGTGATTGGATTGGTTAGAATCTAATTGGACAAAACAAAACAAAAACCAGTTGTCATGGTACTTACTAGTTATATCATACAATGTATTACGAACAGATGCTCTAAGTGTAATGCACAAAGTTTTTTCTTTAGCTTTGTAGGAAATGTTGAATTTTGTTGGTAAATTAAGGGGTCTTATCCAGGAGGGTGTTTGTATAAAACAGTTGTTATACAGGTTGTCGGAACCTCGTAATTGTGTATATAATTATTTTCATGAAGTCGGTTAGGTGTTTATATATTAAACAGTTCATGTAAAAAAATGTGAATAGTGGAGGTGTTACTGTTGATTTTTCATATTATTTTGAATAATTTTTAAAGTAATAACTCGTAATATCGTAGAAAACATATTTTGGTATAATTTTAACACTGCAAGAAATGGACTATTGAGGGTTGAAGTGAGATGTGCAGGTAAAAAGTTATTCCTTAAAAACATTTTTCTTCAAAATATTTGTTGTTTAAAGGGGAAATACTTCTCGGTCATCATCACCTTAAGAAAATAGAAGAAGGGAACATAACCCCCCCCCCCCCAGCCCTCGAATATTGCAATAGCGTCAGGATCGGAAAAGGTCAAGAGAGAGGTCAAGAAAGACGAAAGGGAAGGATCTAACTAAGACTCATGTTAGAGTCCCTGAGCGTAAAATCGCTACATGAAGAAAGGTTACTGTGAAAGCAGCTAGGGTCCTCGGGTCCGATACACCCACCCGCACTCACTGAGTGAGCCGTTGAGGGTTTCCTTGAAATAAATTAACCCATTTATTTCAGATAATATATTTGGACAATTGTTTCTAAAACCGATCCTATTTACTGAAAGAAGCGGAATTGAATCAATATGTATAAATATAGTGAAACAAACACGTTGCCAAATCGTAGGATCAGTTGACATTTCATGATCACAGAGGTCGGCGTTTCTTTGCGGAAAATCGCAATAACTACAATACTGTATCACTTCCGTAAAACATATTTACCTCTTTATTTAATTTCTTCCTCAATATTTCACTTACAATAAACCCAACATTTCACTAAGGACTAAATTTATCGTTTCCTTTCTGCCCTTTATAGAGCTTCGGGTTTCTTTTATTCCTTCAAGACGTTATTAATTAACCCTTTTGTGTTCCGCTTATTGAAAGGAAGCCTTTGTTAATTGGGATTTGTTATAACTAGTGAAACGTCCTTTTTTATATTTTCTTGTCGTCATAATTTGTTTTATAGATTTTCTAGACTCGAAAATTCATTTCTATTTGAAGATTATTTTATAGTGTAACAAATGTAGAGACCCAGGTATTTGATTTGATGGAGCTTTTTGCATATCAACCATGAGTTTATTGTATATCCACACACACACCTTACTCCACACAAACCAATCTTTGTAGCTTTTTCAAGTTCCAGGATTTCATCATCCTTGTTGTTGCCACTCACACTCTCAGAGGCTTTGTTATCTTACGTTTGAAGAGGATATGTTTTGAAGACTCATTGGGTTACCAGGACTGTCAGTAGAGACTCATTCTCACTGCTTCCTGTAATGACCATGTCCAGTTATGAAGATAGCTACTTGTTTTCAATCTAGCTTAACTAAAGACCTAGTTAGCGCTGACCTCGGACTCCTGTTATGCAGTAACAGATAATATTTTTCACAATACACAAATAAACTTATTTATGCTAAAGACTGTTGGTACCATTTTAATAATTAAAAGAATAGTTAAGGATAAAAATGTTTTAGTTTTAAATGAACAATTAATTATAATTAAATTATCCCCTCCTTGAACTCCTTAAAACTTAACCAGAACATAATCCTTTCCACACCCTCTCTACATTCGGTTTTTAGGATAACAAAGTTATCTTATAAGAGTAAAGAAATAGTACATACAATAATTGGGTCATTTGTATGTTTTGCATTCCTCTTTGTAATTAAAAAACAACTTTTTAGTTTAAAAAATTGTTGTTTTAATTATTAAATAAACATATTTATTGTAATAATAATATATATATATATATATATATTTAAAACAATTATAAGACTTTTGATATTTATCGTTAAACATCGTTTTCATTTTCATCTATTCATAATATGAATATATTATATTTGTATATTTGGCGTGAGAACAACGAACAAGTTGTAGCAGTAAATATCGTTTACAAATACATAAAACAAACATATGTAAGGCCAATTGATATTCTAGATCAAAACACACGAATTTAAAATTCACTCCGAGATATTTTTGTCTATTTACATATTTGAAACAATTTAAAAGAAAGGTTACAGGACAATAACAAATTGAAATTTCCCCTTGATAACGAAAGTAAATTGATGTTGGGCTTTAAAAACTCCTAAGGAACAAATCTGTGAGAATAATGACAGTCAATCTGTGAATACAAAATGGAAGATAGGAAAAACGTCACGACTGAAATTATTTAAATAAACGACTGTTTTGTTGGAAATATGCGACATTTTAATTTTAAAGAGAGTTATTAATATTTGTTGAAGAAAGAAAGTTGTGGTTTTATAATCGTAATAATTAAAATTATTTATATTGTGAAATTTTAATAATGAAATGATTCGTTACTATGAAATGTGCACAGATTACTCGTATATCTGAATTTGTTCATTGACTGTTTAAATATATTTATAGTGATAATTTATAATAAAAGTAGTTATAAGACAACATCATTACTCCATAATAAGTAGTTACATTCTTACTACATAGGGAATAATAATATTTTCGTACAAAACAGATGCATAATTCACGTTATATTATTTTTTTTTTTTACACTTTTTATTAATGCACGTTGTAACAATTGTTATCGCACAAAATACACACATTATAAATATGTTAACAGTAGACTAATAACACAGGGTGAGTGGTTCACAATGTGTCAAAAAATCATTTATGATAATACAAGCATTTGCAACAACCATAGTAAGTTCCATCTTTTCATTTCCGAGATATACATTTTGTTTTTTATGGAAAACTTGATTTTTCAGGAAAAAATCTATTTTATAACTTTATTTTCTACCTAGGAGTAAAGTGTGAATCCATCTCCAAAAACTACAATACATTGTTTGCAAGACAGAACCAACACGGTTTTTTGAAACTGAAAATATTTAATCAAGACTTTTGACATTCTTAATTTAATAATTCTACGAACAAAAATTAAATTTGCTATTCGCTCTTGGAAAAATTGTAGATTATGTGAAATCTGAACGCTTGTATAGATTTAGTCTATTATCTGAAAATAGATATAGTCGCTTGTTTGTAAAACAAATTTGAATTTTTTTTAAATACCAAAACATTGACTTTTTTCACGTTAGAGGGCTTGAAATAATGTATATTCTCAGTTTCAAAAAACGTTGGTATTGTCCTATAAGAAATTTAATTTAGTTTTTTGTAATTGATTTACTTTACTACTTAGGTGAAAAATGAAGTGAGAAAATGAGAATTTTAACTGAAAAGTCACGTTTTTCTTTAAAAACGGGAAAAGTTAAATATCGCAGACAAAGCGAGATAATAGGTCAATTTTGTTACAAATGAAGTGTACTATTATCCAGATATTTTTGGCACATTATTCACCATTCGCTCTATATATAATAATAACAGCTTTAAGACATTGTTGGGTAAAGTGATTTTTCGAAAACAACACGAATTATCCAGATGTTTCACGAATTTCTTCGAGCACTTCCAGAACTCATTCTCCATGCGAAAGAAAGGGGAAAAAATTCATAAAAAACATATGACCAGAAACACTTAATTATTTGACTATCAGCCATCTTGCTTTTTATAAAAAAGTTATAAGTACGGAAATAGATAGTTATTGAGTTCAGACTGTTTTGTATACGCAATTGTATTGTAACCGTTTACATGCGTACAATAAACAGACTTTATTTAAAGAATTTACAAAATGGCTGCCGTTTGAAACATTTAAAGTCACATATCTCGAAATCTGTTAACTCTACGTGACATTTTCAACAGACAAAATAGTTGCGTATTTTAATGACGAACAAAATATTTAAAAACATTTTCTCTAGTTCTAAAGATAACCAAGTTACCCATTAACAAAAAACAAATATCTTTTTGGTAATAAAATTAATTTATTAATTGGTTTCCAACACTAAAAACTAAGTAAATAAACTTGATAAATAACTAATCATTTCAATAAAGTTACAAACATTATTTGAAATAAGAATAAAAATCATTATTTTTGGAATAGTTATTCATAGGTTGGCAGTAGAGTAATAACAGCTGATCAACATTAAAAGTTTATGAATTGAACATTATTTGAATCACTTTGTTATTAACTACAGACGTTTATCAGGTATTGCGTAATTTCAAAAACAATTTTTCACGCTCTTGTATTGGCACTCATAGTACGATTTCATTCCATAATTTAGGATTTAGGATGGACGGACATATTACTCCAAGTAAGTTGTACTTTCATTGAAAGATGTATTATTACTACAATTAAACTTACATGAACAATGTTAAATATATAACTTCTCATGTACTGGTATCTAGAATGAAAAATAATGTCTCAGTGAAATTCGCAATAATTGCAATTGCAAAATTTAAAAGCTATAATTTTAAGTTATTAAAAATGATTTAATAAATATACAAGATGTTTAAAATTCACACATCATTTCGATTAAATGGCTGATATTTCAATCTATGTATAGTATACAATAACAGAAAAACGTTTAGTCTTCTTCCTAAGAAGTCAACTGTCCCATTATATCAACCACTTGAGCTTGATTTTGATAAATGTATGTTTAACTTGTATTGTCCCCATCCTCGTTTGCTTATTAAGCATTGGAATAACATGATAATTTATGTCGGAACCTACAGACGGTAGTTTCAAATATCCCCCTTATCGCCCAAGGGTACGGCTGTCATGCCTACAATAATACTCTGAACCATACACAAGGATCCACAGCCATTTCAAAACTTAAGATTAGAATACAAATTTGACGAAAATACAAACTTATCGAAATAAACATTCACTTAGAGATATTTTCAAATTGTACAAGATTTCATACAAAAACGTGAAATATTTATCGATTGTACAAAATCTACGACGGTTTCTTACTGGAGTTGTGACCAGACTCAAAGCAGGAGAGGACGAATTGAACGTGTTTTCTTTCTAACGTTACGACTTAAGACTTAAAGGAAACAAAAGTAGCATTAACTTAGCAGCAGAGGAGAAAGTTCCTTTCTATGATTTTCTGAAATAGACTGTGACAAAGATAGATAAATTCTGCCGGAATAATGTAAAATTAAATTAATTGAAAAGACGTTAAACAAGTGTGATCAAATTTTGGAGGAAAATCAATAAACATAATAAACAATCTTGTCTTTGTTGGTCAGACGTATGAGATGAGGAAAATGTCGTCGTCATATACAAGAACGAAAACAGAATAAGTGACATACAATTTTTGTTTCGTAATCTCGATGTATGTGATCGATGAGATTACCTCTTACCGATTTGTGTAGAAGTAGCTCAGGAAAGGTTACAGAGAAACATTCCTATCAGTTGGTAAAACTAGTACAAAGTAGTTTTACATTACTTAGCAGCAATCATTATAGACGGTACTGTTTATTATATACACATTTCACAACAATTTGATTGAAATCACCTTTGTATATTTAAGATATTCGACTACAATCTTGGTTTTATCTTCTGCCACTACGTTTTGTTTGGAACATTAGGGTTTTCAATTTTATCTGTTATCAAAATAGTAGTAGAACTTTAAATTTTGTTTTATGGCAGCTTCCCTTTTACATTCGTCTATTGGCAGCTTCCCTTTTAAATTTTGTCTTAAAGCAGCTTCCTTTTAAATTTTGTGTTGTGGCAGCTTCCTTTTTTCTATTTTCTTTTAACGCACCTTCCCTTTTAAGTTTTTTCTTGCAGCAGCTTCCCTTTAAAATTGTGTTTAATAGCAGCTTCCCTTTTAAATTTCGTCTTATGTCAGCTTCCATTAAATTTGTTTTAAAATTCACCTTTCCTTTTAGGTTTGTCTTATTTACCTCCCCATTAAAATTTTGTCTTATAGTAGCTTCCCAATTTACATTTTGTTTTATACCAGCTTCCCTTTTAGGTTTTGTCTTATGCAGCTTCCCTTTTAAATTTTGTCTTATGGTAGCTTCCCATTTACATTTTGTTTTATACCAGCTTCCCTTTTAGGTTTTGTCTTATGCAGCTTCCCTTTTAAATTCGTCTGGCGGTAGCTTCCCTTTTAAATTTTAACTTATGGAAGCTTTCCTTTTAAATTTTGTTTTATGATAGCTTCCCTTTTAACTTCAATCTTATGGCAGTTTCTACTTGAAGTGTAATTGATATTTAGTTTTGTGCATGTGTGTACGAGCAACTTGTTTATCTTTTATTTTGAACTCAACCAAATTGGTATTCAAACAAACGAAAATTAAACATACTCTCCCTGATTCTCTGCGTTTTATTATCACGAAAGCAATCGTTAGTTCCTGTCTAACAAAACGAGCATTCAGCAAAACCATTCAGCAAAGAAATCCGTTAAAGACCAGACAGAGTAATCACAAAACATTACAAGCTTTCACAATGGCAGACAAATGTAACTCATATTTTTGTGCAATCTCAGGTACAGTTAATTTAACACGGAAAAGTTTCATTCGAGGGATATATCCCTTTGACAGTATAATATGAAGTTGGAAATATTCAATAAAATACATTCATTTTGTATTCTCTAGCTACAGTAGAGTTGTCTGATTTAAGTAGCTTTTATATTATTGACATAAAGAAACAAATTGCATAATATAAATGCTAGTCATGGAGGAAGGGGGGGATTTCTTTCAAAACTGACGAACATTAATGTAAAACAGTGTTTTTGGAAACAGCTATATCCATGTAATTCTCGACATCAGGTTTTATCTACATATTATATTCACTTTCCCATCTCACCCCACACTAGAATGTAATTAATGATTGTGCCAAATCTTAAAACTTGGGAATTTATATAAGTTACACACTTATAATGTAAGTTATTACACTTTTAATGAACTGGTTAATCTACAAGATAATAAAAAAAGGAGTTCATGATTTCAGCTGTAAATGACATATGTAAAAATCAACCAAATTTCTTATTCCACAGTTTTAACAAACATTGAGATTTTTGATATTGATCGTTGTAAAGAACTTGAATGCACTGCGCGTATGCGTTTATCACTCATAGCCAGACAGTTGTCACTTTTGTATTGGCGACTGTGCAACAGAAAACTTAATCTGTTTTATAAACTAGTGGTTACAAGTGAAAAGTAATTTTAACGTACTTACGGACAAGATCTACCTACAGATTTATTGGTGTAATCAGTTTAAATGTAGGAATCAAGAAATCCATTCGAAATCCAATTCATATTTGATAAGAAAACTATAATACAGGTGTCACTTAGGCGTGGCTAACTTTATGCTTTCCCCCGTACAAAGAGAAAAATGAGTTTAATATTTCAACAAAAAGGAAATCTATTAGAATCTCAATATACAAAGTGCTCTCAATGTCAGGTTTTTGACCGTTGGATTGGAAAGCCACTAGCTACTACGAAGCCTCGATCCAACCAAGATGGACTTTTTATTCAGGGTCACGTTACGAACTTAGAATACGCTGAACAAATCCAGAGTATACAATTAACGCGACTGTTATTCCTGATATGATCAACGGTCGTCTAGATGTTTGCCGAGCAAATGTGATTGTCTTAGAGTAACAAAACTTGATTATTTCCTGCATCTCTTGGTATGAAAATAAATAATTTACCTGTAAAATTAGATTAGATGCCTCGAAATTGTGGACATGTTTCGATGGTCCTGTGCAACTACTTTAAATAGGTTTTCATTACTGTTGAGACCGATGGTTCTTGGTGGAATTCCATGTTTAAAAATAATAAAACACAATTATTTATTTTGTAATATCCACTTTTAATTTGTGGTATAAATTATTTATAATTTATAATTATTTATAATTTAATTCAGTCTGTAATACAGCCTCGTCAATGCCTTAGCAGGCGAAACCATTGGTCGGCTAGACTAATTAAAAGTGGATATTACAAAATAAATAATTGTGTTTTATTAACTTTAAATAGATTTCGTCTAACGCAGGAGATGTCTTTCTGGAGTTTTCCCTCCATAATATTCGACTGAAGATCCTAGAGTAGAGTATAGGCAATGCCAATCGGTCGGGAGGCATCTCAAGAAACACTGTTTTTAATAAATGGATACTCTACTGTTCTGTTTTGCTTCGGTTTAATAGCAGTCTTTTTTCATTTCACCATCATACTATTTTCCCGTTTGTCCACAAGCATTGCGTGAATATGATAATTGTGACTAACGTACGACTAGTGAATTGGGACCTCCATTCCTCTCCAACAAACAATTGACCCAAGGTCTCTGTATATGAACTAATTTCCTCCTATTACATCAGTTTATTTTCTACATTGATATAAGAAGGTGATAAGATTGCAAAGAGTATTTATTATAAAATAATTGAATAAGACCTGCATATATCTCCGCTATGTGACTTTTTAGTCGTATTAAAAAGATGGCATGTTTTGGTGGAGTAACTCCATCATCAGATCCTTAATATTATACAATCCGAACAGATCATTTTTTTTCGTTTAGAGAATTTATTAATTTTATTCTTGGTAAAGCACACTCTGAATATCATCACTTAAACCAAATATGATATCAGTTTTTATTATCAAAGCCTTTATTATCTTTATTAAATTGTACATCATAAAACCAATATCTGAGCAATAATAGACTTGTACAATTTGTATGTAATTACTAATTTGGTAAAAAAGTGACAAAGGACAAATTAAACAGGTAAATTGCCCGGGAGCATGTTGTAAAACGACTGTTTAGATTTATTAAACAATAAAATGTCGTGACACGTACGTCTAGTCACGTCTGTGTAATCAGGAGCCATGTGTGGTGTACGTGAAAGATACGAAACTGTGTAACTGAGAGATGATTCATTTAACATGTGATTGTACATAGCGTTGTGGGTGAGTCAAGTATAATTAGTGTGAAAAGGTAATGATAGTCCTAAACGTGTTTTGTTAAATGAGAATTTAAAATTTAGATAACTCAAGGTGTTTTGAAAATCTTCTTTTAATTACAAGTTTTAAAACTACAAATTTAGAAGAAAAAAAAACAGAAAGTCATGACAACCATTGTCTGTTTTTAAGTAGTGTTTACCTTTTTCTTCACAAATCATATACCGGTAATACATTAAGTATTATGATTTCGGGCGGGTCTAGTGGTTAACACTCTGGCTTCACGATTGAAAGGTTCGTGTTCAATCCCTCAATATTTACGTTATTGTTCTGTCTTCGAGAGGAAATTTGGGAACATACAATTAGTAGTGACCTCTGGTTGAGAAGGAAAAATAACGATGACGGGAATCTAGATCTGATGACCAGACTGAACAATCTTCCAACAGACTTAAGCTCTTCCTGGGTTATTGTGGCAAGGAGCTGTTTTTAAATATTGGCCGAAAACTGGTTTAAAATTTGTGTTTTATATAAACGATGGTTTGGATATTTATCAATAAATTCCCATTTGTAATATCAATTTATCTTTAAATGTTGAGAATAATGTACCGAAAAAAAACCTTCTTGGATCATGTTCATCCTGATAACGGTGACTTTTAAAGGGAAAACAATTCTTACAATTTCTATCGATATTTATGTTTTCTCAATATTTTACTAGACTAATTTTGAACAAGTTTCCAATTAATTTCCTTTTCTAATATCCTTGGACATAATTTATCTACTCGCCTTTTCAGACTAAGCTTTGTCACAGTCTGGTCCAGAAATCAAACAAAGAGACTTTCCCCTCTGTTGCTAACTTAATGCTACTTTTGTTTCCTTTAAGTCTCCAAATGTAATTTTTCTTAAGTTCATTGTGTCGTTAGAAAGAAAAGAACTCAATTTACCCACTCCAGCTTAGGGTCTGGTCACAACTCCATAAGATTAACTGATCTCTACAAAATATCTGGTTGAGATTTTGTACAATCAACAAATATTGGAAGATTTTATTATATTCTGTTAACGAATGTAAGGTTTATACAATTTTAAATCTGTTAATTGCGATATTGGTCTGTCGTTTACATGTGTTTCTTCAATCATTTGAGTAATCCAAAGTTTTGAAATACTTGTGGCTCCTTGTACGTGGTAATATTGTGGACATGACAGAAGTACCCTAAGGAGGGAAAGGAGATATTTGAAACTACTATGTTGTAGGTTCTAACATAAACTATCATGTTATTGTATCACCCAATAAGCAAACAACTTAATAAAGAAAAAAAAGGCCTAAATAAATAAAAATATAAGGGACTGTATTAATAAATAGGGGAATAATAAATAGATTTATTAAAACACAACTCGCATCAAAACAACTTGTCTGACATTTGTAAGAAAACTGTTATTTTTTGTAGTAATTGTATGCAATATCGTCAGTCATAATTATCAACATCTTATACATTTTTTTTTAAAATTCATATGATGTACCAGTATTTAACTTTAACGACCCTTAGAGACGCAGTAGAGTAAGAACCGGGTGGCAATGACGAGCGATCCTAACTGGATCTACACTTTCTTCACGTACTTTTGGTTTACATCCATTTCTTTTATCTCTCTTGACCAACTCTTGTTCTCTGAAGATTTTAGAGTATTCGATGACTTTATTTAATTTTATGATTTCTTCTTCCTTTTTTTATCACCCAATGATGACAAATTTCACATTTAAATTTTATAAAAATTCACGGTTGCTAAAGAAAGGATGAAAATTGTTTTGTATTTTCACTTACCAAATAGTAAAGAGTCCTAGCCCATGTGCTTAAAGTTTAAATAAAACAAAATTTGAAGATTCCAGAGGACCGAAATCACAACTTTAGCCTTTACAAAGCACAATAAAAACGATATTTATTGTATATGTTGATTTACAATTATTAAGTCTCAAGCAGTCTCTGAAACAGAAAGGAACTTGGAAACTGTACCTGGAAAGGATCCTGCAATAGAGTGTCTGTGGCTGTCTACTTCTTGAAGTAGGACTCCCAGTAGTGCGCAGGAAAGAGAGTCCGATGAAGGGTGAAAGCCCTCTCGAAGTTTAGAATGCGAAAGACTCGAGCTGTGACTTGATTTAGATGAAAGAAAGCCTGTTTTCCTTATTTTAAGGAGAACCTTTGTCCTTACGTCTGAGCAGATTTCAGTGCGCGGCGTTTTCAGAAAAATGGGGTATAAATTTTGAGAAGTTAACCATCTAAATAAATCATGCTACCCCATTAGTAGTTTGGGAGGAAATAAATCTTTAAGGATAGAAGGGCGTTTTAGATAAATCGTGTGTATTAACTGACTTCAAGTTTTTTACCGTAACAAAAACAAAATAATTTCATGATATTTTTTTACATTTCAGTCTCTACTCGGGAGCAATGAGCGAAGTTTTGACCCGGAGTTGTTTCTATTGTAGGGGGTAGTCTGACGGTGATTAGAGTAATTATCGGGTCTTTTAAAAATTCTAAATGTGAAGGACTAACTCGTTTCTTGTAGTTATCTTGTAGAAACCAACTTAATTATGAGGATGCTGAAAGGTGTTTAAGTTTGAGAACTGTACTTCCTCCCAACATTCAGGCTATTTGTAATCTGAATTGTATCACCGAAAACAAACAGGAAATAGTTGGTACAAATAAAGAAAGTCCTTCTCCATGCAATTCCTTTAAACTATTTTGCCTAAACAGGGATGAGGCGTTAATATTGACAAAATCTGTGATTTAGCTTTGGAAAATATTTTATTAATTTCAGGAATATTAAAAAAAATAAAACCATTATTATGGATATTGTTTTATAATTTCTCCTGCTGGATGTTCTAAATTGGAGTAAAACCTAAAATTCTGAATAGTTGCCGCTTCGATAAGCCGTGAATAAAGTTTGTAGTAAGGACGTTTTGGACAAATACCTTTAGTTGATTTGGGGAAGGGGGGGCTGAAATTAAAAATTCTGGAAAGAGGGAGGCTACCTCTCCGAAAGTCATTCATAGTTCAGTAACATGACGGCTAAATGATTTACTTGGAGTTAAATTTTCGATTTCATCTATACGTCCATCTTGATACAATTCAGTCATTTGTATGTGTTTTACAACTCCCCTGCAGATATCGCTCAGTGTCATTTTCATATTATTTAAATTATCTATGTTCCCGCTCCTGAAGCCTACTTCAAAATTTATAAAGTTCTGTAAAATATCAACATATTTTAACAATGTCACATACATGATTAACAAAATATTATCACTTCAAATAACAATATAATTAAGCAAACAATATCTACAATCTCATGCCAAATATTGTTTTAAACTATCACGGCAAAACAGACTGAGAGCGAGCATTATACTTTTTTAACAGATTAAAAAAATAATGAACGATAATCAAAATCTACTTCAAAAATCAGCGATGGACAAAAATTAATTGAATTAAATGAAATCAACCGTTTTGAGCTGAATTGAATCAAAACAAAAATCAGTCACGGTTGATAAAGGAAAATTAAAAATTGTTTTGTATTTTCACTTACCAAATACTAAATATTCTGTGCAACCATGCGCTCATATTTTATATAAAACAAACTTCCAAGATTCCAAAGGTTCCAAATAACTCGCCACAGCTTTAACCTATACAAAGCAAAACACAAACAATATTTAATGTATATATTGATTAAGTCTCAAGTACAAGCTTGAGAACGTTATGTAGAATTCTTCCTAAAAGTACAAAGATTATGAAATGTTTGTTTATTCTGACATCTTAATAATAGAACATATCGTCGGCTTAATTAACAAACCAAGTAACTCCAAAAAATGTGTTTTTGTGATTTATATGTTATTGTGTAGGTTTAAGGTGCCTGCACAGTTGATTAAATCCTTGTAACTCCAAAAAAATTGTAAATACCGAAAAAAGGGAAAAAACAAACCACGTATATTTTAAGAGGGAAATTTGTTTTTGCAAACCAAATAACTCCAAGTAGTGGCAGCCTGTCTCAATGCAAATGCTATTGCCATGTGCAGAGTTCAGTGTTTCGTTGTTTGCAAATTAATATTTCTTATTTTGGCGTACAAGTTCTATACTAAATAACATGTAAGTAGTACAATAATTGATATTTTATAGTAAAAATTACCATACTATTGTTTTATATAATATAAAAATAACCTTTAAAAGAAAAAGATAGTTACGTGTTTTGTTGCAGTAGCAAACTTTTAGGTTAAGTTATCACAAAATTGGAGTTACTGTTTTTTATTGTGCCTTCACCTGGATCAAAGATTTTGACTTTAATTTGAAAAACTACTGAGTATTGTTATTTACCAGGATTTTTACAGTATGTAATGTTACAATATAATAAAATGTTTTACTATTTGAATACCTGTATCCTACTATTTAGGAGTTACGTGGTTTGTTCAATTTTTTTTATGGAGTTACGAGGTTTGCTTTCAGAGCGTTGCAAGGAGTTACGTGGTTTGTTTAAATAAAAACTGTGGAATGTGAAACACTTTAGGAGTTAAGTGGCCAGTATTGTTTTTCTTTACTGACCACTAAATCCATTTTGTTTTTTTCAGCTTCAAAATGTCATCAAGAACAAAAAAAAATTACAACTAGCTAAATTTACAAATATTCAGTATAATGAAGAAATAAATACTGACACTAAACTATCAAAATCGACTGAGTTCAAGCTACCGTCAAAAACTATTGAATCTACTCTACCGTCAAAGCCTGACACTTTTCATGGTATTGGCAACCTTATCGAAACAGGAACATTCATTATCGATGAAAATGGCGAATACCACTTAACTCCAAGTGTGGTTTTTGCAAACCACGTATCTTTCATTAATCTAACACGTAACTCCTATAGTTGATCTAGTTCAATCCTCATCACTCCACTGTATATAAGAAAATGTAAAGATAAGAAAAAAGTGCTTTTTAATTGTATTACAATTAATAAATCTTAATTAAACCAAAAAAAAGTTGAAAAAAATTACTTCTTCAACAAAAATAAATCAGTTTTTTGTTCCTCCTGTAAAAAGTGGAAAATGTGAGTTACTTGGTTTGTTAATTAAGCCGACGATATTTTAGATTTAAAAAATGGAATTTTGACGCTAGCGGTTAAAACATAAATTTATTAATTCCTTAGGTTAAAATTAGATTACAATTAAATCTTTCTATGCCTACAAATTTATACAAAGTTTAATTATTAAAAATTCTATTAAAATTTTAAAAAAATATGTGCGCAATCAGTTGGTATATTTTGTTATCTTTGTTTTTGAAATTAGAGATGTTTATTTTGTGTTTTTAATAATTATTTATTCCCAATATTAATTAATATAAAAATCGTAAATAAAAAAATACACATGTCCTCCTCCCATGTGTAGTACAGATTTAGAACCATCGTACTTTTGTCTCTTTGCCCAAGTTACAGTTTCTAGGAAGTTTAACTGTAATAAAGGTCTTATTGGAGTTGTACAAAAATGGGTCTACTTTCTGGAATAACCAAGTTGTTTTTCCATCTACAAATAGCGCTGCACTTTGATTACGTAAATATAACATTTTCACTAAAATTCACTAAAACTAATACTAAAAAAGTTTATTAAAGTTAAAAAAATGTTTTTGTATCGAGAATAAAGTTTAGATATTTTTCTGTATGAAGGTTAGATAATTAAGACAATATCAAGCATATGACTCATGACTTTACTGCAGTAGATATAAAAGAAAGTTAATGCACCCGGAGTTTGTACCAGATTTATCTATATAAAAGCACAATCTGTGTTATTAACTTGCAAAAAAAGTTGCAATTAAATATCACATGCTTAAGAAAATAAATCACATCTTGCATTACCTTTAAGTTTTGAAAAAAGTTAACAGAATTTATTTTCTATAACACTATCAATGATGGGACTTTTTATATTTAAATTCAATCGGTTAAAGTTTAAACATTTTGTGAAAGTCCATATTAGTTAGGTAATGGATGTTAGACGAAATACATGACAATTGTTAATGCAAATTATATTGATAAATTCGTTTTACAAATATTTGTCAGAGATTATTTACAAAACATTTTGTAAAATCACTACTATTCAAACATTTTTCATTTGATGTGTTGATCTTTGCTCAAATTTGTCAAAATCTATCACAAATTAATAAATTGTAACAATTCTGTTCTGACTATATGGTTCGCCAAAATATTACTCATGATAATATTTCATGAGAGTTGGTTCTTTTAGAATTTCGGTAAATAGAATACATAGAATAAAGAAATACATTTTACAGATCATTTTCATATTAGAAAATTATTAATTTTAATGTTATAGTAAAAGTTAAAATTGCTTTGTATCATATCAGCTGCAACTTCAATGAGTTCCAATTAATTTAATCAGCTGTTTACGTATTAAAATTGTGTTCGTAAGCTGCAGGTCTCTAAAAGTTTGAAACTAAGCTTCAGTCTGTTTTATCAAAATTGTCCGTTTGCCTATAACGGTTTATCTATAACTATGTAAAGTTCGTAAAACAAGATTAGAATTACATTTTAAAATATGAACTTTACAATCGTTTGTTGTACTGTACGCAGTGAGTTCGTCGTACATTAATCTATATTTTGATCAACTAGTTTTGACCTAATTTGTTGTTTTTGTTTAACAAAAATACAGCAGACAATGAAAATTGTATAAAATACTTGTTGGCATGTGGGTAGTACCAATGAATACATATACTAATACATATGTATTATACATATATACATATATATGTATTCATTGGTAGTACTTCATGGACGACAAAGTTATGTAGATTAAATATCAAATTAAATTAAACTAAGTTGCAACTACGAGATACGTTTGTAGGTTAAAATTTTAATTATAAGCAATATTTTATACATTTATACAGTAACTATTGGTGTCATTGAGCAGAAGGTCAATCTATAAAATAAGCAATAATAAGGCAGATTATTCGGAGCGTACGAATAAAATGTTATTCGAAAAAAATAAATTTACTTGGCGGTCATTTTAAAAGTTTGTAAATATTGTTAAAGTATTTTAGGTCCTGGATTTGAATTACAGGTTTGTACTAAAAGTTCAGTTGGTTTCTTTCAGGACAAAATTCGTCCTTACACTGCCGCTTCTCCGTGGAAACGTAGCGCAACTCAAGTGGGATGTCCAACCTCCTCCCATGTGTAGTACAGATTTAGAACCATCGTACTTTTGTCTCTTTGCCCAAGTTACAGTTTCTAGGAAGTTTAACTGTAATAAAGGTCTTATTGGAGTTGTACAAAAATGGGTCTACTTTCTGGAATAACCAAACTTTCTGAAGGTATATTAGTCTCAGTACACACTATATAGAAAGATAGTGTTTAGTCAGTAAAAAAATTTAATAAGAAGAATTGCGTTGCATTTAGTAAATCGAGTATTAATCTACTGTCGTTATCAAGGGGAAACATCCATTTATTATCGTCCTGAAATGTTTATTTTAAATAGTTTACACTTAGTAAAATTTAAAAAAAAAAAATTGTCTCTGATGAGAAAGTAAATTTTTAAGTCATACCCAATTTTAGGTAAGTATGAAATTTCAAGCTTAAACAAGAATTAATGCTATATAAATATGTAAGAGTTTTAATATTAGTGTACCGTATGCTGCTTTGTGTGTGCTGGGCTGTGGAACGTAACAACGCTCTGCTAATATTTGTAAGGTCTGATTGCTAATTTGGAAATGATTTGGTTACTAAGGGGGGGGGGCGGGAATAAGTGTTAACTAAAGAAAACTATTGAGGTAAACGTTAGGAAGCGGCTATTGTATCCTGAGATCGGATCTAATTACTGGCTGACTCAATCCAGTGTAGTGTAGACTACTAACACTAACCTGAGGCTGAGACATCACTAAATCACCGATCATCTTACATGAGCGATTAAAACTAATTAATAGTCTGGCCGCTTGACCGATATATAAACAAAAGTAAATTTTTAAAAACCGAGCACACATGGCAACTTCCCTGAAGATCTTCGACCTTTCCAAAATACTCTATCCGATCATTTTGTCGAATTACAAACTTGGGTAAAATAATACAGTATAATAAATCTAAGGTTAACGTGGAAAATGATCCAATCACTAAAAAGCCAAATTTAATCAAGTCAAATAGAACCCTAAAGTTTTTTCCACTCATTGTGACCATTGTAAATAATCTTCAAACAGAAATGAATTTTCAATTCTAGATAATCTATAAAACAAATTATGATGACAAGAAAATATAAAAAGGACGTTTCACTAGTTATAACAAATCCAAATTAACAAAGGCTTCCTTTCAATAAGCGGAACACAAAAGGGTTAATTAATAACATCCTGAAGGAATAAAAGAAACCCGAAGCTCTATAAAGGAAACGATAAATTTAGTCCTTAGTGAAATGTTGGGTTTATTGTAAGTAAAATATTGAGGAAGAAATTAAATAAAGAGGTAAAGTTGTTTTACGGAAGTGATAAAGAAATTGTAGTTATTGTGATTTTCCTTGAGGAAGCCCCAACATTTGGGATCATGAAATATACAGTGATCATACCCATAGGAAAATTTGGCACCATTTTCGTCTCGTTATATGGTAATAAACCTTCTAGAGGCATTTTTTTTCAAATTAAGTATGCAGTTTCTTTTACAAATCAATAAAAGAAGGGTAGATAAATTTCAAAATGACGGACGATTTGCAAATTTCAAAGAAAGTTTCACCCTTACATGAAACTGTATCACAAAATTAATTTTGTGTAGTTATAACATTTTAATCATGTGTATAAGGTTTATAGATCTGAACTCCAAACGTATTTTATCTGTAGTTCTAGTGTAATGGTGAACATATTCGAGTTGTCAACTTATTTGATAATGATGGATTGTTCATAATAATAATAATATGATTTAGTTGGACAGATGAAATAGTTTGCGTATATAAAAGCTAATCAGACATTTATCAGCTAAACCAGAGTTAGAAATGTAGTCATTATAATAGTTTCCGTAGAAACAAATTTAATTTAAAATTTTATAAATAAGACCAAAATTTTGTAGCTTAGATTCCAAGTGATTGGAATGACTAAATCACGTATTAAAGTTCTGAAAGTAGGGGGTGGGGGCATAGTAGTTACTTCCTCTAATAGTCAGTTGCTTCCGTCCTTTGTGCAGTGCAACCCTGTGATTGTTAGATTTACTTATTACGTTTGTATTTATTCTTAATTTAGACTATTCAGGCCTGGGTTATAATCTTTAGGTTATAGTTTTAGGGTTTTCTAACATGAGCCCAGGCTATATATTTATTACTTGAAAACGGAGGTTGATTTATACTTTCAAAACGTCGTCTGTTAGTTTTATAAATACAAATTATGTCAAATGTCCAATTAAATCATAACGTTAACGTAAACTCAGTATGGAATACCGAAGAAAAATGTTTTGGGATCACAAACATTATCTAAAAACTGTTTTTATTGTGTTACGTAATTGATTTTTTACTAACTTAATTGAAATTAATCTTATCAAAATAAGTCAAATTTAATTTTTTTTAAAGACATGCAACTCAAAGTAGCTATATCACGGTCGTGTGTCAAAGATATTAAGGGCAAGCTATTCCAGTTACATAATAGTCTGTCAAATAATAATATGGTGCAATTTGTTTCTTTATGTCAATAATATAAAAGCTACTTAAATCAGATAACTCTACTGTTGCTAGAGAATACAAAATGAATTTATTCTATTGAATATCTCCGGCTTCATATCAGGTTGTCTAGCCGAAGGGATATTTCCCTCGAGTGAAATTTCTCCGTGTTAAATTAACTGTACCTGAGATTGGCTTAAAATATGAGATACATTTGTCTGCCATTGTGAAAGCTTGTAATGTTTTGTGATTACTCCATTAGATCTTTAACGGATTTCCTTACTGAACAATTGTTTTGTTAGACATGAAGTAATGTTTCCTTTCTTGATATTAAAACACGAGTCAGAAAGAAATACATTGTTGAAAAAATATGATTTTTAAATTTGAAGATATTTTCGATTCTGACATCTTCGTGTTAACTGGATTATAATTATTTTAAAGACGAAGGTAAATTATACAAAACATTGGTCCGATCAGTTGTCCCCTTTGGTTCAGATACATGTATTCTGGGAGTATCAGATAAAACGCCCCTCTTAGTTTTTGAGCGACGCATATAAGGAAGATATACTTGACTTTAAGAGAAGATAATGACTGGATAATAAGATATATACAGAGTTAATTGGAGGTCAGACTGTCGTTTGGTTTGTGAGGAATAAGGGAATAATAGGTTTGGACATAATGGGATATCTAGAACTTATATCACTATATCAAGATTTAAATGGATGTATGACGTATTTGCAAGCCTTAGGTCCATGTAAATTATTGGGTGTTAGATGGATGAATGACGTCTTTGCAACCTTTAGGTCCATGTAAATTATTGGATGTTATATGGATAAATGACATCTTTGCATACCTTAGGTACATGTAAATTATTGGATGTTAGATGGATGAATAACGTCGTTGCAAGCCTTAGGGTCTTAAAAATTATTGGATGTTAGATTGACTTCTTCTTTTAACCACAATTTCTCTTATGTTGACACCCAAACCACCCCTCTCCCTCCCGGGAGGGACTATTTTGTCTCTGGGATAAATTTATCAAGATTCATCGTAAGATTCTCACTCTTTGACAAACTGTATATTTACTAGACAGAGTTTGTTTTATATTATTAAATTATCTCTACGTCAAACCCTGGAGGACTCTTGAGTTAGGGTTACCTTACCGTAACCAAGGAGATTCACTTTTAAGGCAATGGATACTCGCCCTTATCCCTCCTTTAATTGAGTAGAATTTGCTGATTGTGTAAGCAGGTAACTGCCAACTAGAGCATGCCTTGGTATTTAACGGCTACACCTACTCTACATCACTGCATCCACCAAGACATGCATACAGCCTTTCACTTTCCTCCTTTCTCAACACAGGGTTGCTATGGCTAAGTCATTCTACTAATTAAATCAGTGTAAAATTTATTGAAATAAACAAAACATTTTGACGATTGGCTGTTGTCGAATTCTTCAGCTTAAAATGGTGTTTTCATTTATATAAATATTATTATGTAAAATTGACAATTTAAAATGTGTTATTTTACAAATAACTGTTGAATATTTATGCATCGATTCCTGCCAATTACGTCAACTCATCTTTATATTCCCATAGGACTATGGCATTTCAGAATTACATGAATTCGTTCCCTTAACAAACGAATGTAATAAGTTTCAACATGGCACCGTTAACATTAAACTATCAAAAATTTTAATCAATAATTTCTCCCCGTCAAAAAATCCAACCACAACTATTCTGGAAAAACAAATTTTGCTCTTGCGTAACATATGGCATTGTTGTGTTTTATTTCAAACTGCTCACGGGTTACGTGCTTACCGAGTTTGAAGAAACCTGCTTATATCTGTCAATCATTGATTTGTAAATTGTCTAAACAAACATAAAGTTCCACACAACATCTGTCCGGAAAACGTTTCGTTTGGCGCAGTCTATCTGTTTGTGTTTTTCTTTACAAATACAATTTTGAGGGAAAACGTTTAGATATAAATGTGGTTTATAGGGTTGTGTTTTTAGGGTTTAGATTTAAATAAATTATAAATTATATTTACATTTTCAAAATTCAATTGAATTGAACATTTTAATTTTAAATAACTGAAATAAAACTGTTGGTATATAAAACTATAATTAATTGTTACAAGATCTTTGTTTTATTGTTGGAAAAGACAACCAGGATTTTCGAAGATATAAGTCCATATATAGAAAATTTCATTAAAATTGGTTGACATGTTTGGGGTGTAGAGCAGAGCACTGCACCTATAGACAGACGAGAAACAGATACAACGACGACAGACAGACCTCATGATACAATCCTAGAAGACCTCAAAACACAATATCCTCGTTTTAGATTGTTTGATACTCACATAAGCTTCTCCATAATACGTATAAGAAAACGGAACTACAAAGAAGAAAAACATTCATAAATCAAAACAGCAAATCTGTCCTTCATTTTTCAGAATAAACGAGAAGACATCAATCCAAATTAAAGCATAACTGATTTGCTGTCAAACAATAACAACAGCACAGGCAGTCTTTTATTAGCTATATCTATCAACTAAACGTTGTAACGTGTAACAAGGATGAAGGTATTAACTATAGGTTTACAGTGACGTCACGGTCATGAGATATCCGGCATTTGTTGTTCTATAAAAGTCGATTTGAAAATGAAAATTTATTATTATTATCCTTTAGGTACTGTTGGAAAGTTGACATATTAAGACTAGGTTCCATGTCACTCGGAGGAAAACTCGGGTGACAGTACTCTCGTTGATACCCATAGTTTTCCTTCTTCTTCATCCGATTTCGTTGATTTTTTTTTTATGGAAGAGAACAAACTGCTTTATGTTAACTGCGAGAAAAATCCTTCGTATCTTTAAAGGTACTTTCTTAAAAAATTGCTAAAGTAAAAAAATGTTGTTTTGGTTTTCATGTAAAACAGAAAAAGATATTTTAAATTTGGTTCAACAAAACACATCCAGCTGTACAATACCTTTCTATTAATACCTTATTTATATTTATATCTTTAAAAACAAGGAATTTATGGGTTTTCTATTGCATTAGTCTTATGGGCGGACAGGCGGCACCGGCCGGCTAGTGGAGCCTCCTCTTAACATGATTACATTACAAACACAATTATAATAAGGATAATAAAAATCTACTTCGAGAAATTTTGGTTTTAAGTGAAGGGCAATTATGAGTTTTCTAACATTTTGGACGCAAATTCTTTTGTGGAGATTTTATGAGTGATAAAAAGATCCCATACTTTCACTTCCACAAAAAATTAAATTAAATTAATCGGGTTGAAAATATAGGAGAGTGGCATTCACAAAACCACTTAAAAACACATTAAAAAAAAAAAATTGGAAACCTATTGATCATCATCTCCTTAAATAAAAGAAGAAAAGACAAAAAAAAATAACCCCTAGTACACGAATACTCTGATATTTTTAGAAACGGAAGAAAATAAAAGTTAGTCAAGAGTGGGAAAGATGAAAAAGAGGGATCTAATCCAAGATTACGTGAAGTAAGGTGTAGATCCAGAGTAGGTACCTCGGGATTGTCAAACTAATACTAATTGTATTGTATGTATATGTTGTATGAAGGTAAAAAATCTCTAAGTTATAATCACCTTAAAAAAATGGAAGAGAACAACAAAAAAAACACGTAGCCTTGGCATACTCTAACAGGTCGCAAGAGTACTTGAGTTGGAAAACAGATTAAATTGTAAGAGAGGGATCTAACTCAAGACTACACGAAGATAGGTGTAGATCTAGCTAGAATACCTAGGGATTGACACACACTATAGTAAGCTCTGAGGCTAAATTCACGTTAAGCCCTTGAGGATATCTTGTATTAATAGAAACACATATATTACAGTATGACTAAAAAGAAGTTTGCAAATACTCCTTTTAATTATGTTAGCGGTTTGTAGCAATCTTTTTTCACGATGATAGCAAATAAGCTCACGATTCTTAAATTTTTGATTTAAGGGGAAGAGACGACATGGGGTAAGTCAATCATTTTAAAAGGGACATATGGTTATGAGATATAAAATTTTTAAACGCTTTGTTATAAAAAGTAATGAGCAATAAAAGACCCGTATTTACTTGAATACTTTAATAGCGTGAAAGTCAGAAGAGTACGAGAGCTATGTCTCTGGAAAACCGGATAACTTTGCTCCGGGTATCGAGGCATAAAGTACATAGTTGAGGGAAATGAGGGAGCAAATAAACATACATTGGCTCTACGGTGCTCTGCGTCAGAGTTGTTAGGACCTGAGCCACCTGTGTGTCTGGTCAAGATGGCCATAAATGTGAGTTCAGGGAAACACTAGCTGTCAATTCCATAGCAAACTAGTACTAAGTACCTGGAGGAACAGTAGTGATCTTGGGTAGGGAGCAACTCAGACGAATCATGGAATTTATTACTGGACACTGTCTGAGGGTTAAATTGCTCAGGATAGAAACTGTGCGGGATGAGTGAAGGTCACATCTACGATTGTCATGCTCTTGCAGGTTTTTGGCTTCCAAACTTCTCGTGAACTCTTATGATACGAGTAACTGGGTAGGATTACTAAAACTTTTAAATGGGACTAATCCATGGGTTATAATAAATAGGTGTGCTGTATATATATATATATATATATATATATATATATATATATATATATATATATATATATATCAATGGTCGCGGTGGATGAAACCGGTTTAACCGCCTAACTTTCTAATCTGATCGAAATCTAATCAAGAGAGACCTGATAGGAAGGATGAAAGTGAGGGAACTAAACCAAGGCTGAATGAAAAAGGTGTAAATCCGGCTAAGTTACTCCGAGATTGCTGCTTCCGAACTCACTATATATTTTAAGCACTTGAGAGGTTATTTTCTCAAAACGTAACGTTCGTACATACACGTTGTTCTGCGGATAATAGTGATAACGTTTAAAAAAAATTCCCACAGAAAAAACTATAAATGGCGTCTATTTATCAGTTACTGTTATTCTTTTGATTTATTGACTGAGAACAACGATTTTTTTTTATTACTAGTGTAACAGTTAATACTGTTCTGATTACATAAATATATATATATATATATATATATATATATATATTTATATATATATATATATATATATTAATAACAATAATATACAGAGTGATTCTTTTATCGTGGGCACAATTGGTATATCGTAAACAATCTATTTCTGATGAAAACATTAAATAGAGAACCGTTATTAATTTTCTTGTAACTCTGATTTGCGATGTTTTACTTCCCATTGTTTAACAAGATAACAATATACCTAGGTATAGTCTAGGATGTGTAAATACTAATGTAGGTATACGAATAAAACGGGAAGTATGGAAAATCGTCTCCTGAAAATGCTTCGAACGTAAAATATTCGAAACTTTAAACGGATACCTAAACGTGTAGGTTTATCAAACAATAAACAAGAATAAAGACGTCTTAAAATTTTGTACACAATGCGAAAACCTCATACAAAATAGAAGACTTCATAAGAAATATAAAATATTACAAAATGACGGCCATTATACAGTTTGCAAAACAGATTTTTAGATTATTCGAAAAAGTAACTACAGTCCCCCATTTAAAGTTTTTCACCAGACTAATAGTTTACGTTATAATTGCAGTGTCGATGATAACAATACCACTCCCTATAGTAAATACATAGCACATTTATAGGGCAATTTTTTTTTTCCAACCGAAACACAAGAATATTTAATTCATTTTTGACTGAGAATAAGGAATATTAAAAAAAAAAATACATACTGTAACAGTTATTATACCTCACAATACATAAATAACGTATTAGTGTTAATAATATAATATAACAATTATAGGACATTGTAGATCAAATTGGTTTTATGTCAAAACATTGTATTCACACATTCAAAGATATAATTTATCAGAGTAACGGGATTTACACAGTAGGAAAGATCACATTTAGAGTTTTGTTTAAGATATAACATCTGTTCAATATGAGACCCACGTTTTACTCGTCAGATATCAATACAATAATCGAGTTCCGTCCCAAACTCTTTGAAGAGTGTCCACATTGTACTGCTGCTGTTATCGGTTGTTTTAACTCCAAGAGCTTTGAGGACAGAGGAATAATGAACACTTTATGCCGTACTAAAAGAGTTACCTTGGAGCTTCAAAGAGGTCAATTCAAAAGAGACATCTTTTCATCAGCTACACGGCTAATCCAGCGTTTTGGAAGATTTCCATAGAAGTAATCTCTCACATGGCTTGGATGTTGAGACATCAGCCATTCATTCAACATATCCAAGTAAGCTATTACTTAAAATAATAGGTCGTACACCTTTATAAATGATAGAGCTCAAAAAATCAGCCAATAAGAATCTCTCTCGTGTTAAAACCATCTTATCTGGGTCCCTGTACAAAACTCAAAACTTTTAATTTTGTCGTCCAATAAATTTTGCAATAATTGAAGCTTTTAGGGGATCATCTTGAGCCTTTTCCTCACTGTGGGCTGTGATATTTGAAGTTATAAACTCACTTTCGTTGTCGATTTTTACGAAATACGTAAGAGAGATAGTCGAATCTGTTCAACTTTATCTGCAGGCGTTGCTAGGCTACCATTTACACAAACAGCCTGTATTCTTAAACTTCTTGTACCAGTCGTAGATTGAGCTCCTAGTTGAAACATCTTTATGGTACGAGTCCTAAAATGACGTTATAGATAGATTTTGTTTTTTCCAAATGACTTCTCTGTTGGAGTATCAAGATCAACAAAGAACAAGATCATCTGACTACATTGTTGACTAAAATCAGCTGTTGGAGTTAAAACTTAAAGTCGTGAAAGACTACACTTCTTTTTGAATAACCCTGTATTTATATTAAAATATATAAATTATATAACAAAGTTTGGTTAATGCGTACAATAGTAGGAGATGTATCGTTTGAAGCGTATTCATCAATGCTAATTATTACAGCTGATTTCAAAGTTATATCTGAGGTTATGTTTAAATTGTTGCTCAGACACTAATTATAGAAGGTTAGAAATCTCTGTAGTGGTTTGATAGGAATTACATCAACGCATTGTTGAAGCTAAACCACGTGAATGATTCAATGACAATTGTGTTTAATTTGTTTGAGATGGTGTTTGGTTAATTATCTTCTAAAGACAAACAGAGTTAATTGCATTCATTGTTTAAATCATGTTTATTTGTAGTAATAAGCCAATGTGTCCATTGTGTCGTTAATTGATACAAATTTAGCGTTGATTATAGATAATTAATTGTTCTTATTATCACTGTTTTGGCTGATAGGTTAGGAGATCTTCGATTATTATGTATATAAGAAGGCGTTCATTTCCATTTTTTGGCGGACTTATTATTTAACCGAAAATTTTAGTGGGAAATAGTTTGTGTTCATTTTTAGTACCATAGGTAAGGTTTTGTCATCGACAAAAGAACTGATTTCAGAGATGTTCGATTATATATACTATCAGATTAGTATTATAAATGTGTATATACAGAGATGGAAAAAAGTTTGGGGTCCCCTTTGTAACCGTTTAATTGTATTATCTAGGGATCATATTCATGGTATGTAATTGGTCAAATGGTTCTAACAATAGCAGGAAAATTTTTATAAATACCTTGTTTACAAAATGTACCTAATTAAAATCTGATAATATCTAAAAATCAAAAATACATGGGACTACACGTAGGGTACAAATATGTCATAAATAATAACACAACAAACTATACACACATCAAAACATAACCTGAAACTTTTTACAAACAATAAAATGAATAATAATAAAACGACATAAACAAAAAATTGGTCCCATTAAAATTATAATTAGGTAATAAGAAATCACATCCAACTGTAATGAAGCAACAAAATCATGGTGCAGGAACTGCTCCATACAATGAAAGGCTTCTGACAATAAAAGTTATTTAACACACACCTTATTTCAAGTCGATAATAGTTCCTTATATTATAGTAATGGCTACATGTTTCGCTGCCATAGGCATCATCATCAGGCCAGCTAATAACATTAACAATTTGTTCACAAACACATATAAAATCTCGGCCTAGCACAAATAATCGTGCAGAAACGGCACTCGTTTATTTGCACGATTATTTGTGCTAGACCGAGATTTTTAACACTTAAATATCGTACAAACACTTAAATGTGTTTGTGAACAAAGTGTTAATGTTATATTTGCTGGCCTGACGATGCTGCCTATGGCAGCGAAACATGTAGCCATTACTATAATATAAGGACTACTATCGGCTTGAAATAACGTATGTTAATTAATTAGAGTAGTTCTTATGCAAAACAATGAATATCTAATAAAAGTTATCAAAGGCTGTGCTTAAAAGTTGCATAACTTATGCACAGTTTTTATACTACGAGAAACCAAGTTGTGAAGAGAATTTGTAAGATTTAACCTGTGCTGTCTAGCTTGCCTGTGTGTCATAAATAATTGTTATTTTCTTTATTCTGGAGATGATCATAATTAAATTTAAAATACAATATCATGTAAAATATATACATAATAGATTGTGTAAAAACTACAAGCTTCCTGAAAACAATTATATTAGTTTGAGTTAGTTTTAGGTTAGGTTAGGTTTATGATCCAATAACATTTATAAAGTAAATTTTAAAAATAAATTTCTGTAGCGTGAAAACACCAACAGATGTTTGTCTGTGGAGTCTAACGAACATAGGACTGTCGTTTGCAACATTCGTATTTATTTCTTGTGCCGTAGAAATAACAATTAAGTCTTGATAATATCAATGACTACATAAATACTATAAAACACGACATGGCCATGTTAAATATTCTACGCTTATTCTTGAGTTGACCAATACCCGCTAGGGTGTGCTGCTAGAGAATCTGAAGTTGATGTGACTGGCGCTAGGTGGCTCTACGGTCAAACAATGTTTCAGGCGGGTAAGAGAAAACGCACTGATGCCACATATGGGACCAGAGATGCGAGGGAAGGTCGAGAATCGCTTATCTCAGCGCACGAACTGACAACACTGACTATGCTGACGGAAGTAAGTGAGAAGGTTTGTGAGAGAGAGGTCAACAGTTGTACAGTCTCAACCAAGTGGGATGCGTACAGTCAAGCACCTGCTGCTAGCGCTTTCTGATAGCTGTGTGTCAAACTTGTGACGAACAGCACCCGTAAAGCGTAGACTATTTCCCTATCCTATGTCGTGTCTTATAGTATTTATGTAGTCATTGAAAATATTAATCGTTTCTATATATAGATTATAGAAACTCCCACGACGCCTAATTTTTTATTACAATATATTTTGATCATATTGGTTTTGCTCGTCAGTTGTACTCAATTTATCGTTAACCTTCTCTGTATCGCTCAAAACGTATGCACAGTGTCAACTCAGTATTTTATATTAATAACAACACGTATTCTTAATCACGTTCTCAAAGTAAACACAACCTCAGCACTTTTCCTGTGTCCAAAAGTGAAACGATGTTTGCACTATGTAAACTCCCCTACATCAACATTGAACTGTTTAATTTAATAACATACCCTCTCAACTGGTGGTTTCTTGGAGGGATGATTTTGTTAAACATCAAGTGTTTTGATTTAATTGTCCTTAAATCAAGAATTATTGACAAAATACAATATAAATTTTATTTTTAAAATATCCATTACTATAAAATCAATTTACGCCTAATATTTGTTTATAGCACAAGTGAAGCAAGTTTAAAATATCTGGGTTCTAGTTAAAAAACATTGGTTTAAATTGCTGTCAATTTGAAATATTTCTACTGTAAAAAAATAAAAATATTGAACTAATTTTAAAAATTAGTTTCATGCTAAATTTGATTAAAATACAATTAATACTAGAGCTTAATAGTAGCCAGCTTATCTAAATTTGAAACTACTTAAATGCTATTTAAAAAAGTATAAATAAGTATAAGTAAGTATAAGTGTGGTACTTTTGGGGGACAGGTAAAATTATTAAAAAGAACCTCGTCATGTGACATATTTCTCATATGTCAAGAGGGGGTAAATCATAGTCTTTTTCATGAGGGAGATCGTAATATACGGAATTTCTGTATTACAGCAGATCTGCGCATGCGTCTTGTTGAAAAAATAAATCGACGTCAAATAATTACCTTAATTACGTTATATTTCCATCACTAATACAATTGACGTGTTAACGATGGGGGGAGTAGGTGTACTCTTCTTTGTTGATTGATTGTTTACTCGTCATTTGCAGTCAAACTTTGTCTTTATGTTTAAATTGGAGATTTGATTGTGTCTTTTGATCGGTTAAAATGCTAAACAAATCTGAAAAAAAATGGTAACAATCTGAAATGTACATTTGTTAAAATTGTTTTCTGGATTTATAGTTTTCATGACCATCGTCTTTAACAGGCGAAGATTATGCAATACAGTTACGGCAAAGTAACACTGACTTTGCATAAACTACGATTTGAAGGAGTTTTTTTGTGATCACGGGTTGAATAATTAATTACCTTATTTCTCACCTTCAAACACTCTAAATATATCCTGTCGGATTACCGGTCTCGGTAGTTCATGTCACCATCATCAGATCAAACCGAAAAGATATATTTCATTCCATTGTTGAGGAACACATCGTTACAACTACAGAAAACTAACACATGAAACACTAAATACACAATCACTCGAAAACAAAAACGCGAAACTGGTAATCCGACGGGCTATATTTAGAGTGCGAAATAAGTTAATTAATTACACATTTATTATAATATTGCTGTCTTGGACGCTAATAACATCATGTTTAATAGGTTTATTCCCTGATAATCCACTGTGAATTACACGCATATAAAATCCAGATAATTCAGGAATTGAAGTCTGATGATGGTGCAAAACGTTTTAATTTCGCTGTTGAAATGTTGAACAAGATTGATGAAAACCAATCATTTTTAGATGATATAATTTTTTCAGACGAAACTGCTACATTCCATATATGGGTCTGTTCACAGACACAATTTACGCATGAAGGGTTCTGAAACCGACATACAATTTTTGAGAAAATACACGACTCGCATAAAGTTAATGTTTGGTGTGGTGTGATGAAAAATCGTCTGTTAGGGCCTTTCTTCTTTGTTGAAAAGACAATTAATGGAATTGTGTATCTCGATATGTTAATCAATTATTGTTTTCCTCAGCTGGATGAACTCGAAAACATTCAACAACTTCATTTCCAACAAAATGGCGCACCCCGCACTTTATTGCATTATTTGTCACAGACATTTTGAATGGAAAGATTGGACATCGATGGATATGCCGACAAGGACTCCAGACTGACACCGTGGGTGTACATCAAAAACATTGTTTATCGATAAAAAATTCGTGACCTAAATCACTTAAGGAACAGGATTAATGAAGCAATGACAACCGTTAACAAAGACATGTTAACTAACGTTTGGGCAGAACTTGATTATCGATTGGGCATTTGCCGAGCGACTAGTTGCGCGCATATCGAAATTTATTAGTTATGTAAAAAAACTGTTTAAAACGACGATTTAGATAAATAAATAAACATCAGCTGTAAATTCTGTTTTCATTTAAATCATGTTCAAAACCCCACCATTCTTTTATGATAACCCTATAAATTAAAATAAGGGTTTAAAATAGCTCCGTTTGTACCATAAACACATCCTCAGTGTCAATTGTATTTGATTAAAATCATGCTTCTTAATAACGGCGATCAAATTTCATTTTTGGCTTTTGCCAATTAATAATTTTACCTGCGAATTTACACAGGAGTTTTGGGTCCATTAATCCTTTCACTAAAATCGGTTGAGTAAATTTTGAGAAATTAATTATTTTAAGCAGCTTCATGGCCGAAGTTTGGTTTTTAGTGATAAAGACATAAACCGGAATTTGTGAGGAAATGGTGACCAATTCTGTATAGCCCCCATAGAAGCTACACTTTATCAAAATTTGCTCATACTTGTTAGAGACGGACAAGTGGGAAAATGGGAAAGATTCTCGAGATATATCCAAAATATGTCCATAAACGAAATTTGATTAAAATCTGTTCTTACATTTGGGCTGTAGAGCATTGCACAGACGATGGAAAGACATAATACCAGAAATCCTTTTATTTATTTTAAATATATTCAAAGTATATTCGCGCACAACTCAAAATCGATTTTTTGACCCATCACATAACATTCTTTATACTCATATATGTAATCAAAAAAGGAGGGGGGAAAAACGTATTCACACAAATTTTAAATCAGAATATTTTATCTCTCCAATATAGAGAAACCTTTTAATAATAGCATGTTCCACTAAACACTATTTCCGGTTTCACTTTTAAATGTTGCATGTTAACTCACAATATACAAGATAACAATATATCGATTCTTATTAACCTGAGATCGATCCATGACTTACAATATTATAAACACACGATTAGGCAGTGGATATTAAAGTGTTGTGGAGTGTTATTCACCTGTAATGGTTAACCAATATCTGTATCACATTTAGAACGCTTGTGTCATTACCTTTATATTCAAAATCAACAAGTATAACATTTATTTTAAGGATGTGTCTGAAGAACATATAATGAAGTGAAATGATGCTAGGAAGCGACTTTGTTATTACAGATTTAAAAAATAATGTCGTGGTTATATATGTTACTATTTCGTTTTATAGAGATAACGATTTTATTTTCCAACCTAGAAAATACTTTTGACTGCAAAAAAATCATTGGATGCGTATTTAAAATAATATTTTTGCCATTTTCAGTACAATCAGATTCACAAAAGATGTTAAACATGGTAAGTAACATTCATAGTCTCTTAATGTACTTCTTCTATACGGCAAAGGTCATTGCAATAGCACAGATTCTACCAATAGATATATACTTGTCGAAGATGCACTATGGCGACATCTGTCGAAGCAAAAGGAGTCATTAAGGTGGTGGCAGTTACGGTGGGCGTCTGATCCTGTAGAGGATGATCCCTAATCTCTAAAAGTGTCTTAATAGAACACGTGGCGAGGTAGATTATTTCCTTATACAAGCTCTCAAAATCCTTGGTGAACTAGCTAATATCCCCAACGTTTTAGGTGTAGTGAAGACCCAAGTTGTGTGTACTGCGGAGAGCACACTAATGCCCAAGGAGACAAAAGGATAGAGAGGACCTGGATTTAGAAATGGTCCCTTCTCCTTAATAACAACGATGCTGAGGAATGGGAAGTGTTGTTGGGAAGTGGCAGCCAAATATCTTAACTTGACCTTAGCCTAAAAGTAGAAGAGTCCGAATCTTATAAATATGTAATTAAATATCCGAAGGTTTCTTATAGATAACAAAGGTCCAGTATAGAGAAGGACGCAAGGATCCAGGCGCGCTTCTCAATACAATCTTAAAATTCATGGAGGCCACTCAGTGGCGTTGTCCCACAGATTTAAAAAAAAAAAGTCCTTTAATATGGTCACTCATGACGAAGGAATATCATCATTCAATACCTTGGCAAAATTATTTCCATAAGCATAACCGAAACAGTGAAATTGTATTGAATTAATTAAAACAAATATTATAACGTGTAACCATAGCAACCTAGCCTTTGTACTTCAATGCAATTACAACATTGGTCCAATAGACGGGCCGTCCATATTGAACAGTTAGGTCTAAGTCATATCAAAGGCTCTCCCTCTTCTATATTATTACCAAGGAACGTTTATTGATGGTGGAAAGACAATATTATATTCTCGACTACTACCGAATAGGTCGTCATCAAATGAGATTTACTTGAGAAGGAATAAGTTTCATAACATTCTACAAAATAGTGTTCAACAAAAACCCTATATTTTTTCTCTGTGAGAGTTTTCGTGGAAAGTTTTTACGAAGGCTTTGTTAATTTTTAATTAAAAACACCAATAGGACACAACAGAAACAATATACAGAGTGATTGAAACAGGTGTGATCGCTGTTTTATTCCATAAGTACAAAAGGTACAAAAAATAGAGGTGTGAACAAATATTTCATACCCCTCTCATTTTAAAATATTGCTGCCAGATCTTTTCTTATAGGAACACTTATTTAATATGGCGTTTTTTGATAAAACATTATTTTACGACTTTTTTTTTCTTGGATATGTTTCGATATCAATAACTGTTATGAGCTATAAGCGCTCAAATTTATGATAATACAAGGTTTTAGGAGTTTTTAGAGATCCATTTAGCGTACTTAGAATGCTTGAACTGAATTTTAAATTGAAATGTGTATAGACTGTAATATATAAAAGAATATTAAAAATTTAAAAAGCAACATTTTGTTTCTTTTATACTCATGGGAGGACTAAAAAAGGCAACATTTTTGAGAATTAATTAATTTTTTTGGATAAAATTAATGTTGGTAATACACTGTATAAATATCAGGTGATCAATTGATACTCTTTATTCCTTAAAACAATTATTATGCAAATTTTACAGCGCAAAACAGTTTCGAAAAATTATGTTGAATTATTCTTCTAATTGTCTAGAACACCTACTGACATCCACTACTTTGTAATTTTTAGTGGATGTATTAGAACTTGTGAATAAGATATTATATCCGAAACAAATATCTTAACAATGCTTAATACATTTAGTAATAATAAAGAGCTGGTGTAAGCCATTAGAAAGCAATTACCAGAAAAAAATATTATTAATGTTATCTATCGATAACTCTGCTATACCTCAGCCTACAGAACAAATAAAAATAGCAGTAGTGTTATTACACCTTACCCTCTAGCTCTAGTTTAAATTTCACCTGAAATTGACTTTGAAAAATAAATAAAAAGTCTCAAAAAATAATTTTAATTTGTGAATTTTTGAAACATTGAAATGTTTGTAGCTCCTCTAGGAGTAAAGATATAAACAAATACTCAAGAATAAAAAAATCTTATAATAATTAGTGTTATTCACAAGCGCCATAAAAATATTAGTACTTTTAAGAAAATTTAGAGCAGACAGTCAGACCGATATTAGACCAAGGTGGATTGGACTAATAAGTTTTGTTTTGGTCCTTAGAGCCTAAATTTTAGCAAAATTTGATCAAATATAGCCGATTTTTAGTTTTATATCATACGTTTTAGAACCTACTCCTAAATTATAAGTTAACCAAAACATTTTTTTACGTACTTAAGATATGACAAAAATATGGCCACATACCAAATTTGGTTAAAATTAGACGAAACAGAGAACTTCACGGAGACAAACGAAAGATAGTTATCATTACGGAAAATACTTTTTCGGCTCAGTCGACCTTAAAATCGACATTTCCGCGAAATATACTACCCCCCATCACATAACTACACGCTTATTTTACATTTCAATCGGAGCTATTTTAAATTAGGGGATCAAAACAATCCCCCTTTTGGAGCTGTTATTCTCAACTCATAAAAAAAAAATTAAATAACGTATCACTCTATGGGTTTCACTATCTCAAATAATGTTTTAGTTGCCCTCAAAAATCTCATATACAGAAAAACCCATCAAAAAGAAGGTGAGAAAATGTCCCTCAATGGAAAAAAAATTAGTTTTTAATCCTATAAAGTTTCTTAAACTCGCGTCAAGTTGTATACATTCACATTTAAAATTTAGTTTGAGAGACTAAGATGTAATACCATTTGGTATGGCAGGGTTGGGTAATTACTATGATGTACCTATCATTTATATTTTGTGCATGAGATTTTATATACAAGATTTCGTGCATGGTTTAGATAAAATCAAAATAACTTATTAAAATGCTCAATAGGTTGGTTTCAATTTACGTCTTGTAGGAATGATGATTTCAAAAAGTCTTTACGTGATGCAATTTGCCAGCTTGACGTTGACAGCTGAAATCTTCCATCACTGTCACGTGTCACCTGTCAAACTGTCAGCTGATATTGTTACATATTCAGACATTTCTTTCTGTTCGTGTGTATTTCGACAGTATCTATTTCCCTTTCTTATCCGCCCACAACCACCGAAAGATTAAAGACAATATTCTGTTCTCTTACATATACTGTATAGCAGAAAACTTATGGAGTTGCATATGTGAAATGTTGAACTAAATTAGTAATAAATAATTAATGAAAAACTACACAAAAACACATCAAAAAGATATTCTTTTTTAAAATTTAAAATTTTGTTTTTTATACAGAATAGATTAAAAATTACTTCACCTCTAAAGGTTCACAAAAAATATAAATACTGTAGAATTATTTCAATCTTTGGTACCACCCAAAGATCAACATTGGGACCGCTCTTGTTTTTAATCTGTATCGACAAAGTGACTACAATTAATATCGAAATGAGTTTTACCTGTATGTGGAAGATTCTGCAATACTTTGTAAGGAAATACTTGGGAAGAAACAGAACAAAAAGTGCTAAGAGGAATCTGTTATTATAAAAGTGATCGATCAAAATGTGATGGGGGTGAATGTTTTGAAATCAAAATTTCTTTCTACATCTTTAAGGACCAACACTGACGATTCTTTTAACAACATTAAAAAAACATTCGCTTGGAAATAATTACAACAATGATTTAGTTACTTCATACTCTCTCCATTGTGCTATAAAACATGTGACATATTATAATTACAGTTTATATATATTGTTATGAAAGAGATGATAAAATAATAATATACATTTAAATAAAATACTTAATCTACATAAAACCGCCATTCAATAATATTATAAATTAACAAACAAGAAGCAACAAAGAAAAATATATTAGATATTCTTCCATTTAGTAAACTGTATCTTTAACTAGGTAACTTCTGAGCAAACTCTTGAAACTCTCCTAGAACTTACCCTCAGGAGCTTACTTTAGTGAATACGGGACTTGGAAATCCCGAGATATCTAGCTGGATCTACACATTTTTCCATGTAGTTTTCGGTTAGAAGGGTCTCTTTCATCTTTCTTATCCGGTCTCTCTTGACCAATTCTGGTGATTTTTAAACACAGATGTTATTATATTATTCCAGGGCTATGGGTCTTTATTTTATGTTCTTTTCTTTTTTTACATATGGCGGTGATGACATAAAGGGTCGCCTTTAAACAACAAGGAGAAAAAATAATAGAACCTTTAATTTTAATATTTTCCGGAAGTGTGTTAGCAACTTTATTGTCTGGTTGCTCCACGTTCAAAAAATGTAACTCTGTGAACATGATAATGAAAAAATCATTACAGAATATTCGTGGTGCTATATAATCTGATTTCACTTTTAAAATATTAAAATTTCAAAAATGTAAATACAAAGGAAAGGTAAAATATTATGTTTTTTTTTTTTTTTTAAGTTTAACACGATTATTTTAGTTTCTGTAGAATATTTTGCCGAAATATTTTTAAAGACTCCACAGAATCCTCGCATAAAGCCACCCCATATCGTAGCTGCGAACAGACAAGCAGAATAAATAGCTTGTATTACTTACAAAAGTATCATTTTGATCATTGTGTTTGTCAACAAATTTAAAACGTAGATTCATATAATAATTCGAAGTAATGTTACTAGATAAGAGATTTAATTGGTCGACACACAATGATTGCATTAAAAGTAAGGTTAGAAAATGAATATTGTATTTTAGAAGTGTGGAAGAATATTTATATCTTTTTGAAATACGGTAGATATAGTTTGCATACGGTCAGACTATGCTGCTAGGAGGAATAACGATTTTTTGTTGTACCTTGAGATAGCATTTAAAACTCTGCCGAGAAAATTGTGCTAAGAGAATCATGAAGGTATTAATTAAAGAACAAAAGAACTGCTTAATCAATTCAACGTTGTATATATTAGGTAATTGTTTATTACAAAATCTATTATTATTGTGTTTAAAAATTCACATTAGGTTTTTATACATATGTAACTCGTCATTTTCAATCAGATAGGCTACTAACATTTTCGATTAGTAGGTGGTATTATGTTTCACAAATTATTTTTTTGAAAAATACCTATATATCTGAGAGAATTTCAAAATTTTAAGATTAATGTGTAAAAGAAGTGTTTTGTATTGTTATGGCAGATTTGAAGGGATTCATTCATGTGAACGTGTCATGACATCCGGGTACAGACAGCTGTGCTCGATAATCGAGTGTCTTCCGATCTTCACAGACATGGTGAATAAATTATAATATATCTTTACTGGTACGTGTTTTATTTTATCTTTTATTTACTTATTCAATTTTATATTTATTATGGTCGTTCAATGGCAGTTTTTGTTTCGTTCAGTATTTTCGAATAGTTAAGTATTTAAAACATGCATTACAACGCTTATGCACGTGCCTAGGCTAAATGCACACGTAAAGAGTATTTCCTCCCAAAAATAATAATGCTATCTTCAATTTTATCATTAAAAAGCTAAAATGATGTGAAAAAAGGCCTATCGGGCCTTGAAGCAATACACATATGAAGGAGCCTTCACTAACTACACGCTTATTTTGTGCAATTGACTAGCGGTTCTGTAAAGAAATGGTATAATAAATTGGCCGTTGTAAAAAGAGACTAATTATTAATTATTAAATATCAAGACAATTCAACAAATGTTGGACAATAACAATGAGTGACGTTGTTTGTAATCTGATGAGTTTACATTAAGCAGTGACAGATTGTGGCACCCCCTTGCGGATTTATGACAAACCAATGCTAATTACAGCTATCGGGTTTTCAGGCCAATCAACGAATGAAAATACATTTGAATCCACATTAAGGCAAAATGGTTCTAAAAGCTTTTCCTGTCAGAGTAATGAATTTATTTATGTTGGACAATTTATATTACTTTCTCTCCCTAACTCTCTTTCTCCTATATTTCTCGCTCTCTCATTCACTTTTTTTATCCTCTATATATCTCTCTCTACTTACTCAATTTCTCTATTCTTCTCTCGTCATTTCTCTTTTTTTTCCTCTATCTTACTCTCCTATCTCTCTCTTTTCTTCTCGTTCTTCCTCTCTTAAGTCAATCACTTACTCAACCTCCTTTTCTCCCACTCTCCACTCTTTTCTCTCTCCTTCCCTTCCTCTAATTATATCTCTCTAACTTTTCTCCCTCCCTCTATCTCTCTCTCTCTCTCTCTCTCTCTCTCTCTCTCTCTCTCTCTCTCTCTCTCTCTCTCTCTCTCTCTCTCTCTCTCTCTCTCTCTCTTTCCCTCAATATTATTCTCGTTCTTTATATTTTCCTCTCTTTCTCTCTCCCTCAATCTTTATTTCTCTCTCAATCTTTCTCTCTCCCTCTTTTCCATATTCTCCACTCTTCCTTACTCTTTTGCTCTCTCCCTCTCTTACCGTCTTCCTATCCCCCTATCTTTCTCTTAGTTTTTCTTTTTTACTACCTTTCTTTCTCTCAATCTTTCTTTCCTTTCTCTCTTCCTTAATCTCTTCCTTTCTACTTTATCTTCCTTATTTTTCGTTCTTCCTTACGCTCTTTCACTCTCCCTGTTTCCTATCCCTTATATTTCTCTCGTTAGTTTTACTCTTTAATTTCTTTCCCTCCCTTTCTCTCCTTTAATATTTCCCATCTACCCCCTTTTCCTTGCTATCTTCCTCTCTTCCTTATCCTCCGCTCTTCTTTACGCTTTTTTTCGTTTCCTCTCTTACTTACCTCTTCCTATCCCTATCTTTTTCTCGTTTTCTATTTTTCTCCCCCTCAATATTTCACTCATCCTCTATCATTACTTTTTTCTCCCTCTCTATTTCATCCCCTCTTTTAGCTAACACACTGGAACTCACTAAAATTATTCTATTTTGTTTATTTTTGATTTAAAATTTAATGTTTTCAAATCTTTTCATATTTCCACTATGTTGAATGCTGTTCTTCATCCTGGAGTGGCGATTTACTTGGAAAATAAGTTTGTTTTTGCTTCAAGTATAAGTACTAAAACATCTCTATCACTATCGCGTATTAAAGCAAAGGAAGAAAAGAATATAAAAAGACATCTAGCCGTCGAGTACTCTTATAGCGTCAGGGTCGGAAGAAAACCAAAATTTGTCATTAGAGACATGATAGGAAAGGTAAAAGAGGTTAAATCTACCTCACCAGGATATTGTACTAAAAGGTGACCCCAAATACGATCCAAAATTGTAAGTAAAAAAATATGACGGTTGATAAAATAATTGTCAATAAACTAAAATAAAGTTTGACCGTCATCATTGCATGCAAAATTTAAATTAAATACTATTTACGCTCGAATACGTTTATGGTACAAGTGAATCAATTGTAAACCCTTATTTAAATATATAAATTTTAAACAAAATGTTCATTTCCATTTTTTTGACGGACAAACTGAAAACTTTAGTGACAAATAGTTTAGCTTCCTTTTTAGTATCATAGGTAAAGTTTTGCTATCGTTGAAAGAATCGATTTCAAATTTTTGCAGGAATATGTTTTGATGAACATTGAATCCAAAAATATAATTTTGAAATCATCTCTGTCTGTCGTATTATACAGCCAAAGATGAAAACAAATACCAACTCAATTTGACTATATTGACGGAATTTTATTTCATTTAAGTAGGGTGCAATAAAACAAAAATAACCCACCAAACTACTATATTCTTAGTATCGGCTCTAAGACGTTGATCATATTTTGTTCAAGCGTATATCCAAAATCAACTGTAAAAAACCATAAAATCGGTCACTTATAAAATATTTAATTTCTTAAATCGGACCTATATAGTAAGAAGGAATTCATCTCTATCCTTATAATTTTAATTGATTGCGTAATATCAAGGATAAAGGTAATATTCATGTAATAAGTGGAACGAAGCCTCGCACAGGGCGCCAGTTTAATCTAAGCAACAATTAAGAACTAATCTATCTCAGATGTCACTACTGGTTTACTAAGTGAAATCCGAAACTAATCACAACAGAGTTTATTGTATGGTGAGTGTGATATTGCGTCATCTATTGATCCACAGGATATGAGTCGTATCCATAGGTTTACATTACCATCCAAATGTCTTCTGTTCATGTTGCTAGATTAGTTGTGTGATCAGTCGAAAAAGCGATAAACAAATAAATGAAAAAAAACAACACAATTTTTCACGAAAAACACTATTTGTGCGACACAAATACAAGACGACGTTTCAGTGACTAAGTCATCATCAGCTGCTACGTTCATTGGTTTATTGAAGTTTACACAAGTGTAGCTCATTACAGTTGATTTAAAAAAAAAAAAATCAATGTCGTGTTTTTCGTAGATATTATCCGTCCCCTGAGCTCAAAAAAATTGTTTTTGGAAAGATGTCCGTCTGTCGGTAGTATTTTGTACGTTTTTACAGCCCAAATGTGTTGACTGATTTTTACGTTCCACTTGTGGATTGTTTAAAAGGACGTAATTTCACAAACTAGTTTCAACCGATTTCTATAAAATATTAGTGAAACGTTAAGATTAATGATCCAAAAACGTCAAAAAATATTACGGTTCAGAAATAATTGTCAAAAATACAAAAATCAACTTTGCTGTAAATCGATTTAAGATGAGGTCGCTTTTATGAGAAGAGAAGCAAGTTTACAAACAATTTTAATATTTATAAAATACTGCATCGATGGTTTATTTTTACTATATAGATATGTTTGATGATGATTCATTTTGGATGGTTTTATTTGGGGTTCACTCATAATGAATATGAGTGTGGAAAACCCGAAGTAGCCTACCTGGATTTACATTTTTTCCATCTAGTCTTGGGTTGGATTCCTCTTTTTATCTGTTCAACTAGGTCTCTCTTTACCAACTCTTGTTCTCTTCCTACCCTGATGGTATTAGAGTATACAAGAGGACCTATATGTCTTTAGGTACTTGTCTTCCTTTTTTATAACACGACAATGACCCTGATTTTTGTCTTTAAATTACGAGAAAAAACATTATTTGAAAATAGACGAGGAAGAAAGTTTGTGCAATGTTTTTTTGCAAAGTTCATTAATATTTTTTGAATATAATTGAAGAGATAGTAAAATTTCAAAATGACAACACTTTGAAACAGTTTTTCAGTAGTTATACCTTATTTAGAATCTACACGTGCCTGTAATAGTTCATTTTGTGTTCTGAATAAATAAAAACAAATCAAATGAAAACACACTCAAAACTCGAGTCTGATAATTTCAGAGTCAATGTTGAATATTCAAAATTCTGTTCTTAAAGCAAAAATTAATGTTCTTAATCAAAGGAACATGACAGTTCATGTTCTTTCGTCTTAAATATTTTCCTTTTGCCCATTGGCTTCATATTCAATACCATTCGTTCGTTGATAGGTACAAAGTTTTAAATTCAGCTTTTAATCAGTTGCTACGTTAACACATTAACCAAGATGGATAGTGTACTTAATATGTGTTGTAAAGTTTTGTTGTTCTTTACTTTCATCTTGAGTGACTGGAGTAGATGGATACCACGACTGCCGCAATAGCGACCCTCGCTATCTGAGCTCATCTGTCACTCAAAGCTTTCGAAACATCAAAAAACCAACTATAGGCTGTATTATTAAGAGGAGACTCATCAGTTCAAAATTCATAACCAAAAACTGACCAAACCAACTTTTTGGGATCAGATTAAAAAGATCTGCATGTAAAACATTGTATGATACTGGCTAAGTACCATGATATCCCCAAACAAATAGTTTTAGTTTCGTAAAATGGAAGACAAGAACAAAAATTAATTAAATCTTGTAAAACAGATTAAAAGTAAGTTCTAGTATGTCAGTAGTATTGGAGAAGTAGATAAACTGTTAATCTGTTTGGAAGAACACATTACATGCTTTGGTAACCGTAAGACTTAGAAGTCCGTTTTGACTAATTTTCACGTTTCAAGAGATCAGAAAACGGAAAATGTTAATTTATTCATGCCGGCTGCCAGTTGTCGTTAGTGTCGCTGTCGTCAGTGCCGTTCCTTATTCCTTATTGTCGTTGGTGTGACAGTCGTAGTTATCGTCGTTGATGTCATTGGCATCGTCGTTATTGTCGTTGTTGTCATCGTTAACGTTGGTATCGTTATCGTCGTTTGTATCGTTGGTGTCGTCGTTGGTATCGTTGGTGTCGTCGTTGGTTCCTTATTACCGTTGATGTGGCAGTCGTAGTTAGCGTCGTTGTTGTCGTTGGGATCGTTGACGTCGTTGTCGTCGTTAGCGTTGGTGTCGTCGTTGATTCCTTATTGTCGTTGGTGTGGCAGTCGTAGTTTGCGTCGTTGTTGTCGTTGGGATCGTTGACGTCGTTGTCGTCGTTAGCGTTGGTGTCGCCGTTGATTCCTTATTGTCGTTGGAGTGGCAGTCGTAATTTGCGTCGTTGTTGTCGTTGGGATCATTACCGTCGTTGTTATCATCACCGTCGGTGTCGTCGTTAGCGTTGGCTTCGTGATTGTCGTCGGTCTCGCCGTAGTAGTTAGTGTTTTGTTGTTGTTGGCGTCGTTATCGTCGTTAATGTCATTGGCTTTGTCTCGTTACCGTCGTTGTTATCATCACTGTCGATGTCGTTGTTAGCATTGGCTTCGTGATTGTCGTCGGTCTCGCCGTAGTAGTTAGTGTTTTGTTGTTGTTGGCGTCGTTATCGTCGTTAATGTCATTGGCTTTGTCTCGTTACCGTCGTTGTTATCATCACCGTCGGTGTCGTTGTTAGAATTGGCTTCGTGATTGTCGTCGGTCTCGCCGTAGTAGTTAGCGTTTTGTTGTTGTTGGCGTCGTTATCGTCGTTAATGTCATTGGCTTTGTCTCGTTACCGTCGTTGTTATCATCACCGTCGGTGTCGTTGTTTGGCTTCGTGATTGTCGTCGGTCTCGCCGTAGTAGTTAGTGTTTTTGTTGTTGTTGGCGTCGTTATCGTCGTTAATGTCATTGGCTTTGTCTCGTTACCGTCGTTGTTATCATCACTGTCGATGTCGTTGTTAGCATTGGCTTCGTGATTGTCGTCGGTCTCGCCGTAGTAGTTAGTGTTTTGTTGTTGTTGGCGTCGTTATCGTCGTTAATGTCATTGGCTTTGTCTCGTTACCGTCGTTGTTATCATCACCGTCGGTGTCGTTGTTAGCGTTGGCTTCGTGATTGTCGTCGGTCTCGCCGTAGTAGTTAGTGTTTTGTTGTTGTTGGCGTCGTTATCGTCGTTAATGTCATTGGCGTTGTCTCGTTACCGTCGTTGTTATCATCACTGTCGGTGTCGTCGTTAGCGTTGGCTTCGTGATTGTCGTCGGTCTCGCCGTAGTAGTTAGTGTTTTGTTGTTGTTGGCGTCGTTATCGTCGTTAATGTCATTGGCGTTGTCTCGTTACCGTCGTTGTTATCATCACTGTTGGTGTCGTCGTTAGCGTTGGCTTCGTGATTGTCGTCGGTCTCGCCGTAGTAGTTAGTGTTTTGTTGTTGTTGGCGTCGTTATCGTCGTTAATGTCATTGGCTTTGTCTCGTTACCGTCGTTGTTATCATCACCGTCGGTGTCGTTGTTAGCGTTGTCTTCGTGATTGTCGTCGGTCTCGCCGTAGTAGTTAGTGTTTTTGTTGTTGTTGGCGTCGTTATCGTCGTTAATGTCATTGGCTTTGTCTCGTTACCGTCGTTGTTATCATCACTGTCGATGTCGTTGTTAGCATTGGCTTCGTGATTGTCGTCGGTCTCGCCGTAGTAGTTAGTGTTTTGTTGTTGTTGGCGTCGTTATCGTCGTTAATGTAATTGGCTTTGTCTCGTTACCGTCGTTGTTATCATCACCGTCGGTGTCGTTGTTAGCGTTGGCTTCGTGATTGTCGTCGGTCTCGCCGTAGTAGTTAGTGTTTTGTTGTTGTTGGCGTCGTTATCGTCGTTAATGTCATTGGCGTTGTCTCGTTACCGTCGTTGTTATCATCATTGTCGGTGTCGTCGTTAGCGTTGGCTTCGTGATTGTCGTCGGTCTCGCCGTAGTAGTTAGTGTTTTGTTGTTGTTGGCGTCGTTATCGTCGTTAATGTCATTGGCGTTGTCTCGTTACCGTCGTTGTTATCATCACTGTCGGTGTCGTCGTTAGCGTTGGCTTCGTGATTGTCGTCGGTCTCGCCGTAGTAGTTAGTGTTTTGTTGTTGTTGGCGTCGTTATCGTCGTTAATGTCATTGGCTTTGTCTCGTTACCGTCGTTGTTATCATCACCGTCGGTGTCGTCGTTAGCGTTGGCTTCGTGATTGTCGTCGGTCTCGCCGTAGTAGTTAGTGTTTTGTTGTTGTTGGCGTCGTTATCGTCGTTAATGTCATTGGCGTTGTCTCGTTATTTTGGTCACTCCTCCACTGGAAGAGAACTGACAGATAACAATCCAATATACGCAAAGTGATATCTCATAGTGGAATGACCAGTCAGTAAACTTACGTCCATCTTAACCTTTCTACCTTTCGATAAACATTACCTTAGAAAATCAGATAAACCTCTTTGTTTGTCGAAGCCTACAAATTACCTTCTAGTAGAGTGATCAACATCTGTCTGTTCAGGCCTCAAGCCTTCTTAGATATAAAAAATAATATATAATGATTTGTCTCAAAATCGGCTCTAACGAAATTGAAAAGTTTAGCTCATGGGTAGCCTCGAAGGACCCAAACTAAACCTATTTTATACCATCTCACAAAAAATACTGATTCGTGACTTATCGGTAAAAAAAAAAAAAAAAACAATAAATCGGTTGTTATATAATACATAAACTTGAGTTATTATTAATTTCATTAATAGAGTTTTCCACCCACAATTAAACCTTTACAACATTTAGATTTAATTCCCCCGATATGTAATTAAAATATTTTAAAAGCAACACATTAATTGAGTCATGAAAGTTAAATTCCAACCGACCAATTAACAATATGGCGTGTCAACACTGTGGTTAATATTGGCAGAAGTGCGTGACGCAGTTAATGTATGTTTAATATGATTCATGTGGCTTTGCTACGCATGAATGTTTTATTGGAATTTTATCTAGAAGTTATTTATTATATGTCAGCCTGTATTGCGTGTGTTTGTTTTGCATTATACTGTCAGTGTGAGATTTATTTCGTACAAAGTGATGACATCTGGCCGGCTTCTTGCTGACTATGAGTTAGTATTACTATGTCCAGTTACTGAAAGCTTAATTTGATTTTAATTGTGATAGTTTAAGAGAAAGAGTACACATATACAGGGTGTTTAAAAAAGTTTCAGGAAGTAAGGAGCTTATTCATCACATCAAAACAAAATAATACACACTCCATAAAATGCTTAGCTTTCTATCTAGCGGCTATTTTGTGTTTTTAACTAAAAGAAATCCTATTTTCGGTAAATGATATGGAATTGAAATTTTTCATACTACTAGATGTATTAAAGACGCAATTTGAGAAAAAATGATTTTCTTTGCGTATTTCAAAATGGCGCCTGATTAAACTTTTTAATGTCGTTTCCTTTTTTAACGACAAACATAATATAGGAGTTACAAAAAAGCTGAAAACATTATTTTAATTATAAAGAAAAATTATTTAAAATTACTAAAGAACTTGTTACATTATTTTACCATTGTTGTGATTAGTTTCTCAACTTGGAGACAAAGCAGTAGGTTAGGTTAGGTTGGGTTGGGTTATGTTACTAACTGGGTTGATAACACGCTATTTCAATGCTCAAGATGGGAACTACATCGTCATAAACTTAAGTACGTTCTGGGAAAGTTGCCCTGGATGGACACTCTAGTATAGGAGATGCTGAAGAGCGCGAGGTGTTGGCATACAATTGAGGGTGTACTACGATCTGTCATGGGACAAATTAAACGTGAGACGAAAAGGGGTTTTATGATAAATAATAGTCTTATAAGAGTAAGGATGGCAAAAGTTGAAATCTGAAAAATAAGCTGCGTTTGAACTGTTGTCAGTTACAGATGCAGTCTCAAGAAGAATCTTTCCACATAGGAGCCTGGAGTTGAGCGGGCAACCCATTGAACATACAACCTGCTATTAAAAAAGCCATATTATATAGGCTACACTGTGTGTAGAATACACACAGTGGCAGACGACAAGCAGGCGTTATTAAATTTTGGTTTTTGCTCCGAGGGGAACTTAAAATTGAGAGGAGAGGAGAGGAGATGAGAGGAAAGGAGAGGAGAGGAGAGGAGAGGAGAGGAGAGGAGAGTAGAGGAGAGGAGAGGAGAGGTGAGGAGAAAAGAGAGGAGGAGATGAGAGGAAAGGACAGGGCAAGACAGGAAAGGATAAGACAAGACAGTTATCGGTTTGTTATTGTTGTTGTTTACAGTTAGTTGGTTTGTTTTTGTTGTTGTTTACAGTTAGTTGGTTTGTTTTTGTTGTTGTTTACAGTTAGTCTAAGACAAGACAAGACAGTTATCGGTTTGTTTTTGTTGTTGTTTACAGTTAGTTGGTTTGTTTTTGTTGTTGTTTACAGTTAGTCGGTTTGTTTTTGTTGTTGTTTACAGTTAGTCTAAGACAAAACAAGACGAGACAGTTGTCGGTTTGTTTTTGTTGTTGTTTGTTGTTTGTTGTTGTTTGTTGTTATTTTTGTTGTTTGTTATTGGTTGTTTTTCTTGTTTGTTGTTGAGGAAATCTTCAATGAAAAGTTGAAGTAGTAATTGTCATGTTAACCTACAACAGTGCAGAAACAAATCATATTGGATTGTGTAAATTGTTTAACATATATGATGGTGGTCCATCACCATGGCAACGGACAGTGTGGACTAAAGCTTAATACAGACACAAACACTAATAAAAGTTACTGTTCTGAGCCTACAATAAATCCTGCCCCCTAATCCTTGCCCTCCCCCATATATCCCTCTCAGTTGAGACTCGAAATTTCTTTGTCTCTGTAATAAAGAAGGAAACTTGTAGCCTTCATTTTGTGTGTTTTCATAAGTTCAAAACAAATATTGAAGTTTATAACTTATCCTCTATAACGAAGTTTAGTTTGGTAATCGGAGAAAATATTGATCTCTGGTTTTTGACTGAGTCACAGCCTCAGGAAACCGAAAGTTATTTTCGAAATGTTGTCCGTCCGTCGTCGTTGTCGTCTGTACGTAAGCACGATAGCGGCCACATAAATTAAAATAGGAACATAAAATTCGGTAAAGTAGAAGTGTGCCCATATATGGAAATTCAGACAATTTTATTCTGTTTGAAATTGTCAAAATGGTGGCCATTTGAAACAGTTTTTTGTTCATATCTCGTTTATAATTCGAATTATAACACCATATAGGGGGAAACAATTTGCAGATTTCATTTCTGCATGTACCAACCCCACTTCTCTACGATGAATAATAATGAAGTTATTGTCAAAAATGTAATTTCCAACCCTCATCTCCCAAGAAAAGTATTAGTATAGTTTGTTATTAGACCAGTAGGCTGAGTCAATGAGATGATCATAGTGAGTAGACTCCTTCACTTTACTTATGTACAACTTCGAGGGCAGAGACAATAACACGAGCGAAGAAAATGACAACTTTTTACAAATACACATTCTGTCTCTTAAAATCTAGCCGACGTCAAGAAAGTAGTGATATACACAATTATGAGGCTAACAACTGTTTTAAACAAACTGACCCTATTGGATAAAACCCCTTGATCTACCAATACAATTTAAAGTTTCCTACAAGGCTCAAGAAACCTAATTTTGGGCATTACATTTAGAAGATCTTGTATTTATTGTATGATGAGAATGGGTAAGTACCATGATGGCACCCATCAATTTGGTTTTCCTTTTGATAAGGCATGCAGATAATCCAGCTGATATGAATAGATTAAAATGTCTTTATTATTTTCTGTTCACCAGCTTGTACCACTGCATTAATATTAATATACTGTGTAGGCTCTAATTCCACAAAACGAGCTGCTAGGGTGATATAAATTCAACAAATATTATGAAATCTAGTCTATATATCGAATTTAAGAAAAATTGCGATTATTAGATTTATGATTATGATTTATTTAAAATTTGTACTTCCACGGTAAAGAGAAAGTTATGCAATGAGACAAACAATCAATGTACATCCGTCTACCGTTTGTGAAATGTGGAGTGTTCTACAGCTCAAGTACGTGGACAAAGTTTAATCACCTTTGGTTTATTTTAGCCATGCATGTCATGGGACTTCTCTTTCAATATTGTTGAGCAAGTGCTCTAAAACTACACAAAAATTACAATTCTTTCAAAAAATGATTGCGTTATAAAACCGCATAAAACCTGCCATGAAGACTAATATCAGTAATTTCATTAAAACGGGCACTGATTTCGCTGTAATTTAAGTGAAATTTAAAGATTATTGACCTACCCCGTATAAAAAATAATGAAGATATACTACCCAATTAAAATAAAATAAACAATAATTAGCAACAAAAAATAAATAAAAATAATAATTTTAAAAAAAACACACATCTTGACCACCTTTATAAATAGTTGGATAAAATCAAATAAGATATATGCTGAGGACGTGCTTATGTATATGCAAGTCTAAGGGATATATATAAATATTGTTTTTCAAAAAAATTCTATTTGGTTTATTTTCACTTTTTAATTCACATTTATTTATTTATTTACTGATTTGTTTAATTTAATAAAATTTCAAGGATAAAATAAAGCAATAAAAACAGTTGCCCGATGATGCCACAAGGCGAAACAATTGTAGCTCATTTATATTATTAAAATATTTTGAAACTTTAAACTTTATTGCATTATTTTATCCTTGAATATGGAGTTTCAACAAGAAACATCTGCTGTTACATTAAAATTAAAATTAATAAATTTATTTTATTTTGTATTTTAAAAAATATGTATTAAGCTGTAATTAAATATTAATTTCTCGAAATCGGTTCTACTGATTTCGTTTAAATTTTAGTGAAATGTAAAGAATTAACGATCGAAAGTTCGTAAGAAAAAACGCAAACACAAAAATTATCATTCAGGAGTAAAAAACCAAATTGAACCTTCACTATTGTCACTTATGGAAAGTTTAATCCTTTAAAAAATATATTATTATTATTATGGTTAATTTTCAATTTTTGACTGACAACTATCTAAATGACATTTTTGGTGACGAATTGTTTAGGTTTGATTTTGGTACTGAGTGAGTGTGTAAGTTTTTGCACAATTAATTACGTGTGTTTGATTATGTTGTAATATGTATATTACGGTATTTGTGCTCAGTCTGAGGAATTCATAATGTTATGACAAAACATCTAATAACTATACGTTTCAGAGTTAAATGTTAAATACCCAAAAGTAGTTTAATTCACCATCATAACCTAAGGCCGACTTTCGATTGTTTTTATTTCGTTGTTGTTTAAAGACGAAAAACCTCTCGGTAAATCATTGGATTTTTTTTAAAGGAAAGAAAAGAATCTAAAATAAAAACCCCTAACGCTCGAAAACTATTATAAAGTCGGGTTGGACGAGAATAACAGTTGGTCTAGTCACAACTTGATAGAAGCGATGAAAAAAAGTGATCTAACAAAATACTAAACGAAACAATGGTGTAGATCTATCTAAGATTCCTCGAGATTATGAGGATTCCTCTAAGTAAGTGAGGCCATGAGAGGTTGCTAGTATCAGTGGAAGTTAACAGTTTAAAATTGTGTTTTGGATGTATTATCAGGGGAGGGGAAATTATAACAATGACAAAAAGAAAATGTAGTTCCACTTTTTGCCATCATCGTGCAAATCAACAAATTGGACGATTTAATTAAAATGTTGTCACTAAAACACTGAAAAAAGGTAGAAATAACAAACAAAGACATTTGAATCAATTATCACGTCAGCCAATCATCTACGTGGATAGAATTGTATTAAACTACGGATACATCCCAATATAAATTATTAATATGACAGTAAACTGAAGATAGATATAAAAAACAAAAATAAAAAATACAATAATGCAGACAATTCCTCGTGTAAGTAAGTTTATAGACTGCTTTGATATAAAACACTCAATAGATTATTGGCACAATGTAAAATACTTTTATTTTCTATTTTAAAACAATAAAGAGACGACATTTCAAATCGTAGAATATAGCAAAACAACACAGGACCAGTCTAACCATTCTGTAGAAAGTGGATGCAATTTTTAATTTAGTTTAAAAATTCATTGATTGCAAATACTGATATTAAGTTAATAATAGTTGCATTATATGGAAAACATTTTTAAAGTATGTAGTTCTTATAAGGAATGATGTAATCATAATCTAAAAAATAAGCTAACACTTTAAAAATTCAGAAATTAGAAGCTAAGAAACGTGACGGAATTACGAGTCACTCTACCGGTTGCTTATCTGTGGACCACACATGGTATGTGAGTTGTTCCCTTTGACTTCTCAATCTCAGCGTAATGACTGCCCTCAAGTAATCGATCATAAAGTGTGTTACTAACTTTATCATGATCAGTTATGTTTATTGTACGTGGCGACTGGCATCTATGGGGGCCGAAACCGTCCGTAATGTGTGTAAATTAATAGCATTTAAATGGTACACCAGGGTCATATACCGTTCCATTAGGTTCAAGTGTGTGTCTAGTTTCAAATCGAAGCTAATATTGTAAGTTCTGCCATTATTTATTGTAAAGTTAAATTATCAATGGTAGTTTCTCGTGTGCTAGTTGGTTAGGCATTCTTTTGAAGGATTCAATAAATATTCAGTGTCTATCAGTTGTACAAGATGTGTGCCAAATTGAAACCTTTAATTCTTAGAGTCGAACACTACTATCAGTTGTACAAGATGTGTGCCAAATTGAAACCTCTAATACATTAGTCGGACACTACTATCAGTTGTACAAGATGTGTGCCAAATTGACACCTCTAATTCATTAGAGTCGAACACTACTATCAGTTGTACAAGATATGTGCCAAATTTAAACCTCTAATTCATTAGAGTCGGACACTACTATCAGTTGTACAAGATGTGTGCCAAATTGAAACCTCTAATTCATTAGTCGGACACTACTATCAGTTGAACAAGATGTGTGCCAAATTGACACCTCTAATTCATTAGAGTCGAACACTACTATCAGTTGTACAAGATATGTGCCAAATTTAAACCTCTAATTCATTAGAGTCGGACACTACTATCAGTTGTACAAGATGTGTGCCAAATTGAAACCTCTAATTCATTAGAGTCGGACACTACTATCAGTTGTACAAGATGTGTGCCAAATTGAAACCTCTAATTCATTAGAGTCGGACACTACTATCAGTTGTACAAGATGTGTGCCAAATTGAAACCTCTAATTCATTAGAGTCGGACACTACTATCAGTTGTACAAGATATGTGCCAAATTGAAACCTCTAATTCATTAGAGTCGGACACTACTATCAGTTGTACAAGATGTGTGCCAAATTGAAACCTCTAATTCATTAGAGTCGGACCCTACTATCAGTTGTACAAGATGTGTGCCAAATTGAAACCTCTAATTCATTAGAGTCGGACACTACTATCAGTTGTACAAGATGTGTGCCAAATTTAAACCTCTAATTCATTAGAGTCGGACACTACTATCAGTTGTACAAGATGTGTGCCAAATTGAAACCTCTAATTCATTAGTCGGACACTACTATCAGTTGTACAAGATGTGTGCCAAATTGACACCTCTAATTCATTAGAGTCGGACACTACTATCAGTTGTACAAGATATGTGCCAAATTTAAACCTCTAATTCATTAGAGTCGGACACTACTATCAGTTGTACAAGATGTGTGCCAAATTGAAACCTCTAATTCATTAGTCGGACACTACTATCAGTTGTACAAGATGTGTGCCAAATTGACACCTCTAATTCATTAGAGTCGAACACTACTATCAGTTGTACAAGATATGTGCCAAATTTAAACCTCTAATTCATTAGAGTCGGACACTACTATCAGTTGTACAAGATGTGTGCCAAATTGAAACCTCTAATTCATTAGAGTCGGACACTACTATCAGTTGTACAAGAGGTGTGCCAAATTGAAACCTCTAATTCTAATTTATTAGAGTCGAACACTACTATCAGTTGTACAAGATGTGTGCCAAATTGAAACCTCTAATTCATTAGAGTCGGACACTACTATCAGTTGTACAAGATATGTGCCAAATTGAAACCTCTAATTCATTAGAGTCGGACACTACTATCAGTTGTACAAGATATGTGCCAAATTGAAACCTCTAATTCATTAGAGTCGGACACTACTATCAGTTGTACAAGATGTGTGCCAAATTGAAACCTCTAATTCATTAGAGTCGGACACTACTATCAGTTGTACAAGATATGTGCCAAATTGAAACCTCTAATTCATTAGAGTCGGACACTACTATCAGTTGTACAAGATATGTGCCAAATTGAAACCTCTAATTCATTAGAGTCGGACACTACTATCAGTTGTACAAGATATGTGCCAAATTGAAACCTCTAATTCATTAGAGTCGGACACTACTATCAGTTGTACAAGATATGTGCCAAATTGAAACCTCTAATTCATTAGAGTCGGACACTACCATCAGTTGTACAAGATATGTGCCAAATTGAAACCTCTAATTCATTAGAGTCGGACACTACTATCAGTTGTACAAGATATGTGCCAAATTGAAACCTCTAATTCATTAGAGTCGGACACTACTATCAGTTGTACAAGATATGTGCCAAATTGAAACCTCTAATTCATTAGAGTCGGACACTACTATCAGTTGTACAAGATATGTGCCAAATTGAAACCTCTAATTCATTAGAGTCGGACACTACTATCAGTTGTACAAGATATGTGCCAAATTGAAACCTCTAATTCATTAGAGTCGGACACTACTATCAGTTGTACAAGCTATGTGCCAAATTGAAACCTCTAATTCATTAGAGTCGGACACTACTATCAGTTGTACAAGATGTGTGCCAAATTGAAACCTCTAATTCATTAGAGTCGGACACTACTATCAGTTGTACAAGATATGTGCCAAATTGAAACCTCTAATTCATTAGAGTCGGACACTACTATCAGTTGTACAAGATATGTGCCAAATTGAAACCTCTAATTCATTAGAGTCGGACACTACTATCAGTTGTACAAGATGTGTGCCAAATTGAAACCTCTAATTCATTAGAGTCGGACACTACTATCAGTTGTACAAGATATGTGCCAAATTGAAACCTCTAATTCATTAGAGTCGGACACTACTATCAGTTGTACAAGATATGTGCCAAATTGAAACCTCTAATTCATTAGAGTCGGACACTACTATCAGTTGTACAAGATATGTGCCAAATTGAAACCTCTAATTCATTAGAGTCGGACACTACTATCAGTTGTACAAGATGTGTGCCAAATTGAAACCTCTAATTCATTAGAGTCGGACACTACTATCAGTTGTATAAGATATGTGCCAAATTGAAACCTCTAATTCATTAGAGTCGGACACTACTATCAGTTGTACAAGATATGTGCCAAATTGAAACCTCTAATTTATTAGAGTCGGACACTACTATCAGTTGTACAAGAAAGATATGTGCCAAATTGAAAACTCTAATTCTAATTCATTAGAGTCGAACACTACCATCAGTTGTACAAGAGGTGTGCCAAATTGAAACCTCTAATTCTAATTTATTAGAGTCGAACACTAGTATCAGTTGTACAAGATGTGTGCCAAATTGAAACCTCTAATTCATTAGAGTCGGACACTACTATCAGTTGTACAAGCTATGTGCCAAATTGAAACCTCTAATTCATTAGAGTCGGACACTACTATCAGTTGTACAAGATGTGTGCCAAATTGAAACCTCTAATTCATTAGAGTCGGACACTACTATCAGTTGTACAAGATATGTGCCAAATTGAAACCTCTAATTCATTAGAGTCGGACACTACTATCAGTTGTACAAGATATGTGCCAAATTGAAACCTCTAATTCATTAGAGTCGGACACTACTATCAGTTGTACAAGATGTGTGCCAAATTGAAACCTCTAATTCATTAGAGTCGGACACTACTATCAGTTGTACAAGATATGTGCCAAATTGAAACCTCTAATTCATTAGAGTCGGACACTACTATCAGTTGTACAAGATATGTGCCAAATTGAAACCTCTAATTCATTAGAGTCGGACACTACTATCAGTTGTACAAGATATGTGCCAAATTGAAACCTCTAATTCATTAGAGTCGGACACTACTATCAGTTGTACAAGATGTGTGCCAAATTGAAACCTCTAATTCATTAGAGTCGGACACTACTATCAGTTGTATAAGATATGTGCCAAATTGAAACCTCTAATTCATTAGAGTCGGACACTACTATCAGTTGTACAAGATATGTGCCAAATTGAAACCTCTAATTTATTAGAGTCGGACACTACTATCAGTTGTACAAGAAAGATATGTGCCAAATTGAAAACTCTAATTCTAATTCATTAGAGTCGAACACTACCATCAGTTGTACAAGAGGTGTGCCAAATTGAAACCTCTAATTCTAATTTATTAGAGTCGAACACTAGTATCAGTTGTACAAGATGTGTGCCAAATTGAAACCTCTAATTCATTAGAGTCGGACACTACTATCAGTTGTACAAGATATGTGCCAAATTGAAACCTCTAATTCATTAGAGTCGGACACTACTATCAGTTGTACAAGATATGTGCCAAATTGAAACCTCTAATTCATTAGAGTCGGACACTACTATCAGTTGTACAAGATATGTGCCAAATTGAAACCTCTAATTCATTAGAGTCGGACACTACTATCAGTTGTACAAGATATGTGCCAAATTGAAACCTCTAATTCATTAGAGTCGGACACTACTATCAGTTGTACAAGATGTGTGCTAAATTGAAACCTCTAATTCATTAGAGTCGGACACTACTATCAGTTGTACAAGATATGTGCCAAATTGAAACCTCTAATTCATTAGAGTCGGACACTACTATCAGTTGTACAAGATATGTGCCAAATTGAAACCTCTAATTCATTAGAGTCGGACACTACTATCAGTTGTACAAGATATGTGCCAAATTGAAACCTCTAATTCATTAGAGTCGGACACTACTATCAGTTGTACAAGATATGTGCCAAATTTAAACCTCTAATTCATTAGAGTCGGACACTACTATCAGTTGTACAAGATATGTGCCAAATTGAAACCTCTAATTCATTAGAGTCGGACACTACTATCAGTTGTACAAGATATGTGCCAAATTGAAACCTCTAATTCATTAGAGTCGGACACTACTATCAGTTGTACAAGATGTGTCCCAAATTGAAACCTCTAATTCATTAGAGTCGGACACTACTATCAGTTGTACAAGATATGTGCCAAATTGAAACCTCTAATTCATTAGAGTCGGACACTACTATCAGTTGTACAAGATATGTGCCAAATTGAAACCTCTAATTCATTAGAGTCGGACACTACTATCAGTTGTACAAGATATGTGCCAAATTGAAACCTCTAATTTATTAGAGTCGGACACTACTTTCAGTTGTACAAGATATGTGCCAAATTGAAAACTCTAATTCTAATTCATTAGAGTCGAACACTACCATCAGTTGTACAAGAGGTGTGCCAAATTGAAACCTCTAATTCTAATTTATTAGAGTCGAACACTACTATCAGTTGTACAAGATGTGTGCCAAATTGAAACCTCTAATTCATTAGAGTCGGACACTACTATCAGTTGTACAAGATATGTGCCAAATTGAAACCTCTAATTCATTAGAGTCGGACACTACTATCAGTTGTACAAGATATGTGCCAAATTGAAACCTCTAATTCATTAGAGTCGGACACTACTATCAGTTGTACAAGATGTGTGCCAAATTGAAACCTCTAATTCATTAGAGTCGGACACTACTATCAGTTGTACAAGATATGTGCCAAATTGAAACCTCTAATTCATTAGAGTCGGACACTACTATCAGTTGTACAAGATATGTGCCAAATTGAAACCTCTAATTCATTAGAGTCGGACACTACTATCAGTTGTACAAGATATGTGCCAAATTGAAACCTCTAATTCATTAGAGTCGGACACTACTATCAGTTGTACAAGATATGTGCCAAATTGAAACCTCTAATTCATTAGAGTCGGACACTACCATCAGTTGTACAAGATATGTGCCAAATTGAAACCTCTAATTCATTAGAGTCGGACACTACTATCAGTTGTACAAGATATGTGCCAAATTGAAACCTCTAATTCATTAGAGTCGGACACTACTATCAGTTGTACAAGATATGTGCCAAATTGAAACCTCTAATTCATTAGAGTCGGACACTACTATCAGTTGTACAAGATATGTGCCAAATTGAAACCTCTAATTCATTAGAGTCGGACACTACTATCAGTTGTACAAGATATGTGCCAAATTGAAACCTCTAATTCATTAGAGTCGGACACTACTATCAGTTGTACAAGCTATGTGCCAAATTGAAACCTCTAATTCATTAGAGTCGGACACTACTATCAGTTGTACAAGATGTGTGCCAAATTGAAACCTCTAATTCATTAGAGTCGGACACTACTATCAGTTGTACAAGATATGTGCCAAATTGAAACCTCTAATTCATTAGAGTCGGACACTACTATCAGTTGTACAAGATATGTGCCAAATTGAAACCTCTAATTCATTAGAGTCGGACACTACTATCAGTTGTACAAGATGTGTGCCAAATTGAAAACTCTAATTCATTAGAGTCGGACACTACTATCAGTTGTACAAGATATGTGCCAAATTGAAACCTCTAATTCATTAGAGTCGGACACTACTATCAGTTGTACAAGATATGTGCCAAATTGAAACCTCTAATTCATTAGAGTCGGACACTACTATCAGTTGTACAAGATATGTGCCAAATTGAAACCTCTAATTCATTAGAGTCGGACACTACTATCAGTTGTACAAGATGTGTGCCAAATTGAAACCTCTAATTCATTAGAGTCGGACACTACTATCAGTTGTATAAGATATGTGCCAAATTGAAACCTCTAATTCATTAGAGTCGGACACTACTATCAGTTGTACAAGATATGTGCCAAATTGAAACCTCTAATTTATTAGAGTCGGACACTACTATCAGTTGTACAAGAAAGATATGTGCCAAATTGAAAACTCTAATTCTAATTCATTAGAGTCGAACACTACCATCAGTTGTACAAGAGGTGTGCCAAATTGAAACCTCTAATTCTAATTTATTAGAGTCGAACACTAGTATCAGTTGTACAAGATGTGTGCCAAATTGAAACCTCTAATTCATTAGAGTCGGACACTACTATCAGTTGTACAAGATATGTGCCAAATTGAAACCTCTAATTCATTAGAGTCGGACACTACTATCAGTTGTACAAGATATGTGCCAAATTGAAACCTCTAATTCATTAGAGTCGGACACTACTATCAGTTGTACAAGATATGTGCCAAATTGAAACCTCTAATTCATTAGAGTCGGACACTACTATCAGTTGTACAAGATATGTGCCAAATTGAAACCTCTAATTCATTAGAGTCGGACACTACTATCAGTTGTACAAGATGTGTGCTAAATTGAAACCTCTAATTCATTAGAGTCGGACACTACTATCAGTTGTACAAGATATGTGCCAAATTGAAACCTCTAATTCATTAGAGTCGGACACTACTATCAGTTGTACAAGATATGTGCCAAATTGAAACCTCTAATTCATTAGAGTCGGACACTACTATCAGTTGTACAAGATATGTGCCAAATTGAAACCTCTAATTCATTAGAGTCGGACACTACTATCAGTTGTACAAGATATGTGCCAAATTTAAACCTCTAATTCATTAGAGTCGGACACTACTATCAGTTGTACAAGATATGTGCCAAATTGAAACCTCTAATTCATTAGAGTCGGACACTACTATCAGTTGTACAAGATATGTGCCAAATTGAAACCTCTAATTCATTAGAGTCGGACACTACTATCAGTTGTACAAGATGTGTCCCAAATTGAAACCTCTAATTCATTAGAGTCGGACACTACTATCAGTTGTACAAGATATGTGCCAAATTGAAACCTCTAATTCATTAGAGTCGGACACTACTATCAGTTGTACAAGATATGTGCCAAATTGAAACCTCTAATTTATTAGAGTCGGACACTACTTTCAGTTGTACAAGATATGTGCCAAATTGAAAACTCTAATTCTAATTCATTAGAGTCGAACACTACCATCAGTTGTACAAGAGGTGTGCCAAAATGAAACCTCTAATTCTAATTTATTAGAGTCGAACACTACTATCAGTTGTACAAGATATGTGCCAAATTGAAACCTCTAATTTATTAGAGTCGGACACTACTATCAGTTGTACAAGATGTGTGCCAAATTGAAAACTCTAATTCAATAGAGTCGGACACTACTAACACTTTATGGACTCGGAGGACCTCAAAACAAATATTCACAAACTCGACTTCACAAATTTTTTGAGACCCATCGACCTAACTTTCTACTAAACGTATGTGAGAAAGTAATAAAATAAAATGGAACGGTGACAACATGAAAATGTATTTCTCTCCTCAACTTTTTTTTATGATTAGTCTATTTTATGCAATTCGATTTTGAATAGCTGTGAATGTAAATCATCTGTTATTTGATTCGTTTATAATGGGTTTAAAAATAATAAAACTGTTTTAGCAATTTAAATTTCAGAGAAGTCAATAGCGGTCATGTTATAATGAACACATTATAATTACCATCAGATAAATCAATTCGGACATAAATTTGACAACGTTAATCCTCAATTAAAATTTTAAAGCTATGAACAGTTGAGACTAATACGTTTCATAAATTAAAACCATTGGCATCATCGTGCTGATATCTGCTGATGACATCATAAAGGCATCGGATTAAACTCAATCAAGCAGCGCTATCTAGGCACGCAACTGTCAAAATAATAAGTAGCAGCTGGTTTTCTTTCATTACACATAACAACTCTTCAGGAAATTAGAGATAGAAAACGATAGGCACAAGTCCCTAAATGTCAACGGGTTATCCAAGTGTGAGATATTAGAGAGAATTTATAGTTAAGAAAGTCTACCTCTGGGAACATTCTCACGAAAACATGCACAAGAGACTATGGATTGTTCACTGATCCTACCCATTGGAGTAAATATGTCTTATTAAACGACGTAATTAAAATCTTATTTTATTACGTATAATCGGGCTTACAAACAATTGAACATGTTTATACAAAAAACTTCGGCAGATGAATTTCAATATGGCGGCCGATTTTTAATTTTAAAAAACTATTAACACTAATTTTCACTATAATTTACATCCACATTAATTGATTTTCCACTCTGCTCCATTCGCAACTTGATATTAACTCCATTCTAACCTAAAAATTAGTTATAACTACAAAGTTGTACACATACTAGAAAGAAATATGAAAATAAGAACCAAAACATAATTTTATCGTTTATAACTACCATGACAAAATATTACAGAAAAAAAAATACATTAATAATAAATCGTAACATTTTGTACAGCTTTAAAAGTTATATTCGATAATGCCTAAACATGTTTTGTATGTAACTTGGTTGTCACCAAATGAGGGACAGATGAAGAGTAAATTTAATGACTAAAGTTTATGAAAAAAATATAGATTTACAGCTGGAGTAATCTATTGATTGAACTCTGGAGTTCTTGTAAGTGTTTGTGCGAGATATTTTCTGTGTGTCTAAAAATAACAATAGGTCTGTGTGTGCCACAATAGAAAGAATATCATAATTTTAACCATTCGTGGTTCTAGTTTGTTAATCTAACTTAAGCTTACCTAATCTCAAATAGATTTTATAGTTATTCTGATGAATCCGCTGTTATTAAGTTTTAATCCGAAAAAATTTTTGTCATCATCGCCTTGAAAATAAAGGAAGAAAAGAGCGTAACATAGAGGTCTCTAGCTCTGGAACACACAGATAGCATCAGGGTTGGTCAAGTGAGATTTGATAGAAAAAATAAAAGGAGAGAGATCTAACCCAAGATGTAAAGCTTCATCCAGCTTGTAAACAAAATGTTAGGTAATCAAATCTTTAAAAGTTAAATTTGGAAGTAACTGATTTGTAAGTACCTATAAGCTTTGTATAATAAATATTTACATTTTCAGTTAATCGGAAGTGTTCATTCAGGTCAAAAATTAAAAAGTTTCTAACTAACAAAATATTGTCAAGTTCTAATTATTTAAAAAAATCATGATAATCTGTCAAATTTCAGATTTCATAAAAGTTTATGTAGAATGCAAAAAGTAACACTGTTATAGCTTTCATCATTTTTAGGCTAGAAATTGCATTTTTTTAAATCCTTGGTTTGAGAAAATCCAAACAAATAAATGGTCATAGTACACAAAAGTCTGTTAGGTTGCGAAAAAAGAAAAACCAACAATGGTCAACCCTTTATTTGGATCACGTTGGCCCTTGGATCAACGTTTATTAGATGTGGATTAGAACCCTCTGTCAAGAATTGATAAATTCACAAATGTGAACAAAATAAAACACAGGTAGGTCCTAATCTAGTTTTATCGATAAACGAATAAAAGCATAATTCGATCCCCCCCCCCTCGTCGGCATGGATATTAACTTCCTCTTTTATGCAACTTTTATCAACTTAATTTCATCTACGAACAATTTATTTTCAAAGTAAATTAAAAATTGCATCCACCCCCTACAGAATGACTGTTGGACTGGTGCTGTTATTGTTGTTGGAATGGCGCCTCTCTATTGTTTGTAAAATAAAGTTAAAATTGGATATAACGGTGTTTTACATTGTGCCAATAATATATTGAGGGTTTTTATTTCAAAGCAGTCTATAAACTGACTTGCACGAAGTCTGTGTTATTGCATTTTTAGAGTATCATTTATTTCTGATTTCAGTTTAGTGTTATATTAATAAACAAGGATTTATATTGTGGTATATCAACTGTAATGAGTTACACTTGTGGAAATTTAAATAATCAAATAATTGAATCTTTCCACAAAAACCCACTTTACGTAGTTTAATGTAAAACCATCCAAGTAGTATTTTTTTGTTATTTGAGGATTAATAATATTTTAATGATAATTTCTTTTTAAACAATCTAGGTACAGTAACAATGCTGTTTAAACAAGGTTCTAATAGTTCTGCAAACAGTAGAATTCACTCTTTAAGTTTTAATATATTCAATAAATAATTATTTTAAATCTAATGTTGCTACTACGTAACACACAACTTTCATAGACAAATGGTAAATAATACAATCTTTCCTTTTCACTCATCCCCAAGACCAAATAAAACGAATCAAGACTAATTGTGGTAATTAGCAATAAAAAAAAAGAGAAGAAAATGAATCATCAACGCCGTTTTTCAAAATATATTTAAATAAGAACTGAAACTTCTCAGCGTAAATTGTATTTAATTTAAAAACCGAGGGTCAGATTGCTTATTGATTTTTTGCTAATTATTTCTGAACAGTAATATTTTAGTGACTATTATTATTCCTCATGTGTTTTAATTATATATTTTCACACTTCACTTCAATTTGAACGAAATCGGTAGAGCAGATTTTGAGAAATTAAGTATTTTATAACAGCTCCATGGCCGATTTAAAAAATGTTTCCACGAACGCCGGTACATTTATTTCACGGACTGCTGGAAGATGACCCAGACAGAAGAGTGGAATTTTGTTCGAAGGTAATTGAAAAGCTTGACGAAGATACCGAGTGGTATGAAGGAATTGTATTTTTAGATGAAATTAAATTTTACCAAACATGATCTTTAAACAGACATAATTTTAATTATTATAACACATAAAATCCACATATCTTATACCAAGAGGGCTTGAAATCAAAGGATATAACGGTATGGACTGCCGTCAACAAGGATTGGTGTTTTATATGTCATATCTCATCAGACAATAACTGGAGACATAAGTATCAATATTAACTTATCACATGGTTTCCTCATCTTACTGAATCAGAGATGAGCGACGATTTTTCTAACAGGATGGAGTTCCTCCTCATTATGGTAATGTGACCAAAGCAGTTTTAGATCGAGGCCTTTCTTTATTACAATACACACTGTATTGTACATTATTATTTAAATAAATAAAGCAAAACACACTGTATTGTACATTATCATTTAAATAATTAATGCAATACACACTGCATTGTACATTATTACCTAAATAATTATTACAATACACACTGTATTGTACATTATTATTTAAATAATTAATGCAATACACACTGCATTGTACATTATTACCTAAATAATTAATGCAATACACACTGTATTGTATATTATTATTTAAATAATTAATACAATACACACTGTATTGTACATTATTATTTAAATAATTAATACAATACACACTGTATTGTACATTATTATTTAAATAAATAAAGCAATACACACTGTATTGCACATTATTATTTAAATAATTAATGCAATACACACTTCATTGTACATTATTACCTAAATAATTATTACAATACACACTGTATTGTACATTATTATTTAAATAATTAATGCAATACACACTGCATTGTACATTATTACCTAAATAATTAATACAATACACACTGTATTGTAAATTATTATTTAAATAAATAAAGCAATACACACTGTATTGTACATAATTACCTAAATAATTAATGCAATACACACTGTATTGTATATTATTATCTAAATTATTATGGAAATACACACTGTATTGTACATTATTATCTAAATAATTAATGCAATACACACTGTAATGTAATATTATCTAAATAATTAATTAATGCAATACACACCGTATTGTACACTATTATCTAAATAGTTAATGCAATACACACTGTATTGTACATTATTACCTAAATAATTATTACAATACACACTGTATACTATTGTACATAATTATCTAAATAATTAATGCAATACACACTGTATTGTACATTATTATTTAAATAACTAATGCAATACACACTGTATTGTAAGTTATTACCTAAATAAATAATACAATACACACTGTATTGTAAGTTATTACCTAAATTATTAATGCAATACACACTGTATTGTGAGTTATTACCTAAACAATTAATACAATACACACTGTATTGTACATTATTATCTAAATAATTAATGCAATACACACTGTATTGTACATTATTACGTAAATAATTATTACAATACACACTGTATTGTACATTATTACCTAAATAATTAATACAATACACACTGTATTGTACCTAATTACCTAAATTATTAATGCAATACACACTGTATTGTAAGTTATTACCTAAATACACGCTATCTATTTATAGAAATCACCACTTATTGCTTATTGATTCAATCAAATAATTCATCGTAACCTAAATGTGATTAAACTCGAAACGGCTTGTATAAACTAATTCAATAATATTCTATCGTAAAAGTCCAATATTTGGTTAGCAGGTTGTAACACTGATCATGCGCATTACAGTAGCAAAGTGTCGATGTACAAGTAGAGCGCCTCGACGCTTTCAACTTCAGTGTCTAGATATCAGACTTGAAGTAGAAGTTGTACTTCAACAAGTGGTGTGCGTGGCTAAGGTTTGAAGTTCGAGTGTTTCAGGTGTGTTCAGTATTTATTTGTGAAATAAGAAACATTTCATCAGGTTTGTACAGATTTTTTATGGAAACAATAGTTTTCTTTAAACTTACTTGAGAATTATTTGAGAATATTTTGAGAGGATAAAATAGTACTTTATATTTTAGTTTTATTTTATTTTGGGTTCAAAAACATCGTAAGCGGCTAGTTTTCAAAAACCGTTCGACCGATTTAGTCATAATATTTTATTTAGGGGATTTTGTTTTTTCTAATTATGCAGCTGAAATGTGCAGCCCTAAGTCAAAATTAATTATCAAAGATTGAAAAAATATTACACCAACTTTCAAATCATAAAATAGGAAAATAATATTAATCTACAATACAACCGAAAATGATCCTATTCTACGTATACGTAACACAAATTGTATTATTGATTTTTTGCTAATTTCTAATGAAAGATAAGATGTATATAGAAGGGTCACCCTCTTTGCAGTTTATTGAAAATTTTATAAAAACTAATACTATGAAAGATATTAATACAGGGTCTCACAGAAACTTTAGCGCGCTATAAATATCGGATTCTACATACCAAAAGGAACAAAAATTGTTCAATAAAATATTCCCCTTCGTTTAGCTGTGATCTACATTTCTTATTTAAAAAAAAAACAACTACAAATTTGGAAATAGATAAGATACCACAAGTTTATTTAAATCAAAAACTTCTTTTCGCTTTTGTACAAAAATGACAGCCGTTTAAAATTTTGATATTTGTATATCTCGAAAGGCGTTAATTTTAGAAAGAATTTACAAGATAACAAATGTTTTTAACTACAAAAGGAATTTTTTTCCCCGTCAGAGGTTAACAGTGTTATTGACAAAAAATTGAAAACATTATTTCTTGGTAGTTGCCTACATCATCCATGATTAACCTAGTTATGATATTGTTTTTTTAGGTATGATAATTGTTAATAATAAAATTCATTATCCAGAAATACACCAAAACACGAAATGTTTTGTATATAATTTTTATCTCCGCAAGTAATTAAAATAAGTACATTGTCCCGCCTTTCATAGCTTCGTTAATGTCAACGTTTGTTGACGCGTTTCGGATATACTCCATTCTCAAAACACTTAATAGTATTAAGTAATAGACTACTATTAAGTGTTTTGAGAATGTAGTATATCTGAAACGCGTCAACAAACGTGAGATTAACGAAGCTGGAAAAGGTGGAACAATGTACTCATTTTAAACAAAAATGTTATTCTTAACCATTTCAGAATGGCAATTGGTGTTGTATTGAATGTGTTTAATTCTTAAATATAGTGTTTAAAACACTACGTTGAGACAGTTAAGAATCTTACTTTAATCTGTAAGTGATAACACTTAAGTTAAACAATAAACACACACATTGAAACAAAATTAAGATATTTAATTTTATTGTATAAATTTAATTTATTTAAATAACTAATACGAAAATATATATCGCGCTAACAGTTTTAGACACCCTGTATATTTAAATAGAACAGCTTTTTTTCGTGTTACAAGCTTGTTTACAGCGTAAATTATAATGGATTGAATCGGAGTTTGACTTTGATCAAAGTTCTTTTTTTTGTTTGTCAATAATTTTCTAAACCATAATGTTTCAGTACTAGAAATTTGACATACTGATCTAGGTAGGATATTAATTAATCCTCACATTTGATTAATATTTAAACAAAACTAGTAAAAACGATTTTGAGAAATTAGATCCTTTATAAGAACTATTTTTGGTTTTTCTATAACTTCCAAACCAGCAGTTATTGAAATATGGTACACAATATTCATTACATCAATTCATAGAGGATGAATTGTACCAAATTATGATCAAAATCGTTGGAGCCGTTACGAGAAAAAACATAATTTCGTCGAATAGGCTCTAATTTTAAGCTATCAAAAAACGAAAATTTAAAAAAGAAGAAACAAATCCTTTTGATATAGGATAGCTTCAGGGTCGGAAGAGAACAAGACTTAATTAAGAGAGATCTGATAGAAAAATGAAAGAGAGAGATCTAACCCAAGACTATGTGAAAAAAAGGGAGTGAACTCTGAGGTTCGGTTGAGCTATAAAGTACGTTGATGATTGGTAACAAACACAAAATATGTCAACAACTACAATTTTTTGTTTAATTCACTTTAGGTTTTCACGGATATTTACGAGAAAATCTAGATACAGATTTAAAAAAATCTGTTTCACTGTTGTACTGTAGACCACAACACAAACGACAAACATAAATAAAAAACACTAAAAACTCTACAACAGATTTTCTACAAATTATATTTCTTTCTCTACTCATATATGTGATAAAATTAAAACAAATACTACTTTGGTTTATCATAATCTGCTCCAATACGTGACGACCAATACCTTTTGTGTAAAATTAGATCAAATTGACTTTGAGAAAATCTTAATTTTTTGTTTTTTATCTTAGAGTGAATACTACAAATTTTGAGTTATATTAAAAATGAACAAAATAGTCCCAAAATATAGCCAGATTGTTTTTATCAATAACTCACGTACCGTCATTTTTAGAGAGATGGCGAGCAATTCCTTTTTTTGCGCCCTTAAAGGCTACTTATAATGTACAAAATTCCATCAAAATTCTTAAAGCGATTTTAAGAAAATTACAATTTTTAGTCTTTTTTATAATAGAACACCCAAAGTTTGAGTAATCAATAAATAGCTGCCTTGCTAGTTAGAAGGTAAACTTCTACAATAATGTCCCTAGCCATGTTATAACTCTGCCATTTTGCGAATTATTATTCTAATTAGCAATAACTTGGTGATTTTGGTAGAATGTGAAGCTTTAGGTTTTGTGAGAATTAATGTTGTAAAATTTTATTTTATAAATACACGTCAATTTGTTTGTTTGTTTTTTGTGTGTCAACTACCACCAACTTTGGAGTTATTAATAAAATAGGAAAAGTTACAGAGTTATGGTAAAAAACATGCCCACATACCAAATTTGGTTAAAGTCAGTAAATGAGTTTGGGCTGTTAGTAGAACATTGCGCACATGGCAGACAGACAGACAGAAAAATAGACAGGAAGTCATACGACAAACAGACATATAGACTGAGAGACAAATGACAGATTGACAAACACACATAGAGACATCTTTCCAAAGCCAATGTTTTGGACTCAGAAAACGGATATATCCTCTAAAAACCACCAGAACCACCTCTATACACCTCCTTGAACCATCAGATTATATGTGTGAGATAGTAAAAGACAGCAATACAAGACACGACAGAAAAAATATAACTCGTGTCATGAATCAGAAGTTTGTTAATTTGTAAAATCGGTTGTTATGGTAACGAATATCAGAAAGATTTAATTCAGTTTAAATTACTGAATTTCTTCTAAACGATGACAGATGAAACATTCTCATTATTTTCCTGCACATTCAGGCTTTCAACCAATAATTCCATGATTAACACAAAGCCTTATCGGAAATAACTCAATTAAATCTATTAATCTTTTTCTAATTAAGGATTATATTTATAGCAAAGTTGAGGGACACTTTACTGGCGTACTTACTTTTATGTAGAAATATTTTTTAAAAGGGGTTATTTTTGTACTTGTTTCGGCAGTACCTCAGGAGCTTGTCAATCCTGTTGGATCCTAACTGGGTATACGCTATTTATGTAGTTTTAGGTTAGATTCCTCTCTTATATTTTTGACCACGTCTCATGTCTCTTTTGACCAAATCTTATTCTCTTACGACGCTGATTCCATTAGAGTGTTCATAGGCATTGAGTTTTTATTTTACGTTCTTTTCTTCCTATTTTTTATAAGGCTGTCAAAAGGATTCTCGCTTTAAAAATAAATGAAAAAAAAGCATTTTTTATTTTATATTTAATTCTAAAATGAATTTCTTCGCCAATCGCGTATTTCTTTACTACGGTAACTGCGGATTTTCCAAAAATTATTAAATTTCCTTGAAAAAATAAATTTATGACAAGAAAAATGAATTTGAAATCGTTGTTATAAATCTCAAGTGGCCTACATTTAATTTTGTTGTTTTGTTTGTAAATTTATAACAGTGTTTAAAATTATTGTTCTTAAGTTAAATGTGCTTACTTTGTTTGTGGGAATGCACGTTGTGTTGTGTGTGATTGATTGCTTACATTTCGCAAAACTAAACATTAGTCTATATATGCCTTATTGTTAATTTTATCTGAATTTTTTATCTCGCAAAAGTCAACAACATAATTGTACATACAATTAAGTGTTTAGTTTATATCTAATTTATTGTTTACATCTAGTAATAGTTAACTGTTTATATGGCTTATTGTTAAGTGTGACAAATTGCGCGGGAACTTAGATATTCTAAATACCAACCGCGTGGACCCTGACGACGAGAAAATGCTAATGACATGCAAAAGTATAGTTATTCAAAACTGTTAAAATTCTTAACTGAAAACGACTAATTTATTTAGTTTAACTGACATAAAAAACAACAATATATCAACATTAAATAACGGAGAATCTGCCCAACAGCTGTGAGAGAGGACAATCCTCCCAAGGTCAGTTAACTTAAAACTTACCTGAATTAATATAATTATATTTAAAAACGACAACGTGAAAAAAATAATTACTATGACAGAAATAACAACTCAATATATTGATAAAAATATACAGAATTTATAATATAAATAGCAACAAACAATATTTGTTTTAACCTAAAATAAATTAAATATGTCTGAAAGTATATACAATAAGACGAGAAATCATTCAAAATATTACTTGAGAATTAAATTATAATAGTCTTATAATAGTCATGTTCTCAGCACACAACATAAACACACACAAAAAAATTACATACCAACACATCCTTACGACCAAAACACTTCCAAACAATTGCATGCCCTCCCACACACATACAATCGGCCAGACAAATAACCAGATAAAACAAACACAATTCAAACAGTATATGTGGAAGCAATCATAGCACTGGCAACAACCACAAACTAATTTTCTTTGGTACCCTACCACGAAACTATATGGCTCACTTATTCCTTATTTCAGCAAGTAAATTTTAGAACAAAATATGACATATATGTAATACGATTGTAGTTCTTACGGTTTTAATAGTATGAGGTACAGTACAAACATTCGTGAGGTATGTAGCATAATATTAATAGCTAAAACTTTTACCAAAAAAATGGTGATTTGTAACTACATAGTAAAATTACATAATAGAAACTGTTTAAAACTGAAAACAAATTATCTGTTCTATATTGGATTAGTTTCTGTAATGTTGATTGCATAATACATGTTTGTGCTATCAAGAATGGTTGACTAACCGATCTAGCAGTTACTCTCCAAGTTACACTGTATATAAGCAAAGAATACACCCATTCATATGATCACTTGTTACGAATATATTGAACGCACTCTGACCAGCTGAGTTTGCTATCAAACATTATCCCTCTCGACGAATCCACAGTTACATAGCGGTAACAGTTAGCTACAAGTGCAGACTTAGACGAAGGATCACTGGGCAGCTCACAGTGATATGTTTGGTCTTACGTTAATAATTGTAAACTGGTTTGATCAAACCATTTTATGACAGTGAGCAGTCCAGGCTCCGCTAGTTGATATGTTCCGTTTAACCGCCTTCCTAAAGTAAAACCAAGTCATCACTATACAAATACATTTCTCCCCTCTCTAAAATACCTTTACCAAAAATATTTACATAACGTAAATGAGGAGAAGTGTAAGTTTACAGGGTTGAATATATTTCCAAGTAGTAGAACCGATATTGCTAATTGTTTCTTATTTAGAGGTTATACCTTATATTTTATTTAGGGACGTTTTTATTGGTCCAAACAATTCTGTGCTTTATGGCGATAAGGTATTAGCCTGAAGAACCTTTTGGCCTGGACTGTCCCGATAACATGTTTAATATTGCCTTAGGAGTGGAGCCCGTCTCAGTTACGTAATAAAATAAAATGTAATATCAGAAAATGGACAGAGACCGTGTCAAGAATATTAGAAGTGAAGTTTTGACATTTCTTCAGTGAGAGGTGATATCGCATTGCTTTATTTGTCATGAATGATAAAAAAGGTATCGAGTCTTCATACAAATAATTTTTTCTTTGTGTTTCCACAGTTAAATTCAATGCAAGATTATCGTAAAATACAGTTTTTTATTTCAAAATGTTGCTGTAAAATGGTATTCCGGATAAATAGATATTTATTTTTGTCTTCAAAGTGTTTCTAAAAGTGTATATGTTTGTATTTTATCTAAATAAATTTTACTTTGAGCTCCGTTTATGGTTCTACAAATGTTGAATCGTGGATGTAGGTCGAAGTTACTCTGGAATTGTTTTAAACCACATCACATATTATAAAGGCGGGGGGAGGTTAACAATGCAACACTTCGCTGGGTTCTTGTACATGTGGGATCAGAGAGGGAATGAATGTACACAAGTTATAGCTAACAGAGCGTCAACATCCAAACTCACACGATCGAGCCATTACGTGGATTATCCAAGTGGCTGGTCATACAGGTCATCTAAACTTAGGGTCAAAAAGAGAACGAGAGTGGAGAAGTAACAAACGGTTGACCTGGTAGAGACTTAGTTAAAAACCAATCAAATTTAAGTTTTATTTTCAACACATGCACTAGATGGACGTAGGTCACATTGCAAGAAATGAGGTCTGCAACAAAAGCTGCAAAGTAGCTGATAATTTAATGCGAATGATTCGATCGTGGGCAGACTGAGACTTTTGGGTAATTGACAAACCGACAGACAATCTCTCAAGTCAACTTGCCAGACACACTTTAAGGTAGAGTTGTTTGAGTTATTTTGTATCATCATTTCGGAATCTCTATAAGCTCTTGAGGTCGATGACATAAAGGGATGAACCGCCTAGAAGAAGAAAATAGAATTGATTATCACTTTCCGTTAATGTTTGCTCTAGTGTAATGGTTGCAGGACTTGTAATAATTCACTCCCGTATATAATGAGACCCTACTAAATATTATCTCATTAATCCACTGCATGCATTCAATTTTGGCGAATACAGAAAGTACTGAATATTATAGTTTCGTTGCTATAATCCTCAAACTCTGCTGTTACGGCGATTCACACTTCCATTTAAATAAACGTTGTTCTGTCGTTTGCTTTACATGATTTTCTTCACTTTCGTTGAATTCAGTCTTAATTTATGAACTGACTAATTTAGACAATTCTTCAGGCTTAAATTGTTGCTCAAATTGAACTTTATAAGTAATCAGTCCTGGATATTTATGTAGGACAATTTTAATATTAGTCTTTGCGATCCTGAAGTGAGAGCAATAAGTGATCAACTCACCGGCCGATTGGTGAGTTTGATGAGTTGAGAACGTCTTAAGCAACTAACTGTAATTGGGCATATTTGAGGAAGACATCCTGTAGACGCTAAGGATGAGACTGTCAGTAATATTCTTCTGGATTGAGATAGCCTCTGACTATGAGAATTTGTCACTTCGGATCATATCAACCAAGGGTGGATGAGATCCTAGCATTGGACGCAAGCTGCTGAGTTCCGTTGAAGGGTAAAATCTGGTCTGTCCTCTTAGGTCTACTCGACATCACAATAATCGTTGATTGACGTACATGGGAGTCAAATACAAACTTTTTCAAACTCTACACGCAATAATTGTCACAAGCCTTAACTGACATGACTCATATTCGTAGCCGTCCGGAGATATGTGCTTCCTCAAATTACCAGTTTCTTAAAACTATTACAACCAAGGAACGATAACTTTCGTAAAAGCAAGCTAAAATAGTTCACTAGTCAGTTAGTAGAACAGTTATACAGATTAAAATTCGGTTTATCACAACATACACTGCGCATATCGTCGCCTACTTGGTGGCGAACTGGTATTACGACTTCCCATACAAAAGTCACCACTCAAATACAACACAGAAAACAAATTGTTGACGTGTTTTAAATATTTCGTAAATACAATTTTAATATCGGTTGAGTATTTTGAACATTATAACAGTAGGTATATCATTTTACATTACTCTATACAAAGTGAATTGTTAACAATTTGACAAAAAAATCGGGGTGATATTACACTTCATTTTCAAGAAGCCCCTAGGTATCTAGCTTCGTTTCTGAGATAGACATATTTTCCATTTTTTATGAAAAATGTGACTTTTCAGATAAAATTCTTCTTATAATTTTTTTCCACCTAACAAGTAATGTGACCCGATTTCTAAAAACTACATTAAATTTCCTACAAGACAGAACCAACATCGTTTTGAAAATTGATAATATCGATTATTTACAAATTGTCAAACATGAACAAGTGATATCATTCTTAAAATTTTCATTTCTTTTACAAAGAAACGACAAAACCTATAAGTGATCAACTTTCACAAAATCTACTATTTTTCAAAAACTTTTCAACAGTATAAGGGAATCACTAATTTACTTTGATGTTCATAGAATTATTGCGTTCAAAAAGTCAAAAGTCGTGATTAAATATGAAGGTATTTCAGATTTTGTTTCTTTAATTGACACTCAACACCAGCCAATTATAATGTTTAAACAATTGTTTTTCTATATATTAATACACAGCATTAAAAGTAGGTCGGTAATAAGTATATATACAAAAGAAAGAAAATGACAACAACATTGCTTTGTACTGAATGAAAAACAAATTATTGTTTTACGATGATAATGTATCAGTAGTCTAAAGAACTTTGAGAGCTTGACTGTCCGGATAAAATGTTTAATATTGCATTAGGGATGGAACCCGTCTCAGTTACGTAATAAAATAAAATGTAATATCAGAAAATGGACAGAGACCGTGTCGAGAGTATTGGAAGTGAAGTCTTTGACACTTCTACAATGAGAAGTGAAATGTATTGCTTTATTTGTCATGAATGATAATGGTGGTATGGAATTTTTACTTTGTATCTCCGCTATTAATTTAATTAATATACAAGTCATTTCACAGTTTATAAAATCAAGATAATTATGAAAATATTGATAATAAATAATTATGTCCTCACATATGCGCAGTATAGATAAAGTTATGGATCGGATGTAAGAATCTATGTTTAGTTGTTTGCGGACCGGATGTAGGGTATAGGTATTGAGGTTACCGGAGTGAAACAAAATTGGTTTTGGGAATTATGTCTCTCTGACGTCTCTTGTATAGCATAATCCCGTGGAGTGATTTTAATCAAATTTGGTATGTGAGCATATTTTAGCCTTATTAGGGACGTTTGTTTAATTTTGTTTTGTAACTCAATGTTTGGGGTAACTGTCATAAAATAAAGAAATCACAAAATTGACCTGATAAAATTTTTCCAGGATGGAGACTCTAAGGAACTAAATGGTTGTCATATTTCCGAAAATGGCAATTCGTGAGTGTAGTTATAAAAATTTAAAAAGCTGCAATGGGGTCAATTATAAAATACTTAATTTCTAAAAAATTATCTCTACCGATTTGGTTGATATTAAAATGTGAATTTTAATGACCCCTACTTTAATTAACCCGTGTGTAAAATCGTTAACCAATATTTTTAAATAATTGTAAAAAAAACTAACCTTAACCGCCGTCATTAAAAGCTCCAAGACTAACTCTGAGGACGTGTTTATGGGACAAACGAAGCAAGTTTATGGATATTAGTGAAGTATATAAATATGTCCTCCAAAAATGAACCAAACTTTATTCATTTTCACTTTTTGGTGACATCTACTGAAATGATGTCATAATTAGTTTTCGTTTGTTTTTATGTAGTTTTGGGGATGGATGATTGGGAAAAATTTGTGCAATATTTTTGCACCGTTTATCTTCTACACAATCACCGGTGTTTTAATAACTCCTTTGAAGAGATATTATGATCACTACTATCAGCTGTTAACACAGAATGTCTTTGATCTCATTAAAACATGAAATTGATAACATTAGACTATATGTTAAACACGGTTAGGAACACATTTAAGAACAGGAGTTTGGTTTCTAAAAAGCAAAGTTTGTACTCAGTCTCTCTCATTGATAACTTTCACTTCGTTTTCACTGACGTTGTTATCTGAAATAACAAAATCAAAATTGTCCAGTTTTGATTTACACAGGTAAAGATGCATGAGTTTGTATGAGAATCAATACCGATCCTTGGGTTATGTTTTGTCAGACCCTTGCTTACATCAATTGATGACACAGTGATAAATACACATCGGATTGGTGATGTTCCAAACCCGACAATATCTCAACGTCACATTTACATTGTGTGTACTTCAGAGTGGTTGTCAGATACTCCGCCATTTCCCTGTACAGTGCAATACTAGGCCGTCTAGTTCATCGTGTATTTGCATTTCTATAGCTTTCTCATTAAAATAATATAAAACTATATAAAAATATTAAAATTAAATCAAGAACATTTAAAAAAGGGCTTCTGTGACAATTATAGGGAATGAAACTTAAAAACAAAAGCATAATTTTAGGAAATATAATTAATATTAGAAAGAAATGTTATAAATAATATTATTAAATGGTGCAAAAACACTGCAGAGAATTTCATCCGCTCATCCCTAAAACGAAACAAAAACGACCCAAAATTAATCGTAAGAAATGTTATTTTGTTAGTTGTCAATCAAAATGTAAAGTCAAAATTTACCAGGGACGCCGTCTTTGAAAAATATCATTCTACTTTCTAAAATTGCAGAAAACCCTATATTATAGTGTCATTGTTACCAACATTGAAAAATATAATCTCTAGGCCCATGATGTGTTGTAAAATAACATGACGCACCCGTACAGCATTTGCATTTTTTCCTAAAATAAGAGAGATAATCTTCTTATTTACAAAATATTGCCTATTATTTTTACAGATACTATAAAAAAGTATATATTTAATCAGAAACACCAGGAGAATGTTTTTAAAGAGAATATAAAAAGATTTTTTATCCAAAAAGTGTTACTTTCCCCTTATACAACTTCCAACGTCCAAATTAACTTGTCTCTATAAACTAAACCGTTAGACAAAGTCAAAGCTTATAGAAGCTTTTTATACAACAAATATAATACAATGTCATATATTATATAATAAAGGCATATTTCGGACGCCTAAAACATAAAAATATATAATATCCCAACGTATGAATGGAGTAAAATAGGATAATTTGATGATATTACTTTAAAGGCGTCCATGAAAGCGACTTTTATGGATGAGAGACTCGGGTATTCTTTAATAACATATGTTATTACTTACATGTAAAATATTTATGGATTTATGGATATGTGAAATAAAGTTAGGTTATAAAATTTATATTTCCAAGGTGAGATATGAGACTCTTAAAATAGTCAAAATATTAAAAGTAGCAATGCAAGTTTAGTTGTTATACTTATATGCTTATCTTATACTCTGAAAAGAAAAAACATATTTTTATTTTATATTTAAAATATACATTTTTAGTACCGATATTAAGTCTCGAGATCACACGCTGAACTCTTAAGCAATAAAAGGATAAATACACTAATACAGGGATAAGACAGAAGAACAGTGCGTAGCATTTTGTTGTTACAAGTATATAGAAAAACACTTGCACTTACAATCTTCTTTCTGGCAAACTTTCGTTTAATTTTAGGCACTTGCATATCGGAAAATAATTCAAGAGTAATAAATTGAAAAAAAATCTGAAAACCAAAATGACTGTTAGAGTTTTGAAATGCTCTAAGTTTAAAGTTTTTTTTTAAATTTGTGTATTATAAAAAATGTATTTAAATAGCGCGGGTAATTTAATCCCTAGTTTTGCTCACCTATACTTTAGTTTCGGACCAAACCTAAAAACTAAAGTTTAAATAAAAATAGCGTCTGAAAATTGTAGTTTACAAATGCAAACTGCTCTACAAGCTAAACCACTGAAGTGATCTGTAAATTTTAGTTTTAAACGGATTTTCTGTATTGAAAAAGTGTTCTTTCATTGATTTACGCTCACGTAAATTATTACGGTTGTTCGTTTAAACACATTTTGATAGTTAAAACTCCGTGTTTGTACATCGATTGTAACGATATGCTGTGATAAAATAATTTTTCGTCGTACTGCTTTAAAAACAGCTGTTTTCAATACGTGCATTGAGATGCTAAACTTGCTCTTTTTAGCCCTAGGACCTAAAAACATTAGCTGTTACTTCTAACTGTTACTCTAATCTTTGTTCGTTAGAGGATTGGGCCTTCCCCATTCCAGGTAACAGTACAGGTGTTTGAACTGTCAACCCTATTGTTGATAGGTCAATGCACCAGAGGAGTGGGGTAGAGAAACTGGTCACTTTAGTTGTAAATAGTTTTAATTTAGTCTTTGTTAAGATTCCCTCTGAAGATGACAACTTTGTTGTTGTAATAGCTATAAGGGTCTAATAGGAATAAACATTTTACTTTTGACAAAAATTTTTGTTTTTTGTTATTTTGTTTATTCCCAAGTGTGGTAAGGGACTTTTGAAAGTGTATCTGTATATATTGTCACCACAGTGCTCTGGTCTTTGTTTATTTGAGTTATGTTTTCAAGAATATCCAGTTTATTTTAACAAAGCCATATTATAGTCTTATAAAGGATACGATGTCACACATGAACAGAGATCATTATCTTTCATCCTTAATGCAGCCGACGTATTAACAATGAAAAAGTAAGTTTTGAAATTTCACTTTGTTTGTTTATTTATTGTCTAGTCCCCACGTGGAACAAAACTTTGCTTTTGTGTTTTATGCTACACATATATTATTTCATAATTACACAGTGTTTGCCAAAAGTATCGCATATAATGTAGGTAACCATTTTGAAACTTTTCGACTGACTTCGCTAATTAAGAAAAAGAATAGGTTATGAAATAGAAGAAACAAGTTGTAATTTGTAATTTAGAGTCGACATAAAAATAAAAGGACTTTTTAGCTACTCCGTCGGTCTGAAAAGAACTTTATATTTTCATAAGACACTTAATATAAAATGTTTTTACCCAATCTATAACTTTCTCTGTACTGTGTTTATTTGTGGAAATACAATGTAAATATATTCTTAGAGTAAATGCTCTAAATGGGTTTAGCTTGTAACGTAGATTTCTATTTAGTTAGGCTTTTAAATGAAGTATTTATTGTACAATGTTTATTTAAAACCCCTTAACCTCAGGAAAGGGTTATCCCCAATCTACCCTTATAAGCTGCCCACTCTCTACCCTGTAGGAAGAGTAACTCATTTTTAAACGTCTTGAATAACCTCTACATAAATACATTATTTTACTAAATAGATCTATTAGTGTATTTCTCCTTAGACCACTGTCTACCTTAATTTTTCTTTCACTTCCATTTTTCTTTGTGCTACAACTTTTCAATGGTAGAATGATAATGGTTATCAGCAAGACCGTAATATCAACGAAAAAGTAAAATGCATTATTTTTTACAGTTTTTTGGAATATGTAATTGTTTAATTTAAAAAGAAAGCATGTAAACTAATTCTAAAATCGATCTTTAAAAAGCACTGTCCGATCATTGGAGTGCGAGATAAGAGAAAAAGTTATGAAAATCGTTCCAACTTTTACTTTGCTTCATCGTAGATACGATACATTAGGCGGTTAAAAGATCCCCTTTGTTTTTTATTAGATAATTTTAAAAATATAACAATTTTTTTTAAATGTCTCTTAAAATCATTGTAAAGCCGAAACACAAGAGTATGATGACTTTTTGATGAATCAAATCTTCACATAAAACATAGTAAAAATTGAAAAGACTTCGATAATTTAAAAAAAAAATTGTTGTTATTGGAAACTTATATTTTACATATAATACAAAATCTGCTTTTAAAGGATTATATTTTATTTTATGCTTTTCCATTTGTGGTTAAGATTTGATGCAAAGCCTAGATATGGTGTGATAATAAAATACATTTACAAAACCTCTACGATTGAATATTTCTAATAATAATAATTTCTCTTATATTCTCTCTTGTTAGACTTAAATTCCAGGCTGTATTTTGTATCAAATATTGCAGGTTATAGACAAACAGGCGAGGCAGAAAGTCTGCTCTGTGATTTGTAGCCAATATTATACAATAAATAATCTTCTTTCATGCCAAGCTCTACTTAAAGTTTTATTTATATAAACCAGGTAAAGTTAAAGGCAGTAACTCTGGTATTTTGAGAGAACATGTCTGCCTCGCATGACACTTAGTCGTCTTTCAACATACATGTTTCATTGCATGACACTTATCATATTTTCTAAAAGACATATTCATAAATTTAGTTCTTTTCTCTGAACTATATATATCTCTCTTTTTGAGAGGTGAAATAATATCAAGCAAAAACATCACAAAATTTCATATTAAAACATATTCAAATAAAAACACCAATCAATCACTCATAACAGTTTCAACAGCAATGCAACCATCCTCAGATGAAGCACATTTTAGTAATTTATCTGTTATTACACCTTCTCGACTTATTTTATTTAGGTTATACATTTATAAATTTATTGTAGCAAATCCGTTCTTTCTTACAGGAACGTGATTATTAAATGTCCACTATCCTTTGCCATTGGATTAATGTAGCATAATGAAAACAAAACAACACTATCATTATTTACAGAATACGTGTTGTCAATAATATATAATACAAATAAAACTGGGCCATAATATCATACCTTATAATATAAGGGTTATAATACTCTTAAATACTTCTTACTTCCCTTCCCTCAACTTTGACTTTTAATATATAAGTCACTTATTTCCCTTATCCCATTCTATTTGCACGTCCATGCTACTTTAGCCGGTCCATTATATTTCTTATCCCATTTGCCTTAATTCAACTAACACAAAACTAGGCCTACTGTACACATGTATTACAGTGCGACAAATACAGTGTTGCCAAAAACTCCAACATCGCCTCAGATGTCGGTGTTTCATGAAGGAGGATTTACATAGCTAGAATTTTGTATTAATAATTTCGTTATAAATATTTATCAAGTAAATAGAATTGTAATTCTCACTCAAAATTGACTTTTACTTATAAAATAAGTTTACGATGTCATAACCCTTATACCAAAACGACATCTTTATCTATATAAAATATAGCAAGTAATAAAACATATCATGTACTTGCCGAAGTATAAAGGCACTGCCAAGGTTATAAACTTGTGTCGTATATTACAATCTTGAGAGACTTTCAACTTTCTGACATCAACCTAGTGTATGTATAATATCATAGAGGACAAAATAATAACAGAAATTCTTATGGATACAATCTCAGTCTCAACAGTAATAAAGGGTCACTGGTTAAAAAATACTACCTCCTTAATTATGTTTGTAATTTGTGCACTGAGCTATAACCAGTGGTAAGTCGAGAATTTAATAAGTTAGGCTGTGAACAGAAAAAATTGTAGCCATGAATAAAATATATTATTTATATATTTTTATGTAAATTTACTACACTTGTATGATAATAATTAGAAAAGATAGTTACAATTAATTAATTTGTTCACAATCTTTACTATAGTAAATTACTATGTTCTGTACTGTTTAAATCTCTGTTAACCAACGTGACCCTCATGTGCTCATTGTTAGTGAGTAAGAGTTTGGCATTTCCTAACTAGATTTAATTACATAAAATCTTAAATTTCCCTCCAGTGATAGGTAGATTTAAATATCAGTCTGTATTTACATCAAATATTGTAGATTATGTTATATAACCACACAAGTATGCCAGGCACAATGTCTGCTCCGTGATTTGTAGCCAATATTGTACAATAAATAATCTTCTTTCATGCCAAGCTCTACTTAAAATTTTATTTAAATAAATCAGGAAAGTTAGAATCAGTAATTCTGGTAGTTGGCACACATGTCCGCCTCACACGACACTCAGTCATCTTCCAACATACATGATATTTTCCTTGACACTTATCAAGTTTTCTTAGAGGCATATATTCACAAATTTAGTTCTTATTTTCTCTAAAATTTGTAGATATAACCTTGAAATTGTGTAGAGATCAAATTGTACTTCAATTTTAAACGAAAACTTGGTTTTTTTTTTAATAAGTTATAAGCAGAGAAATTTGAGTTTTATCATTTGGAAAACTTCAGTTCAATTCACAGAGTAAACGTAAAATCGTTTCGAATTCAACGCCGTCATCCTTTAATATAAATGGTTTCAGGTATTAACTGTTTTATTACATTGCCAACTTGTTTTCATTTATATCATATACACTTTTTTAGAACTTATTTGAATTATATCTTAAAATTTTTTAATTCTTGTGAGAAGTAATAATATCATATATTTGATTCTCTGACTCGAATAATTCTGTTTTTTCTAAATATCCTGATTTTGAGCTTGGTATTATAAATGCTGATTACCAAACTAAATGAACATTTCAGTTTAGGTTCATGTAGTACATGAGCTTACCATCAAACAAATAACTGATTTTTTTATTTTGATTAACAATCATATCATGAAATAATAACATTTATCATAATTAATAAATTTTACTCAAATGTAACTGAAATTTTGGTTCCTAAAACATCTATTTGTTTTATTTTTTTTTCTAGGTTATGTTTTAACGTTTTTTGTTTTAGTTATTATATTCACGCTTTAAAGTTATAAGATTTATATATCATCAAAATTTTTTCGGCCATTACTTAAAATTTATGTTTATAAAAATAATAAAACAAGACGTTTCAGGATTATGGATCAATTCTCGTTACTTAGTGATAAGACCTAGAACATGTCAATGGTCCATGTTTAACACTGAAACTAGTAATATAAAAATAGACCGCGCTAAAACTAGGCATAAGCGATAACTATGTACAAACGTAATCAATATTACACACTAACACAATAAACAATAACTCCGAGTTGCACAACAAACAGTAGTTACTTAAAACAAAAAGGTTTCAGTGCCAACGAGATTTGATCACGGTCAAAAACCATCAGTTCTCACTTTTAATAGTTTATCTCATGACCTTATAGTCTCTTTTGCTGCGATTTAACCGGAAAAATATCAATCTTACTTAAAGTAGTGTAATTATTGTTTTAATTTGTCGGGTCTTTTTTAGAAGAGGGCCGCCACTATTAAAATTTCCCCTACACAGCGAACCTTACTGGGATGCATATAGAGGGAAATATCCACAATACGCCAACGGACCCTCAGGTACGATGGTCAAGCTTATCTTATCAACCGTTATCTTATCGCGGTGCAGTATCGAAAGTGCAGTAAAGTTTTTACAAAATAAACACATATTGCATAGTGTGCGGAAGTGTTCGGAAGAACATGACATGTCTCTTCAGTTGACTGAGACCAAGGATCGTTGGAGATGTCATGTTCGACAGTGTCGCAGTAGTATTGGACTGAGGCTGGAGAATTCTAAAATACCGCTGGATACCTTTATTTTATTCGTTTTCTCTTGGGCGGAAGAATATGCTACAACGAAGTTTTGTGTGAAATAACTTAACCTGACATCACGAACAACAACTGACTGGAAAATTTAATAGTGGCGGCCCTCTTCTAAAAAAGACCCAATTTGTCTGTTAGTGAAAGGCATTACGGTCTTATTTCTACTCTGGTTTGTCCCTTATTTATTTTTGTTTGAAGCTTCAATTATTTTTGTTCACTAATTTTGATATTAAAGGTCTTTAAGTTTCGCCTATCACATTCAATGATAGCTGTATTTAGATAATTTCTAGATTTATAGGTGTGGAGAAGTAGTTTATAGATATTATTGAAAGTAGTCCATATTTCATGTTTCCTAAAGACCCTCTTAACTGTTTGCCATGTAAGGAATCGTCATTACTGATAAGTGTTTATCATTTTCTTTAGACTTTTTTCTTTTCTAGGGAATATTTGTTGGTATCTGTAGAATACAAGTAAACCCATGAATGGTTTGCACATTTCGAAGCTAAGGCGTACTGGTAAAATTTTATCTTCAAAAAACAATATTTAAAATTTATAATAGGCACCATTTTGAAGTATACTGATTCTTCTAATTATAATTGGTACAACACTAGTCCAAGCTTTAGCAAATTTATGATTTTTTAAAACTAAAATTATGATAACTGACAAGTTTATTCAAGAGAGAGAGAGAGAGAGAGAGAGAGAGAGAGAGAGAGAGAGAGAGAGAGAGAGAGAGAGAGAGAGAGAGAGAGAGAGAGAGAGAGAGAGAGAGAGAGAGAGAGAGAGAGAGAGAGAGAGAGAGAGAGAGAGAGAGAGAGAGAGAGAGAGAGAGAGAGAGAGAGAGAGAGAGAGAGAGAGAGAGAGAGAGAGAGAGAGAGAGAGAGAGAGAGAGAGAGAGAGAGAGAGAGAGAGAGAGAGAGAGAGAGAGAGAGAGAGAGAGAGAGAGAGAGAGAGAGAGAGAGAGAGAAGTGGTTGAAATTATTCTAATAAGATGGTTTGGTGTTTCTTGGTTTCCGATAAATTGCAATACTTGTAGATTTTTACATATTACAATTTTGGATAAATGTTTATCAATGAAATGATTTCAAGTTTTGCTTAAGATAACATTTATGGTATCGAAACCCTTATGGTAAAATCCTAATAGGTCTCCTTTAGTATATATACATTGCATGAACTTTCTTAAATATAAGTTCTGTAATAAAGTCACGGCCGACACCTTTACAATCTTGTAAGACGTTTGTACTCCTTAACATCGACTGTGAAGAAAAAATAATAAATATTTTAGGATGTATAAGTTTTCAAGGTTCACCGGCTACGAAAATAAATAGATTCTTATAATTATGTTTATCATTTGAGCACTGAGCTGTAGCTGGTACAGACTCGTTGGTTTTATTTTTACAAAAAGTGTTTGCTACTGTGGAAGCAATTATAGGAAGGACTCAAATAATTATAATAACAAATACACATTTTAAATGATTTTTTATTCGTCAAGATAATTAATAATTATATTAAAAACCTTCTCATTATCAATGTTTTATTCAATTTTATTATGTATTGGTAAATCCATCTACCTGTAAATAAACACTATTAAACGATAAACTAATATCGAACTTCGGCGCGCTTTCTACTCTATACTATACTGAGATGACGATGGAGAACTACATCCTGATAATCGTATGTTTATGTCACTCTATAATTAATCACTGCGCGCCAAACTATGCATGTAACGTAGCGAAAAGTTAGGATGCCTTTAAATGCCCTACAAGACAACTAGAGACGTTCCTATACTATTAATTTAACTGAATTTACAAAAATTTATACTTTTTTAAAAAATATATTATTATTTTTTAAAGTGTAAGCTGAAGGAAATGTGGACAAATCGGCACGGACTGTAATTATATCCCCTTGTTCCGATAATTCAAATTTTGATAGTCTTGAAAACGTGTCTTGATAAAACGTCTTGATAACTCAAGATTTGGGATATGCTGCCATAAGACATAACATTTTTATTTTTTTTTAAATGTAAACACAAGTATCAAAAATAGTCCACTTATTTGGCCTGTAAGGCAGAGCACGGTGACGACAGACATTCTTCCAAAAAACGTTAAATGTTTTAATGAAATTAGCTAAAAAATGACATATCCTCTAAAATGGATTTTTTGACTATTCATAAATTTTATTTACTAAGTTTATTTGAGAAGAAAATTCGCCTACCGCAGGGTGGGTTCACTGACTGATATTCATATTTAGTTTCAGTCTGAAATTTGCTTCCTATCACTTTCCTCGTCCCTCTTAATATTTTTTTAATTATACAAAATCATACAGAATATTCGAGTTAGAAACTATTAAAATATTACAATGGGATATCCTAATTCCAACTTATGACAATTCAAAGACGTTAATGAAATGTTCCACCGTCATAAAATGAGAGTTATTAGCAGTGCCCAGGGTTGGGGAATTTCATAACGGAGCCGTTTTATCCGGGACATACGAGTATTTTATAGACAGGAGAATGTAAAGTTAGGCCTGGAAACTTCATTATATTATAGTGAACCTCTAGTGGCAACATTCATCTCTACAGGATGTACATAGATAGTATATTTATCCTATACAGGGTGTCACAAACTTTAGGGCTCTATACATATTCTGATTCTACACACCAAATATTCAGTAAATTATTTTCAAATTCCCCTTCCCCAAACTGCTATCCTCCATTTTGTTTTTATGAACGTTACACTTTGAAAATAGATAAGATATTAAGTTGATATTTGGTCTACGTACTTCAAATGTTACATAAAATTGCTCGACAAATTAAACACGTAAATAAGAGTTTACTATTCATCGAATACGACTGGAAAATAGTTTTAGTCGTTTGAAATAGTTTATCAATAGTCACCTTATCTAGGACCTATAGAGTCTGTGCTATTATTACGTTATTAGTAGCATGTATAGGTAACCTTGTTTTACGCCAGCGTGAGTTTAAAATTGATACTTTCCTTTTCTTTTCCAAGTTAAAGAGAAACATGCACACAATTTGTGATAAAGTCTGATTATCTCATATCCCACCTTGGTAATATAACTTTTATAACCTAACTTTATTTTACACACACATAAATATTTCTACATATAAGTAATAACATATATTATTAGGGAATACCCGAGTTTCTCTTCCATAAAAGTCGTAACTGAAGTAATATGTTTCTCATTTTGTCTTATTTTACTCCATTATTATACGAAAGGTTTTTTTAAATATTTTTATGTATTATATGTCAGAAATAAGCCTTCATTATGTAACATATGATATTGGATTTTCTTGATATATAGAAGAATTATATTAGTGCTTCTCATGTCTTTACTGCAAGGGGTTAATAATAGGGATCTTCTATCCTTCAACTGTTTTAGTGTATTGAAGCACAAAATAGGATCGTCCCCGCTGGGTGTGTGAGTGGTTTCAGGGGGTTGAAAAAATGACGATGTTGACACAACATCACCGGGGAGTGTGGAGCTACGATTATTAGTGAATTTTGTTGCGAAAATTAAAATTACGACGATGGAAACTCTATGTGCTGACCACCTACTCCCGGATTTAAATGTCGTCTAGCAAGTAGTTAGGGCCTAATATGATTATTATTACTATTAGACACCACCAAATTAATTAAATAAGAATGAAATTAAGATCAATTTAAATTTTAGAAAATATCAAAATACATCTAATTAAAATAGTTTTTATCCTATGAGGTCTGGGGGAGACTCCATGTTATAAGCAATTTTCTTTTTTAAACGGTTTTGTATTTAAATGTAGATTGAAGCTTCAAGTACACAACTAAAACGCTGAAGGAAGGTATATTTGGCGGTGTTCATCTGTTTAGTAGATTCGTAACAAACTTAACAAACATTGAACTTACATTCTCTCAAACAAAAACACAATTCAAAATATCATTCAAGATAGGTCGCTGTCATTAAATAACACAAAATTCCGATTTTATAACTTTTCCTAAAGAATTTCATTTGATCAAATTTACTAAAATTTGGGCTCTAAGGATCTTATTGTTGACTCTCATGATTTGGGAATCATGAAACACGAGTGCTGTCGTAAAATGTGAAATATATCAAAATCGGCGAAAATTATTTCGATCAAACCTTTGTGAAATGTAAAGTTTTACAACTTAGACCAATGGTGGAAGTAAAAGAAAAGTTTATATCGTAAGTAATATAGAAAACAACTCAAAACGAACCCAACGTCCAAATTTCTCACGAACCTTCCTTTCCTTTTACTTGTGGTTAGAAATTTAGTTAAAATTATAAATAAATATTCACGTTTGACGAACTCTATTTTAATATGTATATGCTAACACTAAATATTTATGAATTTTATTGCTTGGGTTGAGTTTGTTTAATCGTGGATGCACATTAAAACTCGTAAAAGTAAACACGAGCGAGCGAGAGGGGGAACACAAACATCGACTTCCCCATTGTCTTCTGTCAATTCCTTAACAACGTGATTAACGATTTAAACCCTCATCGACAAGGTCTGATTTCATTAATAATCAAAACACACGCGTCTGACAGCAAATTATCTGCATTCATTACACGAGTTTCCAATTCACTCTGAAAAAAATTGTTAGTGTGATGTGCAAATTCTACAAAACGAATTGTTGGTCTAATCATTTGAAATAAAACTGTAATCTTTGTACTTTATGCAGACATCATTCAACAGTTCGTAGCGATGCTTAAGGCATTGTTGATTTCAATAAGATGTCGCTACTTGTCACACTAACAATGGAGACTCTTAGGGAGTATTTTCCAAGACTAGTCGGTCTATACATACCTATGGCCACCTCGCTCACTAGATTTGACTCCGTTTACATTTTCTTACCTCGAGATATCTAAAATACAGAGCGTACCGTAACAAACCTACAAGAACTGCAAGATGTCATCTTAACGGCAGTGGATGGAACGGCAATTTTACCAACATGCGTCGCAGGTAAATTAGTCTAAATGTAGACTGTATTATTATTTTACTTTTAATTGTATTTGCTTGCAACCATCAGTCTGATGTACTTAAAGTAAATAAATAGTTCTTTTCAAAATAGAGTTCTAGGACTTTTGAATCACCTCGTATAATCAAAAAAGTTAAAACAGATTTTTGAACTTTATGAAACATTTTTTATTTTCTCAGATAAACAACAACACACTAATTTAGAACACGACAACCTATACACTTTAGAAGCTTCAGAGGGTTTAGTAGCAATCGTTAAGTTAAGATAATTTAAAAACTTTCCCACACACCAAATTTTATCCAAATCGACGACCTTCTTGTTTAGGACGCAGAGCACTGGAGAGACATCATTTTAAAATTAACTTTATTTAGAGCACGGGATCTTAAATTATAGAGATTTGACACAATTTCTCTAATTTATGTACAAGTCAGAATATAATAACGTTTATACACCGTTCGTTATTTTCACAGAATTAAATTTTGAATATGAAAATATATCCTAAGCGAACACATAAGCTGATTAGATGCTGTCAGCCAGATCAAAATGAAGGACAGAAAATATTTTAATTTATTTCATATGCTATGCTTTTTATACTACCTCTAATACAGAGCAATATAAAATAGAAAGTTTACGAGTTTGTCTTGGGGAACCAGTAAACAACCTTGGGGACTTCAATAATGAGGTATTTTATTATCCCTTAAATGTAGATATAGAAACTGGAGAAATAAAGTTGGGAATATTATCATATGGGTATGATATCGTCAAACTTTATGTGGCGAATGATATACGTTGTTTGTAGGATAGTATACTATAGGTTTCGTTGTTTTTAATGTTCATATTTTATATGAGAAATAAAAATGCTAACAATAATGTTTGGTGAGATATGATGCTTTCAAACTATTCATGAACTGGCTTTGCGTTTCCACAGATTGAGAAGGTCTAACAGGACGAAACCCTTCCATATTAACAATAAATATGAGGACAGCATTTGACGTCAGATTACAACATAACTTGTTGGCACCATAAAGTTCCGATTCTTCTCAAAGACATTGTGAACATCCAGTCCCTTGAACATCTGCGTCGGAGAATAACAGCAACCATAGAAGTTGTTGACATGCTCGTCAGAGTAAGGAACGTGGTCGAGTATAAAGGTCTGTAGGGGTGTAAACGATGCACACATTGCGTTTATACCAGGAAGTAGAAAAACTTTATAGTTTTGCATAACAAGCCTCAATTATTTGTAGATTCTGAATCTATTTCAAGTTGTCATTTTCATGAATATCTCCAAAAAATGCAACTCGTTAGTTCCCCTAAAAAAAAAAAAAAAAAAAAAAACAAATCGGCCATTGAGTTTCTATGACGAAAATTCCCAAAATAGAGGTTACTCCATCGATTACGTCAGAATTTTTGTGAACTGTGAAGATACACTTGTGTAAAATCGCAAATAAAGAATATTACTAGTAAGGAATAATTGGCAAAAAGAAAAATTATTTTAACCACCTAAACCTAATCTGAACAACCGTCATTAAAAACTGGATTTTATTTAAATGCGTTGAGAGCAAACGAAGCTTGATTTGGCCAACATTTAAATATGTATAATATTAACTTTTTCATGTATTTTCAACTACCAAACTGACAATTTTAGTGACAACTAATTCATTTTGTTAGGTTTTGGGGATGAATGGGAAAGTGTGTCACAAATTAATTTGTACCATTCGTCAGTGACAAGTTTCATTGATATTGTTTCATTAGTTTAAGAGAAGCGTTTGTTTTAACGTTGACGAAATTAAAGTAGAAATTACATATCGTCGAGCCAAAGTAAAAAGTTTCTTTCCAAATTCAACAAAATAAATAAAAAAATACAACTACACTTTTGTAAGTAATTTTTAAATTATAAATAATTTGTTTATTATAGACTAACTTTGTTACTGATCTAATGTCAAAAATATCAATCATTCTCTTCGTTTCAAGTCTCTATTTGGACCACTTGGTGAAACATGCCCGTGTGTAGTGTCTCAAATTTATCACTCTTATCTCAAACACGTGTGGTTCTATGATTCGGAACATGTGATTATATTTGTACGTATTCGATTGGAAATTTGTAAAATAATAAAGGGGCTGATATTGGAATTAATTAAAATTTAATAGTTTAGTGTTACTAACTTATTCAACAAAAATATTATAAGATTGAATGATTTTTGTTATATATGGGTTTATGATTTCCACTGTTGAAATCATTGAAAATTCCTTTTAAGTCAATGAATACATGAGTCTAACTAATAACATTTGAGGTACATCCAGTATGCCAAGTATTGTACAATGCCAACGATTCCAAAGTGCCAAGTGTTGCACACTCCCAAGTATTACACAAGTGTCAAGTATTGCGCGGTCCCTGGTAAGACACGGTGCCTAGTATTTACAGTGTAGTATTATATTTTTAAATGTATAACTACAAAGTCGTTATATTAATTTACGAATGCACAAAATCAAACTTTTTCAAGTATATACGAGTATGTTTTCCTTTATTGTACAAAGTATAAAATAGAGACCCCTAGCCCTTGATTACTCTAATAACGTCATGGTCAGAAAGAAGTGTAACACAAGGCTGAATGAAAATAGTATATATCCAGCAAGGATAACGCGGGCTTGTCACTCGTCCTCGCTATAAGTGAACCCGTGTGGGTTCTTTCAGTATTTCAAAGCTTATTTGTGCTCTATCCATTGTTATAGTTCAAATGGGTTTTTTCACACATTCACATTGTTGAACAACAAGAGTGCGCAATGGCAGTCCGTAATATACAGATATTTATGTTTACCATCTTAGACTGTGCTGTTTCACCACACAACCAATTTTTATCAACTAGATATATGTGAAAGTGTGATGGTAAACATTATTAATATTTTAATGTGCAAAGTTTGAAGATGTTTCTATGTAGACGAAACTGTCGTAGGTGTAATTCAAAATAAAGTACTGAGATAGACGTCTAATAAACTATATTTTCTAGAAGTTATAAGTTGGAGTTTTCATGGAAATGTACGTTTTAACGTGAAATGAAGCACGAAAATTTTATTTTTGAAATGATTTCTGTTTGTCGTCTGTTGCTCTACAACACAAACTAAGAAAACTATGTTTAACAAATTTATATTGAGGTACACTTTTGTTTATTTCGAAGTATTGTATTTTCCACTTTGTCAACAGCTTAGAATTTAGCGGTTGTAAAAGATCAAAGCTCTAAATTGAAATTTTCTTAAAATCGGCACTAAAGATTTTCATCAAATTTTCTTAAAATATAGCCTCTAAGGAAAGAATCACATAATTTTTGGTTTGGGTTATAAACTCATTTGCCTTAAAATATAATCGAAATCGTTAGTAATGATTTTGAGATATTTAAACATTCAGGACAGCTATTACGGTTCAATCACTTTTGATAAATTACACTCTTTTGTAAGATGACGACCTTTGTTCTACTCATCGAACCTCCAGTTTAGCAAAATTTTATTAAGGAATTTTGAATATCTCATGGAAGTTTCGTCCATACATTTTGTATGGGTTCATAGTTGATTATTTATTTATCTTATGAATGAAACACATCAAAATACATGAAAAATGTCAAAGAATGTTCTCACAAGGGTAACACCTGTACGCGGGAACAAAGCTCAGCTTCCTTTCGATGTCGTCTAAAAACAAATCTATAAAACTATAAACAACACTGTGAAGAAAGGAAAAATAAAATATTAATTCAACATATTGTTGTTCTAGAGGTATGTGAGAAAAATTATGAATTGTCTGTACATCGTTATTTTTCTACTTTATTATACATTTTTAATATAAATGTTACAAAATATGTCTTTTGTGTTTCTTTTCACATAGGAACGAGAAGGTTCTGGCAATGATAAGCATAATTTACTTTCATCTTTACAAATTTAGGGTTTTTATAAATTTCGTTATTTTTCTTCTTTCAACTTATTGCAAAGTATATAATGAAAAGATTAAACCACGCTCCAATTAAAAACCTGCTTCCAAGTATAAAACTGCATTTTTAATTTCGTTGCAAATCAGATTAGTATAAATCATAACTTGACGTTATATTTTAATCTCAATGCATAAAGCTATTCTTATGCAGTTACGTTTTGAATTGTGGGAGTTTTGCAGCCAACGTCAGCCATTTACTATAATTGTTTTTTTATTTATGAAAGAAGAATCTATTTAATAAGAAATAATAAAATGTTAAAAAAACATTTCACTGGTTACCTCACACATTTTCTACAAAACTAAATTCTAAGCATTTCGAAAGTAATAACTGACCCCAAAACAATGTCATTTTTTGTAGTTATATTTCAAAAACTAGTACAAAATATTTTTATATTGAAATTCAATTTAAACTTGATTTTCTTGTGCTATAAACTTGGCCTATATATATATATATATTTATTATATTTCTTAAAATTGATTTTAAATGACGTTGATCAAATTAATATTTTTTGTTTTGACAATTATTTTTGAAAACGATTTCCATTTTACTTGAAATTTATCACATTGATTTGGTCTATTATTTTAACTTGTAAAAATCGGTGGAAACGATTTCCTCCCACATTAAATCAGAGTTAATTAAATTTGAGATTTTAAGTTTATCGTACAACATGTACTACAGACAGATATTGTTCATTTAAAAAAATCAAACATTTTTTTGGACTTTCGGAGCTTTAAAATTCAAGAGGTCAACTTGATTGAATTTCCCTCTACACAAAACCTGCTTTATACTTTATAAATATGTTAAATATGTGGATATGTGGGAATATGTTAACCGTATCACAAAACTTTGCATTCTTCATTTTTTAAACGACTACTAAATTTTGAGAGTTCTTGCCTTATTGTTAAACAGAAAATTATGATTTTCTTAAAAAAAAACATCGGTTTTGCACGAAATTGATCAAACTCTTGTCAAATGTAGTTCCTCTAAGGACCAAACTAAACGGGTTTAGTTTAAGGACCACTATTCCCCTAAAATTAAGTTTCTGATATTTTTGTTTTCTTAGTGTAAATAACATTAATAAAGTTTTTTTTTTTTTAACAAAAGTGTTTAATTGACAAAAAATAATCAATTGCTTTTTCACACAATATTTAAAAAAAGACCTGTCCAATGAGTGAGAATTGATGGGTGTTACTATCGATATATTTGAAAACATTTAGTTTTAACCTACAAAAATTAAGGAAAATTTGATAAAACATTTTATTATAGTTTAGATAACCGAAAACATAACCTAAAATTTTCAATTTTATATTTTGAACAGTTACAAATATTCCGTCTGTCGGCTCCGCTTTGTCTACCTTAATGCGTGTGTTAAGCCACTACATGACGAATAGGGGAATGCCTCTAAGAAAATTGGTGGTAGGAGTGAAATGAAATACCTCACGCAGGCCAACAAGCCCCTTGCACAGGACTACGGTGAAGACTTCAACAGCTGTTTTCGGCAGAGAAAAAGATCTTTGTTACGTCAATGATGCCAGACATCTCAACCCAATTTCCATTTGGGTAAATGAATAAGAAAGTTTGTCTTGTGATTAGACGAAAGATCAAAGACTAAGGGAGCTCAGGTTTAGTTGATATTACGAAAATGAAAGAATGACGAGGTGACGAGACAGGCTCTGGATTGGAATGATCAGAGGAAAAAAGAAAAGGTCGAGAATGAACGGCAGAGAGGAAGGGGAAGCCGGCGAGGAAGACTTGCGGAGAGATGAAGGTGTTTTGTTTCTGCCTATTTTGTTTTTTTGATGGACGATTGAAGTGACAAAAGTCAGAGAAATGTGCCAAATTTCCCCATAAATTATCATACCAACATACACACAATTGGGCATATTATTATGTTTATTTATAATTTAAAAGAACAATCAAAACATTTCACCGATAGCGGCTCACTTGGTCATTTATGTTCCAGTGCCCAATGGATGATCAGGGTATAAAAACTCCTTCAAATCGTAGTGTATGCAAAGTCAGTGTTGTTTTACCGTAACTGTATTGCATAATCTTCGCCTGTGAAAGATTAATATTCAATTCTTTTGACGGTCCTAAAAACTATAAATCCAAATGAAATTTTTAACAAATGTACATTTCAGCTTGTTAACCAATTGTATTTGCTTTCAGATTTGTTTATCATTTTAACCGATCAAAAGACACAATCCAAGTTAAACACAAAGACAAAGTTTGGCTGCAAATGCGCAGATCTGCTTTTGTAATACAGAAATTCCGTATATTACGATCTCCCTCATCAAAAAGACTATGATTTACCCCCTCTTGACTTACATATTAGAAGGAATATGGCTTAATGGGCAAGCTGTGAAAAATAACTTGTTTTACCATGGTAAGACTTCTAAATAATGACAACGATTAAAAAAATTGTTACACCTTTTTTCACTTATATTATCATTTTTGGACTGACAGCTGTCTGACTGTATGTCCTCTGATTGTTATTCGTTGCGCTCTACACACAGACTCGTGAACCTATTTCAATCAAACTTTTACGTGTTAAAATTTTGGTTGTATCTGAGAAGTTCTTTACTTTTTTTTTTTTTCGATAAAACAAAATTTCGTGGGAGTGGAAATATTTAAAAACACAAAATACGTGTTTCAAAATCATCTCTAACGATTTTGATCAAATTTTACTTTACGTGTAGCAAAATTTTCATAGAAGGAACAAAACTTACTGGTCTCCAACTTTCCTAAAATACTGACCAGTAAACAAATATAAACAATTGGCCATATTGAGCACGTAGTATGAAGCAAGTTTAGGTCTTTATTTAAATATATAAATATCGTTTTATAAACTGAACTGCCATATATAGTGAAGGTTAGTTTTAGTAAGTTTTTAATTGGTTTTGGAGAAAGTTTGTGCAACGTTTATTACAAATCATATTGATAATACGTAGCTAACTTTGAATGATTGCAATCCGTCGATAAAACGTCGGTTAATATAGCTGTTATTGCCAATTTGTTTTGAAATTTTGAGGTTTTGATTTTTTCAGATTCTGATTAAAGTAATTAATCTTTTATTTATTATTTAATATAAAACTATTTAGGGTGTAATATGAAGCGGATGTTAAGGCCATATACAATTAACTAAATATATAAACTGTAATAACATATTCTGATGCCACCCTAGACAAAATAAGATATTACAAGCTGACGTAAATCTTACGAAGAAGATACTACCTCAAAAACAATTTAAATGCGATTTTGACAATTTTTGAACATTTTTTTGCGATCAATATTGAAACTCAAAATTCAACAAACCATCTAATTAAGCAATGCTATTATTTGTTCTGTACACAATTTTTCTGTTTTTCTCTACTACGTTTTTAGTATTTTTATTGAGCAAAAATATGAAACAAAAACACCCTAGATGTATCTAATTTGATCAAAATCGGTCCACACGTTTTGGAGTAGAGAACTGCGTCTTAAACTGTAAGAGGATTTGAATGTCAATACAAGTTTACTACACCTGATAATGTTAAAATGATTGTGGTTATATTGCTGAAGAAACAAACTTGTAATAGGTAAATCTACGCGTTTGGTAACAGATTTATAAAACTTCACTGTGCACTGCTCAATAAATAAGAACTGTGTTGCATTTCTCTATTTGTCACTGGTTTATTTATAACGTCTCTCAGCTGATTATTACCTTTCGTCACATTGAAATGTATGGTAACTCCTTTACAACAAAGTTTAGGCATAGGCAGTGTTACCGTATTACCTAGCCTTCGCCTGGGAAAGTTAGAAACAAACAATAAATAATTAAGACTATCACATATACATTGTAAAATCCCCCTTCCCCATTTTTAAATAAATAGTAGAAGAAAACAGTACAGCATAAAGACTTCAAACCCTGGAATACTTTAATAACGTCATGGTCGGAATAGAACAAGAGTTGGTCAAGAAAGACTTTATAAGATATAGTGGTAATCAACACAAAAGTCGAGTGGTGTGACAAAATGCATACACACAAAGCATCAAATCAAATGCCAATATCAGTTGCTGTCCTTCTTAGTCTAGTAACAATAACGTTAAAATCTCTTGGTATTAACAACTACTAGTAATGTCTGAAACGTTTGGAGATATGGCGACCTTTTGTTCGGGACTTTAGAGGATACATTCCAACAAATTTGTATCAAAACAGTTAAAACCAGTTTTAAGCAACTCTCTTTCGCTATAATATTTTGCTTTATTGATATTTTATTTTGCGTAAAATATTTAATTATTTCTTAACCGGAGGAATTCCAATATTAAAATATTTCTTTTAGTAATCTATTAGGGGCGAAAAATATTCCCTTTTAAAATCAAAATACTGCTGTCAACACCTCGCTCAGCCGTGTTTGGACTGAATAAATTGTATATGTGACAAATACAGGCCGCAGGGATTACCTTTTATAACCTGTCAAATATTCCCTCCCTCTTTCCCTCCGTCCAATCATTTTGAATACATGTCGGTAAAATACAATGCCAAACTTTTCCTCGATGTTTTTCTTTAGGCAGTCGCACGAAAACCAATCTCTATAAGAGTTGTCAATATGATATTTAAAAATGTTATCCTCCATTTTGAATCTATAAACACGTTGGAATAAAACGTTAATAACATACAGGACAGCTGACTGACATTGGCATTTTATTTGATGCTTTGTGTGTATGCATTTTGTCACAATCCTCGACTTTTGTGTTGATTACCACTATATCCTATGAAGTCTTTCCTTACCAACTCTTGTTCCATTCCGACCCTGACGTTATTAAAGTATAGGGCTAGAAGTCTGTATTGTATATTGTTCTCTTTGACTATTAATTAAGGTGATTATGACAGAAAAGGTTTTTTCTTTTAAAAATGGGAGAGGGAGATTTTACAACGAGTATTTGTTAAGTATAAATTAGTTATTGTTTGTTGTAATATTTCCCAATACAGTCAAGGCAAAGTAACAATGTCTTCGCTAAGATTATAAAGAGGTAAGGATATATTTTAGTGTGACAAAGGATTTATTCCCTACATAATCAACTTAATGCTGTTATAGAGAGATGAAACAAAGTTCTTATTTATTTCAGTGCATAGTGTTGTTTTATTAGTCTGCTTCCAAGCGCATAGATTTGACTTCTTTAGAAATAAAACCACTATCATGTTAACGTTATTAGGTGTAGTAAACTTACAATAATATTTAAATACCAAAATAACGGAGGTGTGCGTATTGTACAATATAGGAGAGTTTTACTTTCTCCCACACACACCAAGATTGCAGAATGTTTTGTGATGGATTGGAAAATATCCCACGTTGACATAACGTTTCACGGTTATATCCATGTCGAGATCCCAAGGAGTTTGTCGTGCGTGCAGTCCTTTACCTCCAAAACGAATGAAAAGATTTTGATCAAATTAGGGTACGGAACATGTCTTCATTATTACTTGGAATGTTATTTCCACTTTTTTCTTAACTAAAACTACTGTAAAATATTTATAAAAAAAATATTTTTAAGTTATGTACAACTTACGTCAGGTTGTAACATTTCATTTCGTGCAGGTTGACATTAGAATACATTATACAGTTTATATATTAAGTTAATTTTATTTATCCCTTAACATTTGCTTCATATTATGACGTAAGGGAATTTTATATTTGTAAAAAAATTAAAGATTTATAGCTACAAATCAGAATCATATAAAATAGTAACCTATGTTTTTTTGACGGACAGCAATCAAATTCAAAGGTAACCACCGTCTTACGAATATAATTTGTAATGAACTGTATAAAAACAATACACAAATTTTCTAACTCACCTATCCCAAAATCCAAGTAAAAACGAACCAAATCTAATTAATTGTCGCTCAATATGGCCGAGTGCTTTGATTTGTTTACCGATAACTCATGGATCAGTATTTTTGTGAGATGGCGACAGTTGCGTTTTGTTCTTTTTGAGAATTAGGCTACACTTGAGTTACGTTTCATAAAAATCGTTAGCGCTGATTTTTATAAACTAGTATTTGTGTTTTATATAATAAAAACTACCCCAACATATTATATTTATATTTATCAAACAAAACAGTTTGTTTATATTTATCAAACAAAATTAACAAATTCCCAGATATGGCCAAAATATGAACGCTTATAAAATTTGATTAAAATTGGTTCACCAGTATGACAGACAGTCTAGACAGTCAGACAGGTATAATCCAAAAAAAATACATTTTTGTACTCAGGAGACCCCAAAATTGGATATTTTCGCAAAGAAATCGACTTTCTGTATACTACGTAAGTGGAAAAAGATTTAAAAAATGGTTGTCATTTAAATTGATTTTTCAGTCTTACCATGGTTATAATAATGAGAACATAAAACAGCTCTTTTATAAGGTTTCTCTATCTGTATTTTATTAAGCCAAATCTCCTCTACTAAGTAAGTCAAGAGCCAAGTATTATAGTCTCAGATATCGGCTTTTACCGTGAGAATTTCAATATTACAAAAACAGTTCCGCGCATGCGTCTTTATTGAAAATGAATTAAATCGACGTAAATTAATTACCTTATATTCCGTTCTACTTCTCTGACTAATAAAATTGACGTGTTAACAATGTGAGTGAGATGGGGGAGGGGCGGTATTCTAATTTGTTTATTGATTGTTTACTCGTCCTTTGCAGCCAAACTTTGTCTTTAACTGCAGATTTGATTGTGTCTTTCGATCGGTTAATATAGTAAACAAATTTCAAGGCAAACACAATTTTAGTAACAAGCTGAAGTATACATTTGCTACAAACTTCTTTTAAACTTTTAGTTTTTACGACTGAGGAATAAAATTTACAAACTTTTCCAGGCGAACATTAGGCAATATGGTTACCGCAGAGCAACACTGACCTTACATACACTACAAAGTGAAGGGGTTGGGTATACCTTTCAGTCAATAAAGGGTTATTCTCTCCACTGGACACTGGACCAAAATAAACACTTTAGCCGCTATACATGTAAAGTTTTGAGTGTTCCCTTAAATTATATACATATGAGCGCATTTATCTATGTGTATGTTTTATAATAACTTAGGGGCAATCAGAAGGTTTCTTACAAATCCGACACACTGCTCTGACTTATGTCCTTTCATTCTTCCAAAGGACATCGGCCGAAACAAAAGACCTTCACCCCTCCCCACGTATTCCTCTCCACCGCTCTCTTAAAGGTCATTCTTTCACTGCCCCAGAGGATTTCTCTCCAGTGTCTCCCTCACCACCTTAATCCTACTTTTCCCCCAAAGAATGGCTATTCCATTTATATTGTTCTCCTTAATATTAACTAAGTCTAGCTTCCTTAACCTATGAAGATCCCTCATCTAACCACGAAAACATGGTTTCCCCCTTCATTTACTTCAAAGCAGATTGGGTTACGTCGACTTGGAATCATCACCGTAATAAAATATTTTTCTCTTCCAAAAATAATCTTTGAAGTGTTCACCCTTATCAGTGATCTGTTGTCAGTGAGATGTATGACATTTCCCTCCTACCATATCTCATTGACATCCTCTATTGGTCAGGTAGGGAGTTAGATACACTATAAAGTAAACAAAGCGGAGCTGAGGGAGGGAGTCTATTTCTAACAGTTAAAAATAAAAACATGAAACTTTTATTTAAGTTTCCCAAGTTATATTTTGGGATATTTAAATTACATTAAAAAAAAATTCTCTAATTTTTACAGATCATACAAAAATATTTTTTTATTGGTTGTCACTTTATTGGATAGGTGAATTTATGAAAAAGAAGTTTTGTTTAAACCAAAATGGGTGCTGAAATAATTAGCAATTGATTCCGTTTTTGTCAACATTTTACTTTATCACTTAAGCTTAAAATATAGTTACATTTACGATTTTATTTTCATGAAGAAAACGAAAACATCAGAAACTTAAATTTGGGGGAATAGTGGGAAACTTTTCCGTTTAATTTGTGTCCTTAGGAGCCACATTTGACGAGAGTTTGACCAAAATCGTTCAAACCGATTTTTTTAATAAAATCATAATTTTTATGTTTTAAAATTAAAGCAAGGACTCTCAAATTTGTAGTAATTTTAAAATGAAGAAGACAAAGTTCTGTGATACGCTCAGAATATTCCCAAATACCTTATTCTATTAAATTTAAGTTTTGCTTGTTACGTACAGCATGGACTACAAACATTATTCATTAAAAAAAAAAAAAAAAAAAAAAAAAAAAACATTTCTGGGTCTCTCATCAAAGCCTCAAAATTGAACTTGTCAAAATAATTCAACTTCCCTCCATTACAACATCACAAAACCTTCTCTATTCTACTTAAATGTGAGAAAGTAATATCATCGACTTAGATGAGGGGAGAGGGGAAGATTTTGAAAACTGAGAACCAAAAAATCATTTTCGTCATACTGCTTCAAAAACAGCAGTTTTCAAAACATGCATTGAGATGCTAAAGTTGTTCTTTTAAGTCCAAGGACCTAAAAACATCACCTGAGGTCGAGTCCATCAACTGTTACTTCGTTTATACGAATTAATTAACGATTGTAAAGAATCTAGAAAAAAAACCGATACTTACGATTGTAAATAACCGATACAACAGCTGTTATAATCAATTTTAGTTCATTGTTGTATTTTTGATATTATTTGATTCCGGAAAATACAATGAATGACATGAAAATTAAAGATATATTTTTAAAAGTCCAAGAAATACGAGAAACTTTTTACAAGCTGAATCTCGGAAATTGTACGTGGAGGAATATAAGAGATTTAGTGACTGGTGCTTTAAACAAAAAAAGTTCCACTAATTTTCAGTGTGAGTATAAAAACGACTTATTTTGTAATTTAAAATTTTTATGTTTAACTTTGAGAAGTCTATGATTATATGTTGAACAAAAATCGAACATTTACACCGTTTTCAAAAAGGAAATCAATTCCAATAAACACAATACGTCAATGACAAAACATATATTGTTGTTCAATATGGAAAAATATATCTTTTAAAACAAACTCTTGCAGGTAAATATTGACACCAAAACCAATCAAACTCGGACTAAAACCTCATTACATAACGTATATACATACAAACATTAAACTGCATGAAAATGGGATAAGCTGTTTTATACTAAACTTATATGCTAATAGAAAAACAAACAGACGATTTAAAAATCACGGACAGAGAGGCATATTATATAAATACGAAGAAGTATTCAAACCTCCTTAAACCCCATATCTCAAAACTAACTGTTTGAATACAAAGAGATATAACGTCAAGCTATCATTTATACTAATCTGACTTGCAACGAAATTAAAACTGCAGTTTAAACTTGGAATTCGTTTTTAATTGCCGCGTCGTTTAATCTTCTTAAACTATGCAATTCAAACTATACTTGAAGTAATAAAAATAACCAAACTTATAAACAATGTTCACCTAAATAGATCAAAATTAATGGTGCACTAACTTCTACTCTTTGTTTATATAGCAAACTCCCTATAGACATTTGGTGATATGAATAAAACTGGAGCAAATCCTCTTGAGTATGAACCCATAGTAAAAGTTTTGTTCCCAACCAGGAGGACGAAGTATAATGAATTATCTCTACCTTATACTTCTATCAATCCAGCTGGCTCATTTCACATGTCATTCATGATCAGCTGTTTATAATAATTTATGTTTTTTAAACGATAGGTTGTTATCGTGGATAAAATAGTGAAAACTGAATTTTGACTTTGTTAAAATTTAATTGATTTTTAATAAAGGTAAAATACAGTTCATATTACAGTATCCATTTCTCAAACGTATTTAAGAAAATTAGTTTTCAGGTTAACAGTTAACATCTTTCATAAACTACCAAATTTATTCGAGTAGTGTTCAATTACGATAATTTGAAAATAACAAGACAAAACCTTTGAATTAGGACTCCAACTTACATCTCCCCACTAAGTTAAGGTAGTACTCATTTAATCAAGACACGTGTTATTTAGAAAATTTATTCCTTTGTAATACTTGATTTTTAAAGTTAACGGTTTTGTGTTGGTTATTGTGCCATTCAACACTGAACTAACTCCACTTTTTTAGAGGACATGCTTCAAATTTGGATAACTTAGATCTCATTATTAATTCAAGAAAATGGAGCAGAACTTATTTAGAGCAAGTGCTTATAATTAATTATGTTTGAGTATGAATATCAATTTTTGTTTGTTTTGTAATATATTAAGGACTTGCTTGAAAGTAAAGTCTAAGCATATTGTCAAAGATTTTCATAAGATACATTTATTGAAATATAATATTTAATAAAAGGTCTAAACACTATCTCTATAGCCTACTCCATTTCAAAAATTTGTTTAACAAAAATCAAACTAATTCTAGCAGAAGTGGCTTTATCCTCTTTACAAAGTCCAGTCCATTACAAGTTTTGACTTAAAATATAATCAGTTCTCGTCAATTGGAGCACCTGATAAAGCGTGACAAACAGAGACAGTGAGACATGTTTCACGAAAAAAATCTAATTACCAGAGACTTAAAACATTGGAAAGTAATATAAAAGGTACGTTTTAAGTCGTCCACTTCTCTATATACAATATCATAGATTTATTTTTTTACTTAAATTTGTCATTTAGTTCCGAATCCTTTGAGATATTTGTAAATTGTAGAGGTCATACTTCTCTCAATTTGGGGATTATTCGATACTTAAAAAAGTTTACCATTTCAATTTTCTTTATTGTCTCCTTTGATGAATTTTTGTATTTTTAATTAAATTACTATAACAATTTTTTTCTTATTAACAAGTTTAAAGTTATTGGAAACTTTAAAAGGTAATAATATGTATTCAAATACGTTTTCGTTAGTTTATAACACTTAGTTGGTTATACGTCCATTTTTCACATGATGGAGTAAATCTCAAACGAAATAAAACCAATATTAATTCTATTTCTACCATCAACTTTTGGATTAAACGTCCTAAAACATATATTGGATGTACATTCGGAAAAGAACATCATCAACAAAACACAAAAAGTATTTTAAATTAATATATTTATAGTTTCAATTATACTATCGCGCTTAATACATAGAGGTTAAATAAAACATCAAGTTATGAATTATTCCAATTTGCAATGACATTAAAAATTCAGTTTAAGCTTGAAAGCACGTTTTTAATTGGCGCCTCGTTAAATCTTTTTACATTAAACTAAGTAATTTCAATTCTTAAAGAAGTTTAAAGAAGAGAAGTAATGAAACTTATAAAAACTTTTTAAAAACAAAGTAAACTATTCAAAACTTCCTCACTCCTATATGTTCTCAGAAATACTTAAAGTTACCGCATTCCTTTAGGAAAAAGAAAATCCACTTTTTTCGTTCTTATAGCAAAAGCACTGTAGACTATATAACAATTTTCTATATGAATAAAACGGGGAAAATCTTCTTAAGTATTAACACAGAGTATGAACTTGTTTTGTTACCAAGTAAAACATAAGTGTTTGCTCTTTTTCTTATTAATACCTTACAGATTAAACTTTCAGCTCCACTAATTTACTCATAATTTCATTCGTGATGACCTGTTGGTATTTTTGCATTTTAAGAAAAATAACCAGGGCTAAAACAAAGCCTAAGTGGCTTAGATAAGTAAATGATTCTATCGTTTGTCTGTTTTATATACACTTCTCAACAGCTGAAACTTGTGGACCGATTTGAATAAAATTTTAACCATATCTTGGGATATACTGTACATATATTTTTATTTTTTACAAAAACAAAATTGTACAGACAGCTGCTATTTAAAAAGCAACAAATTACGTTTTAGACAAAATCGACTCTAACGATTTTGATTAAATTTAGACTAAGCCTCAAAATACCAAATCAAAATTAAAAAAAAATTAAAATACGTCCTAACCTAAGTCAAATTCATGTGCAAGAACGCACTGAAAACAAATTACAATTCATTGGCTAACAAATATAAATGGATCTTGACAAGCTCGATTTTCAAATTGAACATATTGGACACAAGGAATATAATTTATAAATATAATATCCATAGTTAATTTTAACTAGGCCTATTTTACTTACAACTTCCGAACTGATATTGCACAATAGGGGTTTTGATTGGTTAGTATTTCAATTGTTAATGGTTTAATGAGAAAGATTGTGCAATGCTTCTACACAGTTTTGTTTGTAGTAGGTCTATACATTTAAAACGTTTTGCCCTTAAAAAAACTAATTTCAAATTACTGAACTTTTAAAACAGTTTGAATAAAATACAAACACTACTTTTATTTATCAAAGAGTGTTCTAACAAAATCGTCACAATTTACTTTTAAAAGATCTTCAAATGAGTTTCTCAGCGGTCAAATGACACCAATTGAACGTGGGTAATGTAAAGCTATGTTACGTTACGTTGAAAATATCACTTCTCATTGTTTTAAATGGAGCAATTCATGCAACCAGCAAAGCTGAACGGGCGGTATCAGTCAGCGAAAGTAAATTTTGCGACTTTGTAAAACGTAACGGCAAACAACGATTGTGAAGAAAACATATGCTTGAATACACCTTACATACACCTTAGAAACCTATCCCTCCAAATTTTTGTTTTCTGGTTTTGATTTTCACGAATTCTGTTAAATGATATTTATTAACTTTTAATCAACTATATAATTTATACAGGATTGGGCAAACAACCTGCAGATATTGGATATCTCAGCTTCTAGTTAGTGTGATAGATTTCAATAGGAAGCTCTTGATTGAGGCTATTTTTCAGGATGAGCAAAAACGTAGGTTCCATATAAAAAGTGCTCCGAAAAAACACAAAACGCATTTTTTCTTTCTTTTTTAAATGTAAGCATATCATATATATATATATATATATAAATATATATAAATATATAAACAGTCCCTTTATTTTAGTGAAAAACAAATCATTTGATTCCTCATTACTTAGTATCTAAGTATAAAAAGATTTTCTTTTCACCAAAATAAAAGGTCTTTTTAGGAGTAACTGAAGGGGGCATCAATAATCTTACATTTTAAAAATGGAGAAAATACGTTATATATTTTTTGAAACACCCTGTAAATAGAATCTGAGTTTTGGCATATCCTGTAGATAGCCCCAATCTAGAGCTTTTCACCTTCCTACACTAACTATAAGCTGAGATACATGCAGGCATTCCGGTCAACTTTGTATATTATGGAACTTTTTGACGAATGGGGAAGGGAAAGAAACAGGTATAAAGTTACAAACTCTGTAAGGAAATCGTAACGTTATACACGCTACGATGATATTAATTGTCTTTAAAATTCTCTGAAGACAGTATTACATCAAACTATTTAAAACATTTATTTTGTTATAATGAGCAGTTAAACATTTCAATCCCGATTTTCCGACTGTTGTATTGAGTTCTCCTTTAATGTTTTGATCATTTAAACTGGGATTGGCTAGACATTCTTGTAAATAAAAATTCCATTTTAACATATTTAAGGAATAAGAAATAAAACAACATTTGAAGATGTTTCAAATTGTAGTCACGAGATGAGACACCGAGACTCGACAACAAGGCGAGAGGACGAGACCTATCTAAGTCACCATCACTAGAAGGGTGACTATACTTTCTGAGCTTCAAACCTTATTATCTAGTATGTACAATCAATAGTTATAAACTCTGAATTCATAGTTAAGTGGTGTAAATAAAGCGGATACAGTTTAGGAAAAGCGACATGTTTTTAACGTATCTCGGAAACTATCAAAATGTTTGTTCTTCTGTAATGCACAACGACATTTCTGGCAATATTTACTCTTTACTGTGTACAGAGCTGGTGATGAGGGTTCTTGTCACGCTCCCCCCCCTCTACGCCCGTATCTTGACATGTCAACTCAGGCCTAACGTTAAGATATTTGCAGAGATAACGCCTAAAGCATAGCTTTGTAGTCCAGTTCAATCCCAATCACAGGAAGAAATTGATATAATGCTTTGTAAGTTTACATAAGGAGAAATTTGTGAAATATTAACTAATGTAAACAATTTTGGTTCATCATTCATAATGAAAAAAGGAATTTTAACATCAACTGTGATTAATATATATACAGAGTGATTTTTGAAAACGTAACACCTCTAATATTTAAAAACATCTGTTCCTAGGTTAGCTATTTGCCTTTAAGGGGAACCTTAAAATACCTATTAATATCTTCCAAAAAAACCTTTTTCCCTCTCACCACCCCACTCAAATATGTGTAATAAACACATATGGCTTGTGATACTTAACATTAAAGCCCTTCAAAAACCATTTCTATTCTAAGGAAATAAAATCGGCCAACGCATTCGTTTGCTACGTCAAAAAATTTTATTTTGTAAATTATTTTATACAAATAGATTATCGCATTACGAAAGTATTATCTATTACACAGTTCAATCTTTAAGACTGGACAAAGTCTACAGGACGGAATGGACAAATTTTATCGTTTTCAAGACAATAAAAACTGGCCCAAGAAACATTTATGTAAGTCTACAATATTTTGTTCGTGTCACCTTTCCTTGATTTTTGAAAATGTCATTTCATTTAGTCCGAACTTCCATTTCTAACACTTAACCTAAATAATATATTTTGTACTATCCCAAAAAATAACGTATTAAGTTGTTAGAACTGCTATAGCAATTTTTCTTTTTGAGATATAAGCTCATTACAATTAGTTATTGATAAGAACTCATTTTTTTCCCTGTGACATCAACTAAGCTGTTATCATTGTGCATTAATCTATTTCTTAAAGTAATATTTTTTCTTCGGATAGTACAAGAAATACTATTTAGGTTAATTGTTAGAAATGGAAGATCAGACTATTGAAAAGACATTCTCAAAAATCAATAAAAAAATATTATATAATTACTGTACCTACATTTTTCTTTATTCCAGTTTTACTGTCATGAAAACTAAAAAACTTGTCCAATGCTGTTAGCTTTGTCCAATCTTAAATATTTAACTTTGTAATAAATACTATTTCCATAATGTGATAACGAAGCTCAGAACGATTGATTTGGCCGATTTTTATTTTTTACAAAAGAAATTCATTGTTTTTAAAGGGCTTTAATTTGAGGTGCCACAAGCCATATGTGTCAAGTAAACTTTTTCGAGATGGGGGTAGTGGGATGGGGAGAGTTTTAAAGTTTTTAAATAGGTATTCTGAGGTTCTCCCTAAGGGTTATGCATATTTCTTACCATCTTTTTAATAATAAAGGTGGTAAACTTTCAAAAAATCACTGTATATACAAAACAAAACTATTTATGCAGGATAATAGTTTACATAGGTAATTGTAATTGTAATTTTAACTACAATTCTGTTTAATTTGATGGTTAACAGTATCTTCACACATGTTTTTTACACATTAACATTGATCTTACCGTCAAAAACTACTTGGCCGAAAAAACACACCCCAAACTGTAACCCCGACTGGTTAGGCTGCTTTTCAGTTCTTTCACGGGATTATCCTGAGAATAGTAAACCCAGTAACTTGAATGAAGCTGACCACAATATCTTTATCAAGACTACATAGCCTTCTCTCTGTTCGTTTTATAGCAATTTCATAAAAATGGATATGCCTATCTTTGTCATCCCCTAACAAACCATTGTTGACCGCTTTTGTATTAAACTTCATATTATCTATACACTAGGACTCTTTACACATAAATTTAACGGCAAAACCCTTTGACCCTCTAAAATTTTAATGACGCCTTCGAATTATAGTGTAGGCAAAATCAGTATTGATTGTATGTAACTATATTGCCTAGTGTTCGCCTGGGCAAGACCAGAAACTGTATTTCTATAAAAATAACATCTTGTCTTTAGTAAAGCTGTAAAGAAACTATGATTGACATCGCTTTACCGTGTGTGCGTGTGCGCCTGTGCGCCTGTGCGTGTGCGTGCGTGCGTGCTGAGCTGTTAGTTTTATATAAATCCTAATAAAACTATAAAATGTGCAAAAGAAATAATTATAAAAGTGCTAATTTCCTTCTCCGTTTTATTTTCAGTTCATAATAAAACCGGTCTAAGGACAAACGCTCCACATCACTGAAAAGTTTCAATTATTCAGATAGTAAAATAAAAACACTACCAAAGCTTGAAAGTTTGTTATCAACCTTCCTTTGTTACGGGACTACTCTCATTGGATCCTTTGTGTTGATTGTTGTGTTGCTAGCTGCCGAATTGAGCCTTCGGGTTACCTTGCCGGTTCCTTCAATTACGAATGGCTCCGTTAGTAGGTTCTCTATCAGTCAGCTATTGCAATGCTTTGAATTATTTCGCAACAATACTCTACTCTCTCTATACTGCTTTAGAACTTAAATTGAATTTATAATATTTAATTAACGATAATTACTAACACACAAAACTCAGCTGCCGTAACAAGAAAGTATGTTTTATCCGTTGTTTAGATATTTCTTAAAGACAGTTTCCATGGTTCAGTTTCCCTTTGATCGACAACAACAGTACTTAGATTTTTGCTGATGATTAGTTTCAACTCGTTTTGAATGGGTGAAAATGTTTGTGCAATCATTTTGCTACATTTATTTTATCCCCTATAAATAACTTATATGTGTGTATTTCTCCTTAAAATACTCCAATTTTAGCCCAATTTCACTCAAATTGTAGACTTCGACCTTTTGCAAGTTTCTTGACGAAATAAAGGTCCAATAGGTTACAAAGTTTTAAGGATAAATTTTCACTCGATTATTGTACAACTTCCAACAACAGCTAATTTCATGAAGCCTTAAAATCTACATCTAATAAGGCTCTATCGTATTTTATAAAATAAAAAAGAAAAGGTTATATTAAAAATTAAATTGTAAAAACGTTAACTTCAAATCCGTAAACTATTTACAACGTAAGATGAATTTTAGTCATAAATTATTATGTAAAATAGATGTACTAATAATGAATAAAAAGTACAATTGAAAAAAATTAAAATATTTACCAATATGACAGCTGTTTCTAAATGTTTTTCGTAAGTTCCGGCTTATTAGGACCCGCATGTCCTTAAAATGCCTCATTTTGTGCTTATAATTAAGAGGTTCGAGATCGGCAAACTAGAGGACATACAAATTTGTCTCAAATATTCTTTCACAGTCTCCACACAAAATTCAGTGAAACTGTTTCAGAAAATATGAGCCATAACTGATAGGTTAGTGTTGTTAATGTAGAATTTTGATAAATCAGTATAGATTTAAGAAAAAAATCCATTAAGAATATAGGTGAAAAATAATCTATTAGGGTGAACATTCCAATTAGCATTTCACACGATATATATAGCATTTAGAATTGATTTCCGTCTATAAGGTAATACTTAGCAATTGTCCTTTACATCTGTCACTATGTCTAAGGCGTTAGGGAGCTGATATCCTACGAACTGAATACCAAGTATATTAAATACAATGTATCCCCTAGCGTAGGTTCACAGTTTTATCAGACATGTTCTGTTACGTATATTAATTTTCCAGAAACAATTTATGAATACAGCAATAAAATTATTTAAAAAATATTATTTCTGTAGTTTCTCTTCGTGAACGATTACAATATTACTTCCCCTTTAAGTTGTAAAAAGTCAATAACTGTAAACAAAGTGGTCTATTTTTTAGTTGGTAGTTGAAATAGATAAGCAGTATCTCAAAACGTATAGGTTTTAGCCAAACATTTGTAAATGATATTATGAAATGCAATTTCATTTTTTTTATTTTCGTTTTTGATTTGTTCTTGTGTCTTTTATGGTAAAAATTGTCAATGTGTGCATTTTAAAAACTTTAATATTTTATTAGTTTTTGTATTTTACTAATTAATTGCTCGCATATTTTTAATCGTTAAAGATATGGAAATTATGAACTTATCTTCTTACTAAAACGGATGATTTATGCAACAACATCTATTTACCTTCTTCTTCTACTAATTTATTTATCACATACCCCACCATAGATTAAGACTTTTAAGGCCACAATATGTATGTTTCGTCCCTACACATTTGCAGGCACCAATTGTTTTAAATTCATAGCACTTAAACTGGCTGTATTAAAAGCATAATAGTTGCCACACATAATAGAGCTACAATCATTAAAAATTACCTTTAAAAAAGATAATTATCACATATGAGTATAAATTACGTGTATTTAAGTGTTTCGTGTAATACAATGAAATGTATGTTCTCCTGAGGGAATATTTTAATTGTTACTAAAATTCGAACACTTAGGGGTAGGTTACACCCCATGACCTAGCTACATTAGGATTGGTTGGACGGTGTTACAGGTGTTATATCGATTGCTTGGGCACTAGTATGCTATACTAGAATGAATAACTTTTCTATTTATCAAGTTAATGTGTGTTCAGAAATGTTATTTCTAAATTAATTAAAATAAAATAAAACAGTGAGAAACACAAAACTTGGTTTTACACAAAACCCCGCGCTTAAAACCAAACATAATATTCGTTGTATATATTTGGGAGAAATGAAAATATTTTATTTATATTAAAACTCAATTATCTCCATGTATTTCTTATTGGAGATAAATTGGTATAAAAGGACTCCCTCCACATCGACTTTTAGTTAATTTAAGATTCTATTTTGAATTTTTTTTTTTTTTCACTTTTAAAAAATATAACCATAACCATAATTCGGCTGAAGTAGCATTTTCATGACGCAGAGGTTCATTTTTGTTTTTTTTTTTTTCACAATTGCTCCAGAATAGTATTTTCTTTTATTTTCGTATATTGGACACAGGTTTGACTCATTAATCTTTGCTTGGTCCAAAATTTGTACGAATTTGAATTTAATCTCCTCTCAAGTGAACTGCAATGAATATAAAGGGAGATTAATATAACTGTTTTATTTGGAAAGTATTTCATTTATTTAAAATGTAAATGGTAATTCTCCTGAATTGTCTTATTTAGTGGTTTTAAAATTTTGATACAATCAGTCATTTTTTCCAATAACATTAAAATTTCTTACACAACAAAACCTATTTTTGAAGTTTTAAATTCTAGAAATATGTTTAAGACTGTTTTATTCATGTATCTTTTTAGATACTTCCAACCGTTTCTTCAGAGGCTCAAAGTATTGAAAAAACAAAATGTTAACCATTTTCAGAGGTCCATTTCCTGTACCGTACTTTAAACATTTGAACCTAAATAAATATTGAAACGTAGACAGAGTATAATATAATAAACAATACTAGACATTTGAAAATCACACCTAAGGCTTCTTTTAGAATAGTCACAAATATTTAATGCACTCTTTTAATTAAGATGACAAAGTAATGACATACTTTGAATAAAACTAAATTATAAATAACTTTCAAACAGAAATTTTTATACAGTATAACAAACACACGGAACACAATTCTCATAAAAAAAAAATACGCCTAAGTATCAGACGCGTTTCAAAGACAAGGTCGTCTCTTCAGTGATACACCAGCTACACCAACCAAACCACAACACTGTATAGTTTTTCTCATAAGTCAGGCTCAACATTTAATATAATTTTTTATATTTACACTACAAAGTGTATAATGCTATTGGAGAACGAATTCATTCACAAGTTGTGGAATTTAAATCGTATGTTAAAAATGATCAATAAATTATCAAGACTTTTATTTCAAGTTTTTTACCGATATCTCTGTTACCCTGTGACGTACAACAAAAGTAAAGGTATCATCTTGAAACTTACATTAAACCAACAAAAATTAGTAACTTTTGTAAAGCCGCACTTTTGAAACCGTAATGTGAACAATTATGAGATTCTAATTAAACGCATTGCGTGTTTTCGGCACCGTAAAAAAAAAATAAATAACGAAGAGATGACCGTGTTAGGCTGATGTATTAGTTTAAATAAGTGATAGTGCAATTTAGTGTTAGAATATTATAATTCTCTTCTTTATTATTTAGAATCTGTTATGTAAATTAATTAGTTATTAGTTTTAGGGCTTATCACAATGGCTAGTCGATTGCGATGTGACCTAGAGACCGGGATCCCACTTCACCAATCCTCTCACAACGATTCAAAAATGTTGCCAAATTATCTCTACGAGTAAAATCGTTTGATATTTTATAGACCAGCTGTTTTATTGATGTATGGTGCACTCTAGTGGTCAGTTTAATAAATAGAAAATGAAAATCTCTAAAATGTTACTATAAACAACTAACAGTACTTCCTGTCTCGTGGTCACCCTATTTAAATATTTTATAACAATATTGTAAAGTGATCAAAGAGCACACTTGACTTAGTCACCAGTCATTATGGAACTTGTAGTGTTATACTCTCTCTTGTAATGTAATATAACCGTTACATGTTCATTTGTTTAAATAAATATATTAGGAAGGGGGTTAATGGTGGCATTGCATGCAATACTACCGTATTAAGTAGTTATTGTGTGCAATGGGGGATTATAATTAATTATAAAAATGCAAATAAATCATAATGTATTTAAACTGTTTACGTTGAATATAAAACAGTGTTGCGAAAAAAGAGAACTGGCTGTATATTATAGGAATATATACATCAAAACTAACAAAACAAATCAAGGAATATATTAGTCGAATTCCAATTCATTATACGTTTATTCACCAAACACAAAGACTTTAATTTTTTATAATTTTCAAAATGGTAGCCGTTTAATTTTTATTTTAATTGAACGGTTTTTTGAGATATATTAAACGTTAAAAGTTTTAAACGGTTGCCATTTTAGAAATAATAAAAATATAGTCTTTGTGTTAGGTACAATAATTGTAAAACTTAATATCTTGTCTACTTCTGGAGTTTTAATGTCATTTTTATTAAGAATAAAATGGCGGATAGACGATAATGAAGCTGAATTCAACTATATGTTATTGGATTTTTTTCACGAGACTCTGTATAGTAGGGAATGTGTATAATAGAATACTAACAGGCGTGAATTAATTTTTCTGTTTTGACTTTCTCACATATATAGTTTATAACAGATGTTGAGTTTTTACATATATATATATATATGCGTTTTGAAGTCCAAAATAGTGGTTTAGGAATCATGTCTGTCTGTCGTATGTGCACTGATCTACAACCTAAATGTGTGAAATTTGTTTTTATTATTTTTGTGATAAGTCAAGCTGTGTGGGGTAGCTGTCATACGAGGAAAAAAAAATCTCCTCAAAATCTGTTCCTATGACTTTGAACACATTTTGCTCAAGTGTAGACTCTATACACTTAACAAAAACTTATTGGTCGCCAATTCTACGAAAATGTTTGTTTGTAAGTTACATAAAATCTATAAAATCCGTCTATGGGTTGTACAAGCGAATCAAGTTTGAACCCAATTTATTATTTTTTTAATTTTTTTAACGGCTAGGCGTCTATAGTAACCCACGCACTGACATTTTTTAACGAATAGTCTTCTTTGTTCAGTATTTCGATTATGAATATGTGTGTGTAATGTTTTGTACAGTTTATTTCATATCCACTGGTTTACTTACTTTAATCTCTTAATTAAAATCGAAATTATATTTTGAAACAATCCCAAACAATTTAAAAGAAAAATGATTTGAAGCAATCACAAACAGTTTCGAACAAAAAAAATTTGATGCAATCCCAAACAGTTTGGCAGAAAACTATTTTGAAACAATCCCAAACAATTTAAAAGAAAAATTATTTGAAACAATCATAAAATAGTATAGAAAAAAATGTTTAGAAGCAATTCCAAACAGTTCAAACAGTTTATATTGCCAGCGTCCTTGCACAAATACTGATTTCAAACACTGCCTGCTGTAGACATTAAAACTGATTGCAGGCCTGCGATTGTTTACAGTTGAAAACTTCAAAGTAAATGGAAAGATAAAATATATCATTTTTAATAAAATAGCCTGTAAATTAATTATAATATGAATTCAATCAAGATGTAAGATAACACGATACTTTCGTCTTAAAAATTTCGACTGCAATGGTTTATCGCCGTAAAAAAAATAAAAATACAAGTAAAGTTTCATTGTAAGCTGTGAGTAAACATGTACATGATGTTTCAAACTGTTATCATAGAGGTTAAGTATAATAATACCAAAATCGAAACGAATAAACGACTAGTCCGAGTAGATTGATAATAGTCGAACCTATTGGGAAAAAATAGAAAAAACGCCCCACGTTTTTCTCTTCAAGTATTCCAAATATATCCATAGCCACTAACAATCCTCCCTCAAAATTGTAGAAGGGTCATGAAAAATTATTTTATACTTTTTAGTCCGTTTTAAAAACGAGGTATGTTAAAAACTTTTTTTGTTTATTTATTATTTTCTGTTTTTTAGACTTACGCCCGGGTGAAAAATTTAAATCGTTTTGTATAAGTATATTGATGAGACTCTGACAGGGACATATATAGGTAATTCCCAATGCATTTCACACCCTGTTTAGCGGCAAATGTCTGAAATTCAAAATATTACCTCTTATTGCCTATAATAGTCTTGTTACTCAAAAAATCAAACTAAAGAAGTAAACATTTTTTTTTTTCATGTACATGAATTAAAACAATACAATGTCAGATCCTTCTCCATTACAAATTGTAAATGTATCATAAATTTATGGTGGTGAAGGTCGTATTTGACGCATTCTTCCCATCTCCGTCATGGCATCTTCATTGTAAGGTGTTCTGCCAGTGAGTTTTGAGCAATCGAGCTCATTTTTCTTATTTGATCTATTATTATACTTTTCAGTTCGTTTTAAAAACGTGGTATGTTAAAAGCCATGAAAAATTTGCCTCATCAAACTTCAATATTTCGGTTACCCTTCAAAAACGATAACGCGGTTAAGCGGTAATGCGGTAAAGCGGTAAAGCGGTAACGCGGTTAAGCGGTAATGCGGTTAGGCGGTAACGCGGTTAAGCAGTAACGCGGTTATGCGGTAACGCGGGTAAGCGGTAATGTGGTTAAAAAAATGTAACAGTGTTATTTGTTTATATAACTATTGTTTAAACAAATGTAGAGACAAGAAACCAATTGTCATCAGTAAATGGAAGAAAACACGCAACTTTCCATAAAAATGCAAGACGACTTTTTAATCCTATAAAGTAATCACCTTCAGTTGTTATATCCACATACGCTTTCTTGGTTCGTTCTTAGTACAAAGAAAATCTGTGTAAATATAAAAACTGAGGACGAATACTTACGTCATTGAAAGTCGTCTATTATAAAGTTGTAAAGTATTTGTTGAGCGTTATCTTTAGTTTGGGGAGCATTTTTTTTTTTTTTTTTTTTTTGGAATTCTGTTATCTTTCGTAAAAACTTTAAGTTCTTAAAGTTTTTCACTTTTTAAAAGTGCAGTTTAATTAGAATTAAAAATTTTCACAAGTGCATTTGTTAAATCATCGACAATGTCGCCATATTCAGCGATACATGAGTTAAAATATTCTTACATGTGTTCTCAAACTTAAGGGGTGATTTTTTGAATCAAAATAATGAAAACGATTCCTATAAACGGATGTCAGAAAAATCTTAGTTTTACGTCTAGCGCCGTTTTGTTTTATTGGAAATAGATAACATATTGAAAAAATAAAAAGAGCTTTATCGTTAAAAAAGGAAAAATTTTATGTCTTGTATATTATTTTATAATTTATGGTTTTCTAAGATTTTTAAATAGACGCCATCTTCAAACTATACAAATAAAATCTTGTTTTAGTATATTTGTAAAATTTCACATTAAAAATATTGTATACCAAATCTGATCCCAATGTTATCTGATGTCAAAGTTATATTGTTTAAAAAAAATACATATTCATAGGAAGCTTTTTTTTTTGGGTTTGACCCAAGGAATCACTCATGAAATTTAAAAACGTAATTAGACCACATTTTGTATATTATCTGAAAAACTCTCTCCGTTCCAGAATTTGTCATTTGATATTTAAAAACATACGAACATTATTGTACTTTAAAAATACTTAAACAATGTTACGATGGGTATTGTACTCACAGTATGTGTTGTTGATATCGCTGTGAACAATGTTTTAACCCTATTAAATTATTATGTGCAATAATAAAATGTACATTGAGGTCTTTTAAACACGTACTTTAAAATAATAGAAGCTGTAGTAGTAATTGGTGTGACCAAAATACTAAGGACAGAAAAATACAAAAAATCAATTTCATAACACAAATCACACAGCTTATGTGTAAATGCTTCTGTCAAAATAAACCTAAACCAAATTTTTATTAATATATTGGCGAATTAAGAGACAAATATGTTGAATAAGAATTAGATGTTTCACATTTCACTGTAACCCGTTTGTTTTACAAGTCGCCAAAATTATTGATATACGTTGTAATTTTTGCATTTTCATCACTGCTATTTTTGATCAAGTCTTTACAAAATATATTCTGATTGTTAAAAAGTCCCTATAAACCCTTTTAATTTTTTAATTGCTCAAATTAAATTAACAGAACTTTGTATATATCTTGTGGCACATAAAATGACATATTTTTTGACATAATTGACCCTTTATTATTTTTGGGGATTGAGTGGGAGGGGTTAACAATCTTAAATCTAAAGTTAGGTCATGGGGCACATCATTGTAAAACTTATTAAAAGACAAAGTAAATTGCGTAAACTACATTTTAGTATCTTGCTGTTTCTAAGTAATGGATAATCAAAATTCTAAAAAATGATTTTTTTTTAATTTAAAGGGGGTTAAAGGGACTTTAGAACTCTTTGATATATTTTACATCTGAAAAATACACAAAGTGTGAAATAAACATAGAATTGAAAGATAATTAATGAATCCTGGCCTCAATGGGTCCACTCCTTAACTTCAGAAAATTTCAGGAACCTCAACTGAATTAGGACATCCTGAGATTGATAAGTTTAAAGATGGAGGTAGAACATTTCAAAATCAGCCAATCTGGTTTAGGTAATGAAACAGTTGGTCACATAATCTCTTATTGCACGGCTCTTACAGTTAATAGACTTGAGTTGCTTGAAGCACAAGGATCCACTGAACTCTCACAAGATCAAGTAGGTTATAAAAACATGTCGACGTAAGTAATCTGCTAGATTAGAACCTACGGGTATATTTGCATAATTAGGTTTAAGGAATAGAATCGTCACGGGTCACAATCACTCTAACCGTCTTTTATAAATCTAATCAATACACAATTGTTATACAACTCGGCGAAAAACTCTGTTGCCTCCTAATTTTTGTATTCTTATTACTGCTATAACTGAGATATTCAAACAAATATATTTTTAGAAAAATTTAAACAATAATCGGAAGAAAAATATAGCCAAACAATTGACAGAAATTAACGAAATCAATTTCCAATAAGCTTAAGACTCGCCCAGTATATTGTAAATCAAAATTAACGTCAAAATTATAATGATGGCTCCCAAATGTTTATATGTAGTTAAAATATAATTATAAATAATCACAAGAGTTGGTCATGAAAAATAAACTAGCTGTTAAAAATACTATTAGAAATATTTTAATGAAATATTCAACAAAAATTGAGAGGAGATTACGATTAGGTTAGGTTAGGTTAGGTTAGATTAGGTTAGGTTAGGTTAGATTAGGTTAGGTTAGGTTAGATTAGGTTAGGTTGGGTTAGTTTAGGTTAGGTTAGGTTAGGTTAGGATAGGTTAGGTTAGGTTAGGTTAGGTTAGGTTAGATTAGGTTAGGTTAGGTTAGATTAGGTTAGGTTGGGTTAGGTTAGGTTAGGTTAGGTTAGGTTAGATTAGATTAGGTTAGGTTAGGTTAGGTTAGGTTAGGTTAGGTTAGGTTAGATTAGGTTAGGTTAGGTTAGGTAACGTAACCAACACGACCTCTTGCATTAAAATTTTATAAAAACTATCAAAGCATGTATATAATTAAATTTTATTTTATTTTTTTAACGTAATAATACATTTTTCTTCCTTTATTATAATTAATTCCAACCCAACCTAACTTAACCTAAATAACGTTCTACTCTTGAGTCGCCTTTATAGATAAATAGACGAGCAAATGAAATAATGAGCAGGTAGTGACAGGTAAAAAGCGTCGACAAAAAATTAAAACCCCTTTATATTTAGATTTAACTTTGGGAGGTGATAGAGAACCTTAAAACAAAAAATAAAAAAATAAATAAAAAAGTGCAACTGAAAATTCGTTAAAAATAATTAATATTCCGTCTGGCTATCTGTTACTGTTTTTCATGAAATAAATTATTTCTAAATAAAAGTTTATAGATATAATAAGTTAATAAAGAGTATATTCGTGTAAAATTAAAAAATTCTATCTATATAGGTTTCAAAATGGCTGCTAGTAAAGTCTTTTATGGCCGCAACTTTGAAACCAATAAAGATCCACTTTTAAAATTTTACGTAAATATTGTCTTTAATTAAGATAAGAGTTTATACAAAATTGCATAGCTTTACCGTAAACCGTTCTTTAGAAATATTTTATTTTATACAAAACAAACAGACAGACAGACGGAAATCTATGCGTTTATGAATTCTTATGAACTTTTCGCCCTCTGAAGTTATACTGGTTACCCCGTATGTTCTATGACTGAGGTCTGTACTATGGAGTAGCGTTAATGATCGATGCTCATTTAATGATCTCAGGTCATAAGGGAGGTTGCGATAACAAAGGAAACTCACTAATAATGCTTGTTTAAACTTTGACATTTTATATTGTACCTAAGGGTGTGGGGGATGGGAGGCTCAATTAACAGCTTGCAGCAACTTAGTCAAGATTGTTTGAAAGTTTGGTTATTTATGGAAATAAAGGCAAAATGTTGACTTGACTACTTTACACAATAAGTGTGTTTATAACAAAGACAGTATAACAGAGTTATAAATTATAAACTTACGTTGTAAATTATTCTTAACTTGTGTGTGATTTAGTCGTAATTGTAGAAATAAAGTTTAAAGATGCAGTGGAATCGAAGGAATTAACGTTCGTACACAGTGTAGGTTGTTCCTTTGAAAAAGCTTAATAATGAATTGCTGTGTTTTCTTATTGTTAGGAAATCCTCTTAGCAGAAGTTAACAAATATTATCGATGTTAACACATAAATCGAACTATCCTATATGTCGATGTACAGAAGGCACATTCAAACATAAACAAAAACAATTGGCCATGCGACTGATATAAAAGTCGGAATTTCTCAAAATCAACTCAACTAATTTCATTCAAATTTTAAAACAATGACAAAAGTAATCGCCCAAACACATTTGCAAAATTTCAAGTAAAACAAATTTAGAGTTGAGAAATAAAATTGAACTTGATCTCGTCACTATAACTCGGATTTAATAAAATCAAAAAGGCCCTTATAATATAAAAACGTTTTTATTTGGTTTTGGAGATGGACGAGTTAGAAAGTTTGTGCAATGTTTTTACACCATTTATCTTAATTACATACAATATGTTATATTGGATAGTGCAAAGCAGTTTCATAGTTTTCACCTATTTTTACCCAAGAAACAAATTTGGACACACTCTGTATAATTGAAAAACATTAAAACTGTTCTATTCTGTATTTATAAAAGTTTCAATAATTATTTGCGATATTTCAAGTATTGTTTAAGAGTGGGATGTGTAGGGTGTAGGATTGGTAACTCTAATAACATAATGAAAAAACATTTAAACTGTTCTATTCTGTATTTATAAAAGTTTCAATAATGATTTGCGATATTTCAAGTATTGTTTAAGAGTGGGATGTGTAGGGTGTAGGATTGGTAACTCTAATAACATAATGAGAAAACATTACATGGACACTATAATCAATTTGAGTGGTTGATGTGATCACTTTTGATCGCTTTTGTAGATACAAACAGTTTTACGATCAGGTGACAATGTGTACAGGATCTCTCAAGGAGAGAAATTCAGGACCTGTTCTATCGATAAAAATAATAACAAAAGCTCATATAAAAATACGCCCTAAAATCGTTAGTTTTTCTATAGCTGTCACTTTAAGTTTTGAACCCCAAAAATTATATCTTTTGAACTGTTAAAGATACAGAAATGAAATTCTGCATGCTACTTAGGGTTATAAAAACTCAAGTGAAGAACAAGAATTAACCGAGTCCTTTACACATGTAGCGTTTCAAAAAACCAGCCCCTTTCAAATTGTACTGCCCTTTCCAGTCCCAGGTTTAGAGCTGCGTAGATTTAGAGTTATCATTAGTATAAATTTGGTGCGAAGGTCGGCGACACTTACCGAACATAGGTTTCTAAGACAAACAAAGGGCTTGCGATATGAACCTAAGGTAGTCCACCTAGTTAATAAGTGGGAACAAGTCCAATAACGAAGTAGAAGTGCATTCTTTATTAAACGAATTCAAAATTATATACATTTGGTGTTTATTGTCAGAGTTGTAAACTGTTTCCGTGGAAACGATTTTCTGCTCTTAATCAACATCTGTCAGAAGAATGCAGGTTCGGCTTTCATGAACCAGCATTACTGGTCTCAGTTATACTATACTGTGCTCATATAGAACCCTATGGAAATTCAAAATAATCGAGTTGTATATGTCAAAATGTTACCTATTGTAAACAGTAATCATATCTCGTATGTGATAACACTTATAACATACTAAATTAGATACTAATTTGCAGATTTTAATTCTTTATTCAATGATACTATCACCATCACTAAACTGGTAGATAAATAACTTTCCCACAGGTTATTTCTTCAAGTTATTGCCCAAGTCAAGAAAGTAGTGATATACACAGATACGAGGTTTATGAAACAACATTTTCTACAACCCCTAAGAAACCAACGTTTGGTATTACCTTTAAAGGATCCGAAACTATTAAAATTGATGGTTTCTGAGTAAATACAATAATAATGTCCATTAAGTTATGTTTTAAGTGTAAGAAAAGTTATTTAAAACACTAGACATCTAAGAGTACTTTTAAGTGTTTTGAGAATGGAGTATATCCGAAACGCGTCAACAAAAGTGAAATTAACGAAGCTGGCAAAGACGGAACAATGTATTCATTTTAATTATAATATTCTCAGCGAGTGTAAAAAACAATTTAAAATTTCTAAACATCACTCATTATATCAAAACTCAAAATAGTTATATTATTACAACGAATAAAAGTGCGCTGGTATTTCTAGAAGATATCAATAAACGTAAGGTTTATACTAGAGCTTAGAATAGGTAATCTGACAACATCACTCTAGTAATCTTAAATGACTGACAATACATACGCGTCTTAGTGGTTGAGAGGGTTAAGATTGGTGTCTAAGGTTGTGGCTACGAACAAGGTTTATTCTGTGCAGTTTGGTTTGGTGGGAGGGCCCATTGTAAATAAACGTAAGGTTTATACTAGAGCTTAGAATAGGTAATCTGACAACATCACTCTAGTAATCTTAAATGACTGACAATACATACGTGTCTTAGTGGTTGAGAGGGTTAAGATTGGTGTCTAAGGTTGTGGCTACGAACAAGGTTTATTCTGTGCAGTTTGGTTTGGTGGGAGGGCCCACTGTAAATAAACGTAAGGTTTATACTACAGCTTAGAATAGGTAATCTGACAACATCACTCTAGTAATCTTAAATGACTGACAATACATACGTGTCTTAGTGGTTGAGAGGGTTAAGATTGGTGTCTAAGGTTGTGGCTACGAACAAGGTTTATTCTGTGCAGTTTGGTTTGGTGGGAGGTCCCATTGTAAATAAACGTAAGGTTTATACTACAGCTTAGAATAGGTAATCTGACAACATCACTCTAGTAATCTTAAATGACTGACAATACATACGTGTCTTAGTGGTTGAGAGGGTTAAGATTGGTGTCTAAGGTTGTGGCTACGAACAAGGTTTATTCTGTGCAGTTTGGTTTGGTGGGAGGTCCCATTGTAAATAAACGTAAGGTTTATACTAGAGCTTAGAATAGGTAATCTGACAACATCACTCTAGTAATCTTAAATGACTGACAATACATACGTGTCTTAGTGGTTGAGAGGGTTAAGATTGGTGTCTAAGGTTGTGGCTACGAACAAGGTTTATTCTGTGCAGTTTGGTTTGGTGGGAGGGCCCATTGTAAATAAACGTAAAGTTTATACTAGAGCTTAGAATAGGTAATCTGACAACATCACTCTAGTAATCTTAAATGACTGACAATACATACGCGTCTTAGTGGTTGAGAGGGTTAAGATTGGTGTCTAAGGTTGTGGCTACGAACAAGGTTTATTCTGTGCAGTTTGGTTTGGTGGGAGGTCCCATTGTAAATAAACGTAAGGTTTATACTACAGCTTAGAATAGGTAATCTGACAACATCACTCTAGTAATCTTAAATGACTGACAATACATACGCGTCTTAGTGGTTGAGAGGGTTAAGATTGGTGTCTAAGGTTGTGGCTACGAACAAGGTTTATTCTGTGCAGTTTGGTTTGGTGGGAGGTCCCATTGTAAATAAACGTAAGGTTTATACTACAGCTTAGAATAGGTAATCTGACAACATCACTCTAGTAATCTTAAATGACTGACAATACATACGTGTCTTAGTGGTTGAGAGGGTTAAGATTGGTGTCTAAGGTTGTGGCTACGAACAAGGTTTATTCTGTGCAGTTTGGTTTGGTGGGAGGGCCCATTGTAAATAAACGTAAAGTTTATACTAGAGCTTAGAATAGGTAATCTGACAACATCACTCTAGTAATCTTAAATGACTGACAATACATACGCGTCTTAGTGGTTGAGAGGGTTAAGATTGGTGTCTAAGGTTGTGGCTACGAACAAGGTTTATTCTGTGCAGTTTGGTTTGGTGGGAGGTCCCATTGTAAATAAACGTAAGGTTTATACTACAGCTTAGAATAGGTAATCTGACAACATCACTCTAGTAATCTTAAATGACTGACAATACATACGCGTCTTAGTGGTTGAGAGGGTTAAGATTGGTGTCTAAGGTTGTGGCTACGAACAAGGTTTATTCTGTGCAGTTTGGTTTGGTGGGAGGTCCCATTGTAAATAAACGTAAGGTTTATACTAGAGCTTAGAATAGGTAATCTGACAACATCACTCTAGTAATCTTAAATGACTGACAATACATACGTGTCTTAGTGGTTGAGAGGGTTAAGATTGGTGTCTAAGGTTGTGGCTACGAACAAGGTTTATTCTGTGCAGTTTGGTTTGGTGGGAGGGCCCACTGTAAATAAACGTAAGGTTTATACTACAGCTTAGAATAGGTAATCTGACAACATCACTCTAGTAATCTTAAATGACTGACAATACATACGCGTCTTAGTGGTTGAGAGGGTTAAGATTGGTGTCTAAGGTTGTGGCTACGAACAAGGTTTATTCTGTGCAGTTTGGTTTGGTGGGAGGTCCCATTGTAAATAAACGTAAGGTTTATACTACAGCTTAGAATAGGTAATCTGACAACATCACTCTAGTAATCTTAAATGACTGACAATACATACGTGTCTTAGTGGTTGAGAGGGTTAAGATTGGTGTCTAAGGTTGTGGCTACGAACAAGGTTTATTCTGTGCAGTTTGGTTTGGTGGGAGGGCCCATTGTAAATAAACGTAAGGTTTATACTACAGCTTAGAATAGGTAATCTGACAACATCACTCTAGTAATCTTAAATGACTGACAATACATACGTGTCTTAGTGGTTGAGAGGGTTAAGATTGGTGTCTAAGGTTGTGGCTACGAACAAGGTTTATTCTGTGCAGTTTGGTTTGGTGGGAGGGCCCACTGTAAATAAACGTAAGGTTTATACTACAGCTTAGAATAGGTAATCTGACAACATCACTCTAGTAATCTTAAATGACTGACAATACATACGCGTCTTAGTGGTTGAGAGGGTTAAGATTGGTGTCTAAGGTTGTGGCTACGAACAAGGTTTATTCTGTGCAGTTTGGTTTGGTGGGAGGGCCCACTGTAAATAAACGTAAGGTTTATACTAGAGCTTAGAATAGGTAATCTGACAACATCACTCTAGTAATCTTAAATGACTGACAATACATACGCGTCTTAGTGGTTGAGAGGGTTAAGATTGGTGTCTAAGGTTGTGGCTACGAACAAGGTTTATTCTGTGCAGTTTGGTTTGGTGGGAGGGCCCACTGTAAATAAACGTAAGGTTTATACTACAGCTTAGAATAGGTAATCTGACAACATCACTCTAGTAATCTTAAATGACTGACAATACATACGTGTCTTAGTGGTTGAGAGGGTTAAGATTGGTGTCTAAGGTTGTGGCTACGAACAAGGTTTATTCTGTGCAGTTTGGTTTGGTGGGAGGGCCCACTATAAATAAACGATGGTTGGCTTGAGTGGGAGATGACGGGGTTGATTGGAAACAAGTTGCACAGAAAACAATAAAATTGCATGTTGCTGCTTTGTTATGTAAAAAGAATTATAAATTGGCGCCTAAAATTGGTTTTAAATTAGAAAACGTGGTCTAGAATGAAATCTACTCACTTTTCAAAGTAAAATTGTGTTTAGTTACATTACTATAAACACTTTTTTCTTTTTTAAACACACAATTTAAAAAATATAAAGTAAAAAACTTTTAATAGAATTATCTGATTTCATATAGATTTAAAAACCAATTATTTTAATAAACAATTAATTGGTAAAGAAAAATTGACTAAATAAGAAAGTTCTGTTTTGTTTTCAAAAATCACTGAAATCAGTCAAACTGTCGGCTGTTATATGGATTAAATTCTTAATAAACCCTTTAACCTATACTTATGGCAACCGTTTATCCTCATGTTTTACCTCAATTTGGAAAAGAACTGCTCATAAAAACTGTATGTCCTGTGTAAGATTACAACGTACGGATTTGTTTTCGCTTTTGATAAACCTTAACTAAGCTACCAGAACAATATGAAATTGTAAAGTCTATTTGAGCAGTCAGAAAGGGGGGGGTTGTAATGAGCATGTCTAATCGCACAAGTTAATGGAAATATGTTTTGTATCAAAAATATCGTGACTAGTCACAACTATATACCGTTATGTATTTGTAGATAAACATCAATGCAGTATTTAAAGCTCAATCATTCTATCGCATGATTGATTGGACACAGACATTGTATGCAAGTTATTTCACGCTATCCTAACAATGCTAAATTAATAGGTTCAAGTCATGTCGTTTATTAATGATTTCCTATTTTGTGAATTTTTGTAAATAACTACAATAAGTAGTTGGATTGGTGCGTCCATTTTAAAACTAAGTTTAGTGACGTAATCGTATTAATCGTCACAAAATATATTAAATCAAAACGTTGAAGATTTCAACTGCCATTTTGAAATTTTAGAGAATATAAACTGACAAATTTATATTAAGAACAAATGTTTATATCATCAACAAAATTAAATCACATAGTTGTGAAAACTATTGTATGTTATAATATTATAATAAGTGTTTAAATTCATAAAATAAATGTACGAATTTTTTAACACAATAAAGTTAAAATCGGATTTAATAGTACAATTTATCTATTAAGAAAGTGTATTGTAAAAATGATTTAACAATTCTGACTGTGGACTGTTATAATACTACTCTGAATAAAACGACTTTTTATAGCCCAAATTAAAAACATAATTTTGTCTTGTCCACAACTAAACCACCAAAGAAAGAGGTTAGTGAATACGGCATTGAACTCCATTTCAGCTGTTTAAAATGTAAAGAAGTAAAACACCATTCGGTCATCATAACCTTATAAAAAGAAATAATGAAAACACATACAACAAAGACCACTAGACATCCACTAGACTACTCTGGTAGTGTCAGGGTGCGATTAGAATGAAAGTTTATCTACAGAAACCTGATAGGAAAAATGAAAAGAATCTAACCTTAGACTACAGAAAAAAGTGTAGATCCAAATTGTGTACTGCGGGATTGCCAAGCCTGTACTTTCTATAGTGTTTGTATTATATAAACGAATTCTTATATTTGTATCAAACCTAACATGTTGTTATTTACTAAAATTAATTCCTAGTAAGATACGTACAAACAAGTGAGTCGATCCACCATATTTGTTCTATATTATAATCTAAAATCTGTTTACAAAAGTAATTACTAATTTTCACCCATTTTATTTACTGTCCACGAGTAATATTTATGTACTTCTCACTTCAGTAAGAAATTTAGAACTACTGCCAACCCGTTGTTCCACGTAAATAACTGAAGATTTGTTTCAGATAAATTTCAAATTCAACCATTACAAGAGTGTATTTGATTCATTTTTAACTTACATGTTGTTTTGTACTATAACAATTTCATTTCAGATTGGTAGATGGTCAGATAGGGTTATCAGAAGAAGTCTCCTTAATGTAGAGGTACTTCTTTGTCTTACATTTTGATCAAAGGGGAACAACCTCTTGGCCATCAACGCCTTGAGAGAAAGGGCGTAAATTAGAAACTCATACACCTCGAGCGCTTTATAGGGCCAGGGTTGAAAGAGAATAATATTTGGTTAAGAGAGACCTGGTAAGCTAGATGAAAGAGAGGGATCTAAGCCAAGACTACGTGAATATGTGTAAATCCAGCTACAGTCTTGTTTTCCTAACCTCGAGTTTGCAAGCCCTTACTCACTAAATGAGCTCCTAATTGATTGGTGGATTTTCAGACTTTAATTAATGCAGGATAATGGGAAAAGGTTGATGTCATAAATAATTGATGTCAAGTATTTATTCCTTGTTGTTTAAAGGAAAAGAATAAGGTTGATGAAAAGAGATCTGATAGTAAAGAAGAAAGAGTGTTATCTAATCCAAGACAAGATAAAAAATGTGTAGATCCAGCTAATTATCTCGGGAATGTTACAACCGTCCTCAATGTAAGCGAGGCTTTGGTCTTTCTTTCTAATTTCGTACGAATGAAACTGTCTATTATAAAACTAATGTTTATATATGTTGCTTTCCTCCAGATTAAAAGGGATCAAATAATTAATAATACCCTCCGTAATTTAATTGAACAAAAATACAGGAAATTGTCTAAGTTTACTAAAATTAAAATTGTATTCTTTTAGTGCAATTGTAAATATGAATTTTCATCTTTTATTCAGTAAACAAAAATATACAAAATATTGAAATGAAAAGAAGTGACAATAAAGACTATGCCTGAAGTATTGCCAAAAGCTTTGTTACAAATTATAAAAATATAAAACACGTTTAAAGGCAATTACGACTATCAATTTACTTAGATATATCACATTTTCCTTTTAGTTAAAGTAAAATACATTTTTTCCTGCAGATACAACAACTCTATTTTAAATTAATAATATTTTTATTTTCAATGTTTAAATAATTTTACGAGACATTAACAACTTTAGAAAATGTTTCGGTTTATAGGATTATCCATTAACTTTTTATACAAGGATACATTATTTTTCTTTTATAAAAGTTAAATCCCAGTGTTTTATCATTTTCTCTTTTTAATTGAATTGTTTATCTGATCACATATGTTCGTCTATCGCGTGTTCATTAATTCACTTTCAGTTTTATTCACATCTGTGGAAACTACAAATCTTTTGTAGCCAGATAGATAAAGTGCATTTAACTAAATAAAATCTACTAATACTTTTTGAAATTTGTTTTATTTATTTTATAAATAGGTCGAGCAGAGATAACAACCGGGAATAATCGCAATATTTCCCTGTATGTAGAGAGTAAGATATTTAATGTTAAACTATTTCTATTACAAACTAACCTAAAATAACTATTCTACAAATAAGTATTCCTCTCATCACTAATGTTTGTTTTGTTTCTTACATTCACGTAAACACATAAATAAACTTTAGACAATAAAACAGGTTTTATTACGAACGCACTGTTGTATAAACTAATAAAATATTAAACTTTTATAACCTATCAAAGTATTATAATCAGAAGTTTTACTAATAAAATACCATGTTTGTAGTTTAGACACGATATCAAGTTATAAACTCCGTTAGAATTGTATTTGAATTATTAAAGGGGATGTAAAAGGGTTGTTCAGCACAGTGCTTATAGGTTGATATAAATATCGCATGTTATAGTCAAGGTTAGTTTGAAGTATAGTGTATGTATTATACTTGTCTGGTGCGCGCATGCGTAGACTATGACACTCCCACCACTTATTAATATCATTCAGCTGACCGAAGGCACACAATGTTTTTCTTATACTAATGATGATAATACGTTGTGGTGATTGCTATCAATCAGTAACAGATATTTTAAAAAGTGATTAACAGTGATTGACCTCTCATCCGTAAAGTTTAAAATTATATAAACGACACAAAAAAGCACAAAGTTTCTCACTCAACCATCCTCAAAATACATAAAACTTACCAAAATTAATAATCTTTGAAAATATAATTTTAGTAAGTTGTCAATCAATAAGTGAAAATGAACCATGGACTCGGTTTGAACAAATATAAATATATTTAAATAAAGACCTATCCTTACTAATTGTACCATAAACAATAACGGCAGTCAAGCATTATTTTTGTGCTTCATCAAATATACCTGAACTTTAATATTATTTACTTGCGATTTTTCACAAGGGGTTTGGATCATTAATATTCACATTTCAGTAAAATTAATACGAAATCAATACCACTCACGAATCGACATTTATGGAAACATGGCTTCAATAAGTTTTGTCCATAGAGAAAGGGGTGGTTTGAACAGGAAACATGGCTATCAATAAGTGTTGTCCATAGAGAAAGGGGTGATTAGAACTGGAAAAATTTTCTTTTTTAATTAATTCAATAGTTCCCAAGTTTTAACAACGTTTTTGTGACAACTAAAAGTAAATAACCTGCAATGTATCGTTGACAATATACATTTTACCAACAAAACCTGTTGTAATTTTGGTTTGTAAATTCATGATTCCCGTCAATTTATCACGACCGAAATATTTGTAAATGCCTGAACTATTTACCAAAAACTAAATGAAATGATTTAAACGAATTCTTAAAAAATAAGGATTTTATAAAAACTCTACGTGCCATTGTTTTACCCATAACTCCGAAATCAGAATTTTTGGGAAGACTGAAAACAATATCTTTTAAAGGCTACACTCGAGCACAATGTGATCAAAATCAACAGAGCTGACTTTGAGAAATTTAATTTTAAGTTTCAGTCTTATGACAGTAACAACAAAGTTTTCAATTTAACGTTAAAATTGGGAAAACCAGTATTTTTTCAAATCTGTCATTTCCTTTACTGCATAGACACCATATGTCAGGAAGACAGCTTTCCACGAAACACTCTTTAGGTCAGGTGGTACCAAAACGGATATATTCACAAAACCACGACGTCAATTTTTTGCCTAATCACAAATTTGCTCTATCCTGAAAGTGTATGGGAGAAAGTAAACTAATTATAACCTGTTATGGAAGTCATAATCTATGTTCAAGGCTTCTAGTAAGAGTTATATTAATATAGCAAGCAAGAATGTTTTCTTCATCTTTAATATCCGATTGTATATTAAAATATCTGTCTTATACTACATTATTTATTCACTGTCTCTAAGAAGGAAATCCTTAAGGATAGGTTTTTATAAAGACTTCAGATATTACAACGCCGCGCCTCCAGTTACTCTTATTGTACTTCTCTGTTTGTTGCCGCTTCATCAAAAAGATAGACACCCTCATTTCTGTGCCATGCGATGAATCCTAAATATATCTTTCAATGAACGTTCTTTTACTTTGGTTTCCTTTTTATGAATATAGTTATTCTCGATTTACTTTACACTTTGGTCTTGATGTAATAAGCTAAGTTTTGTGAAGAGTACCAAATTTGTTTGTATATAACTATTTGTTTTCACTCCCTTAGAGGTTGATTAAAAAAGTAGTTTTTTGAACACTGTCTGTCTGTAGCCTCTGTCACTCTGTAGGAGATGACAGATTTATATTTGATATGTCGGTACATCATGAAGCTTCATTACGTTTTGAAATAAGAGAAAATGAGAAGTAAGTGTAGTCGTAAAATTTCTAATATTCCAAAATCTATATACATGAAATGTAAAATATTTAAACGAAACCCAATGTGGGAAATTAAAAGTAAAAGAATATTTCTGTGCGTTAATAATTTGAGTGAAAATATAGTGAACCATAACAACAATAATTGATTCCAATTTTGAATTTTAATCTTACCAAATTCGATAATAATTCGAAAAATAGAATTTCAGTTATGGTTTTGTAGCCGCTGCTCCCACATTTTTAGGTTATTGAAAAAAGAAATTGGAATGAAAATCATCGCGATTGGATCAAGTATAGTTACCTATTTACAAGTTTGATTTAAAAAAGACCCTCTAGTTAGCTATGAATAGAACTTCAAAGACAGATAAACATCGTTCCAAAAACTCAGAGAATTTCAAAAATATTTTTCCGTGAAAAACTAGACATTGATTTTGACCTATCACATGTCTTCCTGTACTGTATTTATTTGTGAGAAAATACACGTGCATAATGACTAATCTTGTAAGAATTAATAAATTTGATATAGTAAGAATATTTTGTTTAATCTTGTTGTTCATAGTTTATTAAAAGGTTTTTATGTTTTTATTCAATTAAAAAATATTAAAGAGAAGAAAAATGTTCTCAAAGTATAAATCTAGAAAGAACACTGCCGGAGGAGAACTGTAAACTTTAATATTAGAAAGAGAACGACACAGAGTCAAGCTTCCAAATCAAACTAAACTGAAAACATTTAAAAAAACTTCGGAAATTTACAATTTGACATTCTTTTGTTAGATTGCTTTATATAAAATTTTAATAATTTCATTGATTTCTTTTCACCTGTAGTGAAGTAGATTTGAAAGCTTGGTACATATACATCGTTTTAAAAATATCTCTTTAAAAAGTATATAGAAATATTGGGCAAGCAGGTAACGTTAAGTTAGATTATTCTTAAGGGTGGGTGTACAGAAGGACGCTAACCATTGATTAAATCCCCTCCAAGTAATATTCTAAATGGAACATTACCCGTAGTGTGGTAAAAGTCTAGCCTTGCGTTTGCAAAGTTCTGTTTCACACTAGTTTTTTTTAACATTTAAAATTCTACTTTACAGTTCTAAAGATGAAGTCACGGATTTTAATTGAGTCAAAAGCCAGTGGTGATATCGGTATTTTATAAAAAGAGAGAAATTCGAACAGAGTTGAGATGACCATTTGAAATTAGTTCATTTGTTCTCTGGAATAAAGTACAATATTTTGTGTTTGTATTAATTAATTCCAAATCGGGGCTCTTGATTAAGTAGGGGAGACGATTTATTTTGTATAAGGCGGTATTTGAAGGCTGTTTAAAAGTTGGGTAATTTATGGAAATACAGGTACATTGTACAACCTAATCAATAGATTCATTAATGTTTTGCATTAAAGCAATCTACAAAACAATGTCAGATTTTAAGTAAATAAAATTTTAATGTTTTCACTTTTGTTTGCCTTATTCCTTCCAATATTTAACTTCACAATTCCCCTCTGGCTCTTTTCTTTTAAGTTGGATTTACTCTTTAAGAAGAAAAGCTTCAATTTATCTTCTTTTTGTTATTTTTGTATTCCAATAAAAACTTTGATTTTAAAAGAAATTTATTAAAAATAATTATTTGTGTTCTTTATATTTTAAAAATATATGTCATGGTTAAAAAAATCTTTTTGTATTTCTCTGAGGAAAATGATTTTGTAAATTATATAAATCTGATAATTGTCTTCTGTCAAATACACACTGCTCGATAGCCCTGCTTTATTTTAAACCCATCATCCAATTTAATGAATGCGGACAAATCTACAAAACATTGTCATATTGTAAATTTATACAATTTTAATATGTTTTAACTTTTGTTTGCTTTATTGAAACTTGAATTTGTGACAATCTCTCTCGCAGGCTTCTTTCCTTCTAGTAATATTACCTGCAATTCTTTACAAGGATGTGGGTCATTAATGTTCGTATACTCCCATTTATAGGAAAAAACACATTTTATAACAGCCCCCATGTCCGAGTTAGTGCAACATTTGTAAGAATATTTACGACGATACTACAGCCTACTTGTTTACAAAACGTAATATACAGGACATGTCTTTCATTACGGAAGCTTTAAATTCTTGACGTTAAGTCTTTATCTTCTTAACTAAATAAAGAAGAAACACACGACTAAGTTTGGCTACAAATAAAGACTAAACAATCAATAAACACGTAAGGGTGGAAGCTAATTAAGACAATTTATTCATTACACAGGATAAGGTAGACGATAAGTTACCGGACGGTATTAAGGAATACTCAAAGTCTCCCTAATGGAAACGTTATCACCAGAGACTATCAAGTGTTCATTGATCCTGTCCGTTAGAGACTTGTTTACTAAATATATCTGTGTCAATAAACAATCCAGATTTTGTAATTCTGGGATATTTTATTGAAAATTGAAAAGAAAGGTAATTTTTATTTTTTAAATCATGGACTTGTTGGTTATCAAAAATAAACTGTACCCAATCATTGCACATACTTTCTTAATCCTCAAAGCCCTAAAAAAACAACAACAAAACGAAACAAAACAATTGTCACCTAAAATGTCAGTACAGTAATTGTTAATCAAACTGTGAAAACGAACCATGGAGGCTAACTGAAGAAAAAAACATTTAGAGGATATATTAAAACCCTTTGCATCCCGACATTTAATTTTCAATATGTTCCAAAAATCCCAACCATTATCTGCTATGTATGTGCATAGAATCCCGGGCTCAATTTAGCAAATTTTCAGTGTTTCGCAAAAAAATTTGTATTAAATTTATTTACTGATCAATTTTGATGATTTTTTTTTTATTTTGTGTGGAATTAAATGGTCTATAAGGTAGTATATTTTTAAAATAAGTGTAAATGCATGTTAGATATGAAATTTTTAAAATTGTTACTTTCCAAAAAAAAATTTCCAGAAATTTTCACTTTATTCTTGAAAATGACACACAAAAAAAAATCTTTATACAAGAAATATCATTATCACAATCACAATAAAAATAACTAAACAAACTAAAAAGTTTCAAAACAACAACGTACACCAAGCACAAGTAAAGTTATTTACATCTGACAGATGACAAAAGCACAGCCACGTCTATAACAAAAATCTTCGTCGTAGTGAACATAGAGGTAATTTATAACTTAAGTAAATATCATAGAGGTAAATAGAACAGCTCTTTCCGATTCCATTGATATATAATAAACATAGATTCACTAATGGTTTGTATTTTATATGATTTTTTTTCTAAACGTCCTTTTTTACGGACGTTGGGATTTTACGCACATACACGTGACGTCCGTAAAAAAGGACGTCGGGATTCAACGGACATACTCACAACGTCCGTAAAAAAGGACGTCGGGATGCAAAGGGTTAAAAATAACCTAAACTTTTTTCATTTGTTTCATAAACACGTCCTCAAATAATTGGTATTTGATTAAAATTAAGCTTATAATTGCGATGGTCAAGTCCATTCTTGTCAATTATTCCTGAACTGAATATTTGTTTACTTGTGGTATTGCGCACTGTTCATTAAAGTTCGTATTTCAAAAGTTCAGTCAAATCTGAATTTGTAGACCCAATTTTGAGAAATTATGTGTTTTATAACAAACACATCAACAATTTTGTTTTTTACCGAGAACTCAGGAACTGTCAATTTTTAGAGAGATAGGGTAATAGTTATTTGTGCAACTAGTGAGCAAAGTGGCACTTTTTTAAACGAGAGAAAAATATTGGCAATATGTCAATTTTATCGAGTTTAAAAAAGACACTTGGCTCACGAATTGCACATTATACTTTGTCTACAGTTGTCCATATTTTAAAACTATCAACACTGAGTAGAAGTTCTCACGTCAAAACTGAGGTTATTTATGAATATTACAAATAACTTAGGTGTATTGTTGAGGAAACGGGATTTGCCAACTTCAAAACTCGGCAAACGAAAAATACTCTCCTTGTACATACACTGTCAATCATCTTCATGAATAATTACTTCCCTTTTCAACTTTAAAACGTTGTTTTGTTGTTTATTTATGTTGTTTTACATGTAATAATTAATCTAACCTACATACGGGACATTTCCTGTATATTATAAATCAATTCAAATAAACTTAACCTAAATTTCGTTTTTTTCGGTTGCCATCCGGAGTGAGCAAAGTAGTGTGCAAAGTAGTGGGCAAAGTGAAACTGTTGAGAAATCAGCTGTTTTGCAAACTAATTTTAATGAACAAAATGCCACTTTGTCAACAACTGTAGACAAAATACATTTTATTTGTGTCCTTACAGGTTGCCCTTGAGCAAATTTCATCAAAATCTTTTGAAATTTTTTTTTTAATTAATAATTTTGTATATTTCCCATGGTAGCATCCCATCCACCTATAAAAAGTCCTGAGACCAATATATGTTTGTTTATAGGTCGTGGCAGATACAGTAGGTTACGGACGGCAGACAAGCAAATAGACATCATTAAAGAAACACATTTTTATTCCCAATTAATTTTAAAACAGATATATCCCAAAAAAACCTCAACATTTATTTCGTGATCCATCAAATAACTTTCTCTAAACTGTATTTATATGAGAAAGTAACTCTTCAAAATAATTACGAGTCCTATCATTACGGCCCTAAATAGAACGGTGAAGACCAGTATGAGCACGTTTACCCATCGTTAAGAATGGCCGACTGATATAAGTACAAAACCTTAGGATTTTGTGGTAGGCTTAACTTATTGCCAAGCACGTTCTGTAAATTACACGTAACACTCCATTTAGAAATTACTTTGAGGCTATTTCATTCAATGTTCAGAATACTCCCCCCCCCCTTTCCAAACTCCTACAATTAATTCCACTCATCGTTACGAGCGTATTACCTGCACGCCCAGTGTTTCAGACTTTAAAAAAAAAAAGATATTTATATTGAGTGTGGAAAAAGAGCTACCAAATTAGAAAACAGAATGTGTTATTTACCAAACCTACTTCAATACAGGTGAATAAAACTGTATATCAATAATTAATAAATATTGAGCTCGACTTGTGAGATAATATTAGATAGAAAAAAACTTAAACATAAGATCTCACAAAAATTACGTTTACTTAATCAAACGCGTTTCAACGAAAAAGTCGCCATCCTCAGTGATACATGAGCTACAATACCAAAATTATAACTGGGTTATTAAGAGTTATAGTATTGGTATTTTAACTCGTGTATCACTGAGGATGGCGACTTTATCGTTGAAACGCGTTTGATTAAGTAAAAGTAATTTTTGTGAGATCTTGTTTTCGAGTTTTGCTCCATCTATATAATCAATATATTTAATAATGTTTTATTTCAAAGCAATTCCCATTTCGAATAAAATACAAATTCTGTTCGCACTTTTCTCTATGTATACAATATACCATTGACATCCATGGTCAGACCGGCGTTATCACTTACTTCTGACTTCATCTATGATAGTGTAAAATGTAAAAACATTAATGTCAAGAAGAACTTTGCAAACACAAGCCCAGACTATTTCCGAGTAATGCATCACTTAGAATGTTATTTTGCGGCGATTTAAGTCAATGATCGGAACCCCCCCCCCCCCCCAACAAACCTTTACCATCAATCTAACTTAGCGTTACAAGTGTAGCTTCTGCTTGCCCAGTATTTTGAAGTATTTTTTTTAAGATGTATTTATATAGAGTGTGGAGTCACAAAACTTTCAAAATATATATAGCTAACCATCTAATCAATGGATTTATTTTAAAGCAAAATACAAAACATTGTCAGATCGTAAATTTATGAACTTTTAAAACGTTTTCACTTTGGTTCGTGTTTTTAAGGATTTACTCCATATCTATTTCTTTCTGGTTTCACAGTTCCTCTCTCACCATTTCTTTCAAGTTATTTTTGTCTTTCAGAACTCATCTCTTTATTATTTTTTGTTGGATAAATAATTAGAGATTTAAAAAGAAAATGGTTTTAAATAATTACTTGTTTTTATTGCCTGTTCGGGTAGTGTTCTGCATACAATCTCGCCGCTCCTCTTGCACTGCCACGAGCCATTCCAAAAAAATAGACCATATCACAGTACTCCTCTGATGTGTAAGTATTCATTTTGTTCACATTCAGTACAAAACTTTCAACTTAATAACATGAAAACACAATAAATAATGACTTTAACCAGGTTTACTGTTGTAATAATAGTAAAGCAACTAGGAAAGACTTGCAGTTCAGACAACAATACTTTTATAAATAACAACAACATATGATTCAATCAGCGCTGTTTATGTTTTAAAACTCCTGATTGACGTATGACGGATGATTGTAAAGTTATTTAGACAGTGTAAAAGGAGTATTAGCATTGTTTAAACGGAGAAAAGTGGTCATGCTTTACGAAAAGAGCTAATTTCTCTGTTGTTTTTTATCCGATCTTAACAAATAATGTATTATTGAAAACTACATAAAATTTACTAACTTTTTCATTTCTTGCAATTTTTTTGTAAAGTCAACGGTTTTCGTGGAATTTGGCATCAAAGATTTTAAATGGCCGCCATCTTGAAACGGTTGACGATATTTTAGTATAATTTTAAACGAAGATAGATCTTAATAAGATAAACATTTGTGCAAAATCTCAACGTTGTACCTCAAACCGTTTAGGAGTAAGGAATTGTTTTGTAAAAAACACATACAGACAGATAGACGGAAAACTAGGCACCGCAGACCCATGTTCCTATGGTGAAATGTGTTTGTCTTGACCCAAGCAATAACGTTATATACATGTGTCCAGAGAGTTACGGGACACCCTGTATAATACAAATGTAAACATACTTTACAGATGTTATCGCCATATCGCCGTTACAATTTATTTTAATTTGTCGACAATGGTAAATTTAGGAGTAAACGGTATAACTCAATTAAATATCATTTTCTTTTAAATCTTACTCATAGGATGTACATATTAAATGCTACATATTAAAATTGACTAACGATGAATCTGTGTTTATAATTTCCAAATTACTGAAGCCCATTTTTTGTAGTCCACTATATTGTATAATAATTTGTATATTTGTAACCTAAACTGTGTTAAGCTATTAACTAGAAAATTGAAAACAAATAATTTTTAGTAGTTGAGCACAATTTCCTATAAATATACAACCTAAAACAGTATTTTTATTACGGTTTAAACATTATAACGATTTTAAGTAAACACTTCTTATAATTATTGAAATCACAATTTATAAGTTAATGGTTTACAAAAATGGATACAATAAATTAAGTAAAATAAAACAAAATTGATAATTTCAAGGTCGTAGATTTTAGAGATATTATCGAAAACAAAATTATTTTAAACAATGGAACTATATACATACATGCTACAACAATAAACGAATGTAAAAAACAAAACTCCAAACTTACATTTCTTCAAATTTATTGCTCAAGCTTCAGCAAAATACAGCCTGAAAATCTAGCAGTAGAACCAAATTGACAGCGGCAACTATAACATACAATCAAAAAATTAACAATTCAATCAATAACGCAATATCATAGTCAATAGAAATTTAAAGGTAGGTATATTCAACTTACTAATAGTATGAAACGCATTTGATTTACTAATTGAGGTAAATTAAATAGTGGCCTGGTTCAGATTGCTACAGAGCCAGCAGCAAACATTTAATGTACAAATCTGAATAAGATTGTGGATAATGATTTTAATTAAACCCAAAAGTGAATCTTTAGTTAAAGTCTTGGTAATTATATGTTATTTTGCATCAATTATTTTCTCCTAAAATTATTAATATATTTCTATTTATTGACTACTTTTGTTTTATAATCTGCTAAGTAAAGCTCTCTTAACATTTACAAATCGTTGTAACTATATGATTAATTAATTACTGTAAACTGGGTGTTCCATCTAAAATGTTACAATAGCTAACTTTTGAATTATAAATATAATAGAGTACTTTAAATTGGGAACCTTCCTTTCTTTTCAATGAACTTTAAAAATCTTTTTTCCAATATGGCGGCCAAATTTGGAAATTTGCCATGGAACTAATTGTGAATTTTTTGGTGTTAATTTTATTTTACTTTCTAAACAACTTATTTTCCAATAAAACAGGACATAAAACTAATAATACAATACAGTAAATGTTGTCTATATCTGTTATTATAAGAAATTTTGGAAAGTGCCAATTTAAAAAGTCTCAAATTTGACCAAAGAATAACTTTCCATTATAAAAATTGGGGGTTACCAATTTAAAATTAAAAAATCAAATCGCTATTTTTAATGAAATTTACCACTTTCTTCAAAATTGATTTCCATGTCATTTTAGAACTTACAAAAATAAGATGAGTACCCCATTAAAACTTATGTGTACCCCCAACGGTTCAAAAGTTAGCTATTGTAACATTTTAGGTGGGAATCAATTATTTGTAGGCCCTAACAAACGTTTTATTTTCTGAACTTCAAGTGCCTGTAATTCATAAACGGATAAAGATTTAAAAAATATCCAAAGAATAAAGGATTCTTAAAAAATTGTTTTACAACTGAAAAACCATAACAAAATTCAAAGTTGGAAGCCATATTGGAAAATGTCGGCAATTTTTAATATTTTACAAAATGGATTTTTAAACCTCATCGACAAGAAAGGAAGGTTTATCATTTAAAGTACTCTATCATATTTATAATTTAAAAGTTAGCTACTGTAACATTTTAGGTTGGACACCCAGTATATAAGGTGTGGTTTTGTGAACATAATCAATTACCGTTGAAGATGTTGAATTTTTAAATCTAGACATACAGGACATCTGATTTTTGTGAATTAATACAATTATTGTATAATAATTATAGGTGTATTAAAAAAATAGTACATACATTTATAAAATAGGTTTAACTAGGTTTGCAACCCAATAAATATTTTATATAGTGAAATTAATTATTTATATTGTTTACAAAATTATTTTAAATGTGATTAAACTTTACGCCAAATGGGATTGAATACGAAATTAAGTTTTCCGATGAGTAAAATGTCTGTTTTATTTTTATAATTGGAGTGAATTGTGTACTCTTTCATAAATTAAGAGTTTTTTGTGTATGATAGTTAATATTGTGTTTATGTTTGTGTAGGTTTACTTTTCGTTCAGCTATATTAGATCTTTGTTTTGCTGTTGTATTCTTTGAAGGCTGGGTAAATGCTCTTTGAATATTTGGATTAATAATCTTCATGTTTGCTTTATACAATATTGGCTATAATCTTTACAAGTGATTACATCCCTGTGTTTGTTGTTAAAGAAGTCTCATAAATTGTGAGGCTCGTGTGTTATTCTTGACGAGTAGGTCAAGTATATGATCATATTTCGTATTATGAATTTTATGTTTTTTATATCAAAATTTAAATCTTTCCTCGCGTTTGGGCTGCACATCGACAGACTGACATAAAGACATCATTAATAAAAACACTTATTTGGACAATGACATTTTGACCATCACGTAACTCTGTAAGAAAAAAAAATCACAAAAAACAGAATTAATTGTTTCCAATCTGTTGTTTTGCTTCTTTATCTTTCTTTTAAAATCCCATACTAAATGTCCATCAATGACGAATTAATAAAATCCCATTTTATTACAAAACCGATAAAACATTCAGTTTTAATATCTATCACTGACGAAATACAGTAGGCCGTGTTATAAAAAGACATGTCATATTATATTAACAAGCAATTCCCGAGAGCAATGAGGCGATGATATCAAGACATCGACAGTTTTAAACCAATCAGAAATTAAAACGAGACACGGAACTGTCATAATGACAAACCGATGGCCTTCTTATCAACTTATAGGAAGTCATTACAGTTAGCTGTACACATGTAGAGGACTTCATGTTTTATTATTTAAGTTAATATAAATACTTCCCTCATTATAAAGAAGGTTGCTACAAAGAGTTTTAAGCTAACTAAATTAATAAACCTGAGTTAATTATAAATCCACCCAGAGTATATTTCTTGCGACTCGTTACATAGCTTGGTTTCATATTAACGTTTCACCAATAGAAATGGTTTTCACGGTTTTTATTACATTCAACTTTCAAAACAGATTCAATGGTTTATTTTCACTTTCTTTTTAACAAATTCTAAAATTCCAAATCGACAATTTTAGGCATAAATCAGTGAATACTTATATCATTAGTTTTTTTTCCTTTTATTATAGTTGTGCAAAACAAATCAGTGCAATATTAGTGCACTATTTACAGGAAACTTTACATGGATTCCGCCTTCTTCTTGTTTACAAAAGGTATTACAATAAGTTAATTCTTCTCTTGAGTTTCATCACAATGGCTTTAATTTCTTTACGTCAATTCTTTGTCTTCTTAATTAAATAAAGAAACACAAAGACTAAGTTTGACTTCAAATGACGACTAACCAATCAAATAAACAACCCCTGCTACCCTCCATTGTTAACAAGTAGGGGAGGAAGTTAATTATTAACACAATTTATTCATGATACCATATAAAATAGATACCTAAAAGGGGCTGTTTTCAGTTATTTCGTTTAATGGGTTATTTTATACAGAATGTGGGAAAACTTTCTGTAAATAACGCGTTATCTGACGCACTAAGCTTGTAAACAGCGTTTTAAAAACATGGTCGCTTATGAATTTTTAAACACGATAGTGGGCATAAAAATTAAAGTAGGAACATAAATTTTGGTATAGGGGACTAGTGTGCTAAAATACAAATTGAATATCAGGAAAACGGAATAAAAATAATCAAAATGACAGCTATCTTATATCTTTGTTTTCTCTTATCTCGTGTACGCTATAATATAACTTATAAGACACTAAAAAACATAAAAATTTGCAGATTTCAATTCCGACTGTAACGGTACCAAAACCATCTTTCTATGAAGACAAAGAGCGAAATAATTGTAAAAAATGTAATTTTGAACCCCGACATCCCAAGAAAATGTGGTATTCGTAAAGTAACGAGGTCCAGTGAGGATCCCTTCACACAAGTACATCTATGTGGGTCGCTAAGGCTGTGGTACTGACACGTGCAAAATGAGTGAAGACTTTTTAATACATATACACTCTAGAGGCCCTAGAGGCTCGTTAGGGTCTAGCTCACATTAAGAAAATAGTGATATAAACAATTACAAGCTTCAGAAAACATTTGTAACGTTTTTAAAGAAACTTCCCCTAATAGATAAAACCTCTCCATCTTACCACTACAACTTAAAGTTCCTAGCAGAAGCAATCGGCGTTACATTTAGAGGGTGTGTTTGTATAAATATATTGTATTATAGGGTTGGAATAGCGCCCATCGAAATGTTATTATATACTTTTATCAGTTTTAAATCTACAATATGTACACCGTACAAAACAAAGTTACGCATGTAAGTTATCACATTAATTTCATCTAGGCTTTAGGCCTATTAACACTTTATTTCTGTAGTAATTTAAAGATAAGCAGAGTTCATTTCACATCCAGAGAGTCATTATTACTGTGCGTGTCAGCTGGATGGAGGGGAGGGGGCTGTTAGTAAAGGTAAATACAGTAAAATAATGAGTTCTGTGTGCTGTTTGAAAGTTGGGCAATTTATGGAAATACAGGTACATTGTACAATCTAATCAATAGATTCATTAATGTTTTGCGTTAAAGCAATCTACAAAACAATGTGAGATTTAATGTAAATAAATTTTAATATTTTCACTGTAGTTTGCATTATTGAAGCTTGACTGCTTCTATATCCATCCAATATTTAACTTCACGCTTCCCCTCTGACTCTTTTCATTTAAGTTGCATTTACTCTTTGAAGAAAAACTTTAATTTATCTTCTTTTATTATTTTTTATTTAAAAAATTACATGTGTTCGTTATATTTTTACGATTCATTAGTTTAGTTTATTTTTGCACTCATAAACAGTATAAAAGTATTTGAAAAGTCCATCAATCATAACTAGTTTTTTTTCTTGAAAATTTCTCTAAGTTGAAGTTAGATTTTATAAATTATACCTATCTCTCATTTGTCATTTGTTATTTTTGCAGTGCTCTACAGTCATATTTTATTTTAAAGTAATATAACTAACCATGGTAACAATTTAATGAATGATCAATCTACAAAACAATGTCAGATGGTAAATTTCAAAAGCGTTAATATGTTTTAGCTTGTAACGATATCACCTAAATAAAAAACATCGCAATCATGACATCTAATAATAAATTAATTAAAATAACTTATAAAATAATAAATATGGAAAAATAGAACAATGTTAAATAAATGAAGGGAGACGGCAGCTGTCGCCTGCAGTTAAAAAAGGTACGTGTTATATTACAATAGAACTAGGATTTCAACAACCTTGAAGCAAACACATGGCAACAGTAACGGAATTCTTGGGGTAGCGGAGAGATTTTTTTACTAAAAAGAGAAATCAAAGGGAAAGCCAGCGTCTTAACGGTATACAAGTAGAAAGTTTAACGGTACTTCAGAAAAAACACAAAAACGCAAAGAGAAAGTAGGTCGGCCAATCGAAGACGTTCTCAAGCTTAAAAAAGCAACGGAAAGATTTAAAAACAACCACTAGAAATCGAGAAAGGACACATGTAGAGAAAGTTAGTGAAAATCCACGAATCAGCGAACAGGGCGCGAAAACCTCGTGTTCGAGAGAAGGAGTCTAAAAAAATAAATTCTTAGAGAGAGTCTACCAAGGGGAGCCGAGACGTAAGGTTGTGGGCACAGATAGTCTGCTCTGTGTTCCATAGAATTGTTTAACAGCAAATAAAGGGACAAGAAGTCTCTTTGTTTATTGAAAAGTTTGATAAGTTTTAATTTAAAGTAGAGTCAAAGGAAAGGAAGATTTAAGTAATAATAGGAAGTACAGATTAGGAGTTTTGTGGAGTTTTCTTTAAAAAGCAGATCGAGAAAAGGAGTTTCAATTCACCAGAGCCAAAGGATATCAGTCATCGCAGAAAGAAGCTGGAAATTGGAACAACCTCAGGGAGCGAGAGAAAGCGTTATATCACCAAGGAATAAAGTGTTTTGAGCAGTGTGGTGTCTTTTAATATAAAAGAGAAATTTAAAGTTTGATGTGTAGTGATAAAGTGAAAATCGACCGATCAGAAGGACCAGCAATTGATAAGTACCAAAATAAATTGTTAATTATTAAATTCATTTTAAATTCTATTTCACTTTTAATTGAGCCATTAAAAGACCTATGACCCGAGATTAAGAGATTTTGTTTGTTTAAATAAATTTAAAAACTGAGCTAGCCGAGATTTAAAAAGATAATAAATGTTAATATAAAGTAAAGTAATAATTAAAATTGTAAAGAAATATATTAAAATCAAAGGAAACTAATAATTTGCAGATTCAAGTTTTAACAAATGTTAAAAGAAAGTAATTTTGTTAAATGTCTATTATAAATAAATTAAAAATAAGGAATGAATGAGGAATAAATGATTTATTAGTTAAGTAAGAATTGATATTTCATGTACATGTTCATTGTTTTTGTTGTAAATTATTTCATGATAAATTAAAAGAAAGAGTTTTGTCCATGTAAACGTTGTTTGTTAATGAGTTCATAATTATAAATTGTTCTTTTTAGTAGAGTTTAAAATAATTGAAAGATAACAACTTCATTGTTATATTTGGCACTACAAAAGTGTGACTAATAAATAAATGAAAAGGTTAATTAAAGTAAATTAAAGCTTTATTATCATTTCTTGAATCTTGACTTTGCGTCTATCTCTCTTTAATAATTAAGTTCACACTTCCCCTCAGGCTCATATCTTTCAAGTTATATTATTGTTTAAATAAAAGATATCACTTTTTCTTCTCTCTATCATTTTTATTATTAAAATAAACATTGTCATTTTTATAGACAGTTGTAAAAAAACTAATCTTTTTTAGAAGTTTAATTAACGTTTTACATTTTAAACCAAAAATTAACATGTCTATAGACGTTGTTATAGACAGCTTGCTTCCCTTGTCCTGAGATGTACATCTAGTGTTTAATGACAACGGTAGATGTTCATTTGAATTTTTTCCTATTTAATCTTAAACCGTAATATTTCTTACTTATGATTCTGTTTACAGTCATTTATGTTCATATTTTACTAAAATTGGTAGTGTCATTGTGAAGAAAAAAACAACAAATTTTATAATATTCCCTAACCTAATTTGTATATCGCTTAGTGAAATACCAAGGGCCGCTTTTATAGGAAAGTATATTGCAATTCCACACCCTCCTCGTTTACAAACGTATCATACAGTTTAATCCAGGACTCTTGACCTGTCATTCATTAAAACGGCTTTAAATTGTTTACGTCAATTCTTTGTCTTCTTAACTAAACAAAGAAAAACACAACTAAGTTTGGTTGCATTTCACAATCAATAAACCCCTACGACTCTATTATTAACATGTAAGAGTGGAAGCTAATTAACACAATTTATTCATTATACAGTTTAAGGTAGACAATAAGTTACTCAATATTAAGGAATGTACAAAAGCTCCCAAATGGAAAAGCTATCATTAGAGACTATAATAAAGTGTTCATTGATCCTGTCCCTTAGAGAGTTGTTTACCAAATATATCAGTGACAATAAAAAATCTAGATTTTGTAATTTTATTTTTAAAGTCATAGACGTATTTGTTATAAAAAGTAAACAATGCACAATCATTGCACTGACTTTCCCATTCACAAATCCCCAAAACCAAAAACTAAATGAAAACTTACTTAATGATAAGTAATATTGGTTTACTTGTCATATTGCAAAAATTCATTTAACTTCACATTACAATAAATTTTTTTTTTCTAAACCGATAATTCAGGAACCGGTATCATTCGGAGAGAAACCGACTAATAAATTTTATTTTTGTCGGTTATATTTTAGCAAAATTTGATTTTAATTGTTTAAAACTATTTTTACAAAATAATTGTTTTATATTTTTTCCCATGGTAGTCCATACAATAAAAGACAGACCCCAGACAGACATAATTCAAAAACGCTTTTTTGATTTCAGTGCCTTTTAAAACGTATACGAAAATATTCTTTCCAAAGATGTTTAAATAAGATTCCATTTTATTACGAAACCGATAAAACATTCAGATTTAATATCTATCACAGATGAAATCCAGTAGGCTGTGTTAAAAAAAGACATGTCATATTACATTAACAAGTAATTCCGGAGGGCAATGAGGCGATGATATCAAGACATCGACAGTTTTAAACCAATCAGAGATTAGAACGAGCTACGCAACTGCCATAAAGACAAACCGATGGCCTTCTTATCAACTTATAGGAAGTCATTACAAATAGTCAAACTTCATTTTTAATTCTTTAAGTTAATTTATATCAATGATTAACTTGAATTGGTTGTGTCTTTTCTTTTTTATCAATACAAAATATCTCTTTTAATACAGGATAACTGAAAGAAGAGCCCCTCCACTTTAAATTTGTTATTACTTAAGATACCTTAAGACGGTTTACAGCAAACTTCTTTGTACAATCTTCTCAAGAGGGAGGTGCTGAAAAATAATTAAATAGTATTTATTGTCACTTAATACCTTATTTTTAAGTTTTGGTAAGTCCACATAAAACATTGGACAAGCTTTCTTCCTCATCCATTACCGAAACTACATAAAACTAATCAAAAACCAAAAAAAGAACGAAAAAAACAAAAAAAACATACAGTAGTTGTCAATCAAAAAGTGAAAATGAAACATGGACGCAGTCATCAAGCAAATATTTACATACATAAATAAGAGCCTAAAATCTTTCTGTTGTGCTGTAATCCAAGTAAACGATATTTAATTTAAACTGTACTTTTAATGACGGGGGTCAAGGTTCATTAATGTTTTTTTACAAAATTTCCTCTCCTAAATTTGTAATTTTGAACACGAGTTTCGATTATAGTCTTTTATTACAGTTCCCAGGACCACTTTTATATCGAAAATTCATGAAACACAATTTTTGAAAGTATGACAATTATTACGTTTTGTTTGGGTCCTTAGAGGTTATACTTGCACCAATTTCTTTAGAAAATCGTAATTTTGTGTTTGTAAATATGGTGTAGCTAAGCCAAAACTTATACATTGGTTGGTGTGATTTTCCCACTTCACCAATATTTTACAGATATGACTCTGGCGGTTTTTATTTGATTAAACTTTCAAAACAGAGTCAATGTTTTGTTTTCACTTTCCGTCAAACAAATTCCAAATCGAAAATTTTAGGGATAGGTCGATGAATACTTTTGTTTTTAGTTTTTTTTATTTTGTTATGGTTGTGCAAAAAAATCAGTGCAATATTTGTGCACCGTTTACAGGAAACTTTACATGGATTCCGCCTTCTTCTTGTTTACAAAAGGTATTACAATAATTTATTTCCATTCTTGAGTTTCATCACAATGGCTTTAATTTCTTTACGTCAATTCTTTGTCTTCTTAGTTAAATAAAGAAAACACAAAGACTAAGTTTGACTGTAAATGACGACTAAACAATCAATCAACAACCCCTGCTACCCTCCATTGTTAACAAGTAGGGGTTGGAAGTTAGTTAACACAATTTATTCATGATACCATTTAAGTTAGACACCTACAAGGGGCTGTTTTCAGTTATTTCATTTAAAGAGCTGTTATTTTATACGAAATGTGGAAAAATTTCTGTAAAGAACGCGTTATTTATCAGATCTCACGCAGTATGGTAGCTTAAGTAAACAGCGTTTAAAAACAAGGTCGCTTATGAATTATTATCTAGATTTTTGTTAAAGACGAGAAACCATTGGGGCCATCATCGCCGTTATAAAATTCGAGCACAATATCCGCCTCAACAAAAACTTAACAAATCGATTTATAAACTCCAAATAATAACACAAAATATTTAAAAAATGAAAAACACTAAAGCTAGTTAAAAATCATAAAATAACACCATATCAAGTTACAGGGCAGTAAAGCCATTGCAACCCGTTGCAATTATAAACTTTGGTAAAATTCCATAGAAATCAAAAAATTAATTTAGTCAAAAACTATCAGGAAACATTTTCAGTATTGTCGTCTAAAATCATGTCAATAGAATTTGTAGAACAAATGGCCTACGCACACCTCTCAAACACAATCTGTTAAGAAATGTCAAACCGTCAGAATACCTCAACAGAAAGCGCATTGTGATGGATTCTATCACAAATCCATGAGTAACCTATGCGACAAAGGGAAACCACCACTTCCTCTCGCATTTATTTATTCAACGGATGAACAGTACCTTTTATTTTAATGAATTTATTTCCCCCCTAACAGTAACTCTAACATACTGAGTTACTGTCAACTGACTTGCAGCTCGAGTACACTGAGTAATATACGGTAAAACTAAGAAATGTAAGTCGTTATAATTCAGTTTGGTTCATAACTAACATTTTTAAAGGTTAAATTAAATTTTGTTTTTTCCTTTTTTTCGGAACATCCTTTTATACGAGACCACAATTTCATCACACTCTGTAGATATAGTTTTAATAAAGAACTTTCCAACGTTGGGTCAAACAATTTCCTACATCAGCTAGAAGCCGAAATGTTTTAGGAAAGTGATAATAAATTCACTACCACAATGTAACGCCTTCATAAAGTTGTATAGGCAGTACTGTTATACTTATATGTATCATTATTGCTTTCTATACGCCTTTCACTGTTATGTACATCAGTATTTTATAACCCTATATCACTTTATATTTTAGGAAAGTTAGAATAAATCCATTAACATTGTATTACGTATTCATACAGCTGTGTGGGCAATACTACCATACAAAGTGTTCGTACGGTATGGAATATATAAAACAATCTTTAAAACGGTTGAACATAAAAAGTTCTTTTGTTATATGTTTTTAAGACAACATTTACTTCCAGTTTTAAAGTTTTAATTTTTGGTGGCCATTTCGGATCCGACAACTAGAAATTAGGTTTATTTGTTTTAAAATAGGGATAGGGTCATGTGACACATGATTTTACTATTTTTTTTATTCTGAGATCAATGGTTGAATTCGTTTGTTTGTTTTTTTTTTATATCTATTTTCCTTAAAGTTATCAACTAATAAAACTACAGAACATTTAAAACCATAATTTACAGGTGAACAAATGAGTTTGGTATTTACTTTAAACAGATTGCTGTAGTTTTGAACATATGATTATCAAAGATGTTGGAAATAATAGCTTTAATTTCTGTTCGTATTCTATTTTATAGTTGATTTAGGTTTTTGGTTGGTTGAAATATATATATATATATATATATTTTTTTTTTAACCGTTCAGAACTGTGCCGTAAGGCTAGGACAAGAATTTGAGCATCTTTGAAAATCAAAAGATCAAAACTACAAAATTATGTTTAAAATTAAAGTTAGTTTAAAATTGGCGAATCCGAAACTAAATTCGCCAAAATTCGCCTGGGAACTAAATGGTCGCCAAAATTTCAAACTATGAAAACTGAAAGTAAATGGTGTCTTATAAACATAACGAACGTTTTATGTTCAACGGTTATAAATAATTTTTATATAGCCTATACTTTTGGATCACCTTTGTATATCATTATTAACGTCTCTCCTCATAACTTCGCCCGCAGTATTTTTAAGTAAAGATAACATGTAAAACATATTAAAAAAAGTAAACCTCAAAGCTAACATTAAAATGGGTCATGGAGGCTTCATCTGTGAGTGAAAAGGATAAAATGAGCTAATTTTCATCAAACTCCGATGCTAACTCATCAAAACTTGAATATCGGATATATGAGACATACCACCATGCGAAATATGAGCGCTCTGTATCTTGTTATCTTGGAAACAAACTGATAAATTGGTTTAGGCATTAGTCCAAATTTAAGCATTTTAGAAATAAATTTTTGGAAAACTTTTTCTTAATGAACATGTAAGACGTAAGTCCATGTGGAATTTCAGCGCTCTATTTCTTGTTACCTTGGAATTTACTAATAAATGAGTTTAGTTCTTAGCCAAAATTTAGGCCCTTCAGAATCAGAATTTTCAAAAGCAGTTTTTTACTGCGTATCTACGTAAAAATAAAACCTTTTCTGAATATTTTAATAAGATCAATACAGTAGTTTTGACTATATGTTGAAGATCGCTCAGTCAATCAGACGATATCGCTTTCAAAATCTGACACGCTGACAAGAAATTACATAAATTACTTATTTAAAAAACATTATTTGTGTGTGTATGTATGTTGTACTTACATTGTTGAAATTAATTGATATTATTGTTGTCATTAATTAATTGTTACCATTGTTGACATTAATTTTTGTCTTAGTTGTCATTAAATCTTATCATTGTTGTTTTAGTTATTAAAAATTGCTGCTATTGATTGTTGTCTTAGTTGTCATTATTTCTTGCCATTGTTGTGATGTCATTAATTCTTTCCATTGTTGTGTTAGTTGTTAATTATTGTTGTTATTGATTGTTGTCTTAGTTGTCATTAATTTTTTCCATTGTTGTCTTAGTGGACATTAATTATTGCTATTGTTGGCTTAGTTGTCATTAACTGTTGCTATTTATTATTGTGTTAGTTGACATTAATTGTTGCTATTTATTATTGTGTTAGTTGTCATTAATTGTTAACATTGTTTGTGTTATTATTTTATTGCAGCTTATTTTCCTATTTTAAAATTAAATAGTATTTGATTTTGTCTATGTTTGTATTTTTTTAATGTCGTTTTACGTTGTCTACCGTAATATATATATATATATATATATATATATATATATATATATATATATTATTTCAACTAAAAAATGAAACAAACAAACATTAAGGTACCGGTATGTATAAACTTTGCATCATGTTGTAATAAAACTTTTTTTTTGCTTACAGAATGGTGGTTTTGCAAGCAGTTATTGTACATTTTCTCACAGTAGCTACAGTTACTGCTAAAATAGGTAAGTGCACATTTTTTATTATTATCCTTACAATAATTAACAATAACAAACAATAAATTCATTCTGATACTATTATTTTTCCTCTGAGTAGTGATTGCACAGATGCGGTGATATTATGTACTGTTCTTATTGGTCTATAAATATTCCAAAATAGGATGGGTGTTACTTTTAATAGGTGGGTGTTACTTTTTTATTATCTCTTATAACAAATAGAACATTCAAAAGTTATTAAGGAAGTCATAATGAATGTTCAAGGCCTCGAGTACTTCACTAAGAGTTATATTTCTTAAGGAAATTGACTAACATTGTTTTCTTCATCTTTAACATCCGATTGTATAATAAAACATCTGTCTTATACTACATTATTTATTCGCTGTCTCTAAGAAGGAAATCCTTAAGGATAGGTTTTTTATAAAAACGTCAGATATTGTAACGCCGCGCCTCGAGTAACTCTTATTGTTCCTCTTTGTTTGTTGCCGCTTCATCAAAAAGATTGATGTGCTCATTTCTGTGCTATGCGATGATCTTCCAAATCTTTTTACATTTATTTTGTTTTTATGAATTCCGTTCAGCTTGATTCACTGTATACGTAGAGTTTGTAATTGTCAGTTGTTTTTGTTCCATATTATTAAATAGGTATTCCTTTAAAAGATGAAATTATATTTCTCAGGTCCTATTAACACTTCACCCCATGAGAATATTTGCTACAATATAATACGAACAAAATTAAATAAAAGAACAAAATTATGATCACTTGAAGCAAAATTATTACAAGATGAGACAGTAAAAACACAAAAATACAACAATAAATGCAATATTTACATAAAGATCATAATTATAGAGTAAACGTCTTACACACCCATCCAAAAACCGAAAACATTACCTCTTTGGAAATGTATCACAATATTATCGTGGAAGTTTTTCTTTTCTTTGCGATTTTGCATAATAGGGAGGGTCGATTTTGAGAAATTAGTTCTTTTGTAATTTACCCCCGCCATTTTGTATAGGGTGAACCTTTGGAGGTCGGATTTGTGGCATTGTATTCTCCTAACAGAGACCTTTAATGAAATGTAAAACTCGACCTAAGCTCTCACTTAAGATTTTCTTCAACTCCCTGTGAGCCGCCACCATAAAGTGATAAAAAATTATTAGCTGCTTCATAAAGTAGATATTAAAGTATAGTATTGATCTGCAAAGTTTTATTGTAATCTGCAGTGGTTCAAACAATATAACGCCATTATGATACTTTTAAGACATCCTGTGTATTATTTCTGTAGCGTCATATATTATAAAATTACTGATATGTTTTCACTCTCGTAGGTGGTCAAACTATAACAAGGAAAATACTGTGTTTAATAGATTACTTTACTGTCTGAAAGTTTCTCTAGGTTGTATTTCAATAAAGGAATAAATTATTTTTGTTTCTACAATTAATTGTTCGTTTGTAATCAATATATTAACTAATAACATTGCTACGCTCCAGTCTTTTTGCTATTTGGAGCAGACCTTCTTTGGGAGGGGTTGAAATTGAATAATAAAGAAATATATAAATAGAAGACTATTTGTCACATCAACAAATACGAAAAGTATAAGAAACTATTCAACAACGTTTATAAAGACCTTCAGATGCTTACCTATAGTGATTACAAGCGTGATAACTCCGAGGGCCACTAGCTGGATCTACATTTTTTTCTATTTAGCCTTGGTTCTCAATTACCTTTCATCTTTCCTATCAGGGCTGTGTTGATTAACTTTTGTACTCTTCAAAACCTGAAGGTAACTATAGTATTAGAGGGCTAGGTGTCTTTATTTTATGTTCTGGTGATGGTGACTGAGAAGATTTATTTTATATTCATAAACAAAAAGGATAAACAGTTGTGTATAACACAATCTTTACCTCATCCACTTTTCACTAAATGCGGGTGTGGCGTATGACCCTAGTTCTATTGGATCAACACTTATTTCATGTAACCTTGGGTTAGAATCCAATGGGATTTTATCGCTTAATCTGCAATGGTTAAACAAATATAACGCCGTTCTGGACACCCTGTATATATTATAATGATAATGTTTCGTGGATGCAAAAACTTGTGATGAGCTGTAAAAGAACTTTCAAGATTCACAATTTGTTACATTTTGCATCACTATAGCTGCAAGTAATCGATTTGATGATATGATTAATATATTCGGTGTTATGGGAAAATACCCAAATATATTGGGTTCGAATTAAAAGTGGAAAGTAATTTTATAAGTAAAGTATTTTATCGCGATGTTTTATACCGTCAATCCACTGTAAACCAACACATGTGGTAAATCGTGACTTTATTTGGGAACAATTGAAAATAATTTAATCTTGACCTCGATTTTAATAACATAAGATTTACGATGTTAATGACGCAACCGAAGCCGTATATAACTTTACAACCATGGCGTTTATGGATCACTTCATTTTCTGACAGAAAACTAAGGAACTGATATTTTTGCGATGAATAGTTTGGAATGGGTTTTATTTGGTTATGTGAATGGATCACTAAGAAAGATTGTGCAATGTTTTTAAATCGTTTATTTATTTAAGTGATTGTAAATACAAATCCAGCAAGACGTAATTTTCTAAAATATCTACAATTGATTTATTTAGTGTTTATTATTAATCTATTCATGGAAAATTTAATAATTTAAATACATAACATTATATAATCTGTTAAAGTGTACAGAAATCATTGTCGTGTAGGCCTACTTATTATCCTAATACATCAATCATAAAAACAGCTGATCCAACATGTTTGTACATTGGACTTAACAATGTACAAACATTGACAAACAATGACTGACTATTTACATGTCAGTCATAACAATCTTTGATATATTTCAATCTGAAAATGGAAAAAAAAAAAAAAAACTTTAGATAAAAATATAACCTGTGAAGGATTAGCATAGTTTAACACTGGGTGGTAGGCACGATTAGTGTATACTTTAGCCACCAGGTCACGCAGGTGTTGGCTCTACACGCTATTGTAAATTTACACTTTATTAACATGCAATCCGAGGACCCGGGATCGGATGTCTCTTTAATTGCTGACAGCTGTTCTGAAGGTAATATAACCTTAATTTTTCTTTAACCTGCATTATATATCATTTCTTATCAGACACTGTAAATAATATTTTAAAGTCGATAAATTGTTTTGCTCTACATTTCTACTTTTAGAGATATTATTATCAAGGTTTTTAAGTTTTAATTTATTGTCTCCACTCGCTTCGCTCGTGTCAGTAAGTCGACTTAGGCGTGACTCGAAGCTTTACATCAGAGTAATTGTGAAGAACCATCCACTCGCTACTCTCGTACGATAACTCGGACTTGTCGAAGTTCGTAACTACTCGAGCATCACAATTCTTGGGAGTTCAGGATTCAGAATTACATTTTTTTAAATCTCTATTGTCATCGTAGATAGGTGTAGTTGGTACCATTAGATACAGAACTGAAATCTGCAAATTGTTATCTAATTTAGTGTGTTACAAGTTCAATAACACACGGATATAAACAAAAACTTGTTTTGAAATGGCAGCACACTATAGGTCCCTTTCACCAAATTTCATTCCTATCTTCTTACGTACAGATGACATCGACGATGGTGAGTCGAAAACCACTTTTTTTTGTTTCCTGAGGCTATAAAATGCAAAGATCAGTCAAGGAACGTAGATCGAACTACTACGTATACTGGGCAAGCACTCGGAGTTTAACTTCCGAGACAATTCTTTCCGAGTATGAGTTCGTGTGTGTTTACATCTTAGGGGAGGAGGGTTGTACCTGATCTAGATGAATTTGTGCGTGCGTGTGCGCAAGTGTAAAGTGTTTGTGTGTGGTGTGTGTGTAAATGTCTGCGTGTGTGTTTTATATCTGAGGGAAGGTTGGTTGTGTGCGTACCTAATATAGATCACGCGAAATATTCTCCACTGAGGTCTTTTGGCACACCGAGACATCGAGCGCAAGACCTCTTTAATTCAGAGTGTAGGAGTTAGGGACAACCGACCCAAAATTTGAAGAAGTTAAACCACGCAATTTTACGCTTGCGGAACGAAGGGCAGCGATAGGAGTGGTCCTTGAGGCCATTAGTCATAAGAGGGGAGGTAAAAGATTCCCGAAATAGTAGCATTTCTTGTCTAGAACAATTAGAAACTTAAGCTTAGGACAATATTAATTACTGTTATATTGTTTGATTTTAGTATTATTATATTTATAATAACCTAACGAAACCTAACCTGTTTGAGGTAATTTTTTTAAATATCTAATACAATCTACATTTTTGACAAGCCAAAAATTCAGATTTCTATCTAGTCTCTACTTCTATCTACCGGTTGGCTCTCGCTCCTCAAGTGGAGATTTGACAGCTATCATTACAAAGACGCTGGCCCTCGCTCCGTTCCCATTTAGTTTCACCACGGTTTGCGTGTTCATAAATGCTCTAGAAGCCACAACTATTCTCTTACTTTGCTCAAATCTGATACTTATTTTTTTAGAATAGTTTTGATCGACAGCCCTATAGAACCAGCATTTTGGAGAAATGGTAACCAATTGTATGGATACTTAGAGGGTATATTTCATAATATCGTTACAGCTAATTTTTAGAAAATAGTAATTTTGATTTTATGACACAAATTTTGAGTCGTCAAAAAACATAAAAAAGCTTCAAGATATATCAATTATCAACCCATTTCACAAAATATATCTCAGAATTATCTCAACTTCATCAAAATCTATTCAATTGAAATAGAAAATTACACAGAAGCCAAACGACGGACATACCGACATAATTACAATAACTTGAGACATCATTCTCAAGGAACGTGAAAACGAACATCTCCGCTAAAAACTTGTCATAGATATTTTGACCCCATCACATAAATTTGTCTATACTACATATATGTGAGAAAAAAATATTTTTTAATATAAAAATTGGAACTAACATTTCCACTGATAAATATAGCCTTGTTAGTTATACTTAGACTCTAGTTGAAACGAATATGTACGATTTATTTCAAATAACAAATATTCTTTAATAACATAAAATTGTATTGTTGTTTTGCAGGTTACTTCTGGCATATAACTGATCTGCATTGGGATACTAACTATTATAATAGAAACAACAGTGAGTACGAAAATTGTGTTTCTCAATGTAGAAAGAATTTAAAAAATTATAAAATGTATAATACATAAAAATAAAACTGTGGAGAGATAGTACAATAACTTCCTTAGGTACTGGTACAAACAAAACCTAAACAAACAAGTAAGTTAGGCGTCATCTTCACATATGGCAATAGAAGACATGTCGGTTAAACAGAACTTCATCTTCACAGGTTAAATCTTTCAAAATTGGTTTAAGCCGAATCGTTCGAATTTTTGTGAAAGGTAAAAGTTGAAGATCCAAACTATATAAAGAAAAAAAGGACATAATTATAATTCTTGAAATTTTTTAAATATACATAAATTAATCCCGAGATGGCTTTAATTTTAATGTTACCCCGCGGTTTGACGTGGGGGTCGGCATGGTGGTTTCACATGATGGTTTTGCATGGTGGTATGGCATGGTGGTTTGAATCATACGCCTCCGTATACACAGCTATTTGATTGACACCGCATTACTGATCTCCATGGAAACAAGAAACAGACAGATTTATTTTTGACATGCCGTCCGTTCATTGTTGTCGTAGTTCTCGTCTGTGGATAAGCACGGTAGCTGCCACCATGACAAGATAGAAACATGTCGAGGTTATATATAAACTCTATAAACGTTATATTCAGAATATTGAATTGAAAATTACAAAATGGCGACCTTGTGAACTATTTTTGTTCATGAGTTATTACTAATTTACTATTAATAACATTGTTATTCAACTTATAACACCTTGAATTAAATACAAATTTGGAAATTTCAGTTCTGCTTGCACAGGTAAAAGCACCACCTCCCTACGATGACAAATAGCTAAGTTATTGTCAAAAATGTAATTTCGAATACTGACCCTATAAGAAAAATGTAAACTTTCACAGGTGGTCGTTACGGACTTCATGGTCGTTATCTATCGTTTGACAACTTTTGAATAGACTTTTTTTTAAAACATGGTAATAAATATTTTTCGTAGAAGTTCTTTGGGTTTACATTAGAGCACAGTTTGATCAAAACCGTTAAAGAAAGTTCAGAAAAAATTAAACACTGTTAATTTGGTCTCACTTCCACACCGTACATCCTAAATTTTAATTTTTATTTATTATAGCTACGGTCAGGCTTTTTTTCAGGTTTCTTCCGACAATTTTCGAAGCATATTTTTTTTATTTATTGCAATTTACCACATTGTTTTCAATATTAATATTTTACACTTGACTAGTTTATTTATAGAAATTGTTGTAGTTGGTAGAAATTAAACATTTTGCATCAACTCCATAGATGTTTTAACGATGACTACTCAACAGACGCAGCGACCATACATTTAGTTTGGCTCCTTGAAGCTTCAGTTTATCAAAATTCGATGGAAACCTTTAAAGTACATTTTTAAATAAAATAAAAATTTTACAACAGCCTAAATCTAAATTCATTGAGATATTTTTGAAAAGTTTGTGCAATTATTTACTTTTAAATATCAACAAAATAAAAACGTTTTTGTTATTTTCAGACTGTTGGCGGTTAGGATCTCATCTTCCACTGGGTAGATTCGGCGACCACAATTGCGATTCTCCATGGAGTTTATTAGAATCCGCAGCAAGAGCCATGGCGGACAAATATGGCGACAATATAGAGTTCGTTTTGTGGACCGGGTAAGTTACAAACAACCATTTTGCGGGTCTATGGTGATCATCATAGTACAGGGTGTGGCAAATCTGATTGAGTTGTTTTGAAAGGGTATAAGAAATTACCGGATCAATACAGAAAAATTCCGTTTTTATTTTTGAATTCAGCAATATATACCGTTTGATTTACATTAAGTTTTTTAAATAATGTGTTTTAAGATGGCGCCCGTTAGCAGCAAGACACTGTTTGAGACATTCTCTAAGGTTTTCTCCAGCACGTTGGTACATATAGAAGGGTATGCTAACTTCTTTAATAATCCGCTTCTAGAGTGTGAGGGCGATCTTTGAACACTTTTTTTCTTCAAGTTGCCCCAAAGAAAAAGATCGCAAATACTTATATCTGGGAACCGCATCAGCCACCCAACCTCAACCCTGTGGAAGACCAAACGTCCGTAAAATATCGAGTGAAAACCGCGCCTGTGTGATGTGTGTGGCCCCCATCCTATTAGAACCACAGGTTTCCCCAAGTCTTCTTCACCAATCTTTTCCAATCTGAGAGACATAAAAGTTCCCAAAATTGAGACATTAACGGTTACGCATTCATCCTGAAAAACGTAAGGACCGATCACTCCAATTGTACACAGTTAATTTAGAGGAGTGGAACACTCTTACATGAACCTTTCGGGGGCTATTTTCAGCCCAGTAGCTGAAGCTTTGGTTATTATTTACGTCTCCACTGAGATGAAAACGTGAATCGTCGCTACTAAAAGTATTCAAGCAATTGTCCACACAGAGTTGTGCGATTATACGTTTGTTTTGAAATACGCTTAAACGCCAAAACCTCGACTTTCTCCTGTACAAACCATCTTGATTATTGAAATGGGATAACCAATTAAATAGAACTTGGTCAGGTGCATATCCAGTGACCCCTCCAAACAGCTTAGTCAGTTTTGCCTCACTATGTACATTGTAAAGTTCAAAGTTGGAGAAAAGTAAACAGTTATTACACATTAAATCAAGTGGGCAGTTTGTTATTGCTGCCTAGATAATGTGAGTAGTCAGACTTCTTAGAGGGACACGCCAAGCACCAGAATCCTGAAGGCGGATACGTAGAAAGAGGAATGACCTTAAACTAATGTATAATAAAGTCATTCATATTAGTTTTTGGTTTATGTTTACATTATTTTGTTTCTTAGTAACCTTATATTTTTATTTTATTTGAGTAAAAAAAGAAAATTGGAATAGTCAAAGAAACAACTTTATTATGTTTGCTTATAGCCCAACTGGATTGTTAATAATTAATTACTATTTAATTACTTTGTTTGAGGTGTTACCGTCGAACAATCCTTAATTGTAGTTTACACTATCTTATATAACGCGTTTCGACTATTTGTCGAACACAAATTAACACTATTAACAACACATATTAATTCACATTTAAAAACACGATTAAAAACGTACATATACGGACGACGCGCGTTGTCAGTGACCGTTCTCGTTAACGAGTATTTATGTAGGGGTGGTAGATCACCAAAATATTTACATATTACTTCTAATTATGATAGCTTTGTGAACGAAATCTACATCAAGCTAGATTAAATGGCGACCATTACAAACCATATCTCTTGTGTTTTTTAACTTATATCACATTAAATTAGATTAAAATTTGTCAATTTTAATTGTGCACGGCACGTTACCAACATTTTTCTACGATCACAAATAGTGAAGTTGTTGTCAAAAATGTAATTTAGAACACTGGCCTTCCAAGAAAATGTGATATTCATATAGTTACAAAATCCAGGCTCAAGTCACCGTCACGAACGTAGCGAGTGAAAAGATATAATATATATATATATATATATATATATATACACACCTAGGAGACCCACTAGAACCTAGCCGAAGTTAGTGTTCAGAAAACCAATGTAACAACTGTTTTAAACAAACTTACCCGATTGGATAAAACTCCTTGATCTAGCAATACATTTCCTACTAAGCCAAAGAAACCAACTTTTGAATTTTTTTTATTTTGATTATCCGCTTGTATAATCGGGCTGGGTAATTACCATGATGAATAAATAATAATGATAACTATACATTTCAGAGACGGGCTCACACACTCCAACAGTTATTCAGCTCACTACCAAATGGGAGCACTACAAAATCTGACACATCTACTCAGCCATGTCTTCAGCAGTCAGTTTGTTTTCCCAGTGCTTGGTCATGATGACCCCAGACCTAACGTTGGCGACTATCCGTTCCGACATTTAGTAGGTCTATGGAAGCACTGGCTGCCAACTGAAGCTCTTCACACGTTTAATAAAGGTAATAAACTTGTGTTCAATCGTAACAAATATGTATTACAGTGTTTATAAAATAGCTTCTAAATAGTTAAGATACTACTCCTTTAAAATAATGGTTTTTAAAATGATTTTTCATTTCACTGTCTCAAAGTACAACTGAGCACAAATTAACACGATCGACCATCATCAAAGTTTAATATAAACTAATCAAAACTATTCCTAACAAAAAATGTCAGTACGGTAGTTCTCAGCCAAAACGTGCAAATGAACTACCAACTTTAGAAAGAATTTTTTTTAAATAAACTTAAATTTGTTACGCTTGTGTCATAAACGCATCTACACATAAATTGTGTGTTGAAATCAAGCTTTTCATGACGAGTTATCTAAAGAATAATTTATGTTTTTTGCCAGTTATTTTTGTACCACAACATTATTTTACATGTGTTATTGTACACATGTTTGCGTTATTAATTTTTATATTTCACTAAAATTGTAATCGAAATCGGTTTAACAGATTTTGAGAAATTAAATTCTTTATAACTATAACTCACGAACCAGAATTTTCGGAGATATGATTATATGTTATGTTTGAGCCGTTAAAGGCTACATTTGAACTAAATTTGATTTAAATGTTCGATTCGTTTTTTGGTAAAATCTTAATTTTGTGTTTTTTATGGTAGTTACCTCAAATTTTTAGATATAGCCAAAAAATTACTATTTCCATTAAAATCTGTTCATAGGTTGGGATCGTATATAAAAAATTATGGTCACTTTTTCTTTTATCCTGACCCGCAGTATCATTTCCTAAATTTTGTCAGTTTACTTACGGGACACACTGTACAGCACTTCAGGAGACCTAGTTACACTTAGGTGATTGCTCATGTTGATGTGTAGTTGGTTAATAAAAATTAGGCGTCCAAACTTTTACGTTCTCGAAAGCTGGGGCAAAAGGTAAATGTGTTTTTAATTAAATGATTTTTACAGGTGGTGATTATTATGAAGATATTAAAAACTCTTTAATAGTGTGCTATAAAAACTTTCTTTTATAACGAAACTCAAAGATACAATTTCTTAAAATTAACATTAACAGTTTTCATAAAAACTACTCGTACCTCTAATGTAAAAATTAACAAAATGTAAATCAACTCTAAAGTAGAAAGTATGGAACTCTGACTGTGAAACTAAACTTCAAAACAAAAAAGTCTAGAAGTAATTTTATGGAGAAAAAGTGGTATATTTTAATCTAATTTTACATTATCTCAAATATACTTGTTATATACGGAATGGCATCTTATTTATCTAAAAAGGAACATTCGTTGAATATCTGTTTGCAATACCGAATTATTTGGAAGATTTAATTCGAAAGTAAATTTAAAATATTTATAAAAATATTAAAACAACGATGTCGTATTTTTCCTGTGACTGAAGCTAAGTGAACATTTCTCAATTACACAATTGTAATCTTTGCTATGCAGACATCCCATTATTTGTCGGTTTCAGAACTTTCTACATCAAAGTTTATTCCATCCTTAAGACAGTTCACTAATTATTCAAGGAAGCCTACTTCACTATCTGGAAAATAGCATCTATTACAACGTAGAATGCCTGGGAGCACAGTATTCATTATACAGAGTGTCAAGGAATTAGGGCACCAATTGATGAGGTGTTTCAAGATAATGAAAACGTTCTTATACCCTAATTCCTTGATTTCTGTCTTTCTGACTGTTTTCAACACCAAAGATTGAAATATCAATACCAATTTTTGTAGAAAGTTTTATACTATTTAATTTTCAGAGTACTATAAAATCTTGTAATTTTTACCTGATAGTTTTAAAATGGCAACCATTTAAAGTGTTTGATGCCAACACAGTTGGATTGATAAAATGTTTACCGTTTTAAAACAAGTTGATAACTTTATTTTTAAATGATATTTATGAAGTTTATTTAGTATTCATTCATGGTAAATATTAGCACCTACAAGAGATTGACTGCAATCTATTCGATTAAAAACTTCTACAAACAAAGAAACAATCAAAAATGGTTTCAGATTTTACAAAAACCTCACAAGTTTACTGTTGTACTCTTGTCTGAACTATCAAGCAGTGTTTTTACTTTTGGTTTCTTGTTGTTTAAAAGCAAGAACCACTCGGTCATCATCATATTATAAAAAATAGAGGAAATAACATAAGTTATAGACCCTTAGCTTTCCCATACTACAACAGTAGGACGAGAACAAGAGGTGAAGTAATAATAAAATATGAAGAAGGGGGATTTAATGCAAGACAACAAAGAAAGGTGTAGATTGGGATTGCCAGTTCTCATTATAAGTTAACCTTTAATGTAGTGTTTAATTTATGAATAAAGTTGGTAGCACTGCATCATGTCCATGTTCACTGTATTGTTTATTTTTATCTAAAAGTACACAACATGGCAAAATATTCTTTTTGTGCAGATTTTAAATCTACATACACTGATGTTCAAACGTACATTCTACAACAAAACGTACGAGTCATAATTAAAAAAACATAATAGTCTAACTTTCCAAAGAAAGAAATCTATAATAATAGTTCTAGTAGCCGTGGTTCTATTTTAATTTCTATCACAAATTACGTCAATTGACTTATCTAACCGTTGAAAATATGATAAGAAAATTTCAAAATGGTGGAAACAGTTTTTTGTATTAAATTAATTCATATTAAGCTTTGTGATCTGCACTTATTAATACCAACTTGAATGTCCGACATCGAGAACATGCACAATATATAGTGGAAAACATTTAACAAACTTTCTGACCCCCCCCCCCCCACCCACCATCAAAACCAAATACGAACCAATCTAATCGTTAGCAAAAATATTAGTTGTTTAATTGTCAGTCAAAATATTATGGACACTGTCTTAGAATAAATACTTATATATTTAAGAAGGACCTAAACTTGCTTTGTTTGTAACATAAACACGTTGACAGCATAAGTTGTATTTGATTAAAATTCAAGATTTAAAGTAATCAAGATTTTTTTTTTTTTTTAATTATTTCGGACCGTAATATTTTTTTACTTGCAATTTTGAACACAAATGAGTTATAATCTTCACGAGTATAATTTGAACTAAATTGGTAATTTGAGAAAGTACTAGTTTTATAATAACGTTAGGGCACAATTTTTTGTTTCCTACCTATAACTAACATGAATCGGAATTTTTGAAGAGATTGCAACCAATACATTTTGTTTGGGTCCTGTAGATTAGAAGCTACGCTTGAGATAAATTTAATAAAAACCGTTTCAGCCGATTTTGATAAAATATTTATTTTGTGTTTTTAACACATAACTTTATACTAGTTATATGTATGAAAATTTAATAAAAACCGTCAAAGAAATTCAAGTCTTTTCAACATACTGGAATCATACCAAGTATTTTGTATATGTTTTGCTAAGCTCATTTCACAACCACACGGTAATTGTAATCATCACTTTGTAGGTTTCAAAACTCTGTACGTCAAAGTTTATGTCATCCTTAAGACAGTTTGATTATTATTCAAGCAGACCTAACTAAATCAATACTCTACCATCTATTACAATTTAATAACCAAAATGCGTTTATAAACTTAACACTTCAAATATTGGTTTTACTAGAATCTAGACCAACTCTTGATTCAAATGCAAAAGCTACATCTACAATTTTAGATTATTGTAACGTTGCCTTATTGACATCATTGGTTATTGCGAACAAGTTTTGCTTTAATAAGTTTAGTGAAATTAATTACAAGAATAGTTTTGTTTATTCTACCTTACGTACATTTCAATAACACTGATATCATCTTCAAAGGTACAATAAACATAACTATACAGTCTTTGTGTTGTTAGTGTTTTATTGTGGTTTTGGAGAATTTGTTTTCATTCACCACAGTGCTCTAGTGATTCATATGAACGAGTAGTACATTTCCCAACATAAATCTGTTACGTTCTAAACTGCTAGAATAGCTTTAAACCCCGCATATTACAAAACAAACTGTCCTTTATGTTATATAGTCGACATCTTGATGTCAAATTACAAGTTACCAGACGGTTTTATCTAACTATTATATATACTTTAACGCTCATTAAAACGTTCCAACAATTATTTTTTGTAATATGTGAGTTACATAATTAAATTATAATTCTCACATACTTTAAAAGTCCAACAGACTACAGTTGTAAATTAAATGTATATATATTTAATATTAACTTCATTTATAGTTTGTTAATGTTTTGATCGTTTTTCAGTTTAATAAACATTTTACACCTCAATCTCATACTTTATTTCAGCTTTCATTTAATGAATGATTTTTTTTAATCTAGACCTAATTGGAGTAACTAGAGTAAGATAAATAGTATCCAAGAATAAATTTAAAATTTTAGAAATTACATTTATTTTTCTTTAAGACATAACAATATAAATACTTGAGGTTGATTTTGGCACACTCTATAACCATGCGTAGTAGTAAAAGAGCCCTCCGTATTTTGACTTCAAAATGGTAACGATATAACAAAAAGCGTAGTATATGTTGTGATATTTGGGGTTTTAATCTATTATCACTATTCTAGTATTTAAGAAAGAAACCCTTCTGTACCACTCGTTGGTTTAAACAGTTTAAACAAACTGGTAGTATGAGAAAACTAATATTATTCCGAAATGTATCAGAGCCTTCTGTTGGGAAATGTAACACTCGTTGGTTTAAACAGTTTAAAGAAACTGGTAGTATGAGAAAACTAATATTATTCCGAAATGTATCAGAGCCTTCTGTTGGGAAATGTAACACTCGTTGGTTTAAACAGTTTAAACAAACTGGTAGTATGAGAAAACTAATATTATTCCGAAATGTATCAGAGCCTTCTGTTGGGAAATGTAACACTCGTTGGTTTAAACAGTTTAAAGAAACTGGTAGTATGAGAAAACTAATATTATTCCGAAATGTATCAGAGCCTTCTGTTGGGAAATGTAACACTCGTTGGTTTAAATAGTTTAAACAAACTGGTAGTATGAGAAAACTAATATTATTCCGAAATGTATCAGAGCCTTCTTTTGGGAAATGTAACACTCGTTGGTTTAAACAGTTTAAAGAAACTGGTAGTATGAGAAAGCTAATATTATTCCGAAATGTATCAGAGCCTTCTGTTGGGAAATGTAACACTCGTTGGTTTAAACAGTTTAAAGAAACTGGTAGTCTGAGAAAACTAATATTATTCCGAAATGTATCAGAGCCTTCTGTTGGGAAATGTAACACTCGTTGGTTTAAATAGTTTAAACAAACTGGTAGTATGAGAAAACTAATATTATTCCGAAATGTATCAGAGCCTTCTGTTGGGAAATGTAACACTCGTTGGTTTAAACAGTTTAAAGAAACTGGTAGTATGAGAAAGCTAATATTATTCCGAAATGTATCAGAGCCTTCTGTTGGGAAATGTAACACTCGTTGGTTTAAACAGTTTAAAGAAACTGGTAGTATGAGAAAGCTAATATTATTCCGAAATGTATCAGAGCCTTCTGTTGGGAAATGTAACACTCGTTGGTTTAAACAGTTTAAAGAAACTGGTAGTATGAGAAAACTAATATTATTCCGAAATGTATCAGAGCCTTCTGTTGGGATGTAACACTCGTTGGTTTAAACAGTTTAAAGAAACTGGTAGTATGAGAAAACTAATATTATTCCGAAATGTATCAGAGCCTTCTGTTGGGATGTAACACTCGTTGGTTTAAACAGTTTAAAGAAACTGGTAGTATGAGAAAACTAATATTATTCCGAAATGTATCAGAGCCTTCCGTTGGGATGTAACGCTCGTTGGTTTTAACAGTTTAAAGAAACTGGTAGCGTGAGAAAACTAAAATTATCCCGAAATGTATCAGAGACTTCTGTTACAACATGTACCCTTTGATTTTAACAGTTTAAAAAAACTTTTAGCGTGAGAAAACTAAAATTATCCCGAAATGTATCAAAGCCTTCTGTTCGGAAATGTACCCGTTGGTTTAAACACTTTAAAAAAACTGCTAGTATGAGAAAACTCAAAGTACTTGCACAAATAACTAAACATGTATAAATTAGCCATTCTTCGTATGAGGCAAGACTGCCATGGTCCTGGTCTTGCATATGCCTATCACAGAAAACTCTAAAGCCTTTAGCTTCCATAAAACATAAATCAATCAATTTAAATCGGCGTTCGAATTATATATAACAGATTAATTCCTTCAGGAACATGTTAAAACACTTAAAAGTTCAGGAAATATAACTACTAACCATTATTCGTATGAGCCAAAGACTACAATTATTGTCCTTATACAACAACATTGAGAACTCTTTAGCTACAACAATAACATCCACAAACTTATTTAAATCCTTGTTCGTGTTACATGTAACAATTTGCAGTTTATTTCGTTCAGCAACATCTAATACAATACCCAATAAAGTTTATACTCCGTCCAATATTGTTTGATCTACAACTCAAATGTGAAGCTATTGAATCTACATTTCAAGTCGTATATTATATCTCCGACTTCCATCAAATCTAAGCTAGGTATTGTCATTCGAGTAAATTGAACATCATAAACTGATTGCATTTAAATTTGTTTCCTTTTTATGACGGTTTTATTTCCGTCGGAGGATTTTTTATATCATAGTTTTGTTTAAACGAATTTCTATAATTGAAACTTGAGTTATTGCTATTACTCTCAGGAGACCATGAAATGACCACCGATCCTATTCATTTAAGTGGTTTGACACTAATTTTGTGTCAATTTATATGTCTATGAGTCATTTACATTATTCAATGTTTAAAACTTTACAAAACTTAAAATTAATATTAAGACTTTTGTATTTGTTTCCCAGGTGGTTACTATACAATAGAACAGAAAGACAGAAAGCTACGATTGATAGCTTTGAATACAAACCTCCTGATGGATGGCGAAGAAGGAGAGGATCCAGGAGGACAATGGGGGTGGTTGGAGTTAATCCTGATGAAGTCAAGACGGCAAAAAGAAACGGTGAGTTATTTAATTTAGTTATTTCGTTAGTGTATGTACTTCCACCTGAAATCTATATAGATCTACAAGAAACAAAAGAACTAGCTTAAACTCATGACTAAACTCCCCCCCCCCGTCCTACATATCCCTACAGTTCATTTATCAAGTATAACTTCATTTGTCATGAAGTTTTACTTGTCAAGTATAGTGGAGCAAGCTTCTTCACTTCCATTTTCCAAACTGTAGTTTTGTACCCGTCGCTGATATCCTGCCATTTCTTAACAAATCAATTCATGAGTTGTTGTACAACAATTTTTCAATTATAAATTTTACCACAATGCATTTAACAAAATTGAAATCGGTGGAGCCGATTTTGTAAAATTAGTTTTTACGTTTTGTTACGCGATTGTATTTTTTTAATTTGAAGTCGAAAAATACGATCACGTCTCCCCGATGTAACACGAAGGCATACGAGCAACCATGAGTGGAGACTTGTTCGTAGCCAAACTGATCTAGACAGTCTCCGAGTAGAACCCAGCTGACGGACCAAAACAACTGCTTGACTAGTCGCCTCCGTTTAGTAATGTTGGAAGTTTAATATTCATAATGTCTTACTAAATTATCGTGGTTTGTGGTGTCCTGGGTTTTACCCGGAGGTCGTTTGATCTCTGTAAACTTTGGTTTGTGGAAATTACCAAGTTTTACGGCTTTGGGTCCCACTTGGGAGATTATAGTAAAAGTATGCATACGTGTGTTTCATAAGGTAATAATTTATTTAGTTTTATTTATAAATGTTTCCAAATTAGTTGTAAAAGATATTCCCAAGTGTGCTGTTTGGTTAGACAGGGTTAATTAGTGATAATTATAATTTGAGTGCTAGGTTGACCTTAGCTAAAACGTATGTTGTGGCTAAGGTAAGCTTACCACGACTATCACCACCAACCATTACATTGCAGCTGCTGTGTTTTTAATTTAAATTATATTCAAAGCTAGAAATAAACAAGAATTTAAACTGAATTTTAACCGATTAAACAGTTTTCCTAATCAAAATTGTTCACAATATTACTAGAATCAACATGTGTATCAAAATCGAAAGAAAAGTGCGAGCGATAGAGTGAAAACGGGACGTACACAATGCAATATGTTGTCCAGCGTGATTTTATACCGTGTCATTGTACAATACATTGGACATGGGAAGAGCGACGGGACACATCTGTAGCCAACGTATTGTAAAATGTGCGACAGAGATATTGTATATAAGCTTCAACTAAACTGAAATCTAGTTCATATTACTTTTTTTACATTTTTACAGACATTTCTTCTCATTAATTATATATCACATAACAATTAACGTTCCTTCATTATAAACTATATTCAGCAAAAGTAAATGAAAATAATAAATTTGTAAACTCACCAAATTCTGTTGGTGATAAATGTGAGTGACTGAAAAATTTCCAGAATTATTTGAAGATCCTGTAAAAAGAACAAGTCATACTTTTTAGTAATGAAAATGGGTGTACGTTTTAAAAGAGGTATAAAAGAGAAAAAATAGTTTAAAAAAGTTAGTTTGGGCAGCCATGAAATTCAATACAAAAACTATATTCAGTGTAATAAAAGCAAATACTAATTGTGCTGACACATTGCCCAGAAAATGTAAGTCACCAAATATGTCAGTTCGATAACCAATGGATGAACCATGGACGTAGTCCCTAAACTTGCTTCGCTTCGCTTGTGTCAGAAATCCGTACACAGTGTAAATTATATTTGTTTAAAATTAAGCATACAAAGCTTCATTTCTTTCATTGTAAATTGTTTCTGAATCTTTCCTATCACAATTTGTCACATGGATTTGAATTAATAATCTTCAAGTTTCATTAAAGACCCATTGTTTTTTTTCATAGTTTCTTAACTCATGAACCACCATTTTGGGAGAGAAGACAATCAGGCTTGCTTCTGTCCTTATAGAGATTACGCTTCAACAAAATTTGATCCAATCGCTATAGCCATTCGTGAAAGAATCGTCGTTTTGTAGTATTTTTTCTTATAGCAACCCAAAACTTTTGAGTTACCAAAAAATGAAAAGAACTTTCATATTGCCAAAATATGCCAAATAGCAAAGTTTATTCAAATCGTTCCACTCGCTTAGAGTACTACACATATAACAGACTACATGAATATAAGTATAAGATCTAAAGAAAGATTTGAGACATGACTTAAAGTACATGATGAAAAATAGTACAGCTTTAAAGAGGACAGAGAACGGCACCATTCTGAAGTATTTCGAAAACCAAATTCCTGTAGCGTTGGTTGTATCCTTGAATGAGATGTGGTTATGGTTTAGTGGGTAACTGAAAGTCCCATATACCAAGAAACACGTGCCTATTATATCGAAACTTTTAAAGTCCAGTAGGGTAAGTTTGTTTAAAATAGTTGTTTCACAGGTTTTCTGATCGTCGTAATTGTGTTTATCACTATCTTGACATGGCTAGACACTAACCGGGCCTCATATATGTGTATGTATTAAATAGCCTCTACTCGCTGCTCTCGTGTCAGTGTTTTGGCTCAGATGGGCCTCGAAGCTGTACATACGTGTTGGAGCCTCCACTCGCTTTATGTGTACACTATCCTGCTTAGGTACAGACGACAACTACGACAAAGTGACGACGTGTCGAAAATCACTTTTACGGTGTCGTTGAAACGTGAAGATCAGTCAAAAAATAAATGTCAACATTCTGTGTGATTCTAAACTTACATCAAACTAAACTTCGTTACTCGATAAATAAAAGTAAGAATTATTTATTATGCTAAATAAATATTGTTTGTCTTGAAAATCTTCATCGTAATCAATTTGTCAAGAAAACAAAATACGTATTTACTCGTTGCTAAGTAAAATGTAAATCACGGCTGTCATGCAAATAAGCTGTGGTCGGGTGAAGTGTTTTATTGAGATCAATTACTCCATCTAGCGGAGAAAATTGTAAACCCTAAAATGTTTCCCACACAATCTGCAACTCCCACAATGTCTACTGAATGCAAGGTTTTCTGTTATATTTTAATACAGGTTTCATCCTTAGAACCAGTAGAAGACTTTTCTAAATTTAATGCTAGGCCAGACAAGGGTGCCTACAAACCATTATTCCCAATTGCGTTCTATTGTTTTGCTGTTTGAACACAATGTTTGCACGTGTACTTATAGACAAAGTTATATAATCTGTCGAAAATCAATGTAGAGTTTTTGGAAATCTATAGTTTTGCCAATTTTAATTTAACGGTGAAAATCCACTCTCGGTTATCATAATAGAAGAAATAATTTCTCAAAACCTGTTCTACCGATTTCGTTTAAATTTTAGTCAAATGTTAACATTAATGACGCAAATCCGTGTACAAAATCCAAGTAAAAAAATATTACACTTTACTAAAAAATGAACCTTCACTTCAAAGACACGATTTACGCTGAGGACATGTTTATGGCACAAACAAAGGCCCTTATTTAAATATATAAATATTTTTCCACATTTATAACAACGAAATGATAGTGTTGGTAGGTGTTTACATTGTTTTTGGGATGTATTAAGTGGTGGTTTTGATTTTGTTTGGGGGATGTGTGAGTTAGAAAGTTTACGTGATATCACACATATATTCATATAGTCACTCTTAAATTTAAAGTTACAATGAGTGTTAAATACACCCATAACACATTTCAAATCACAAAACTAAAAAGACTAATTTGTAAGTTGTCTGGTGATTTAGGACTGATATAATCAAGTACAGGACATGGTAACGACGAAAGTATCAGAGGCAAAAACTAATCCAAAGTAAACATTAACAATAAAGAATTTTAAATGTTCCATCTTCTGGTCCAAAAATTTATAAAGATATTCCAAAATAAACATTTATAAAACCATCTTAAAGCCAGTTGTATATGCTTCGGAAACTTGAACAGTGGAAAAACTCAGGAAAATTGGATTACGAGGTGGGAAGAAGATTCTGAATATAATCTATAGAGGATCTCCAGACACATGGCGGATTAGAACAAATGCCGGGCTGTAAGATTTATGTGGAGATCAGGACAATTACAATTATTAAGCAAGTAAGGATCAGATGAGCAGGATATGCTCATCGAATGCCGGAAGATGAGGTTGTGAACATTGTGTTCTTGGTCACATCTGGAGAAGAAAATTAAGAGGATAGCACAGGAAAAGATTGATGGAGGATGCGGGGTAGATTGTTGAACTGATGGTTAAGGTAAGACAAGGACAGAGGAGCTAGAAGAAGAGTTGTTCTGGAGCAGTAAGACCGAGCAATAAGTAATAAAGTAACTTTGAAATTCACAAAATATAAATATAATTATCCCGAATACGACTTATCTTCAACTATACTGAAGAAAGTACTACTCAGTGTCTTGTCTTTCGTTACTTTGCTGAAACCCAAAAGAGAAACTGGTAAGATTTAGGATTTAAGGTTAAGTTAGATACAAACTAGGCAGTAGATAATATTCTAAATTCCTTCAATAGACACCAGAACATAAACAATCATTACGCCAGAGTACAGAAAGTTAGGTAAATGCTTGACTTGCAACCTAACGCGTCACAAATGAGGGACAGAGACATTGCCGGAAAGTAAAACGTTGCAGGGGTTGATGACGAATCAACCTGATTAGTAAAGAGAACCTACTACAGAGGATCATGGCACATGATCATCCCACAAACAGTAGAAAGTGAGCAACCCTTATGTGTAAAGAAATTTGGTAATTTGGAAGTTATTTTTAATTAATAAATTTACCATAATTATTGGGATGGTTCTGAATTAATGGCTTAAAATATTTTATTGATAGATTAGCTTAGATTTCATATCTCATTACAATATGTTTATGAATGTCAAAGTATTCAAGGAGAACTTTATAAAACAATTAAATATATGTATAAGAATCAATGTTTTGCTTGTAAAATTGATAACAATAAGACCCTGAATTTTTTCAAACATACACTTTTAGTACTGTGGTTTTACATCTAACAAAAATAACCTAGGAGTTTTTGTGGAGAAAGACATCCCTGAAGCACAATTTCTAGTTTTCTTTAATCTGTCACACATATGTAGTATAGAGAAAGTGATGCGATGGGTTAAATAATCAATGTAGAGTGTTTTGGAGAGTCCAAGAAAGTGATTTTTGGAATGATGTCTGTCTGTCTGAAGTCTATGCTCTCTCGGATGTGCAGTGCTCTACAACGTAAATCTGCTTGTATTACATTATATAATAGGGCTGAGTAAGTACCACGATGGCCCCTTCAACTTGTTTAATCTATAGTCTTACAAGATCTCTTAAGCAATCTGTATACACAAAACAGCCTACGTAATTCCCACCCAATCACGTCAGTGTATCATCTGTAGATGGCAAATAATTACCATTTACTATTAATTGTGTTTCTATAAATTTCTCTTTAGAATTAACATCTGATATATTGCAGGTATACTTGGTGGGACACATGGCACCAGGAGCCGATGAGAGACAAGGAAACCCAGCTAGACCATCAATGCCAGTAAAGCATAACTTCCGATATATGAGGCTAGTGAGGAAATACTCCGACATCATCACTGGACAGTTCTTTGGTCATCTACATTCCGATACTTTCAGAGTAGTCTATAGTGAGACAGGTACGTTCAAGTGTAATAAGGAAATCCATTTGTCATAGAGTTAAGATAATCAAAGAGGTGCTCCAGTACAATTTGAATATATCGATAATAGACAGATTTCTTTGGCGAGACATTAATACTCGGATAAAAGCACTGAGGTCAATGCTCGGTCAGCCGACTTTATCGTGTGACACGTACCAAATTATATGTGTTGGAAGTTGTGGTCCAATTAAAATCGACCAACTTGGAACTTCTTTGGACATTGAAATGTGATTAGAAACATGGAATACAAGTGAGAAGACAATTTGAAGTGTGGGTGGATAAAACTGGAAATGATTTATTTGTTGAATCCGATTAGTTAGATATTCATAAATATACGTTATGTAAGGTTGTATTATTTATCTGTTTGTAATATAAAATATGTAGATTGTGTTATATATTAATAGGTAGAACATTGATCTTTGAAATGGTTGGAACTAGGCTATTCTTCATTTAAAGTTTCAAAAAGTTAAGGTTTGGTAAAGTTTATATGTTTAAGTTATAAAAAAATTGATGTTATGTTTTATGTGAAATATCGGTTTTGAGATTCCCCAAACTCCAAAAAACGTTTGTTATAATAATATCTGTCTGTCGTATGTGCATTACATTGTAGTTCAAATGAATGGACCGAGTTTACTCGAATGGTTAGTGAGCATATTTTGTTGATCATATATCGAGACATTCATTTCATTTTTTTTTTGTTTCTGTAACTACATTTGGACTAGTTGTTAAGACCAAAACTTAAATTTCGATTTTTTTTAAATCGGACCCAAGGGTTTTCATATTTTTTCAAGGATGTAATCGATAAAAGACACAATTAAAATTAATTAACCTCGCAATCAACATTGTCTAAAAAAAATAGCATAAAATTATGGACGAAATCGGCTCCAACGATTTTGATAAACTTTTGCTGACGTGTAGCTTCTTAGGTCCTTAAACGTTTTGATCAACATCTATTCAAAAATGCCGGTTCGTGAGTTAATGCTATAAAAATCGGCCATAAGACTTTTAAAAGATCTAATTTATCAAAATCAGGTCAACCGATTTCTTTCACATTTTAAAGAATATTAGGTCCCATTTAAATATTATAAACATATTTTCAAAGACGTTGTCCATGGTTAACTGACAACTACCAAACTGAGGTTTAGTTTTGTTTTGTTTTTTATTTGGTTTTGTAAATCGATAAATAAGAAAGTTAGTCCCCTGTCCATTGATTATGGAATATAGTATCTACTTACTTATAAGTGTAAGCACATAAAAAGATTATCAGTATAATATTATTTGAAAGAATAAAACCTTCACTTTCTGCAGTAGATGCACTCTCTGATATCTAACTTTCTACAGTAAATAATTTGAACATTAGAGGGTAGAAACAAAGGGTGGATTTGTTGGAACGCTTCCAGGTATTATATGAAGTGTAAATATCCACGACCTGAGATACGGACCTCATTCATTACAAGTATTCACATTAATTTATGTAGCGAAATTGAATTTTTTTGTTACAACTTACTTCAGTGTTGCTTAGTAACTGAGTTTAACTCGTTAGATTGTAACAAAATAAATTAATATAAAATCATCTGTAAGCAAACATAAAGTTATTACTTTCAACCGATTGAGACCTAAATAGTTGATGGACGTCATTATGGTACTTGCCCAGCTCCGTATAATACAGATCCTCTAAATGTAATGACCAAAAGTTGGTTTCTTGAGCCATGTAGGAAACGTTAAATTGAGTAGATCGATTAAGAAATCTTACTCAAGTTTGTTTGAAACAGCTGATAGCGGGATCTCTGAACCTCGTGATTGTGTATATGACTACTTAACGAAATCCGTAAGAGCCGAGTCATTGATACAAGTGAGACATTTTAATATGCATACCTACGAGGCCCGTTGGGTCTAGCCGACAAGTTACAAAGTAGTAATATACATAATTACAAGGATTAGAAAACCTGTGTAACAACTTGTTTTAAACAGACACCCTACTGGACGTAACAATATAATTTAACATTTTCTACAAGACCCAAGAAACCATCTTTTTCTCATTATACTTAAGAGGATCTACTTTATATTACATTGCACTATGGGGCTGGGTAAATACCATGATGGCGCTTATCAACTTTTTTCTTTTTCTAAAGCTATGATGACTGAAATCTCTTTCGATTAAAACAAATACAATACCTAGATTTTTATACCCACTAACATATGAGATAATAAAGCAGCACAGTTGGCTGTTACTGGGATGTAATATATTGAGAAAATATAATATTTTACAGCGGTTTTTATGCATTGGTATCAAATAAAATTTCATTGAGATCGGTCAAGTTATGTTTCAAATAAATTGAAATATTTTACTCCAGTGATAAAGTTCGTACTCGTAAATATTTGGTCCAATATAGTGAAATATTATTGTGATAAACTGTGAAACAAAGTGGGAAATTTACGAGTCAGGTGTCATGGCGTGGAGAACTCATATTCTTTCTATATGACACTTGCAACGCTGTGTTGGAGTGCTTAGTTAATTATCATGCTACACCTCCACCCCTGCTAATATACTACTATGCAATATGTTTTACTGAAATGTTGAAGGGCAAACGTTTATTTGACGCTATATTTATGTAAATCATTCGGTTTGGTGCAATACTCGATATCAGTAAGTATTGTAATGATGCAAAAATTGATATACCATGTGTTTGGTGGTTTTTGATTGGTTAAACCATGACTGTATATTGATTGTTTCGTGTATTACCTCTTGAACCGGTCATATTATGGGCACCAAATTTGATATTAGATGGATGTTCCGTACAATTCTTAGTTGTTTTACTAAATCAGATTGAGGTGATAATAGAGTGGGAGGGGAGAAAGAAGTACAACAACTATTTCTTGAAAAACTATGTGGAATGAACTTCATAATAATAATATAATAATAACAATAACAAAAGTATGTTCTTTTTGGACGAAAAAGAATTGATAAAATTACAGAATAAAGAAAAGAACAATATACAATAAGACCCTTAACATAACAAACATAGCATACAACTCTTATAATACAAAAAAAGAAACAGATTTTTTTTATAGCCTACCACACTTTATCCATGGTCGTCTGTTAGGTTGGCAGCATCAACATTTATTATATAAAAACAAATAATATATAAGAAAAACTTCAACAAATCTATAATAAAAATATTGACAAAAAAAGAAATAATAAATACAACAAGTTGTAAATATCAACAAACCACTAAAAGTTTTTCTTTGTGTATAATTAATCTTTCCTAAAAATTAAAATTAAAAAAAAATTCATTGTTTGTTGTAGAAATTTTACTAGACTTGCCCAATAATTCTCCCCATTAAAAATATTTATTATTATTTGTTTCCCACGGACTCTCCCAAATACCCTTTTCTAATTTCGCCTAAAATCGAGCATCTACCCAAAAAATCAGAATGGTTTTCTCCTCACCAAAGGAGAAGTACCTATTATTCTTTTTCCTCTCTCATAAGTATTATATTTAAACCAAGGAATCCCACGTTACATCTCAGATGATCTTATCACCACGATATTTCATAATTTGGTGGAAGGTTTGACGTTCAACAGGTTGTATGATTTGGTAAAAATCTCTTTAGGAATGTAAAAATAAAAGTTAAACATTCTTATTTTTACTTAGTTCAAATTTAACATCGGTTTGTACCTGTCTGGGACTAATATATTTCAAATTTTCTAAAAATATTTATTTGTGCTTAGTTCATTTTTACTATACACCTCTGGTAATTTATTATATAATATAGTTGACGAGAATAATGTTTATATTTACACATATTTATAAAACTAGTCAAACTCCAAAAAAAATACTGTTCTGGTTAACTGACAAAATATTCGTTGCAAGAAATGTGTTTAACTCTTAAGAATACTTTTTTATGTATCTCTGTATATGTTTGTCAATCCATGGTGAGTTTGTAAACATTGTCTTAAGAAAAGGTAGTTAGGAAACTCATATATAGCTTAAAATTTATAGTATGAGTGAAACACGAAATAATTAGATTTGGAACTACAGCAATGGGGGTAATATAAATTAAAGTATAAGGGTGGACAATGATTGTCACTTATTTATGAAGGGACTTTTTGGTTGTTAAAATCTTTTGCTATTTTTTCCGTTGTGTGTTTAGTTGGACTGAGGTTAAAATTACTTAAGTAAGAGAGCTGATAAAAGAGATATGTTCCGAATATAAGACAAATTTTTATCATTCAATGTCTAGCTATTAGTTTTTAAAGTTATGGATGGTGTTCAACGTTTTAAACCTTTAGAAATACGTTTACGACCAAATGCCTGTCTTCGTGTCCGTATGGCGGCCATTTTGTCTTATATTAACTTGTTTTTAAACAAAATTTCCAAACATTATATGAAATAAGTGTAGTAAGGAAAGATTAGATTTCAGACTAAATCGATTAAGTATGGTGCATAACTGAATTAAGGCGAAAAAAGTTTATCATTTGCTGAAAAATGTCTTGAATGATCTTTACTACCTCTAAGTTTTGTATCTTGGAGAAGGTAAAGTATGTCACGGGTTGAGTCATTACAGCCATGCGCCTGTGCTAGTCAGTTAGTCAGTCCGCCAATGAATCCAACGCAGAATCATAGGGTGACGTTGTTAATTTACTTTGCGGTAAAATTATACTTAGGTTTTTTCTTAAAATAAATTTCTACCTTACTGTCCACGGTATTTTTTAAAATTCGAAAAGAAACTTGTTTTATTTAGTGCTAACCTAACCAGCCCAAACCATCACTGTATACGCTCAAAGTCACATTATATTGTTTTGATTTTATTCCAGGAAAACCAATATCCTGGATCTTCCTGGCTCCCTCAGTAACACCGAGACGAACGTCCAGTGGCATCAACAACCCAGGATTACGACTCTACAGATTCGATACAGACACTGGTGTGGTAAGTCTACTGTTACTTGTTGCAATATTAGAATCTACTGGTTGAAGTCAAATAATATAGATGGAAACAAATGGGCCAATAGTATCATTTGTAACAAGAGCACGGGAAGTTATAAGACGCAATTTTCAAAATTATATTTTCAATCAGGGCGACAACTTAAAATAAATTGAGATTGGGTGACGGTTGCCGTAACCAGTGAAATGAAAGAGTAATCATAAATATAAAAAAGTACAATTAGAAGTGTAAAGTTATGACTTCTTATTACATCAGTTGTTTGATCACGGCTAATAGGTAGACTCCACCTGAAATATTGTAAAATATATCATTTTATTTTTTGAGGGACAAGAATCCCTTTTTAACTAAAGGAAATAATAAGCAATCAATGCGAATTCTGTTTGTTTAATTTATTCACGATTATTTATAGAAGCTTAATTTTAACTATAGAATATAAATTTGTATTGTTGAAAAACTTTAGAAGCCTTTTTTCTCCTAAACCGTTGTGCCTTTTATATAGGGGAAAAAAACAATTATCTTAAATATATTATTTTTTATCTAATTTAATAATAACAATGGATGAGTTTTAAAAAAATACTAACGTGGCTATATTTTTCAGATGATATAAAATAAATGGTGCAAAAACATTGCACAAACTTTCTAATTTACACAAATAATTTATCTCGATCACCAAATAAAAAATTATTCGTCAACAAAAGTGTTAATGTGGAAATTGCTAATGAAAAAGCTTAAATCTTAGGAAAAAATTATATAAGGGCCTGTTGGCCCTCAGCTTGTATCATAAGCAGGACTTCAACTTTATTTGCCAATTATACCTAATTTTTTTTTTTTTTACCAGCTATTATGCACGCGATTTAAAGTCATTAATCTTCATTTCACTTAAATTTTTAACGACATTGGTAGCACCGATTTTGAGTAATTACATATTTTATAAACAACTTAGAGGCCGATTTTTTGTTTTTATTTATGACTCAAGGCTCCACATTTTTTTTTAGAACTTTCGACTGATTTTATTTGTTTGGGTTCGTAGAAGCTACACTTGAACAAACTATTATCAAAATTATTAGGTTAGGTGTCGAGAAAATCGTAACTTTGTGGTTTTTGGTTTGATATGGCAGATGGCCCCATATTTGTGGTTTTATCAAAAAAATGGAAAACAAAATCGTTCAAAATAAGCCCAAATTCCAAATTTTGATTCAAATCGATCCACGCTTTAGGGTGGTAAAGCATAACTTCCTTTACGTTACGTATACAAGGGAGTTAAGTCTAATATTTGTTCAAGGTCTCCATAATCAAATATACATACACTTGGTAGAAGGCTTCTACGAGCCTCAAACTAATATATTATCAACATTTAAAAACCTTTTCTTTTTACTATTTTCAATGCTATGTAAAGGTGAAAAACAAACAATAGAATAAGGTTAGGTGGGTATGAAACACTCTCATGATAGGATGAATCTAATGACCCCTATCTTGAAATATCTACTTTACTTGTGTCCGTCCTGCGGAATTAATAGATTAAGTTTTAAATCATTTGGAAGGTGGATTTAAAAATAAGGTCAAATGTGGGGAAGGTGGACGGAAAGGGATGGAATTAATTAATTGTCCTAAAGGGGATAGAATTACAGTCGTGTGCTGTGACCATACTAATAGTTTTTCTTCACGATAGGATTTATTAGCTCTTTACTTTCTTACATATAAAAAATATTTAAAGAGGTGAAACAAGCTTGATTTTAGGATTTTAAAAATGTTTCTGTTTTAAGAGCCCCTTGTCTACGCAGTCAACTGACGCCTAAACCCTTTGATCAATGTTAGGAACATTTCAAGACTTGTCATTATTGACAACGCAAATTAGAAGGATTCTGTTATGTGTTAAAAATGTCTTTTACTCAAATTTGGCTCTAACGATTTTAATAAATTTTTTACCAAACAATATAGTATTGGACGAAATATCGATAAAAGCTAATAACAAGGAATCACAGTGATTAAAAACCCCTAAATCCCAGACTTTAAACATTTTTTGTCTGCAATATACTATATATCTGTGAAATATTTTACATCAATTTCCTTCTATACACTCAACTCTGCTGTATATTGGGTTCAAATTTATTGTGGTTTAGTGAAAAGTGTACCGTTGAAAAACCGCTCATATTTTGTTATTGATTTTTTATTGTCCTCACTCTTATAGGTTCTTCATGGGATATTTACAAAGCATCTGTAACCGTCATTTTATAGGAATCAAAATATAGTATTCTGTTCGTATATGGTGTATAATAAGATCTTCATCTTGGCCGCATATTGATATCTCAGAAACAGTTTTAACGACTCCAAAATAAGAGTCATTATTCCGTAATTTTGAGCTCATAAAAGTCGATATCCACAAAGAAACTCCTATGTAAATATCTAAAGGTAGTAATAATGTGTAGTGATAGGAGAACAATAGTAATTGTGTGGACTAATACGTTTAGCGACAAAAACCTTGGTGATTTTTAAAAAATTCAATTACTTATTGGACATAAACGATTTTAGATCTAATGAATTTTTCCCTATATATTTGAAATGTTTCACATTGAATTTCGTGTTTCACTGAAATTAGTCTAATTGTTTAAAAGTTAAATGGAAAAGCGTACAGTCAAAAAAAAGCTTTTACTTTCGGAAAATTAATATTCAATTTTTTTTAATATGTTGCCATGGTACAATACTCGTCATTGTACGGGGATATAAATACAGTATTCTGTTTCTAAAATGGAGGAGAATTATATCTTCATATTAGGCGCATACGAATATCTCGAAAAAGTTTTTAATATCGTCCAAAATTGAGATTTTATTCCCAATTTTGAGCCAATAAAAGCTGTGATATTTATCGAAATGATCTCAATATCTTACAAAGTATCTCTTATGTAAATATTCATAGATAGTGATCTGAGAAAAAAAAGTATTTACTTGAGGCCAAAATTCTTGCCACAAAAATTGCAGTTATTCGATTTTTTACAAATTGACCAATTGGGTAAAAACGATTGTACATCAACAAACTCTACATGATATAGTTATAGATTTCTTACTTGCATTATTTATAAACTATTAAAATTTACAGCTGTTTCGTCGATTTATCAGTAATCATCATCATGTAGAACACTTATCAAATTAGAATATTTTTAAATAATTTTAAAAACACACATTTAGAAATCACGTTTACTCAGACAATAATAAAGTGGACGGTCACTCACTGTAACATAAAGTTTAAGAAGTGTTAAAAAATTAAAAAAAGATTTCTAAATGTGTGTGTGTTTTTAATTAAACTATGGTAACGTCATAATTGTTCTACATGTTCTGATGATGTAGCAAAACAGCTGTAAACTTTAATTGTATATAAGATTGCTCAGGGCAGTAAAAGATCTATAAATATATCATTTTATAGTAGCAATCAGTAGCGTTACAACAACATAAATAAAACTCTATATACTTAAAGATTCACTGAAATCTGTGTAGGCCTACTGAGTTTAGGGTTATTGTGGTTTAAGTTCAAAAAACTGTAAAAATCATGAGATGTTGGAACTCTATGAAATCTTTACCCATAATCGTACGTGGATAAAAATATATAATTTGATTCCCAAACTAAGAAGAATAATAATATTGATATCAAGAAAAAGGTTTTTATAAATGTCCAAAATAGAGATTTTATTTCTCAATTTTAAGCGTATAAAAGTCAAGATATTTACCCAAATTATCTCAAGTTCCCACAAAATATCTCTTCTGTAAATATTTAAAATAACCAAAGTTTAATAGGCATCGGAAAAAACAAAAGTTGGTTTTTTAGGCCAAAGAGTGTTAGGATAAAAACTATTGGCGGTTTTCGGTTTAAAAAATGAGTTATAATAGTTACGCATGCCCTCCCCCCTTATATTTGAATTGTTTTACATTGGATGTTGTTTGTTTCACTGAAATTAGGCTATTAGGTAAAAGTTACCGCCACTTTAATAAAAAGGCGTACCATCAAAATCTGTTCAATTTGTGACGATAAAATCCATAGTTTTTCATGAAGTGTTTGCAACACTATAAAATTTGTCTGACGTGCAGTGCTTTACGGCCCAAACGCTTTTTAACTCAATTTGGTACCTGGGCACGTTCTTTCAATAACTCCTGATTTTTTTATTGTTAACTAAATTTAATTTATAATCGCCATAAGAAAAAAAACCCGATAATTATGATTTATGGAAATCGTGTCCAACGATTTTGTGAATATGTTTTCCCATTTATTGTCATTTCTCCAAAAGGCCGGTTGGTGATTTATCGGTAAACACATAATTTCTAAAAATCGTCTTTACCAATTTCGTTCAAATTTTAGTGATATGTGAAGCATTAATGACTCCAGCCCTTGCAAAAAAAATATCACAAGTTAAGAAATAATTAGTCAAATAACAACATGTAGCTTGAGATCGATGTCATTAAAATATAGACTTTTAATCAAACACGATTTACGAAGATGGCGTGTTTATGGCACAAGCGAAGCGAGCTGCGTCTTTGTTCATTAACAATTTTTGATTGACATCTACTAAACTGACATTTTAATGACAATTACATTTCCTTCGAGGATATATAAATAAATAATGGCTTGTTTTTAGGGCGAGGTTATGATTAAACAATCCTCAGTTCCACCTAACTCCAATACTAGACGTTTCAAATTTTTTACCATAAAAAATTATATAACACAATCTGTACTAAAATTTAAAAAAATAAAAATAATGTAAAACAAAAACATACTCGTTCTAACAGAATTACTTACAAATTTATTTTAATTGAAATTTGTCTTTAAATAATAAGAGGATTATTGAATGATATAATTTGTGGAAAAGTTTTGCACCATTTATTTTAGGGTTGTTTTGAAGATATAAATCTTTAAAATATACATAAATCAGATCTAACTTCCATAACTTTTTGAGATATTCAACCTTCCAAGACGGTAGTCATATTTTACTTTTTGACTGATAAATCCCGGGCTGGAGTTTTTGTGAAGATGATGAAGAATCATTATTGTACAGTTTGTATTTCGTATTGTCTATCGGTGTGTAAAAAAGTTCGTGCACCATTAATTTGTCTAGCAAATATCTCTTGTTATATTGTCTCGTTTACATTTGTAGGAATATTTGTTTCTATTCACACAGCGCTCTATTAAAACTCTTCTGAATTAGAAATGTTACAAAACAAAAATTCCAGTGCATGTAGTCATTATACAGCGGTTATTGTAAATAATCTGCAGTGAGAATGAACGCGGTGAGGAGGTAGGGGGGAGGAAGGGGTATGATTATGTGCATTGTATTCACTACATTTAGAGCTTACTAACATTTCCAAAAAACATTTACTTCAGCGGAACGATTACTATCCAAAGCATTACGTTCCTATTTTCACAATTTAAACATTTTTTGTTAAATAGCCACCGTCTATTAAATTTGTTTTGGTAATCTCAGAATACCTGTTTCAATGGTCTGTGCCGTCATCATCAGATATATACTCAATTAAAGTTTTCAAAAGCACAATTGAAAGAACCATGATTTTAATATTCTCCACTTAGAGCCAGTAATTTAGTGTAAAATATCTTTTTACTTGTTATAATTTGAGTATAAATCTGATGATACCGGCCTAGACCGCTGAAACCAGTAAACTGAGATTACCAAAAAGAGATTTTTTGTTTGACAGAAAATATAAAATAATTTTAATAATTATATTAATATACTTTTCCTATAACCTTTTATATAACCTAACCTTTACTTTTCTATTGTTTAAAACTATATTTTTTCGTCATACTGCTTCAAAAACAGCTGTTTTCAATACATGCATTGAGATGCTAAGGTTGTTCTTTTTAGTCTAATAATAGGATCTAACCTTAGACATGAAGGAAACCGTATAAAATTAAAAGCCTAGAACTCGAATAACGTCAGATCAGAAGGGAACAGAGGTTGGTCAAGTGAGAACAAATAGTATAGGGGAAATAGTGGGTTCCAACCCACGACTGAAAGAAAACATTATAAAATAAAAACGCCTAGAATTAGAATAACGTCAGGATCAGAAGGGAACAAAAGTTGGTCAAGTGAGAACAAATAGTATAGGTGAAATAGAGGGTTCCAACCCACGACTGAAAGAAAACATTATAAAATAAAAACGCCTAGAACTCGAATACTAACTTACTTTTCCTATAGAAAATCTCTTAAAACTCATACTGTTTGCATGTTAAATGATTATCAAATGCTTGATAATAAATTGGTCACCAATAAAACGTATTACATATTTACTGGTTGGTAGTAAAATGTAATAACGAATGTTTTACAAATAGAATTTGTTATTGATGCATCAAGCGAGTAACAATTTTAATTCAAGAAACATTAAGCTATGCTTTTAACTGTATATCTTAACTATAACTTCCTCTTATGACTTCAATCGCCAATGTTACTTCTTTTGCGCTGCCGCTTTACAGTTTCTCGGATCAAAAATAAATAACTCGTCTGCCACCACACAATCCTGCTATCAACTATGATATTCCAATCCCTCTTCTGGTAAATATATAGTTCTCTAAAAGTCTTTAGGGACCTGGTCAGCTGGCATCCTTGCTACATGACCAGCTCATCTTAGACGACATACCATCTCTGTAGAGGGTGGTACCTCTAACCTGAGCAGCTCAGATCCATAGAGTGTGTAAAACTCACAATGTCAAATGAAACGTAACGGCAACAATCCTTCTGTCTAGTGTAGAAAGTACCTATAAATTAGTTTTTTTGTTTCTGCTCGTACTTATATATGAGAAAACTTGTTCAATGTTTGTGCAATATCTGTGTAAGTCAGATAAATGATAGACCTGAACTCTGTTGAGCGAATTTTAAAACAGTATTAAGCTTTGTATAAAGTAGTAATGCAGTTAAAGTGAACATGCAACACGGGTGACCTTTACGAAGGTCATGTTATTCCGTGAGACACGCGAAGCGAGCGAGGTGGTCGCCGTGATGGTTCTATAATTACTTGTGAAACCAACACCAATCCGAGACAATTTAAACTGTAACTTAACTCCAGAACTAGGAACTCCCTCTACAAGTCTTTACTGTTTCTCGCACTAATAAAGCTTAGATAACACAAATTGTAATCTCCTTCTCGTGGAAACGCCGACGCTTGTGACCATGAAATGCACTGTTCAATGATCAGAGATGATCAGTATTAGGCTTTTTGTGCCTACACATTCAGAGATATAAACAAATACGAACTGACCACCATATTGAGATTAATGTCGGATGATATAAAAAACATCGTAAAACCTGTAGTTCTAACTCAAAAATATCCTGGAGGTAACCTTTTAAAGTTTCTTTGTAACTCTTGTACTTATGGAATGAAACAACGTCTGTATACTAACAGATAGAAAACACGGCTTTAAGCTAAAATTATTCGTGGATTATATGTTGACATTTTATTCACATCACATAACTTTCTCTTTACTAAATATATATGACAAAATAAAACGTTTTAGATGCAACAAAATAGTATTATTTACTTTTTCATTTCAGATATTAGACTACACACAATACTTTCTAGACCTATCCCTCGCCAATCAGAAAGACTCTGCCGAATGGACTATTGAGTACAACTTTACCAGTTACTATGGACTAGGACAAGTCACACCCTTCGCTTTGCATAATCTTGCCGAGAGATTTACTTCACCGGATGGACACCATTTGTTTACTAGGTAAGTACTAAAACTTTCCCAAATCATGGCCAATCCATTTCAATTTCCTTTCTTTAATAGTTTTGTCTATTGGTACTTCTTCACCAAATATCTTCGTGGCAGGATTTTTTAAGGAGTTGACGCAGACATTTGTATACATACTTGTAAATTTTATACGATCTTTGTTGTGATTTTTTGCTTTAACCTGTAAAGGAACACTGATTTTACGTTTATAGATGTTCTGAACTTTGACCTTAGTTGGATTTCACATATTTTTTAATATTTCAAATCTTCACTGAACTTTCAGTATTCCACTTTGAATATATTTATCAGCTCCTCCATTCTAGCAAATGTTTGTCAAAATATAAGTAAAATATAAAATTGCTCAACATGGGTTCATTATTTTAGGGTTTGAAACACTATACAGTCCGACAAACAGATATGTATCATTTCAAAAACTACCTTTTGTCAATACGGAACTTCAAAATTGATATTTCCGTGATAAATTTGATCCTTCACGTGACATTCTCTATCTCTGTTACTACGCACATGTGGAAACTAAAACAATTTTTAAACATTTTTCATAAATTTTGAAGTAAATTTTTCCTGTGAACATGTTTTTTAATACCCGGTATCCCACCAAGAGGTTTCTATTTTTGAATTAATATTCCGGTCAACTCTAAAAACTTGACACTTTACAGTTATGTTTACATATATGATGTAAAAAATTCCTTCGAACTTCATTTTTTATGGTCATCAAAACAAAATGGCGAAATAACAAATAGAACATTCATCTTCTGGATATAATCACTTCCTCCCACAATGAAATGCAATTAAAATGTGCATTGCCATCTATTGAATCTCGATCAGCTGTTTTTTGTTAACACGCAACAATAAAACAACTGTTATCAACTTCAATCAGTTAGTTTATGTGTGATATCTAATCACGAAACAATAAATTTTTCAATTAAACAAAAGTGATATCTTGTTCTTGGGCTATTGCTTTTGAATGAATATCAAGCGATAAGGTGTTTTCAAAGAACCTACACAAATGTGGTTCCTCCATTAAGAAAATCTACTGTAACCATTAATTACTAAATGTTTTGTCCACAGGTACTATCAAGCAAATTCTGTACGCAGTTACGATTTACGTCTGAAAAACGCAGCTGCACACGCCCACTACTGCGCAATCACACGATTGGATCCAGTACAGTATGAAAACTGCATAGCAACTGCAGCCAGTCCTTTAGCTGCATCTAGGGCGACGTATAAGCATTTGTCAACTGTTGTATTGGCAATGGTTTTACTTGGCGTCATAACAAGATGACGAGAAGTTTAGATATTTGTCAATAATTGATTTGTGTCTGTATATCACAATACGCGAGGAATGACGTCATTAATACGTAACCTAGATAAACCAATACAGTATAAAAAATGTTAGGTAAAGTGAATGGAGATTGAATAACATAAAATTCCGTCAAACCTAAACGGTTCGTCGTGTTATCCGACCAAAACATCCTACCTAGCTTTGAATTAACCTAGTGTAGGAAATGAAATTAACCCAATAATTCAGGTTGCATAGGTTATTGCAAAACAATTGCTTGTTCACCTAACACGAATGGCGTAAAATCTTGTCTAACCTAAAATAATATCTCCATCTAAACGATGCAAGAGATAGTTTAGGTTAGGTTAACTAACAACAAAAATAAAACTTTATTTTATATCAAGTTATTAATCAATTGAATTGAGCATTCGAGAGGATTGAATAACGTGTAACCTTATTTAACCTAACCTATTAGAGTGAGGTTAAACATACAGCAGTTGAACCGCGACACTCCTTTAGAAATACTTTACGTGCCTGTATTTTGTTTAACAACGCATGCGCAATAAAGTTTCAATACTCTGTGTAACTGCTAAAAGAATTTTGGTGGCGTCGTAGTTAAAAATACAATTTATTGTCATACAAAAATATTAAAACTACGAGAATTTGTGTAAAATGAAAACAAAAGTAATTTTTAAACACCACTTGAGTGTCAGATATTATAAATAATAATTTTAATAACTATAGTTTTTACAAACTATTTTGATTAGTTTACTTTAAAATACTAAAATCCTTCAATTTCAACGCTTTTCAAATTACCGTTTCAAAGATTTATTTTCTTGCTTTTACGTAACAGAAAACAGCTGTTGACTTTAACAACTGTGACACTTGCTGCACAAGTATAATAATTAGAAAAGAACGGAGTGACCCCTTATGTATTTCCTTCTCTTCTTATTGGTCTACCACAATTGACTGGGAACAAATATTTAACCTAATATTTACTTCTCTTGGATAAATACAGAACTAGTTAGAAATAAAACGCACAAACATTTGTTACTTTAACTATTTCTAACTGCGTCATCCCTCGCATATTGTGAGATACAGAAGCAAAGTAATAATTGTGATATGCTTTGTACAGTTCGAAACCAAAGTTTCTAAGTGTGATGTATAATAAATATATGGTTCTTGTTTTTAAAAGTTTTGATAAATATATTGTTTTTTATAATTTTCAAATTTTATTATAAAAGTGTGGCAATGAAACAAACCAAACACAGATATTCACAATAGATTTTTTTACCTTTTAAGCTCTCTAATGTAAACCCACTTTTTGTAATAAAAAAAAAATCCAGTGCTATTATATTGCACAATTTGTTTTAGCGAATTTACCAGAACTGCCATCTTATATAGGAATTCTTCAACTAAAGGCAACATGACTCAAGAACGTTTAATCCAATTTAAATATAATTTTTCTAAATACTTCTTATGTGACTTTTAATGGATCCTAATGTAACTATTTTGGTTTGAGAATTCTGCCCAAAATTCGGTGTTTTTTTTTAAATTAAGATAACTTTAGTACTTACATCTGTATTAGGTTTAGAAACTGCGGGGACCGTCAGCCCTGGTTATTGGTTAGGACCCGACGTTTGCACCGCTTTAGTTCCGGAATGGGTATTTTGGAAAACGTGCTATGACTAACCGTTAAATATATTCGGAAGTTAATTACTCTTAGTCTCAACCCTAGTAATCACTATGTTCACAGCCAGCTTATAATGAGATATTATTTAATTACTACACTAATTAATTAATTATTATAACTTACTTATCGTTTAGAACTTACAGTTAGGGACAGTCGTTCTCAGTGCGCCGAGGTCAGCAGACGTCAGTAACGCTTAATTAATTTAACTTTTGGGTGATAAATCTAAATGGCTACCTAAACCGTAATTGCGGGGTCTGATCGACCCCCGGGTGTTACGTAGTCATTAGTAGGTCATCCGACTAAAATTTAAAGAGGAATTATTATGATCTAAAGGGTTAACATAATTCTCCCATCACGCCTGTCCTAATGATAAGTAAGTTATAATAATAATTAATTAATTAGTGTAGTAATTAAATAATAAACAAATTGTGACAGTAATATGACTAGCTGAAATTCGAGTTGAATAAAAAAAATAATATCATTTACATATTTGTTTAGTAATAACTATGAACTATTTTCATGAAATTATATCCTGACTTACAGTACAAAACTGAACTTGACTAAACTTTTGGATACTTAAGATTAATTGCTGCTGATAATTATAAAAAAGCTTATTTTTATTTCTTGGACATCGTTGGGAGCCGTTTTAAAACTGCTAAAATGGTATATTTTCGAATTTTTTAAAGCTAAAAGTAGTAGTATTACCATCGAAAAAAGTTTTTATTTTTTATATCTGCCGTAATTTTTAAGTATATTATTATCTCACTGCGAACATAGCACGGACTCATAATCATTTCTTAACAATATTTTATAGGTGATACACTTATAATCACTGTTAATCCATATTTAAAATCACTATGATTGCTCTGTATAAGTCTATATTTTCATCATACAGTAAAATCATCATCACAACACTAATGCCGCCCTATCAGGAAAGGGTCCTTACAAAAACCTGTTTAAGGAGCAGGAGATCCTCAAAACGTAATACTATAAATTTATATCAAAATACTAAGAAACACAAATTACACATCTTTAATAACTGTCACACTGAAAATGTACCTCAATAAGCACATGTGTAAATCCGCCCCTTACAAATTAGCTTGCAAAAACAACACTACTAATTTTTAACATAACATTTTTTCTATAATATAATGATTATGAACAAAACTGCAAAAGTCAATAGTTATATATAATTTAAAATGGTTTAAATTGATTACAATTTTATATTAAGTGAAAATATAGTTGTTTTTATATAGAAATTAAAGTAATTTATAAGTTGAATTGTGTGATTTAAAATACTACTTTATTAAATTATTGTATAAGAAAAATTGATGTATTTATTGTGATAAATTATTTTTTAATAAAATATGACGTTAGTTTTACAACGTAATTTTATTTTAATTTGAAATAAACAAGTGCGTTGCACTAACTTTCTCTCACGTCCATCCATAAAACCAATTAGAAAATCAAAACAATATTTATAACTTCAGCTCAAAAAACAGGACGAATTTCACCAATACTTAGGAAACTGGTTTCAATTAAAACTTCAAGTTTGTTATAGGTCTGTTAGAGCACAGTAGTTATTTTATAAATTTGTAATATTGGCAACCATTATAAAAGCCCCTTTTACTCTCCCTTCCAGACTAATATCAGGGTTTGCGACATATTATTTTTTTTACTGTCTTACGTTAAAAAACTAATAATGCAACTCACTATAAACGTATAGTTTGTAATATAATTTATAAAAATTCAAGTTATAACTTCAAGATACAGTTAAAATAATTTTACAAAACAATTTTGAAAAATCGGTTCCATTATTGTACAGACAGCGTCCTACAAACGGTCAATTTCAACAACTTTTATGGTATATATGTAAATGTTCTAAGAGTCTTTATGAAATATCACAGTAAGATACTAAAATATAATGAATTAACAGGTAGTGCAAAGTCATGTTGGTAACACTGCAGCAGGCAACTTTATTTTGACTTTCATGACAGTACACTAACAGTAGGTTAATCTCATAAGCGTCAAGAGTGCCAGAGGTTACATAACCTGAATTTTGAACTTTCAATGTATATGAGGGAAAGAAAAAAACAACAATATTTTAAATTTCTCTTTTTCTTTAAAACAAATTTGTTCATTTTTTTGAAAAAAAGAGTCTATAAATCAAATATTGATTTAAAATTATATCCCCTAGAGCATACACTAACACTTCAAATTGTCGGTGTTCCATATAATATATCGCAATAAATATGATTTCTATATCAGTTTAATTTAATTTAATACATTTTTTCATTTCATATCTTACGATAAACTGTTTTGAAAAACATTGTCGCATGCTTACGTTATTAAATATATTATAAAAATGAAAACTTTCAGACCTTGCAGAAAGAAGTTAACTTATATCTGCAAGTCACGAAGAATACTTGTTAAGGGGTATTTTATGATGTCAGTAAGTCTAAAGACTATATCTTCTGGCCTAGTTGCACTTCCCACTGACATAACCTATAAACACGACAGTTATGTATCATACACAAGTAATTTTTTTAAAAACACACGATTCTCTCTTTCATTTGAAATGACTAAGATTTTCAGTTATTATTGAATCAAAAGTAATTAATAATCCTGTGTCTGAGTAGCCTAGACGTCTTTTCAATGAGGTTAAAGTGTGGTCAACACACTTGCTTCACGTCGCCATAATTGTTATCAAATTATAGCTTCTACTTCTCTTAAGATGTTGGAGATAAAGTAATTAAAGTTTCTGAAAAGGTAAACATTATTTTGACAAAATATGTATGTAGAGTTTTTGATGGAACACTCTAATGAAATGAAATTCTGTTTGTACGTCCATTATCACTAATATTTTATCGAAAAGTTATTTGAATTGTGTTTCAAAATTGCGCTAAGTAAAATTGCAGTAAGAGAAAAGTTGTCAAAAGATGAACGCAAATTTTAATGAAGGAGTTGAAAAACTTGTCACTCAATTAGCCTGAAATGTTCTAAGTAGATGATTCATCTTGACTTATTACTTAACAAAACAAATACACATCACACTGTGTATCCTCATAAGTGACATTAATTGTGTTGAAAATTTAAGGTGTGAAGTGAATCTTGGCCCAACCTTTACACAAGTGAAATTGACTCACTGTTAGTGAATGTTAAAATAAATTTGGCTGTTGCAGTGATACCAACGTGACTTTTCACTATCTGATAATTATTTATTAATAAATATCTCACTGTGATATTCATACAAGCAAACAAATAAATCTACTTGTGTGGTTAAACAAGACGACTCCATTATTAAAAATAATTAAAATAAATCTAAACGCTTTTTGAAAGTCATATATATACTTCAAAGTAATAGGTTCGGGGTAAATATACCTTAGATCAAAACACTTGTTCAGTTAATATAGATCTAAACACTTGTTCAGATGATATAGATATGAACTCTTATTCAGTTATTATATATCTAAACAATTACTTAAAGTAATATATACTAACATACTTGTTCAGGATAATTTAGCCTTGATCGTAACACTTGCTCAAGTCATAAACGTCTAAACACTTGTTCAGATTAATATAGCTCTAAACACTTGTTCAGAATAATATAGATCTAAACACTTGTTCAGATGATATAGATATGAACTCTTATTCAGTTATTATATATCTAAACAATTACTTAAAGTAATATATACTAACATACTTGTTCAGGATAATTTAGCCTTGATCGTAACACTTGCTCAAGTCATAAACGTCTAAACACTTGTTCAGATTAATATAGCTCTAAACACTTGTTCAGAATAATATAGATCTAAACACTTGTTCAGATGATATAGATATGAACTCTTATTCAGTTATTATATATCTAAACAATTACTTAAAGTAATATATACTAACATACTTGTTCAGGATAATTTAGCCTTGATCGTAACACTTGCTCAAGTCATAAACGTCTAAACACTTGTTCAGATTAATATAGCTCTAAACACTTGTTCAGAATAATATAGATCTAAACTCTTGTTCAGATGATATAGATATGAACTCTTATTCAGTTATTATATATCTAAACAATTACTTAAAGTAATATATACTAACATACTTGTTCAGGATAATTTAGCCTTGATCGTAACACTTGCTCAAGTCATAAACGTCTAAACACATGTTCAGATTAATATAGCTCTAAACACTTGTTCAGAATAATATAGATCTAAACACTTGTTCAGATTAATATAGATCTAAACACGTGTTCAGAATTATATAGATCTAAACACTTGTTCAGAATTATATAGATCTAAACACTTGTTCAGAATAATATAGATCTAAACACTTGTTCAGATTAATATAGCTCTAAACACTTGTTCAGATTAATATAGCTCTAAACACTTGTTCAGAATAATATAGATCTAAACACTTGTTCAGATTAATATAGATCTAAACACGTGTTCAGAATTATATAGATCTAAACACTTGTTCAGAATTATATAGATCTAAACACTTGTTCAGAATTTTATAGATCTAAACACTTGTTCAGAATAATATTGATCTAAACACTTGTTCAGAATTATATAGATCTAAACACTTGTTCAGAATTATATAGATCTAAAAACTTGTTCAGAATTATATAGATCGAAACACTTGCAACGAGAGCGAGAAAGGTGCTTTTTCCGGGGGTACGATTTGGGTGGTACGTGGATCTACTTTGGTAATGTATTACCGGGTCCCGATCGCGTGGTAAAATTAATATAAGTACACAGGGCGAATCTCAACTTAGGCCTAATTTTTGACGAGTATTACTACAGACTAATTAACTAAACAAATAAGAGAATTACACTAATACCAATATTAATATTAACTTACACTGTATTGCAACAACATGTCGGTCTATACTAGGGCCTAACATGGCCGCGTATAGTTCGACTAATAATTTTACGATAACCCAAAATCGCGATGCGCCCTGATATAAACCCTAGGGCCGTACCGGCCCTATTCCTTTGGGTTTATCAAGGCATGATAATAAATTACGGCACTATAATAAATTTAACAAGAACGCTGTCAGAGGACTTGACTCACAGCTGTCTCGATCACAGCTCGTCTTATCAGCTCTACGGGCGGATATATCCAGATTCACGAAGGGGAAGGGGGAGTGGTGACTAATCACCACACACTTGTTCAGATTAATGTAGATCTAAACAATTGTTTAGTAATATAGCCCTAAACACTTGTTCAGAATTATATAGATCTAAACACGTGTTCAGATTAATATAGATCCAAACATTTGTTCAGATTAATGTAGATCTAAACACTTGTTTAGGATAATATAGCCCTATGCACTTGTTCAGAATTATATAGATCTAAACAGGTGTTCAGATTAATATAGATCCAAACATTTGTTCAGATTAATGTAGATCTAAACACTTGTTCAGAATTATATAGATCTAAACACTTGTTCAGATTAATATAGATCTAAAACATTGTTCACTTCCTTATAATATACGTAGTAAAGAGTTCTATTTTTTGTTCCGATATTTCTGTTCAACGATAGGCAAATATAATTTCACTTTGATTACAAGAACCCACAAAAAGTCAAATTAATAAATCAGCGATGAAGGTCGTGAGAGACATGTCATTTATTAATAAATATTCTACGTGTTTTTTATTGGACTTCTGACAAAAAGTAAAAATATAAAATATCATAAAGGTTTTTTACCTTCTCACTTGACGTAGTAGCCTTTAGAGAAAGTTATGTTACAAGGCAAAAAACCGAAGTTGAGTTTTTCATAGTCAAATTCGTTCTGAGACTAAATTTAATATTGGTTTTTAATTGATGTTATACCAGTAACTCCTGAAGCAATTGAGGAAATGAGAGAATTTTTTAGGATTTGTTTCATTCTACTTTTTAGATAATTTTGATTAAAATAATAAAGCTGATCGAGTTTTGTGTATTTTTTCTTTCAGCCAGAAGTTTGTATTTACTTTTATTAAATTTAACGACAATAATTAAATGTAAGAACTCAACACTTAGTACCTACTGTAATATGGAAAATTTAAAAAATTAATCAATTGATTTCTGAAGGATCAGACATTGATACAAATGTCTATAATAAATTTATTGTTTTTGAAAAAATTCTCTACTCCAGAGGAACTAAAACGGAATTTCCCAGTCTCAATACTGTCTCTTTATTTGTACAGTGATATAGTGAAAGACAATTATTAAAAGAAAAATTATTATAATACGTGCTTGAATTTTAAAATAGTAAAAACAGTTTTAAAAATTCATAAGTATTAATCAGGTGTAAATTTTTATTATATGATTTTTAAATTCACCATAAAATTAACAACAAATAAACAGGAAAATTTCGGTAAATATGGATTGTACATGGAGTAACATTTTGATATGAAATATTATGACATCATTAACTATTTACCTTGCATTCAAACAATCATATCATATTTGTTCACGGAAAACACGTTTAAACCTCAAAATTCATTTTTTCACTGTCAAATAACACATTGAAACAAGGGAATCCAGCCCCTATAACGAAAGCCTACGTTAATATTTATGACTACGTAAGTCAAGTGTCATCACTCGATGTTTATTATTAAAACATACGATATAAATATTATTATAAATAATAATAATATTTGTCATGGCAAATTCCTGGCTGTGTGAGATTCCGATAATAGCGTATCGTAGGACGCATACGCATTACATGTCTTTTGACAGGTTAAATATCCCTATATATTGACCTAACCAGACCTAGTAAATGAACTGACCCATTATCCACGAATGACAGATCTAGTATATTTGAGTGATCTCCCGATACCTGTAGTTTCTTTACTAGGTCTAGTTAAGTCAATATATTATTGTTAACTTCCCAGACCTGTAGTTCCTTTACTATGTCTAGTTAAGTCAATATATATTATATATAGTTACCTTACCAGACTTGTAGTTCCTTTACTAGGTCTCATGTAGCGATGTGAGATTCAAGAATCGATCACACATCTACCGACTTGAAAAACGTAATTCAATATTAACGTAGTCAGTCGTAACCTAAGCTGGATTTCGTACTTTTATATTTCTTATTTTCTACTAAACTAATGTATTTTGTGACCTGAAAATGTCTTCAGTCAACAAATATGATATGATTGTTTGAATACAAGGTAAATAGTTCGATTTCATAATTTTTCATAGCAAACCTTTGTTACATGGAAGTTTACAATCCATATTTACGGCAATTTCATTGTACAAACTGGCATTGTACAATTTTGACCGCTATCCCCAAACTTTTAGTCATGTTTTTGTATATTTAAAGACCAGAGATGCGGCCAAAATATGCTGACAACAAATTGTATTTAATGTACAGCACAGCACATCACATACGAAAAGCGACGGACGGGCATAATTTCAAAAAACACTTTTTAGGGTCCACGAGATCTTAAACTGATATATCCGTAAAAATATATATATATATATATTGATTTCATGACCCGTCATATAACTTTATATAAAAAAAAATAAATAAAAAAAAAAACCTAAAGAAATATTGTAGGCCTATATATGAACCAGAACTCTAGAAAACTACCAGGTAGGCCTAATTCAAAAGTTTTCTCGTTGTAGTCTAAAGTATTTGTTAACACAAATTAAAACAATAACATTGTGTTAGTTTATAATAAAATTAATTTCTGTTGGTAATACTAATTTGTACTGCCTTAAAACAATTTCATAGTTATACTGTAACATGGATTAGGTAATTGTTTAATAAGGACGACAGCAAACATAACCAAATTCAGGCTTAATAACGAGTTATTAAAGATCTAATGAACACGAAATTGCATACTTCTCTTAGTAGTCGCAATTACAAGTATAGTATGATTTCACTTAAATTCGTCATCTAGGATTCATAATTTGGTAATTCTTGAGTAAGCTTTATGTTAATTTCATTGACACATTGACAGAATGATATATTTTTTCTAACCTCAAACTGAAGCAATACGTAATGTAAGCAATCTTATAAAAACAGCAAATAAAACAATTGAAGACAGCAAAACTCAATTTTAACAATAGACTAGGCCTAAGAGTACTTACTTCAAATTACTGCATTTAATAACATCAAACCAGGCTGTAAGTTTAAATTGAACACTTAACAACACAATACACGAACTTTGCACACTAAAACTTACATCACACAATTATTAAACACCTAAACCTAAACGAAACATAACCTAAATCCGAATTTCCACTACCGAGTGCTCTTGTTAGCTATACCGGAGTAACTGAAGGTGAAACAGTTGAACTTTGATTCGAAAAGATAAGGAATTGTACAGGCATTGACATGTAGAAAAGGTAGCTATGACGTCATCATTATTACATTTTTTATAATTCGTTTTATTGTTAAGTTAATATATAATATATATATATATATATATATATATATATATATATATATATATATATACACTTCTCTTTTAATCACATTATCTGACTTATTTATTTTTCAATCCTGCACCTTCAAAACATCAAAATGTAAAACTTAACGACTATATAGTAAACATAAAATATATAAAAATGACTAATTAAAAATGTCATAAAAATTAGAAAATAAATTTATCTTCACTAGCCAAAAAATGTTCATTAATACTTGACAAAAAACAATGGCGTAAGCGCTTTTCAGTCGTTACCTTAACTACCGGACTTTGATGTTTTGAAATCTAAAAAATTCGTCACCAAATACCGCAAAAATAATTTCATCGGTGAGATATTAGATATCCTAATGACATTCCAATGCTAACTCGTGTTCCAATAAACATTGCTTTGGAATTCTTCATTATAATATATTCGAACAGCTGTGAAGTAATGTGGGGTTGAAATTAACTTAATTTAAAATGTTAACGAACATATGCACACCTGGAAGTGCATAATTCCGAAACATTTCAAAACTCTGTTACTACCAAATCAAAGAAGTAAGAACCAATATATTCCAAAATTTGAGTATCAATTAACACAGTCAGCCGAGGTTGATTTAGTAGATGGAGTACCAACACTTGCTGGTTTTCAAATATGCCTATTGTCAATTTGTCATTTCTGTTACTTATTGAGTGAATGTTATGTGTAGTAGGCCCTATAGTATATGATATTTTCTGCTTAATTTCAATATTAGTTAGATGTATATAGAGTTTTGTTTGGGAAGCAAGCTGCTTTTTGATTTCACTTTATTTTTTCTTTTAATAATTACTAAATTTCACAATAATTAAAGTAATTAAATAATGACACCCTTTAGTTAATAATAATAATAATAAAATTTAACTTTCCCCGCTTTTTCGACGATATGCTTCAATGTTTTCCTATATTTCAAATTCAAAAATAGTTCACCCAAATAGTAATTGTATTTAGACCCAAAGCTTATTTAAGATAGTTTATTTGATTTTTTTTTATACCTTTTGGCTGCTGTTTTAATTTATTATTATATTTATTTAATCGTATTTTAATTCCATGACTTCTGAGCATTTAAAATTTGAAGAAGAAAAAAAATCGAGTTCCAGTACCTATCTCAAACATATTCCAAAAACGAGATGGAGTAAAATGTAGCCTTTAAAATGTGGACAAATTTACTTTCTAGAAGTCGAAGAGTCAAGTTTAAAATTTGGTTTATTAGTATTATAATTTTCTACAACAGTGATGAGGGTCAGGTATCTACATCTCAGGCCTCTCAACTCTTCACATACATCGATGAAAAGTAAAATGAGAAGTCCATACAATGGAAGAGTACAGTCAATTACCAGTGCCCAGCCCTCAATTTCTTTTAGAATTCTCATTATGTAATATGTTAGTTTATATAAAATCAGTATACAATATAATGTAATTAAAAATATTTGTACTTAAACTAAATACTAAGCTAAATCCATATAACAATTTTTGTGTAACACATGCCAATATGATTTAAGGTACATATAATTGGTTTGTAGTACTTAAAACGTCACTTAGAGTGTATAGATCAGAGAGACAGATAGCAAGTAAGCTAATAGTTAAGTAAACATACTAATATGTTCAAATTATATCTACGTCACATTATCCACACGCCATGTTGATAACAATTTAGTTCAGAGTTTTACCTCTCAGAAACTACTAATGTATTAGAGTGCTTTTGAAACTAATTGTATTGAAGAAACAGAAGTTACTGAAAGCTTTTCCAACGCTTAAAATAAAATTGCAAAAACTTTCTCGTAAATGTGTGTTAAGAGATTATTAAATATCAACAACAAAGACTGCTTGACGTAAATACTATGAACAGTCGTAAGGCAATAAAAATTACAATTTACTAATCAGACATGAACTGTAGCGCGACACTTCAAAGTCGATATGCACTAGTAATTGACTCGATTTAGGAACGCGGCAGTGTTCCTTTGTACCCAGTTTCAAAGTTATAAATGTTCCTATATAAGAAAATATTAGAAAGTTTGTGCAACATTTATCGTATTCACTTGTTTAAGTAAGATATTTGATGGTCCTGAATTCTGCAGAGCAAATCTATATAACTTTGTATAAAGTAGTAATGCAGTTAAAGGGAACATGCAACACAGGTGACCTTTACGAAGGTCATGCTATACCGTGAGACACGCGAAGCGAGCGAGGTGGTCGCCGTGATGGTTCTATAATTACTTGTGAAACCAACACCAATCCGAGACAATTTAAACTGTACCTTAACTCCAGAACTAGGAACTCCCTCCAATATACTATAATCCTCAATGAATACCCCAGACAATGAGAAATGGTCTGATTATACTCATTGCAATACTGCCGAAGTATTTTTGGTTTATTGTATTTTAGTAAACGATCTTTAGACGTAATTTTCCTCCGAACTTTTCAATTTATCAAGAACGCTGTTTTTATAAAGTTTTTTAATCACAAAACCAGTTGGTACATTTTATAAAAGCACAAGTTTTTACTAACAATTAAATTACCTTTAACGGTTTCCGCCAGGTGACTTCTTTTTTAAAACACAAAGGTAATTTAATTGTTAGTTAAAACAATAGTGACTTGGATACTAGCAACATGGTTCTTAAACAAGTTTTTATATTATTTAAAATATTTCTTCCGGATACATTTTGACAATCTCGTTGTTATGGATTCTTTAAAAATCCGCATTCACGTTGCACAAACGTGTTACCTTACTATGAAAAAAAATTAAAGAATTATTATTAATTAATTAATAAGATAAAAACGTAACTTTAAACTAAGAAATAACAAGTTCATGGGCGCCATCGTGGTTCTTACCCAGAACCATCAAACAACGTAATACAAGCGGATCTTTTAAATTCAACACCCAAAAATTGGTTTCTTGAGCCTTTTAGGAATTGTTCAATTTTATTGTAGGATCAAAGAGGTTAAGTTTGTTTAAAACAGTTGTTACACAGGTTTTCTGAACCTTTTAATTGTGTGCATAACTGCTTCCTTGATGTCGGGTAGATGCGTACATATTAAGCTGTCTCTACTCGTTACTCTTGTAACAGCATCATGCCCCTGGAGGACCTCGTAACTGTACACATTGAAGAAGCGTCCACTCGTTACACTCGTGACCGTGACTCGGCCTGCTGAATATTATATATATAATATGTATATCACATTTTCTTGGTGGGCTAATTTAAAAATTATATTGTTTACAATAACTTCGTCATAATAGAAAGGTAAGTTTGGTACTTTCATAATTTATTTTGCATCTAATTTAATGAGTTGTAGTTAAATAACACGAAATATGATCAAAAATCAGATTAAAATGGTCGACATAATTTAATTTCAAATTATATATGTTTTACTTTCAATATTGTCCTATAGTTCCCTATACAAAATTTCATGTCCTATCTTAATTTTTTTCCCACAAAACGTCAACGACGAAGGATAGAGGGCGTGTCGTAATTTGTTTTTTCCTGAAGCCATAATATTTAAAGATAAGTCAAGTAAACGGAGGTGAAATTTTTTACTAAAGTTAACCTATAATTTGTATACTGAGTAAAGTAGCTTTACTAAACTGATTTTGAGTGAAGTTTAACATGGAAGATAGTGGACATATGAAATAACTCAGTTTATGCATCTAGTTTAACGTCAAGGACGGGATTCGAAAACAAAGAGATACACAAACATAGCAAGGAATATTCGTCTAATCTGTTTATTTAAATTTCCGATTGCCTGAATTTGAATTTTTAAAGCCGGGTTGTATAGTACAAGAAACCCACCCAGAATAGTCATTGTAGATGTGTAGCGCTGAAAATAATTTCACTCACATATACGTTTCTTTAAAATTGTTAGATTTTGTTCATCTCTAAATTTACAATTTTTACGGTGATACAATAGTGTCTGATAAATAAAACAGACCCTTGATAATTATTTAAATGACAACAGAAAGAAGGAGTTAATGAAAGTAAGTACGCCAAGTTGACCAGAGAGACAGTGGTCCAAGGAGATAAGGAACAAACAATGATCAGAGGGGGTGTGTTCCTAAACAATAGGCCTATATGAGATGGTGGGAGTTGAGATATTTGTTCATTAAGGTTAACCCTCAGCTGTACAGTGCAGGATACAAATTACTGAAAAGGAAGTTTAACGCCTAGCCGTGGAGAGGGTTTGACTCCCATTAGGTACACTCTCATTTTCTGTGTTACTAATTTTGATACTGAGCACTGTCAGGAAGTGTCCACTCAAAATAAACTGTAGTCGGGGTGGGTAGTTATTCGAGGGGTTTATTAGAATTTCAATTAATTGGACAGACATATCTGTGTATACGTCTGTATTGTACCATTATCAATTATGTTTGCCAATGAATTAATTAAAATAAATTCTTATAATTTATTGACAGTCGAATTGGGAATTCGATACAATTGTTTAAACCAAAGTTTGGCGCCTTTAAGTAAAAGAGCTGTGAAGTTTGTCTAATTATGGAAGAAGGGATAAACTTAAGTCCACTGACCTCGTGTCTGTAAAAACTTGATTTGCAAATCCAATATTCTCTTTATAGACAAAGTTTAATTCAATTATATCCTGCACTCTTCTAAACTTAACTTTAACTAAAGTTTTCAAATCGAATCTATATGCAAAGGATATTGATTGTCAGTACGAGGGATATTTGACACTATAAACATTTAAATCGCAAACAGAATATACTATTTGTTTATAATTTGTACACCCCCCCCCCAATCAATTACTGTAAGACTGTAACATATTTCAAGTAGTTTGCAAAAATATTTCTTGGGTTATTAAATTTGTTTAGAAATAGATTAAACAATTGACAATACGATTTTATTAGAGGTTTTGTAAATTTTAATACTTGAAACTGGAAAACAATTCTGTGTAATCGGTTTGTGCAATTAGGTTTTAACCTCAAAATAAAATTAACAATAAATTGGAAACATCTTTGCAGAAAAATCATGAACATCAAACTAGGTTTTGTTCCACTCATTAGTGTTTTAATAGTTCAAGTTTGTTATGTTCTGAATAATTGTACAATGGAAATCTATTTGAAAAAAGTGCGCCCTTAAGTGCTTGTTGCACGATTTTTTTAAATACTGTAACATGGGGCGTCATATCGTTCTGATTGTTTATTTCTTAAACCATCGATAGGAATATTTATTAAATGTGCTTATAAATAACACTGTTAGAACCTATCTTTTTTAAGGGTTGGGGTGTAACTGTTATAGTTTAGTTATTGTAGCTCATGTATCATTGACTCATGTATCAAAGACGAGGATGGCGTCTTTGTCGTTGAAACGCGTTTGATTAAGTAAACGTAATTTTTGTGAGAAGTTTTGTTCCTGTTTCATTCTATCTAATAGTTTGGCAGTTTATGAACACCTTTCAATAATGTAGATACTGCACCGGTTCAGTTTCGTTCTGATATTGTGCACCCTTAGTTAATTAAAACAAGTGCCCTTCCTTCCCTCGCCCAATAAAAGTATTCCTAAACTTCATTTTTCAAATCCAAGCAAAGAGATTAACTCCTAAATATACGATTATGCATACATAACCACTTACGAAAATATATTATTTCTGCTGACAAATTTTTTTTTAAAAAAAGTCTACAGATTGCAATTTGTACGATTATATAAAGTGAGTTGTTAATAAATTCCCATCCACCACTCCTTAAATCCAATATTCAGTTTTATCTTTCACGGAGAGTTTAATTAAATTACAGCCAGCCTGCAACCTGATCTGGGAGGCTTTGTCTGATATGTCATTTTTTTGTGTGAAATTTTACCTTCCATTCAAAACATTATCACCATGGAAACTTCGTCACCAGTGACAATGAAATACTCTTTTCTGAAATGTATGCAGAAAAAAATCTGTTGATATTTTTCACAAATATAACGCAGTTTCAAATTTTAAAAATGGTTTTTCACTTCAAACGAATATCACTTGCATCAAATACAAACTTTTTTTTTTTTTTTATTCCTAAATATGATTGGAAATTGCAAAATGGCCACAGTTTTATGGAGGTTGGCAAACGAGGGGATGGGTGCACTACATTCGCGACTTACGATGATTATAATATCCACAGCTTCATATTTGTTAACAAACATATGACTCTCCTGACGTTCAGTAACGAACATTACGGTTGTCATGGAAACACTAATAAACACGGAAAACTACTAGAAAAGCTTACAAGGGAAACATAACCTAACAAGGTAAAATAAGGAACAATATTAATTACGTACGTTGTAACGACCTAATTTAAGTTTTACGTTTGTTGGAAACTAAAATATGGCTTTGAAAATTCAGTTATTACTTTATTTTCATATTTAATTCTACGTATTCCTAGAATCCCTTGAGACAAATTTCATGACGTCAGTCACAATGAAATGTTCACCGATCCTTTTGGTGTTACTAATGAAGTAATTATGAACCAATTTTAGCTCCCTGTAAAGTGTGTTAGCACTGTAAGAGGACATAATTTTGGTCCTATATTGCTCAAATCCTGTTTTAAGGCTTGGTTTTTACAATCTATTAGTCAAGATAGTTAAATATTAGTCGGTAAAATTAAAAACATTTATAAAATTTTAACAGTTATAAAATATAACAGCTATTTGATTACAAACAGTTTTTTACTTGTACGCTGTTCAACATCCTACAATATTGTACAACTTTACAATATGCATTCAATTTGTTCAAATAATTTGGAGCGTTACATGGAATAACAAAATCTTTAAAAACATAATCTAAAAATTAATTAGGAAAAAACATAAAAGAATTACCACAAACCCTTGAATAACATAATAGCGTCAGAGTCAGACATACAAGAAATAACTGATGCAAAAGATGAAATAAGGTGTACATCCAGCCTGGGTCCTTCGGGATTGCTACGTCCGTACTCACTATAAGGTGACGTAATACAGCATTAAGTAGCTTTTCTGTTCCTTAAACATGAATTAAAATATCAATAAGGTGAAAGTTTGAAACAGTTTTTCGCAAATTTCTTTTATAATAAAGTTGAGTAACAAGCGATTTCAAATAAATGACAAAGACCAGGCTCATAAAAACAACAACATAATTTTGAGTCCTAATTTTGTTCTTGAATTATTGCAAAACTTTTCGAAAAACAAATTATTTACGCCCGCTATATTGAAAAAGGTTGAGCTGTATTTCTTGTTACGAAATTTAATAAAAATTCTAAAATCAATTTGCGTTTCCATATTGAACCAAATTAAAACAAATTGTGTCCCAGAATGTCGACACAATTTGTTTATGGAAATCTCCTTCAAGAACTTACTGTTTGTAAGTAATTGATTTTCTTGGAAACCTTGATAACAAATTAATTTGTATTTTGTCAAGAAAACAAATTACAAATTTTTTCGTTGCTAAGTAAAACGTAAATCAAAGTTGTCAAGTAGATAAGTTGAGGTTGGAGAAAGTGTTTTATTGAGATCTTTCACTCAATATAACGGAGAAAATTGTAAATTAATAACACAAATCTACGAGTTCAGTTTCAGATATTTATAACTTAGTGTGCACAATGTCAAATCTATCCTAGTGTTAAAATAGGTATAAATGGGTTTGTGTGTTTTTGTAGGTAACAGTAAATTATTATGTAAAATGTTTGTTCACCTTCCATTATGCTGGATGGAGGAATTTGCAGTAGCAAATATCAAAACTGTATTACAGTAGTAATGCAGTTAAAATGAACATGCAACACAGTTGACCTTGAAGAAGGTCATTCTATTCCGTGAGACACGCGAAGCGAGCGAGGTAAGTTCTGTAATTACCTGAAAAGTGAAACCTACACCAATCCGAGACAATTTAAACAACGACTTAAGTCTATAAGGAACCATTTCTCCAAGTTTGCTCTCATCCTAGTAGAGCTAACAGAAAAACCCCAATACAAGAAATCATAAAACATACCTACCAATCCTACAAAGGACAGTAATTTTACACTAATTTCTATTCATTTTATATCTTACGAATTTTTTTAAATGCTCTAAACTTCTGGAATTTTTAAATTTTAAAAATGATAAGTTTTACCATCACATTGTTACATATTCCTTCGAAACTACATCCAACGATAACCAAACGTGTAATATAAGAGAGTTGTAAGGTTGATCAAGAGATTGTTAAAGAGAGGAAAATGAATGAAAGGGAAAGACTACACTTAAAAAGGTATAGCTCCAGCTAGGGACCGCGGGATTACCACGTTTGTACTCACTATAAGACAGCCCCTGAGGTGATGAGGTATTATTATAGTAAGGTAATAATAATAATGATAATACCACTATTAATTTGACATTTAGACAAATGAAACGTGCAAAATAGTACCAATGTCTGCATGCACTTGGTTAACTCGGTTTGTGCAACAGTCTATATATCTGCAAATATTATTGTCAATGTCTTGATAAGGAAATGAAGGAATTCACACAAACAAGGATGAAATAGATAGGGGTGATAGAAAAATTGACAAGAGAGAGAGACTGACACAATGAGATAAGGAAGAGACAATGACCAGTGGGGTGGGTGTGATCCTAAACAATAGGTGTAAGTTAAGAGATATTTGTTCACTTAAATTAGCGGTTTGAAATCCATCCCTCAGCAAAACAGTTCGGAATACAAATCATTGACAAGAGAGTTTAATGCCTAAACCGGGAGAAAGAATGAATCCCATTATTCTGTACATCTACCAAGGTACCTGGAACTGTCCGATAGGTCCCACCTACAATTAACTTTAGTGCGATATTGTTGAAGTTTGTTAGAACTTAATTGCACATGCAGAGTAGCAGAAAAGAAAATTCCACCCCTTTACACTTTGATATTAATTAATTACTATAGTTAAGCACAGTTTGCGGGAATCTTCTCTGTAGTGAGGAGGGGGGGGTCTATGAGCCCACTTGTCAGTTGTAGACTTCAGGGGGTGAATCAATATATTACATGTAGGGGGTGGGTATATAGTCATGTGATTCATCATTTTATTGGGTGTGATGAGAGAAGAAATAGGACGCGAATTAAAAGTTTTTCAGATCTCCGTAATTCAAATGGAGGTTGTAAACCATGGTATTGTGAAAAGTAAAATGGATTTTCTCATGTAAACTTTATTGGTGTGGAGATGACTAAATACGTTTAAATAGGATGTATGGTCGCGCGATACTTAATTAAATGATCTTGGTAACATGAGATGGATGTCAAAACAAAATGACCGCCCAATATGTGATAGTGTTAAGATAATTTAAAAACAAAAATCTTTCCTTTTTTAAATATTTAATTTTCTTAAATTATGTTCTTATAGCTCAAATCAAATGTTAAAATTAAATGTCCAAAAATTCATTGTGAAATTTGAATTTGTCCAACAATCGAATTTCAACTCTCAATAATCCTGATAAGAACTCCAGCATTCAACAGGAACTAGGTAGAAGCGGACGGAGTTCCTTTTACACTCATAATGTTAGAAAGTTTTGAATGAATACTTTCTTAACCATTGAATAGATAGTATAGGTAAGATCAATGGCGAACTCAGTGTCCTGGCCTTAATCCTAACCTAACCTAACCTAACCTTTTTAAGGGGTCATTTAAAATAACTGTCTACATCACAAAATCATCAACGGTTAAAGATTTAGGAAATAAAATTGTAGAAGAATGCCGAAGAATGAAACAAGAAATTTACAATCATTCAAGATGGTTTTGAGTAGCTGTTGTACATCAATTTTAACATTTGATTTGAGATAGAAAAATACTGATTAATTATTAATTAAAAATGATAATTTAACAACCATGTTTTTAGCCGTCTTTTTAGTTTGGAGGGTGAGAATTGGATTTTTTTAAATGTTATTCGTCTCGTCTCAACCAGAGCTTTAAAATGAGGTATCACATGACCATTCATACGATTACAAGACTTTGAGTTACTCCCTTCCTGTGGGTCCACTAAATCAACAATATTCACAGCGATAATTCCAAACAACAAAGTTAAGGAATGGGAATGTAATATCAGATTTAACAGTCCTAATAGAATCCCTTTAACATCCGCCAATTAGTTACACTGGTGTCCAACAAAAGTTTTTACAAGTAATATTGTTGTCTCATGGAGCCCTTCTAAATCTTGTATAATGTAACCGTTTATTGGTGACTTACCCTCTGCTCTCCTACCCCCCTTAGTGAGCACATAGCAGCAGTTCTTCACTACAAAGAAGATTTCCGCAAACCATGTATAGCCATCTTTAAAAATTATAGAGTGTCGCCCTTATTCTTCTTTATTTCTCCATCATTTAATTTATAGTACACTTTTTTAAATTATATTATTGATTTCTTTATCATTTTAGGGCTAAATTTGCTTACAAAAAAACTGTCTAAAATGATCCTGACATCTCAATATTTATTTACAGTACGTATATAGTTTAAAGCAAATACATTAGCTAAACAAGTGAAGTGAATCAGAAACAATTTTCTAAAACAAAGTTTGGGCCCTTTAAGTAAAAGAGCTGTGAAGCTTATCTAATTATAGAAGAAAGGATAAACTAAAATCCACTGACATCGTGTCTGTAAAAACTTGATTTGCAAATCCAATATTCTCTTTATGGACAAAGTTTAATTCAATTATAACCCTGCCTTCATCTAAACCTAACCTTAATCGAATACAGTATACATGCGAAGTAGGCTAAATCGATTATCGGAATAGATCGGAAACAGAATATACTATTAGTTTATAATTTGTATTCCCCCGCCCCTAACTTTATTGTAATTTATTTTAATAAAATTTAGAACTGTTGTTTGGGTTAGTAATGTTAATTTGATGGAAATAGTTAAATCGATTGTAGCAAATCTAGGCTTTATTTATAAATAATTTATCCAACTCGTCAATGCTGGTTTAATTTATACTTTTTGTCCTAAAATTACAAAACTGACATTTTTTAATAGAATTTAATTTCTGGGCGAGTGTGTGACAAAGTTTGTGCATATAAATTCATTCCTTGATATTTAGCTGAGTTTCATATCTAAATATTTTAACACATTCAATTGTATTCTTCACGGTTTGGTTCCCATTATGAGAAGGAAATACAAAGCTACCATCAATGAAGAATCAATGAGCATTTTAAAGTGTGTTGAAAATTTCCGCACCAATTATTATTTAAAATAGAACTGAAGCAGCGAATAAAGTGGAATACCTTAGAAACAGTGATACATATAACAGGCACGTGTATATTGATTTGCTTGTAGTATGCAGCTAACAATGTGAAATCCTATCGGGAGAGAGAGAGAGAGTACACGCTGGATATCTAGTACAGTTTTATAACAGGATTCAACATGTTGTCGTTATATCATAAGAATACTTTTTAAGGACGCAAATTAATTGTCCTTGATATCGACGATAAATCGTTCTATAAAGCCGCCATTTTGAAATCCAAATAACTTTATGTTTTAGTAGCAAACACATTAAACTAATCTTAGATTTAATTCGCTACGGAATTTTTGCGTCAATTTCGTATTTCTTTACTATAGGAACGATTTTAATGATAGAGGTGTCAAATTAAACAGTGTTACCTGTAGATTTGCCGAAAATTATCATTTCCCTTGGAAACACTTATTTTGTATTTATCATTTAAATAACACAACTGTTTTGGGTAAACAACAGCTGTTATAAATTCTGAAATAAGTTTATTTTGTTTTAGAATGTATAACAGCTGTTTTAAATTAGTTCTAGTTTAACTTATATAGTGCATACTTTATTTGTGGGTATTCACGTTGTGTTGTGATTGATTTTAATTTTGACTACATATCCGTAGAATAGAGTTATGTGATGGGTCAAACTGTCGATGTCCAATATATCTGTTTTGAAAGTGGTGGTTTTGGAGGTAATGTCAATCGCCTGTCAGCTGGCTGTGTTGTGGATCGATTGTAATCAAATTTGGTATATTATAACTACAATTCAAAATGGGGGGAGGGGTAGAGTATGGTACAAAAAAATATAAAATTTTGTTTTTCTTTTTCTTAGAATTGGGTATATTTTTCTCAATTTAAGCCTCTAAGGGCCCTAACAAAAGTTAATCGCCATCTCTAAAAAATACCGGTTCGCGAGTTATCGGTGAAAAAAAAAATCGATAACGGGACTGTTATAAAATTCGTAATGTCTCAAAATCTGCTCTACAGATTTCTTTTAAATTTTAGTGTCCAAAATACCAAGTGAAAAAAATATTATGATTCAGGATTAATTGAAACAACCCCAAAACTGTAGGCCCTATTGAAATATATAAATATATTTTTTTAAAGACGACGTTCATGTTTAATTTATATTTTTTGAATGAGGATTTTTTTTTTGTTTTGATTTGGTTTTTGGGATACTGAGAAAGGTTTTGGAGTGTTTTTTACCGTTTATAAAAATAAAATAAACTGGGGAAAAAGCTTCTGTTTAAAATATTCACTTTGGTATATTTAAATTGATTTACATTGAACACAAATTAAGTGAAAAGTTAGGAAGAGATTGCAGAGATCAACAAAGTTCATTTTAGCCGAGCCAAGTTTGCACATGACACGCGGGAGAAGGGGGAGGTGTGGTGGATTAATGTCGGGTCTCTTTAATTACATTGGCGTGAAATCAAAACGTTTCTTTAACAATCTAAGGTTTGAGACATTTACGGTCTAGAAAAACTCAAAACGGAAGTTGACTTGTAGAGCAGACGTTCCGGTTCTATTGCTTGTGACTTCCCTTCAAACTGTCACATCCGTGAATGTTTACAAGTTGAGTCTAGTGGTTTAAAGTTTTCCACAATCTTCGTCTTCTCCAACTTGTACTTTGTTCTATAGACATAAAAAAACGATAACTTCATTTGTGTTCCAGTACAGCAGTTTTGAGTAATCAGATTGCATATCCTACCCCTTAATTTTATTTCCTGGCTACGAACCATACTAACGGCAATTGTTGTAAATGGCATTAGCAATAACTCATCAATGATCTTGATTTCAATGTCAAACTGTTTATATATATATATATATATATTAAGTCATGATGATCGCAAGCGAAGACGCTATTTCCGTTGCGGATCTTTCTACACTCATAACTCAGCAGTATGGTGTCATTGCAAACCACGACGTGTTTCATGGTTTGCTCAAGTTAAATCAGTGATTACAGTGTAATGATCCACCTACAGACAAGACTATTGGTTCGAATAATCAATTTAAAGAAACTGGAAATGTGAACTTCAAGAAAACGCTCATCGGACTATATACAAAGCCTAAAACAACTCGTTTAGAACATGCTTCATAAACATTTCAGATTGTATGATTACAAAATGCAGCTTAAACATGAAAACAAGCATCATATCGGCTGATTGAAACAGGCGATGATGAAAGTTATCTATTTTTGTTTAAGTAATAAAGTAACTTTCCATATAAATGCTGAATCGTCACAATTATAGAATCCCATGGGGGGGAGGGGGGCTTAGCAACTATATGGAATTTGTCATTATGTTTCTGATTCTCCCATATTAAATACTTGGTCAGAAATAATGTTTGATCGTAAAGTTAATTCGCGAAATAGTAAAAATATACCCCCAAAAAAACAAATTGTATTTAAATTATTTAGGCTGCTCAGAACAAAACAGGCGACTGTCCACAGACAGAGACACCATTACAAAAACCACTTTTAGAATTCAGGGGATCTTAAAACGGAGTTTTGAAACATACTTGAGCCATCATCACTCGCCACAAGGTTTTAGTAGCCTCGGTATGACCGCGTGATAAATATTGTCTACTGTTTTCAACATTTCATTTATTCATTCTAAACAAATTTTCACATCTTAAAGACAAACTCGATGTACAATGGGAAGTAACAGAACTTTGAGCGGCTCCAGATAAACCTTTTGAAGTGTGGTTTTGGTGATTTTGGACTTACTGAAATTCTAAGGAGCCGCTATTTCGTTTATAATGCGTTTTCGATAGATAGCTTAACGCCAATTATTGCCAATATGTCGCCTCATTTTACGAGAGAAAGAAATTATCTGTAATTCTTCGCCCAGCAATTTTTTCAAATGTTCCCTATTCGATTTTTTTAAATTCTTCTCAAGACGTGTAGAAAACACTGAAACAAATTGAACGACACCTCACACTATGTATCAACCACGTCGGGCTTCAAAGCCTCAAGGCGTGGCTATTTTAGTACTTCAAGATGGCTACTCCTGCTGATATGTACATTGGTCCTTCCATTTTACAATATGCTTAGGCTATTGTCTAGAAAAACTTTTTAGATTTTAAAGACCTTTTTTCATATTTTTGAAACGGTCACCGGCCCGAGTGCGGTTTCAAAACTAGCCTATAACCTTAAACCACGTCAAAACTGGAAATCGATTTTATTTACCCTTCACATACTACGTCTTGTAACGAAAAAAAATCGGCAATTTATTTAGTAAACGAGTTAATATTCTTACATGAAAGACAAAATATTGTTTATTGACGAGCAAAAAGGAGACCTCCTGAATATACTCAGCTTGATGTTTGATAATACCTTACAGGATAGAACAACCAAGGTATTATACTTGAACCTCGATTCTAGGAAACTACAATACATTCAGGAACTTTGTCGTTAAAGCCTGCATTATTATTTAACATACAAACTAAGAACAATGTGTTGTGTAATGAATTGTCTTGTTCTATAATAATACAACAAATACAGGCTGTTCCAAAAGTTTTAGACCTTTTTTTTTTATTTGCGGTAAAAACAAAATTGTCTCTGTGATTTATTAGTATTTAGTCAATTTATTTGAACTGTAATATTTTAACGTTGAGTTGGTGTTGATAAAAACCATGTAATTATAATAAAAAATAAAGTGTTAATTAAATGGTGTTAAGCCTAACTAACCGAATTTTCTTTTCATTTATTTTCATTATGCCTACTTCACATCAACCTTCATTAGGACTTAAAATAAGTACTGTACATAACGCTAGTAACCTCCACGAAAGTTTATCATTGTTATGTATTTTTCTAATTGAGTTTTTATTAAACTTTATTGCCATCCTCAGGGCGCATTCTCCAGTGGGGGAGTTTGGGTTGATATTTTTTAAAATCATGTCCTATTTATCCAAACACTTTCCCAAAGTTACAGTTTCCTGTTTTAATCCGTTCAAAAATTACGAAATTGATCCACTACTTTTGGGACACCCGGTATAAAGAAATTTATGAAAGTGAAATATACGAAACTAACTGTTATTTCCAACTACAGATTGACAACGTTATACAGAGAGTTATGTGATGGCTCAAAAAATCAAATTTGATTTTAACCACATCTTGGGACTCTTAAAATTTCCTTTTTGATTACAACTTTTTCAAAATCGGCTGTAACGTTTTTGATAAAATTTTGCTTAAGTGTAGCTTCTAAGGACACAAACAGAATGTATTTAACCACTACATAAATACCGGTCTGTGATGTATCGGTAAAAATCTCCAATAAAATCTATAAAGTTGTTACATAAAGAACACGTGATTTCTTAAAATCGGCGTTCAAATTTTAGTGAAACAGAGTTAAAGCCCAAACGTCATTAAACCAAGGTTAAAATAAAAACGATTTACGCTGAGAACACGTTTATGTCTCAACTCCTCTGGGGCTCACTTTCGTGAGTACGGGGATGGCAGTCCCGAGGAACGCATCTGGATTATACCTTTTTTACAATTAGTCTTGGGTTAGATCTCTCTCTACACGTTTCCTATTGTTGACCAACTATTGTTTACTTCCTAGCTGACGCTATTGGAGTAATCGAGGGCTAGGGGTCTTTATTTTATGGTCATGTCTTCTTTTTTTTACAAGGCAATAATGAAAGAAAGGTTTTTCACCTTTAAACGACAAAAGAAATTAATGGCTCAAGTGAAAATAGTTTAAGCCTTATTTATAGCCTACATAAATATTTTATCAAAGATTTCGACAATTATTTTCACTTTTTTGAGAGAAGTGATGATTAGGGGACTATTAGTTTTGATTGGACTTTATTTAATCTTTGGGCTGGGAGAGTGAGAAAGTTTGTGCAATATTTTCGTATACTTTGTTACATTCGTAGCACTGGTTAAACTATAACCAAAATTATTTTTCGTCATAATGTTTTAAAAACAGCTGTTTTCAATTGATATGCTAAAGTGTTGTTCTTTTTAGTCCTATGACCTAAAAACATCAGCTAAGGTCGAGGTCATCAGCTGTTACTTCGCTTATACGAACTAATTAACGATTGTAAAGCATCTATAAAAAAAACCGATACTCTCGATTGTAAATAACAGATAAAACAGCTGTTACCATCGATTTTATAAATAAGTACCACTAACACAAACTAAACAACTGTAATAGCTGCAAACTTGTGTAACTTGTCCAAACGTTTAAAGGTAAATAGGTTATAACATTTTAGTTTTTGTGAAATTGTTTTTTTATATTATTTGCAGTATAACAAAAAATATAGTTCATCACTAGTGCCAAAAGAAGCTTTTCAACCTCGCTCATTTTCCAACTTAAACTTGAGCTTGTATCGAAAAGCTTCACTTTTGGTCCTAGTGATGAAATATAGGCTACTATTTTTCTTCATGTAGGCCTACTTCGAAAGCATCCTCGCATTCCTATACGACAGTATTTTATTCATACATAGGCTATATCAATACAATATTAATCTTATTAATCGGTTCTCTAAAGTTTTACGCCATAAACGAATAAATAAATTTCAACTTTTTCCCCTTGGGTTAACTAATTTTAATACTAACTGAGGTTACAAAAACGGGAAACATATTTAATTAATCGTTACATACTTTAACGATTTGTCGAATTCTTTACAAATGGTGCATGAACTAGCCGCTTTTTAACATTATTTGAATCAAGTAAAATATATGTTAAACCGAGATAACAATATAGGTTTATAATATTTAGACATTTAAGAATCTAATATTACAACATATGGTGGATAAAATTATAACCATTGTAACAAGTAGCCTAGATAACTTACTTAAGATTTTCTGCCGTAATTCATAACAATGACAATTTCATAAAACACGCTGTTCAAATAAAGCAAACAATTCACATCAAACAATAAATTTATTCCTGTTAAACAGACTTTCAATTACCGCACTCAGAAATAGATTTACTACTCAACATACATTCAAGTTAAAACGCAACGAATCTAGGCCTAACCTCAAAAATATCAACACAGATTGTAAACTGAATGTTCATTGTCGAAGGGAAGGCGTTGCGAAACAACTCGTAGCTAGGAAGGTTGATGAAATTGATAAGGCAGTGACTAGGCTAGTCTTGGTGTGTATGTGTGTATTATTTTGTAATCATCTGAACTTGATAAGCGAAAACCCCTAAAATGAAATATTATAAAGATAGAATATCAGTGTAGAATATTGGCGTTGATGTTTGAATAATAATATATTTTTTACACTATATACAAAATATCAATTATAAATTTATTATTTGATTACTACTTCAATAAAGAACGAAATAATCAAATTTGATAAACAAAATTCCTTTGAATTAAGTTGTAGAAGATTATATTTTTTTATCACGTAAAATAGAGACAGTATTTCGATGGTATAAAATAACTTTACTATTATTAGACTAGTAAAGTAAATCACTTTGCTGTTATTACGGGTTATAGACTAGAAAAGTACTGTGATGGTATAAAATCACTTTGCTGTTATTACCGGTTATAGGCTAAGAAAGTACTGTGATGGTATAAAATCACTTTGCTGTTATTACAGGTTAAATCCATACATGGGCTATTCCAGAAGCCTGATTAGCTGTAGGCTACCTATTATTGTAAATGAAATATCAATATAATTAAACGAAATTAGCAGTTCAAATTGAAATAAAGGAAAATTAGATTTCTTGAGTAATAGGCATTAAGCCTTCCACAAATATTGTACAACCTTTTAGACAAATACATAAATAAACCAAATATTAAATAAAAGGGCCAGTGTTAGTTTTAGGCAGGAGAGGAAACAGCCCTGGGCGCCATTGCGGATTACACTGTGAAAAGGGATCGTTACTTTCCTTGTAGGTTATTTTACCACTTATTTTTGTAACATCTCTCTTTAATATCAACACCCAAACACCTAATGTTATATACAGGGTGTGAATTTAGTTTGGAGCGCTCACAAAATATAGAGAACAACTTTTAAACTTTTGATAAATCATAGTAGATTTTCTTTTTGCACTTTTGACAGCCATATTGGAACTTTAAAATGTAACTAAAAATCTATTCATGTAACACAAGGTTTTTCAATAACTTTTCATTTCAACTAGTGTTTTACTTCCTCGCGCAGTTTAGAGAAAATTATGAGTCAAAAAAAATCTTTTTTTCTTAGACCCGCTGAGTAGAAGAAAGTGGTTTTTCTTCCTGATAACGTCCGTCTGTTATCTATGCAATCTATCTAATTTCATCTGGCTTAGGTAAGAAAAAAGACAAAATTACGAATTTCTAAAAACTGTCTCAAACTATTTTGATTAAATTTTGACTAAGTGTAGCCTCTAAAGAGTGAATTAAAACGTATTGGTCGCTATCTATATAAAATATTGATTCTAATATCATTCATAGAGCCATTATAGAATACATTTTTCTCAAAATTGTTTCTATCAATTTAATTCAAATTGTAGTGAACTTACACTGAGAAAGTGTTTATGGCACAAGCAGAGCAAGTTTAGGACCTAATTTAAATATACCATGTTTCCCTAAAGCCCTCCCCTCTGAAGTTTTCAGCAAGTGCAAGTAAAAATATTTCCTTATAAAAACAATAAATACACTGTTTACCACATAGAACGATAGCTAATGAGGATTTTGGGGGCAACTAAAAATCTTAAACAGAACCCCCATCGAGTGATACCTCAAATGAAATGTATAATAAAACAAAAACAATGGTGGAAATTAGATGTTTCTATGGCGGCCCTTTAGAGTTAAAATAGTCTCTACTCGCTGATAATTAATAAGTATGTACACTGTTTTGAAACCATTTTATTTTCTTTACAAGTTGTTGCTAAACATATTCCTCTGTATATATCTTTATATTAAAACTGTAGATACCTTTCATTTACCACATAGAACGATAGCTAATGAGGATTTTGGGGGCAACTAAAAATCTTAAACAGAACCCCCATCGAGTGATACCTCAAATGAAATGTATAATAAAACAAAAACAATGGTGGAAATTAGATGTTTCTATGGCGGCCCTTTAGAGTTAAAATAGTCTCTACTCGCTCATAATAAGTATGTACACTGTTTTGAAACCATTTCTTTTCTTTACAAGTATTGTTGCTTAACATATTCCTTTGTATTTATCTTTATATTAAAACTGTAGATACCTTTCATCAACACAATCTCGAAAAACATCAAAGTAAGGGTGTTCAGCGGTTTGCAACTCTTTACTTACAATGTATGGCTACACTTGAAATTAAGAATTCAAATCTGAAGGCTTTCGGTTGACAATCAATGAACATTTTATTTTACAAGACGTTAACGCAAAAGATTTGTGGTCCATAAGTTAGTAAACTTTCCCATCATTGTTTACTTCTAATGTACACATAGTAATAGAGAAATTTATTTAATAGTCAAAAATTTGAAGTCGACTTTTTCATTGATACAACGATTTAGACTATTTGGAGGATCCTTCAACAAAACAAAAAGTGTTTCTTCGAATGATGTCTGTTGTCTGCGGAGTGCTGCTGTAGTTAACTCAACGAGTAAAATTATTTTGATCAAACTTTATATATGAACGTATTTTGGTCATCTCTCAAATTTTATCACTTCTCAAGAAGATTCTTTTTTCAATTTTTTTTTTTTTCAAAAATTTGAAACTTTTAGATAGCTACCATGAGACCAAACCTAAAAATTTCACTGTTCTCAAAATGAACCCTATCGATCAAATTTAAGTAGCATCTGTGAAAAAAAAAAGTTTGTTCGCCATCTTTCAAAAAATTCCTGTACTGGAATTATCTGTAAGAGGGGGGGGGGTGAAAAAATATGTTACTGTATAAATATAAGAGGAGCAATTTCAATTCATCACTTAGAATCGAGTACAGACTCATCAAAATTTCTGGTAGTGGTAATTGACGAATATATAAACTGGAAATCACACTTTTTTCTTTTAAAAAAACATAATTCAGCTTGTTTTGTACTCAGTGCTATTTCTCATACTTCCAGTCTGACTACAATCAAAACCATGTTATTTGCATAGACTATGTGTAGCCTACCCTCACCTCAGATATGGATGGCGTTGCCCTTTGCAGATATTTAATAGAATCTGAAAAAAAAATGTTTGTATTCAAAAGAAAATTATAAAAACAGTTAAAGTTAAATTACCCTCATACCACAGAATCAGAATATTTTCCTATTAAACTTATAAAACTTACGTAACCCGGTTGTGTTTTGAACTATCAAAGAATTATTTTTTTTAAATAAGTATCTCTAAACAAAGTTTAATAATATGTAAAAAGTTTAGTGTGATTACATTTTAAAAAGTCAGGGGAAATGTTTTATAATTTTTTTACACATCCTGTACTTGTAACAAATATTCTGGCACACCTTTTGGATACAGAATAAAGGAAACTTTCAAACGTTGTTCTATCTCTATTACAACCAAAGATGTAACAAGGGACACAAGGTTTATCTGAATGTCCTGTTATTTTAATTAAATAATTAATATTGGTGTCAGTATAAGCATGGATATTCTATGAGACGACAGATGCTTCAATATCCAGTAGACGGATTGAAACTGTTCGAGAGTGGAGGTGCTAATCTCAAATTGTACAACAGGTTGTCAGATGATTTTAAGGAAATGACAAATATAAAAACAAACTAAAATCTTACCTTGCTCAGCAGGCCGATGATGGAGTATTTTTCAATGTAAATAGTTTATATAGTTTTTGTACGTTATTTGTGTTGTTATGTTTTTCTTTAATTTCATGTCCACTGTATGTATCTATTGTATGTGTGACAACTCTATTGTTTACTCCATCATTTAGTCTCAAATGAGACTAAATATATTATTATGAATACAATAATTTTTCGAAATCGAATAAACCAATTTGGTTGAAATTCTTATGAATGTTAAAGTCCCAATTTAAGTGATAACAAGATGTATTAACTCCTGACGATAGAGTGAACAAAACATGTTCCACGTATCTGTATTACATTCACATTTTCACATGCATATAATAATGTTACGTCACAACAGCTGATGAAAAACCAAAACCTGCTTTTCAGTCAGGTAATCTGTGGATAGTGCATTTTACTTCTATCACCGTAATTCTAGCCATCACAACCAGAATTTGCTGCTAATTATAGTTTAAAACTATACTCACAAATTGTGTCAACTTATTGAGGATTGAACAAGTGATTTCTAACTAGAGAGCTAGCAAAGGGAGATGGTTCTATTTTCAAATGTTCATAGATTAAATTACTCTATTTGCAAAAGTTGAAATATTTTATTGTATCCATACTATTGAAAGCCGTCTATCTTACTGTGTTACATCATACAATGTACTGACAGCTATACAATGTATTGTATTCGATAACAATAGATAATTAGCAAACTTATTCATAGTGGAAATACAAACGCTAATTTTATAAAGAAATAATGGCGAGTATTTTAACAAGGCTTGAAAACCATATTAAGCTACATATTTTGTATTAATCAGCCTGTTACATAAAATTGTTTCAAGAAATGTGAGTATCGGATTGGCTTAATTTTTCAGTTTCATTTCGAACTGATATACAGGACGAAATATTTCCAGAATTGATTCTAGCTGTAAAAGAAAGAACCTTTATATAAAAATATTCCTGAAAATAATTTTATTCGAGTTAGAACCAGCAAAATATTTTATTTCCCCCAAGTATCCCAATCTAACTCAGTTAGTGAACATGTGGCCAAAATACTGGGAACAAAAACAATTTTTAACTTTTAACGAGTGCCGTTTATGCACAATTATTTGTGCTAGACCGAGATATTTATATGTGTTTGTGAACAAAGTGTTAATGTTATTAGCTGGCCTGATGATGCTGCCTATGACAGCGAAACATGTAGCCATTACTCTAATTTAAAGAACTTGAATCAAATCTATCCCAGATTGACACATAAAATACACTTGTTTGATCAATACATCAACTCTTAAATTCAGGAGACTACTTTCTGTGTAATTACTTAAATAATTAGGAAGGTTATTTATTAGTCACATCAACTATTCATACAACTTTGATGAAACATTAATTTGACAATATCATATTGTAAATAAAATACTTTTATTTAAATATACCTTTTAAGTCATAAGAATCCTAAAAATGTATGACCAAATAACATTGAAATGTTATATTTACACTGTAAAAGTTAGAGTTTTATTTACTATTGCAATGCAAACTTCGAATGTTAAAGCTAGATAGGGGTTTGTTTATATTTACATTAAAAACTTCTCTTCTTTGTATTAATAAATGCAGAAAGACTTTTGTGTTTATTTTACAAAGCTTACAGTAACACAATGCATACAAGACTATACACACATTGTATTGCATAGAGCATACACTGTTTTGTATAGTTTAACAGAACACGTGATTCTTTATATTAATGTTTGTACCGTGTATATTACTTGTTTCCTAACCAAAAGGACATTAAAACATTTCTATAGAAGATAGCCTACAAACCCTTTTAGAATAGAGTTAGGAAAATAAAAAGTAATAAATATACTTGTCACACAACCAAAGTATCCACATAATGTCCTTTCATGTTTATTGCCAACTACAGAACTAACATTTTTTAACATAATACCTTTCTTCGGTTAGTTTTCGAAAGTGTGAGTAAGTTGTGCTACACTTTTGTACAGTTTATTTTAAATAAATCAATATGATTAATAATTTACACATACAAAATATTACAGTTTAAATTTGATGCAAAAGTTACTCGTTTTTATACAAAATGATGAATATATTTTCTGAAATAAGGAAAACACTTGGCTACATGTGTTCTTTATAAAGTGAGGCCTTTAAGATAATTTCTGTTCAACATTTGAAATTAACATTATGCTTATAAACAATAGAAATGTATCACAGTCTTAATAAGGTCTCGAATCTGACTACCAACTGTTAAACATGAAAACTATAAATACCACCACCCACACAAGTAACATTAAATATTCTCATGATGTTAGTGTAAAATATCCCTCGTACTGACAATCAATATCCTTTGCATATAGATTCGATTTTAAAACTTTAGTTAAAGTTAAGTTTAGAAGTGGGCAGGATATAATTGAATTAAACTTTCTCTATAAAGAGAATATTGGATTTGCAAATCAAGTTTTTACAGACACGATGTCAGTGGATTTAAGTTTATCCCTTCTTCCATAATTAGATAAACTTCACAGCTCTTTTACTTAAAGGCGCCAAACTTTGTTTTAAACAATTGTTTCAGGGTCAAAGTCCTTGCCTTATTTTCTTATTTGCATTTATTTTGGGACCTATGTTTGTGTTTAATTATGTGTAATCTGTTATGTGCTCATTCATGATTTTGTGACATATTATACCATCATATTTATCATGTATGTGCTCATATTAATTTAAGTAACTTTCATAATACTTATATTTTCTTGTTTAACATAAAATCATCATCAGCCGTGTATTTTATAATATTGAATCAAAATAAAATCCTTTTAAGCAACACCAATGTGGAATTTTTTGTATTATTTTATTTTTTGGATATATCTATTTTGAAGTCTTCGCGCCCAAAAAAAAGTGGTTTATGGAATGACGACCATCTGTCATCTGTCATAAGTGCAATGTTCTATGGCTCAAACCCATGGATATATTTTAATCAAATTTGCTACATCATGGACATATTGTACCCATATCTTAGGAAAAATGTCTTTTCCTGGTAACTCAAAATTTGTATAGTTAAAAATAATATTACAAAAAGCTATCATGTTACAGAATTTACAAAATTATATTTTATAGTAAATTTTAATGTAACAGCAGATATTTCTTGTTGAAACTCCATATTCAAGGAATAAATAAAGCAACAAAGCTAAAGTTTCAAATAGAACAATCACAATAGAGAAATAGGGAAGTGTATGAGGAATGACCTAGCAGGTAGAGGAAGGTTGATGAACTAGGTTAAGGATGGGTTTTAGAAGGGGTGAAAATTTTAATTCAACATTGCAATTCGGTTTCCTGTTATTTGTGTATGTATAAATAGCTGTCAATAGTTGTTAATTATCAGTTGCCCAATGATGACGCAAGGCGAAAAAATTGTAGCTCATTTATATTATAAAATAATTTTGAAACCTTAGTTTTTTGCTTTATTTAATCCTTTAATATGAGGTTTCAACTAGAAATATCTTCCATTTCATAATGCAACAAATGTATACATATTTTATCCAGTAACAATCTCCACGATATATTGAAACATCACTCCATATAACCACAGGCGATATTTGGCAGTAGTCTGTCATAAAATATTCACATAGATTCTTATGTATAAAAATTTGCGGTGTTGTTCATTTGCTGAAAAATCTTTTAATTGGAGTACTGTACTATTAAGTGTTTTGAGAATGGAGTATATCCGAAACACGTCAACAAACGTGAGATTGCCAAGCTGAGAAAGGCGGAACAATGTACTGATTTTAATTATAACATTCCTAACAGAGATAAAAATGATGTAGACAAAATCTTTACTGTATTAGAGTTATACTTCTAACACTAAGTTACCTGAAATGGAGTGATAACATGGGGTAACACTTGAAATCCAAAGATACAAGGGCTGTTATAGTTTACATAAAAAAGCAGTTATGGTTTATGTCCAGATTAAAAGACTGAAATCCTGCAACACATTAGAAGATTTAGAAATGTTAACTTATCAAAATCTTTATATTTTTAAGATCATTATCTATAATTAAAACAAATGCAAACCAGTTTATAACAAGAATTCTCGTGATTATAAATTAAAATGAAAACTTTTTACAGTATTAGCTTCAGGCTAAATATTTACTGAAAGTTTCCCTCGCAGAATTGATTAACAAACTTCCAAACTTCACAAAACATTTTAAGAAATTTAAAAATAGCCTAAGTAAACTTTTATTATCAGATAACTTCTACAGTGCAATTTAATTTTTAATTATTTAATTGCACGTGGATTTTAGTTTTTAATGCTATTTTTAGAATATGCAAATATTTAGTTGAAGCTTTTACATTATTTATCAATATTTTCATTTTAATTATATCTCCATTTACTAATTATCTAAGCAGAAGTGCAATAAAATGTACAAATATTCACTACATTTAGGCAAAATAACAAATAAAATATTATTCTGATTTATGCCAAATTTTGACTAAGTATAGGGTAGTTTTGGTGATCCAAAACATTTCTACCTCTATTTTTTTACTGATCTTCATGTTAATGGTCTCAGAAAACCTACAAACTTATTTTCGACATGCTGTGCATCCACTCTCGTTGTCATTTGTACATAAGCATGTAATGGCCACAAAAATTAAGATGAAATTTATTATAGAAGTTTATAACAGTGTCCTCATATTGAAGAACCTTGTTGACATTCGAGACAAAAAAAATCTAATTGAAAACGTCTAATTGACGACCATTTTAATAAGTTTTTTCATAACATGCAATGTGTTCTTTAACTTATAACACATTAAATTTGATACAAATTTGCAGATTTTAATTATGCATGTAATGGTTCCAACTCTACAATGGCAAATAGCAAAATTACTGTAAAAAATCTAATTTCGATACCTCACCTCGAAAGGAAATGTCATATTCGTATGGTTACAAAGGCGAGTCACCGACATGAGCGCCTAGTGAGTGGAGACTGTCACATAAATATACAACTTATTGGCCCGAGACACTGGCACAAGTGAACTTTTTAATACACACACAATAATTACAAAGTTCAGTAAACCAGTGCAACAATTGTTTTAAATGAACTTAGAGTACTAGTTAAGACCCCTTGATCTACATGTACAATTAATATTTCCTACAAAGCCTAAGATAACAACTTTTGGACATTAAAGTTATAAAATTAAATTGTATTACATTATAAGATGGGGCTGGATAAGTGTCATGATGGTGTCCATCACATTTTTTCTTTTTCCATTTTAATTGTTTTTCTTTACTGAAGATTTAGAATAAAAGGATTATATAGAGAACATAAAAATATATTAGACGAAGAGTGTATTCTAGATTTTTTAGTTATTTATTGTATGCCTGCCAACTTCCCAAAATTAAAATCAGTAAGTTTCTATGAAAATTATCCAATCTCAGAAAAAAAAGAAAATAATAACATGATCAAGCACAGAGAAAGTTCTAGGTTAGATTTTATATAAAATATATTTGATATTGACTAGCTTCATACTTAATACATGTTTGGATGAGGATTAAAAAAGTGTGTGTAGTAATTATCAATCTTTGTAATTAACCCTAGAACACTACTCATTCGTAAAATTTACGACCCGCCCTTTGTAAAATTCGGAGAACTCGTAGACAAAAGACGGACACGCTCTGTCTTTTTGTTTACCTTCCTGCCATTGTGAATAGAGGTCACTGTCTCTTCGGCTAAGCTCAGTTGAATAATTTTTTTGTAAATTATTGTTTTTATATTGTTAGTTTTTAGTGTTGTAAATAGTGATTTTAGAGTTCAAGTGTTTGATTTAGCTACTAAGTGTATATTAATCACTGCAAGGAATGTGATTCTCAGTGAAGACATGACTCTAATTTTGGAATTTTTGGCATTCTACCTAATGAACTTATTGTAAATCATTTTTCTCTTTTTATATAAATTAAACACTTATAAATGATGTATTTTATGAATATCCAATTAATTTTTCCAATAAAATAAAATTTATATATTTTTTTCCAGATTAATTTTTTTTTTTTTAACGTACCGTACTTGTAGCGGTGGTAAAAGACAGTTTTTTACAGTTAAAATATGTAAGATTTCATTGTTAAATATTTTTTAAAACACTTAAAAACAATAAAGGATTTAATATAAAAAATAGTCAACACTAAAGTAAAATTTAAAAAATAATAAAAATAAAAACAGAATGTAGTAAAATTTACGAATGAATAGTGATCACGTAACAATGAACTAAGAGGAGTAATCTAGGGTTAATTATCAAAGCTGGTTTCAAGGTATTCTGGTTATCCCTTCGTTTAACTACTGATTGGTTTTCTAAAGCCATAATAAATACATCTTGTAAAAATTCCAAATATCTAGGCCCTGTTACACAGCAATAACTCTTGTTATTAAGAATGGCACACAGTTAACAGAGAATGATTGTTGGTTTTGACCTTCTGTTTTCAGTTAACCAGTGGTTGTTCTTATGATTATGCACGCCATTCTTCGAAAAGTTTGTTTCATCTGTCCAAACGATTTTAAAGTGGAAATCAGAGTTATGTACTTGTGGTTAGCCACACACAAAACTCCATTCTTCTATCTTCATCTCTGGTTAGAGTTTGTATGGGTGATTTTATTTTTATACAATACCCTACCTACGGAACTACATAACACCTCCACTAAATCATTCGCTTCCCTAATTGAAGGAGGTTCAGCACCGAAATATGCAAGAATGTTGGTTTCTAACTCCTCAGTAATAACCATGAAGTGGCGATCTTGTTGTGTTTTTTTCTGAATGATTGTAGATTATAAAAATTTGTAACTAAGCCTTAAAAGTTGTATAGTTAGAAACTCGTCTATCATAACTAGACACTGCTAATTCACTGTTTCTATTACAAAGTAAATAAACTTTAAGCATATCCAGGTTTTCATTATAATAAACTCTATTAGAAAACTTGTTTGAAATTGTAATACGATTTCAATAACCATAAAAGCTTTCATCAAAATTACAACTGAAAGCATTCATGTGAGCAAGAAATGTCAACAATGCAAGTTAGTTACTACTCATAACATGTTTGCTGATGCACTACAGAATTTCTAAAGACCTGTAGTCTCTTACTCACTTCCTAATAGATTTTAAATTGCATTTTCAAGCAGACTTAAATGGTACAAAATATTATTTTCTCAGGCTATTTAATTCCTTGCTTAGCTTATTCTATACTATCTACTTTATTTATTATTATACATTTTTCGGACATTTGCCATCATTTGTGTGTTAAAAATCAAAACACGACGTTTCGGGAATAAGAATATCAATTCCCGTTATCAAGTGACTAAAAACTAAAGAAACATGAAAATAGAAACTAAGCCTATGTAAGAAGTAAAATTAAATAAGAATACCACCAACCTTAACTAAGCATGCATCTCAGAGCTAAAACTGAGAAGTCAAAAAACACAATCACGGTAACACACAACTAACGTCAAATACGTGTTGTTGTATCAAAGATACAGCAACAAGTGACGTGGTCCAGTATTCGTGACAAACTATTAGGGGAGTGGACTATTGTTAGTTGTGTTAAGCTTCCTACCCCAGAGCGGCTACTTTATTTAGCTTCTCTAGATTGTAGGAAGTTCTTATTTCTTGCAGAAATTATTTGTAGTCCTACATTAATATTTACATATCCTAGATCATACCAACTTATATTTTTAACTTGATTCAACAATGAGAAGTATGGAAAATCACCTCCTGAAAATACTTCAAATATGAAATGTTTGAAACTTTAATCCCCTTATTACTCCTAAACAAATTAGGTTTATCAAACAATAACTACAATTAAAACACTCTTAAAATTTTGTACACAATCCAAAAACACTATAAAAAATACGGATCCTATAAGATATTAAGAAGTTGAGCGCTATATTGAAAAATGGTGGGCATTTTTCAGAGTTTGCAAAACAGGTTTTTAAGTTATATGAAAAAGTAGCAACATTCCTCTATTTAATGTTTTTTTACTGATTAATAGTTTACAATATACTAACGGTGCCCATGTACTTTCGGTGAGAAAGTAAAAAAGGAATAAATATATTCATTAATATCAAAAATGTTGCCAAATTCCTTCTATCAATAGGATTACTGGAATTGAGGAAGAGGGTTAATAACTACAAAATTAATAATAATACAAAATTTAATATACAAATATTTCCTGATGAACTAAATAAAAATACATATTTAGTATTGAATTAGAAAATAAAAATTTTACTGTACGAAATAGTAATCATGAAAAAGAATACAAAATAAATTATTTACCTTATTTTACTTTTATGTTCTTCAAGCAGTTTTTAAATTACACAATAGAATTTGGTTAACTTGGTTAATTTGATTACTTGATTATAAACCATATTATTTTATTAGTAAAACAACATTTCTAAATATTTTATTTTACAAATAAACAGGTCCATCAGAAAAATTAAACTGAAATTTTTTAAACCATTATATAATCAAATGTAATAAACACACAACATTAAATCAAACATGAATGATTTCAAATGAAAATATCTTACGAGACATATAGAAGAATATTACTTGACAACCCAAAGTAAATTAACTTTTACGAGGATATATTCTTGTCTTTCTTACAAAGAATATTACTTAACAATCCAAAGTAAATTAACTTTTACGAGAATATAAGCTTGTCTTTCTTACAAAGAATATTACTTAACAATCCAAAGTAAATTAACTTTTACGAGAATATAAGCTTGTCTTTCTTACAAAGAATATTACTTAACAATCCAAAGTAAATTAACTTTTATGAGGATATATTCTTGTCTTTCTTACAAAGAATATTACTTAACAATCCAAAGTAAATTAACTTTTATGGGATGTATTCTCGTCCTTGTTAAAAGACACATCCTGGACCTTTCTCACACCCCTAAACACAAAATAAAAAGCTAATGAAACAAAAACTACTTCTTCCAATACTATTGGTCAAAGGTAAACTCAATAATGAAGTCTAACTTAAAGAAGATCGATTATCAACCTGAGTAATATTAATGAAAGTTTGGTGACTCGTACCAATTTGCATGCAAAAAAAAATTACAGTTTGCATGAACCCGACACTAGTCATGATTAATTTTGGTATTTCTCTAATATAATTATACTTGCAGTTTGGAATATGGGTTTGAGCTATAAACCTTCACATTATCTAAGAATTTACTTAAAGTAGTTGAGGCCGCTTTTTAAGTATTTGAAGTTCTAAGCAACTTCATAACTGGCATTTCTTGGAAGCTGTCAACCAAAATGTTTTATTTGAATCCTATTAGGCTTTAGAAGCAAAGTTTGATGAAACTGTTACCATGACTTTTTATTAAATAAAAATTGTGTGGCTGTGATCTTACAACAAGCACCTCAATATTTTGAATTATTCAAAAATGAAAGAAAAAACTCTGATCAAAATATTTTCAAATAAAAAAATAAGTAAAATGGATATTTAGAACATTTTTTTAGCCATAGTCCTCCAAAACAGATTTATCAACAATAATTTATCATTTTTCTTACCAACGCAAAACATTAAATAATAAAATATGTTTTTATATAAAAGTAACATTTTTGATCAAATGTTGGGGGGGGGGGAATAAAAAAAGTATAACATTCTCCATGTCAGATTATCAGTGATAGATTTCATAAAAACTAATCCAAATATAAGATAGATTCTTTATTTAGTTTTTACTCTTATTTAAAGAGTCCTATTTGTAAAAACTCTCCCTTCCCCCAAGAAACTTGGAGTAGAATTTAAACAGTAATGAGTAAATTTTTAATTCTATTCTAAAAATAGAATAAAACACTTATTTTTTACATTATATTTTAAAGTGCATCAGAAGAAGAATATCCTTATTTTTGGAGCCTCCTTTCAACTCAGGAAAAGAGTTGAAATAAGAAAATCATTCCCTTGTAGTCCCTATAATAGTTCAAGCCATCCAATCCAGGTCAAAATCAAATTCTTTATGCTAGACATTACTGAAAATAAAATAAAAAATTAACAATGATAGTAAATGAATAATACTGCTAACTGCTTAATCATATAGGGTTCGATTTTTAAAAACAGTTCTATCCAGTTGGTGTTTGTATTTCTTCATTCGGTCGTTATAAATATAATGTAAAAGACTACGATTTTTTCCAGAACATAATATTTTACCACAAATCAAAGTTGCAGAAAAATCAGTATTTTCCAGATATTTTGGAAACTATAGTTAATATATCATGTTAACTATATATACTGTAGTTAATAATATAGGCTCATGATAAAAATAGATTAAAGATGGTTATGTATAAAAAAGTGTTTTTTTTTTTCTATGAAATCAACCATGTCCATCTAACAACATTGAGTATAATGTAGCAATAGGTATATTGATGAACTACACATAGGTATATTGAGTACTATAGGCGACATTTTTTTATAACATGTAGGCATAATCAACACTTCAAATATTATTGTGATGGTAGAAAAGATATCATATAAACATTAAAGTATGCTTCTTCTATTTCTTCAGGATAAAACGAAGAATATTCAGAAGAATATTAATTTTTGACCTTTCCACCGACTATAACTGATGAATTAAGAGTTATGAAAATTAATATTAAAAGCAGTTTATAGATTCACAACCGGCTTGCTAGACCTGTTGTAGCTTCACTAGAGCTCTGTCAGCAATCACTTTTAAGGGCTCCTTCACAGCTACTGTAGCAGTCTTGAGACACACATAGTCCCCACTTTCCTATTTGAGAAAGAATATAATAAAAACGCTCTGTCTGGAGAGGGATACAAGGAAATGTTGTTCTTTTCTCTTTAAAATAATTAAAGGTTGTACAAGGGCCATAGAAAAACAGAGAAACTGAAGGTGATAATATATAGGTATAAACTAGCGATGTACCTGCCTTTTGCTACGGTATTTCTGGAGGGAAAAATATAACAGTGGATTAATTTAAAAGTAGATAAGATTTTTTTTTAAACAGTCAGATTGTTGGGCCAAAGCCTAATATCCCTACCACCACCCCTGGCATTTTAGATATAACAACTGACTTTTAACATTTTGTTGTTAGATTTTCCTTTCAGGTTACCAATGATCATAATTTTAAACGTTGTAAACTTTACGAAAATCATTCGAATCAATTACGAACAGTTAAATGAAGTACAGAATAGATATACACACAAATGACTATAATATACCTATAACATAGTTTCCTTTTCTGAATAACTTTTCTCTTTGCCATAACTAACTTATTTACTAGAGTGAAAATTATCAATTAAACCGATATTTTCATATCATAAAACCGTTATACATATTTTTTAATATTCCACAACCAATTTTTTGTTAACATTTGCAGATGATGCCTACATGGGAGGAAACTGTGAACCTGGTGAGAGAAGTAGACTAATGAGATTTTGGAAGCACTGGTTTGATAAAAATTTGAAAGAATAAGAAATTGAAGACAGGCAGAAATAAAGAAACATTAGAAGGAAAGGACCTCAAAAACGTATAACAGTTATATTACTTAACAAGTAAAGTCACCACTAATAACACGTAGGAGAGGTCAAATGATATAGAAGAGTGGCCATTTTTACAATATGGTGATAGAACATAGGGAAAGGACTCAAAACAATGATACACTTCGATATATTGATCATTGACGTGGGTGTAGAAAGATCTGAGCATACTGTACGCAACAGAGAGGAGATTGTCAAGAGGAGTGGGAAATGTTACAAGAAACGATATAATAAGGAATTGTGAGTCAACCTTCTGGAGAGACTCAATTTGAATTCTGAAAGAGACAATCAGAGAAAACAATTACAATGGTTTGGGCGTGTAATGATGATGGAGAAACTCAGAATGCCTTAAACAGCAGCAGAGAAAATGAGTAAGCTCTATGTAAGGGCTATGAGAATGCCATAGAAGGTTGAGAAGGACAAGGGAGAAGAAGGAAGGTTAGGTAGGACACTGATGGAGAGATTGTCAGGAATGTAAAAGGTTGTGCCAGACGAATTTTTATAACTTGAATGGGCTGAAACATATTATGTTTGGTACGAAATCAACATCATACCAAACTCATTACTACCTCATTTAGACTATTACTTTATATTTTATGTATTTTGTTCCAAATGCTTGGACTGTAGACCTAAATCTAATCAACCGAAGCTCAAAAACTGCAAATGCTTTCTTCAGATAAATAATGACAACCTTTATTGCATTACCTCAAAACATCAAACTTGAAATTTTAAATTAATCAGAACTCTGTTTTTGAGATACAGAGTTGTGTATCTTGATTGACTTTAAGATATCACAAAAAAATTTATATAAATTTGTTTCTAAGAAATGAAAGAACTAAGCAAAGCAGACCAAGGAAAGTAAAATAATTAACATATTACACCTTAGACTGTTAATGTTGTATGTTTATATATTTGTGTGTGTATATATATATATTTATTTAAATAAAATTTAATCTCATTTGTTTCTTCCAGATAATTACTGCTAATACATTTACAAATACAATTACATAATATGTTCAACAAATATCCAGTGTAGAACTGTGATTAATACGACAACCATAAGATACAAAAATATTTTGCAATTGTTGAACAATTATTTACAAGAAAAATCACAGCGATTAGTAAAACAAATAGATTAGCAAAGCAATAGTTTGCTGTGGAAGGCAACTAGAACATAAGAAAATACAAAAGATTTTTGTTAATTAATTATATACACAGCTTTGTTCAAAATGCAAATGTAATCTACAAAAATAGAATCTTTCACTTTTTGGTTCCATTTTGCAGACTTAAGTTGCACAATTTCAATACATCTTAACTTTGGTTTAATATTTTAAGCTACGGTTATACAATACAATTATTGCACATATAGACTAATATGCATTTAAATTATACAATATATTAGAATTATTATTTATATAATTAAATGTTATTGTAAAAGTCAAAACATGCTTCCATTAAAGCAGAAATCTTAATATTTAACTAGAGTAAAGGTTTTCCAATTTTTTCATATTGGTTTTAAAGCTAACGGATGATTGAAATATATTATACCGGATTTGATAATATTCAGGAAAATATTTTTAAACAAATTTTTTACCTCTCTGTATTTTGGAAAACATTTTTTTTACACCTTGTAAATAGCTTAGATAGATACCTTTAAAATTACAAGTCACCCACATTTTTATAACAAATGGGAGCTGATTCCAATACTTTCATGTCACCCTCCACAATCGATCCATTTTTAGTTCTACTTCGACTAAAATTGGACCAATCATGGAATATATATGTAGATATCGCTAACTAGAATTCCTTCACAGATCCTCCACATAGTTCTTACAAAACCCACGAGGTTCTGGGAAGGAATTCTACTTGGGTTATATAGATATCTCACAATCACTCCTTTTTTCATTACTACTATGGCTAAAAATGGATTGATCGTAGAATATAAATGCAGATAACCCCTAAATAGAATTTCATTCCCAGATCCTCCGCAGGCTTCTTAAAAAACCTATGATGATTTTGGAAGGAATTCTAGTTGAATTACACACATTAATTCCAAAATTGATTCACTTTAGTCACAGTAAGAAAAGATTATACCAAGGGGGCAAGGGATAAATGTGATTTTAGTATAGAATACATTTGGAAGTCAAGAACCACAATCTCCAATTCATGGCTCAACACTAAAGATATTAATTAGTTTTTTTAGAATTAACTCCTAAAATTAATAGAGACAGACAGAGAAAAATGTCTTCAGAGAAGTGGCATAGATTTTCTTCATTGAAACTAAGTATGTTTGGAGGCCTTTACTGGGTCTGAAGTATATAGAATTGCTTATCCCAAGTTGTAGACATTATGTGCTGCAACTAAAAATTGTATTTTGAATAAATTTAACTCTAACCAGAATTTGTTCCCAGATCCTCCACAGACTTCTTAAAAACCCATGAGAATCTAGAAGGAATTCTAGTTGTTATATATAGATATTTCACAATCAAAATATTTTTAATTCTACTGCGACTAAAATAAGCAAATAACTCTAACTAGAATTCCTTTCCAGATCCTTCACAGGCTTCTTACAAAACACATGAGGATCTGGGAAGGAATTCTAGTTGAGTTATATATTACATGTTCTATGATCAATCCATTTTTAGCCCAACTCCGACTAAAATTTGACTGAGTGTGGAATATATACATAGATAACTCTAACTAGGATTCCTTTCCAGATCCTTCACAGGCTTCTTACAAAACACATGAGGATCTGGGAAGGAATTCTAGTTGAGTTATTTATTACATGTTTTATGATCGATCCATTTTTAGCCCAACTCCGACTAAAATTTGACTGAGTGTGGAATATATACATAGATAACTCTAACTAGAATTCTTTTCCAGATCCTTCACAGGCTTCTTACAAAACACATGAGGATCTGGGAAGGAATTCTAGTTGAGTTATTTATTACATGTTTTATGATCGATCCATTTTTAGCCCAACTCCGACTAAAATTTGACAGAGTGTGGAATATATACATAGATAACTCTAACTAGGATTCCTTTCCAGATCCTTCACAGGCTTCTTACAAAACACATGAGGATCTGGGAAGGAATTCTAGTTGAGTTATATATTACATGTTCTATGATCGATCCATTTTTAGCCCAACTCCGACTAAAATTTGACTGAGTGTGGAATATATACATAGATAACTCTAACTAGGATTTCTTTCCAGATCCTTCACAGGCTTCTTACAAAACACATGAGGATCTGGGAAGGAATTCTAGTTGAGGTATACATATATATATTTCACATTCAATCCAGTTTTAGTTGTTGTTGGTAAAAACTATACCAAAGGTTCATGAGGAAAGTGTGAATTCTAGTTTGGAATACACTTGCAATCAACTAACAGCAAGCTCCCAATTTGTGACTCAACAATGAAGATATTAATTATTTTTTTAAATTATACCATATCTTTTTTGATTAATCTTATAAAAGTATAAAACTTAAAATTAAATAATTTGTCAAACATTTACTCTTATGATTTAGACTTTTACAATAACAAATACACATAGCACTTGCAATAAAATCTCTTTAAACATCATTTAACAACACAGTAAATATTCTAACAATTATGTGAGGCAACTTAAGTACGATTGCATTGTTTTACAAGAGCCATTTGTTCTAATAACCAAACCAAAAAACATTCGTTGGAAAATGAACTAAACTTATAAATCAATTTTTCTTTTAATATGATCAAAACTAGTAATAAATTATTTATCTATCGGTATTACAAATAAAGCAAAATCCTAACTATAATTAAAACATGTTTTAAAGAATATTGTATCAATATTAGGGTGAAAATTAATTAAAAACATTTAAATATTCAAACGACTAAATATTGTATGGTTATCTGTTCTAAATTCTTTTGAGATTCTAAAGATTTAAGAGTTTAAACAGTAAATATATTTCTACTAACACTGATATTATGGATTAAATCCTAATACTAGAAATTTATAGTCATTCTCTTAAAACCAATGAACATGTACAGACTCTCGTATCAAACAAAACATATCAATTTATGTGTCTTTTTTTTCATGTACCTATACAGGAGGCAAAGCCCATAGGGTCGCTGTTTTATCTGCACTCGTACTAAGGAATGAAAACTCTGTTGGATGCCAACGACCAGATATAGCTTTATCCTGATGTTGTGCAACAATTACGCTAGGTAGTGCTTGAGTCAAATCACCTGCATAACATTAATCAAACAATATAAGTAAACTAGCTACCAAGATTGTTAGGAAAAATTGGTGTAAACATAGCCTCAAAATAAGCTAATAAGAATTGATGAGGTACGTTCAGTAAGTAAGTTCCATTTGGTAATAAAAACAAAACTAGTACAGATACAGAGAACTATTTATAGCGAAAAATCTATAAACCTTAAACTATTTTTCTATGTAGCTCCCACCATTTTGTAGGCACTTGTTATAGCAATTAAAATTTTGTGTATGTCTTCTTTATAAAACGTTGCCGCCAATGTTGTCAACCTTGTGATAACATTTTCTTTGAGCTCGTCATCGTTATTGAAGTTTTCACCACCAAGGAATGATTTCAGATATAAAAAGAAATGGAAGTCGCTAGGGATGAGGTCACGTAAGGGCTGTACTGGGATGAGGGTGGTCAAACTGGTCCCATCCAAAGTCCGATTACAAAGCGTTAAGAACAAACAGCGATTTCCAAATGAATCATCTCCTTTTCCTTGACTCAGAGCAACTACTGCGTATCCACCGAATTGCGATCCCAGTGCTGCTGCGGTAAGAAATAAAAACGGAACTTACTTCCTGGACATACCACGTATATAATACCTGATTAGAGAAATCACATGGAAATTAACATTGCCTTACACATTGTTATTTTGATTAGTATGGTAATTCTATAGATATTAACAGTTTCATTATCTTAGAATGTATTAAAACAGAACTTTTTAAGATAAAATTATACATTATAATACCCTGACCCACAGCGTAGAAATATTTAAATTAGGGGATAAAATGCTTGTTAGTCCCTGAAAATTCTGGAAAAAAAAATAACAGGAAATTATATCACCTATAGAAATATTACCATTGCTGTACATATTGTATTATTTTTAATGAAAAATAAATAAGAATAACAATAATAGTATAGAGCAATGATAATATCTTATAGATCCATAAATGGTCTTGGTGGGGAAAATATCATGGCTGAAGCCGAAACCTATATTCTGCCATTATTCTTCTGTGATGAGAATACGACTGGCAGGTTTTGCACTTACAGGACCCAGCTTTAGACTGTTATCTTATCATCCTTCTTATAGATCTGTTCTTTATGAACAGTTGCAAGGGAAAACAAGATGCTGGTTCTCATTTGAATATTTTGAGTACACCCTTCAGAGTGAGGTATAAAATTCCAACTATCATAGAAGAAACTTCAGGTATCTTAGTTAACACTGCCAAATGGGTTTGGCTCTATTTAAATTCATATAAAAGTTAAGGTGGAGAAGGGAGGGACTTTACTAACACATTGAATATAAATATTTTATCAACATCATAAAATTATTTAAATTATTAAATTGAACTAAAATAATTTTCCGTTTAATTTTATATTTTTTAAATATCTAACAAAAATTTCCCAACAGTCTATATTTTTCATTAATTCCTTAAATTCTTTTAATTAATGCCTCTAAATTTGAATTAAATAGTTCCTCTAGTAAATTTTTAATTTGCAAATAATATAGTTAATTGTAACTTAGCATGTCCTATACCAAACACAGATTCACTGAATTTATCACTTTTATGCTCCGGGTTTAAGGTTAATAAGATGATTACTGCACTGGTATATTTTCTTAGAATAATAAAGTTTGTTTTATCTGAGTCGATAAAAACTATATAATGCATTTGTTCTGAACAGTGTTGTCAGATCCCTTTTCTATGATTCAAACTAACAGGGCTGTCAGATGGAACATATTATTCGTTTTATCATTTATCCTTTTAAACCTAAAATGTTCCTATAATTAGACTTTTTTATATAGAAATAATCAATTATGCTCACTTTGAATATTGCACATCTTGTTTTGTACTAAGTCGTCAATCCAAAGTTCAATATTTCGCCTATAAAGTGATGTTAATGGCAGATGAACAGCTAACATTTCTCGATCACAACCAGGATTATCTACTGATTAGTGATGTCACAATTACAATTATTAAACAAATTTCACTGTACTTTACGATAAGCACAAAAATGTGAAACATTACAAACTGGCATTCGACAATACATTGTCACAAAAATATGTTTCTGTAGTGTCATTTGACAACCTGTTGTCGCAAAGGCATTTTTGTTCAATCCAACATTTTGCCCACTAAAACTCATCCTATCCTATCACAATAATTTAGTTACCATTGTAAAGTTAATGATCCAAACTTTCATATTCATATACCCAAAAGTAAATAAAAAGTAATAAATAATATGTAATAAATTGCTAAAGTTAGTGTATTTTGCTCCTAGCAATAAACACGTCAACAGTTATTGAAGCAGAAGACAAAAATTATGTCATTTTACTTATTTTCCACATTTATGTCTAACTACTCCACTATGACACTATTTTATACCATTTTCCTTCCTCTTTAGATCAGTGCCTTTCAAATTATCGTAGCTCTTACTACTGAGATATCGATTTTTTATTCCAAATCATGACCAGGTTGACCTAACCTACTCTAACCTTTCTTTAAATAATGGTATATAGCAAGTTAGGTTCCAGATAAAATAACTATTTTAGTGAATTTTACAAAATATGCTTAAATTTTTTTGTACTTTCTTCATACAAATTTATTTTTTCTAAAAAAATAATCTAAATTGATATATTGTGTTACAAACTTTTATTCACAACTACATTACAAACCTATAAATATATATATATTTTTTTAAATTACAAATATTTTGTTATATTTTATATATATGAGTGTTTTTGTGGCATTTTGGCTTAGGTTACTGCACATTTTTTTGATTCCTGACATACTGACTCAAAAATTTTTAAATCCTTTTTTTATTACATAGAGAATTATATGCACCTATCTGTGAAAAATGATATATTGCAAGATGGGTTTTGGAGAATTTTACTATTTTTGGTTAATTAAATAAAAAACTATTAAAAAAGGAGTTGAAATGGGGTGCCATTTTAGGAATTTTCACTTGTCACCACTAGGGTTAATGTAATGTTGACATTTGTTATCCACTAAAGCAATGACAATTAAGCAGGTACAAAAAAAAATATGGGCACTGTTATTGGGAATAAGAAAAGCCAGTAATTGACTTTATGGACTGTGGAGCAACTTTTAATGTGTATTGTGTACCTTGCAGAAACTTCCTTATCAAACAAAAGACATTGCTTGTTATCCAGTAGAATCATGTTTTGTTGCATGATAATGCCCGACTTTATGCAACAGATCAAAGTGTTCAATTAATGCACAAATCTGGTTGGAAAATTTTTCGACAACCTACTTTACAACCTCAATTTTGCACCAAATGATTACCACTTATTCGTGCATTTAAAGAAATGGTGTAAATTATAGCATTTTGAAAAATGACTAATAGAAAGTTATGTTTCAAGAAAGTGGCAGCAGATATTTATTAAAATGGATTAATGAAGGCGATAAAACAATATTAAAAATGTATAAATATTTGTGATCTTTGTAAAGTTTTCTGTTTATTGTTACCTTGTAAATCTGTAAGAACCAGTCTGTTGTCATATCCAGCTGTAAGAAGGTAATATGCACTTGGAGAGAAGCGAATAGATCTGACATCAGAAGTATGAGGCTTAAAGGTTTGTAAACTTCTACCTCCTCTTACATCGTACAGGACACATGAAGAATCCTCATGACCAGAGACCAGGAGGCGTCCTGAAGGTTCTACACAGACTGCTGCAACGGGAGATCCTTGCTGGAGACAAGATAAAAACAAATTGACACATCGAAAGTAATGTTTCACTTACTAAATTGATGCTGAGGTTAAACCCTTTAACTTTAGTTCTGATAATAGGATGGAGTGTATTCCGAGTTTTCATGGTCCGTAACATATTTAGTAAACAGTTTAATGCATCTTAACATATATATTGAGACCAAGGGCTTTGATTTGGGAAAGTCATTAAAATGTTTTGCCTGTAAGTTTTTGATGATTTCATAGTACACTTGAGCAAAATTTTGTTATTATTTTTTATGGGAGCTACCTCCAAATTTTTAGTTATAACAAATGAAAAAGTCCCGAGATATGCCCACATACCAAATTTGATTAAAAGCAGTCTACGTGTTTGAGGTGTGGAGTGTTGCATATACAACAGACATTATTTTAAAAATCAAGATTTAAACTTAGGGATATATCCGTAAAAAAACAGAAATTGATTTTTTTAACAATCACATAACTTTCTCTATACTACGTATTTGTGAGAAAATAAAAATGAAATATAAAACGAGCCATACAAAATTTAATAGAAATTTGTTTGGACAAAAACCACGATATACATATTTGTTTATACAAATATAAAACATGTTGTAAGCATATTTATAATATCAATCTGCATTGATATCAGATCCAAGTTTCATTAAAGTCAGTTAAGTCCATACCATGGATACACACAACAATATCAATTATAACTTACCCTAGAAGCTGGTGTAGTAACAGGTGTTACAACATTCACACAACCACGTGTCCTCAGATCCCAGAACCTGACTGTACGATCCTGTGAACCACTTACGAATAAAGCTCCACCCCAGTTGTACAGAGTAAGAACATGTCCTGTGAAGAAAAAAGTAAGATTAACAAAGAGAAGTCTATTTTTTTGGAAAGGGGGGAGGTTATGTACTTGTAATAAATTTACATTTTAACATATATAAATATTTAATAAGATTGTTTTGTGTCAGTCTCATCAAAGTTTTGAATACTAAACTGTCCTGATTACAGCACTACTCAATAGAAGGTATGTAATCTAAAGAGTTGTGTGTGGGGGGGGGGTGAATATATCATTTACAGCATAGTAGTTGCTTATTACTCAAGCAGTATAGGAGATTATTACGAAAAGATCCTTGGATAGATCAAAGTCCAAAATGAAGGACTCAACATATACAAGTGGAATTTGAGAAGGGGTAGTAGTTCAAGTGACATTATCTGTTTTCAATGCATCTAAGAAATAGGATTCTGTATCAGGTTTAAATCCATTATAAGTAACAAAATAACTTACAGTGGGTAATAAAAACGCCAAACAATTGGATACTGTTTAGTGTGATAACTTATTAAAACAATTTAATGAGAACCATATGGTACCAACCCAGCCCAATCATACAATATAATTAATATTAGCAGATCATCTAAATATAGTGCACAGAAGTCAGTTTCTTGGGTCTTGTACGAAATGTGAAATTGAATTGATACATTAACGGGTCTTATCCAATAGGGCAAGTATGTTTAAAATAGTTGTAACTCAGATTTTCTGAACCTTATAATTGTGTAAATCACTATTTGCTTGATGTCGGTTTAGCCCTAATGGGACATATCTACAAAAATGTGTATATATTAAAAGGTCATCACTCATGTTGGTTTTCGAAGCTGTACTTGAGTGAAGGAGCCGTCTCACTTACTACGCCTATATAGGTGATTTAGTCCTGCCGGATCTCATTTTCTGGAGAGGTTCAATTTTTAGTATAACTTCTTATTGTCATCGTAGAGAGTAGATATTGGCACCGTTATATGCAAAATTGAAATCTGCAAATTTTAATCTAATTTAGTATGTTATAAGTGGAATAACAAACAAGATATGAACAAAAAAACTGTTTAATATGGAAAGCATTTTAACATTTTCAATTAGATTTTACCGAATTACAATAAGATTCTATATGAGCACGCTCTCTATATGAAATATTCCTATCTTAATTTTTATGGCCACTATTGTGTTTATGTCCAGCCGACAACAACGACGGATGTAATTGAAAATCCCTTTTGAGTTTCCTTATACCATCTAAGCTGTACATTAGTCAAAAATGGTTTGTCATGTCATACAGTACACTGAAAGAAATTAATTTATATAATTCATATTACAACAAGATTTTAAATAAAATTTGTACTATATGAAAGAAGTAATCCCAAAACCACAAATAAAACACTAAAACAATTAACGATAGAAAGTTTAATAAATCCTTATGTAGATTTTAATAACATAACTATCATCATGAGAGGGATATAAATCAATGAGTATGTGGGGTATAAGTTTTGTGCCAGATGAATACAAATAATAGTATCGTTGACATATCTCAAAGCCGACAACAAAGATGGTGACTCACTTCTCGATAATGTCATAACTGGGGGGTGAGACTTGGGTAAAACATGTAAATTGTGAGAAAAAAACCGTCTATGGAGTGGGGGGGGGACATACAAGTTCTCCCAGAAATCCAATGAAATATTGTCATCATGAAATAATATGAATCAATACCCAATGAAATAAAACAGGGAATTGTGAAAGTGGGAGAAACAAAAGCAATGTATGCTGAATGAATTATGGATGGTAAATGCAAAGATCAGAGAGTAGTCCACTATTTATCCACTGAACATGACAACGTAATTGTAACTTGTCATAACAAAAGAAACGAGGAAGCAGAGCAGCCTTTAACGATAGTAAAATATAATCCTTTCATGAAAGTAGTAGACCGCTCTGACCAAATACAGGCCTACTACCCTTTAGAAAGGAAAACTGTAAGGTGGTATAAAAAAATGTTTATACATGTGATCCAGATGCCAATTATAAATTCTCACTATCTCTTCAACGAGGCTTATATGTCAGATCAGAAAAGGAAAATGTCACTTTATGATTACACCCAATCAATTGTTGATTTTCTTATACCTGACTTTCCAAATTCACCAAGTCTAAATCCACGTTTGCAACCTGCTAGTCACACAATAATTAAAATAGTAAAAAAAAGACCTAACAGTAACAGAATCTCCCAAAAAAAGTGCTGACAATGTTCATCTGAAGGGATAACCAAGTACACTATATATGAGTGTTTATCGTGTCTAGGACAATCAGAACTATGTGCAGTCAATTAGTTTCACAAATATCATATGTAAAAAAAGTTTATTGTTGGTTGGTAGAGATGTAAATTTTATTGTAAATAAGTGTTTTTTATATAGTAAACCTATAATATTATCTTAAAAACAACATTCGAGTATGTGAAAACAATTGTTTCGTGAATGCTGGTTACATAGTGGCATGGAGTGCAACGGCTGTTCCGGAACAACTCAAATTTTAAACGAGAAAATCAACATTTTCTGGCTGGAAATATCAAAATGACCCATGGGAATACCAAAACAGACTTTAAGGTGAGTTTTTATTTAAAAAATTGTTCAGCATATATGTAGAGCACATTACTGGCCCATTTTCAGCATTGAATGTGTTAAGAGTTAAATTTCAAATGTATATATTACAAACTGTTTCCTTTCACTTTTTTTTATTGCAAAATGTAAGTAGCTTTCTGGAGTATCCTCCTATATATCCTATAAAAAAATTGTCTTTGAGGAATTCATTAGTGTTATATCATGAAATCTCCAGCAACATTTGTTTCAGATTTCTTCTAAATAATGATTTTTCTAGCATTTTAAATGTAGAATTTAACTTATTATAAAATGTGGTCCCTTTATATAAAGAACTCAACTACAGTAGAGTGAGCCAATGAATCTGGTACAACATTGCTTCCCTGTTCATTGCTAAATTACAAATAAAATGAGATGGGTTCGAAGTTCATTCTTCTATTCAGCGAGTTGTTACATAATCTCAAAGTTTACAAATGCCTATTTTAAAAAATTAGCTTTAAGTATCAAAGTGATTGATTAATTTTAATGAAATTTTAGGAAAAGACAAGAAATATCTTAATTAATTTAAAAAACTTGTTAAATATATTTTTAATACAGTTATTTTATTCACAATTACTTTAATATGGAAAGGTGTACACAATCGATTGATTACTTTAAAGAATGGATAATAAAAGATATCTCAGAATCAAATTTAGATTTTTAATGTTTTATTTTACAAAAAGCCACAGTTTATCTCTCTTTCATTACAAAGTACTTTTAAAAAGCTACAATTTAAAAGAAAATTCAAATTTTTATAACCTTTGGCTTATTTCTTTAACATACTTTTTTCGAAAATATGTTTTTTGGTTATATGAAAATATTTTGACTTAGCAAATTATTACAAGAAGCAACTTTCGCTAAAGTAAAGGATGGTTGTATAACACCCTCAGGCTCACTCAATGAGTGCGGATATGACAGACCCGAGGACCATAGCAGGAGCTACACCTTTCTATCATGTCTCTTTTAACCAATTCTTATTCTCCTCTGATCCTGACGCTATTAGAGTATTCAAGGGTAAGAAGTTTTTATTTTGTTCTTTTTTTTTTTTTTTTTTTTTTTTCATTTTTCATAAGACTAAAATGACCGAAAGGATTTTTACTTTTAAATAACAAGGGTGAAAAACAAAGAAATGTCGTTTTCTAAACTTTCTTAAAAATATATCAATAGTTTTGATACTCGTAACTAATTGTTTAAAATAGGCATGTATGAACTTTGAGATTATGTAACAACTCACTGAATGGACCAATCAACTTCGAACCAATCTAATTTTCTTTGTAATTGAATGAACAAATTTGTTCTTAACTATTTTTTTCATCGGAGCAACAGAAATTAAGATTTTTATTGTTTTTTTTAACTAAAAAAAGGTACCATTTTGCAACATAACTTGTTAATAACAAATTGTGTTCACCTCAAAGCTGGGACAAATTTTATATTTAATTTTAAAATATTCCTAAGCAATAAAATTGCAACTACCAGACCAAAAGTGTTTTATTCGACTAAATGCATTTTCAAACATGTTTACTGACGAATTCATCCCTATATATTTATAAATCCATTTAAATTTTATGTTCAATTCAAAATCAGATATTTTAATTGTAGGAGGTTTAAAATTCAAACTAAAAAGTTTTTTTAAGAATTGCAAACTATGAAATTAAATATCATAAAGCCATCAAGGCCAAACTTACCCGAGTGTCCACTGAGAGCTTGGAAAGCTTGTCCTGTTGCACAATCAGTCACGTAGATCTTACAGTCTCCAGCTCCTCCACTCACGAGTAGACTTGATTTATTAGTTGTGTCTTCGATAAAACAAACATCTCTGACAGTTCCATCATGCATTGCCAACTCTATTTCTTGCCCTAGAAACAAAATGAAATAGCATCATCTTAATTGCATAAAAAATTATTGTCTGTAACTTACTGCTCGTACTTGATGTTTGTCTAGCTTCTACCTGTACTGAAATGTTACAAACATGTGTGTGTCTTTATATAGCCTGCAATGGTAACCTAGATAACTTTATAACAGAGTTAAACCTTTTTGTTAGGAGTTACTGTGGACCCTTAATATTGTTACTTTGAACTCTGATGTAGATATCAAGTTTTGGATTGTTGTCTTATATAGACGTACCAACTAGATTATCTGCTAAATCTCCTTTAGATATTTTTATATAATGCAAGTTCAAACTAAACATTATTTTAACTTACAGGTAGAAGTTCTTAACCATTGCACGCCAATGAAAAAAAAACCTGGAAAATATAAGGCTACACTCTTTTTTGTCTAGAAAATTATTTATTTCCTCTATAAAATTCAAACGTATTAGGTTTGGGTTTCTATAAATGTTACAAAAACACATCTTATTTCTCTTCTAATCTGTGAGACTACAAATGTTTTCCTATAAATAGCTATTTCACGCCTTTTTTTTAATATGCTATAAAAAAACACTATGACTTACTTTGCCAAAAATGGGGGAAAACAACATGAGTTATATTGTTTAATATTCAGTATTATTGTTTTATTTCTTACTTAATGACTTTTGACAAAGTTACTAGGAATGTACTGACTTTTGAAAAACGTTAATAATAATGTAAAGTACAAATGAAAAAATAGAAATTGTAATTACGTTTAGATTTTGTTTGGATAAGGCACAGGCTTACATTGGAAAGTGGTCCTTGATATTACCTAGTAGTACACAAATAGAAAAAGAAAGAAAAAAACACAATAAAACACTAAAGTTCTTAAATATTTTGTAAACACTATTTAATAGACGATATGTCCTATTAAACTGTAACTAGAAATTATAATTGTTAACTTTGCTTTGGTATGAAAATGTAGCTTCCATTATACCATGAACGAAGTCATCAAAATCTGAATCATCAGGATTAATCACGATAAAACATGTTTAATATTAATAAAAACTACCTATTTAGAAATATAAAACTACATGAACTAATTTTAAATAAAAAACAAAAAATATAAAAAATACAGAAAATTTCAGAGTTCACTACACACAATTTTTCAAAGTTTCTAAAGCGTGAAGAGCGATAGTAGGAAATCACATCATTGCCTCCATAGCAACGCGATCATCAGCTTTAAACTTACAAAATAAGTCTTGCTGTATAGATACTAAACTTGTATTTCACCGAATTCTCTTGGATGATTCTTGAACTAAATACTATGCAAAACCTTGAAATGAGTTTTTACGGGAATACACCTGTATGACATTTGGGTTATTAAAGAAATAACCAAGCATAATATGCAGTTGTATACATTGTTTGGGGATATCATATAACACTGCTCTTCAAGAGGATAAATTCAATAATCCTCAGTCTCAGCCCATTCTGGATCTATGCCTGCTAAATGATTTTTCGTTGGATGATGTGGAGTCAACATACAATTCAAGCTTTCAGGGCCAGGTTTCTCTAGTAATCCCTCAAGATGCTGGCTCAACAAAAAAAGTTTTTAAACCCCACAGGGGATAAAACCTAAAAACTTTTGCATACAAGGCGAAAGCTCTAGTCCCTAGACTGACCATGGCCTATTAAAATGTTTGTTATTAAAAATCAATTAAGGTCCTATTTATTCAACAGATAATGCAAATTAAACATAAATGGGTGTCACTACAAGAAAACCATTTCATTGAAGTCTTGGATGAATGCTAATTTAACTCAAAAATTTAAAAAATTTCTAATACTGTAGTTCTAAAAAGAGTATTAATAATGAAAATGCCAAAAAAACTGAAAAACTATCACAAAAACATTACACAAACTTTCTCATTCATCCATCCTCAAAACCTTATAAAAACCAAACAAAATTATTGACATCTAAAAATATCATTTCGGTAGTGTCAGTCAAAGAGTGGAAATGAACCACGCACACAGTTTTTGAACAAACAAATTTAAGCATGACCTAAACTTGTATCGCTTGTACCATAAACAACACGTCATCAGTATAATTCGTATTTGATTAATTTTTGATTTTTTTTTTTTTTTTTTTAATTATTCCTGAACCTTACCAATTTTTGTACACAGTTTATGTCATTAATCTTTAACTGTCTTTAAAACTTAAATGAAATGGGTAAAGTCATGGGCAAAGACATATTTGGAAAGATTGTCAACAATATGCTTTGTTTGGATCATTAGCGGCTTGAGCAGAAATTAATCAAAATTATTACCACAGATTTTGAGGAAGACTTAATTTTGTGATAACTTTTTATGGCATCTACAGTACTGTTAAATTTGTAGTTATCAAAAATATGAATGTCTACATTCAAAAAATGTATAAAATTGGTCCATGTGTTTGAGCTCTGTGAGCATTGTATATTTGACAGATAACAGAGAGTCATCATTAAAAAACCACTTTTCCATACTGAGGAGACCTCAAAACAGATATATCCGCAAAAGACTCGATATTTTAACCCATCATATAACATTCCCTATACATTACATGGTAAAAAGTATAAAACATAGATAGGATTAAACACAACGTACCTTCTAGATTCGATGTCTCATTATTGAACTTCATAAGTTTAACAGTTTTATCATTACTGCCTGTAGCCATCAAATCACCAATAGGAGTCCATGCCATACAATAAATAGATCCTTTATGATGCCTCGTTCTCTTGAATAGGACAGTAGGTTGGTAAGTGGTGTGGTCCTCTCTGGAATAACAGATACACTTTAGTAACAGCAGAGAAATCCTATTCGGAATAACACTAGTAACTGCAGAGAGATCCTCTCTGGAATAACAGATACACTTTAGTAACAGCAGAGAAATCCTATTCGGAATAACACTAGTAACTGCAGAGAGATCCTCTCTGGAATAACAGATACACTTAAGTAACTGCAGAGAGGTCCTCTCTGGAATAACAGCAATACTTCAGCAACAACAGAGAGGTCCTCTCTGGTATAACAGAACACTTTGATAACAACAACACTTTAGTAACAGCAGAGAGATCCCTCTTTAGAATAACAGAAACACTTTAGTAACAGCAGAAACGTCCTTTCTGGAATAACAGATACATTTTAGTGACAGCAGAGAGTACACAAACTGTTTTATTTCACAATAACTATTCAATGAATGGCTTAAATTAAAATGAGCAGTAAACATATTTTAAAACTGAAAATATATGTTATTAATTTACAAAACAAAGCCTAAATAATTAAAAATGATTCCTCACTATTTGTCTGAAGTGAATTATCGGTGAACATTTTTAATTGAGCCTTAGTAAACATTTTGAAAGATAAAACATATCGAAATCTTCCCAAGCCATTTCAATCAAAATGTGATGCTATATAAAATTAATGACCTTAAGAAATATCCTGAACTGCATATAAGTAAAATACAGTTCCAACAGTAACAGGTCAGGATTCATTTTTATTATTCTCCAAATTTATTCATGAACCATAATTTTCTTGTTCAGTAGTTTAGCATGTTGGTTTTAAGTCATAAATCTTCCATTACACCAAAATTTAATTGATATAGATTGTGTCGCTGTTTAAATAACCGTGTAAGGTTTTATAGTTCATTTTGTTAAAAATATATTTTCGAACACTGAACTCCCAAGAAAATGTGATGTTCATATAATTACAAATGCTGTATCACTGACACATATTATGTACAGCTTGAGGCCCACCAGTACAAACACACGAACACAAGCGAAGCGAGAATAGACTTTTTAATATATACACATCTACAAGTAATGTTATACACAATTATGAGGCTCAGAAAACATGTGTAATGATTGTTTCAAAAGAAAATTTACCCTACTGGAAAGACCTATTGATCTACCTATATAATTTAACATTTCCTACAAGACTACAGAAACCAATTCTTGGGTATTACATTTAGAGGATATGCTGGCATTTTATTGTATGATGGGGCTAGGTAGGTACTCTGATGGTTGAGCCCATCAACTTGGTTGAAACTTGCAATGAGTACAAAGTATAGCACTTACAAGGGAATAGAACTGGAGCGACCAATAAGTGGACTTTCACCGCTTTGGCCATGCTCCATTGAAGCCACAGCACGCTTCAACCAGCATTACTCAATCATAACTTGGGTTTTTATAAATATTTACATTACTTTTTGACAATCAGACTGGAAAAAATTGAAACTTTCTATTTTTATCTGAGTGAGATGAAGTTTAAGCACCACAATTCTCAGTTTACAGCTGATATTTATCTTTGTTTAAATTTCTTTTGGTGAATTTTGTGAACACGCTAATTTAAAGATTTTTTTTTTGTCATTGAAAGGCAAATAACCTAACAGTCATCATCGCCTTATAAAAAAATGAAGAAAAGAACATCAAATTAAGACATCTTACCCTCGAATATTCTAATAGCGACAGGATAGGAAGAGAACAATAGTAGGTTAAGAGAGACCTAACAAGAAAGATGAAAGAGAGAGATCCAACCTAAGACTACATGAAAAATGTAAATCCAGCTAGCATATTTGGATGATCCAGCGACCCTTGGGATGATTGCCATGCCCATATTTACATCAAGTTCTTTTACTTCTGATATAAACACACCCTCAACATAAATAGCATTTGATAAAAAAAAAAACTTTGGGTCGTTAATTTTCACATTTCACAATAATTTCAACTAAACCGGTAGAGCTGTTTTTGAAAAATTACATATTTGATAAGAGCCTTGTGGTCGATGTTTTGGTTTTTTACTCACGAACCAGAGAAAAGCTCAACATCACTTCAAATCATCGATCATATGACTTTCTATAAAAATCAGAAAAAAATTGATAAATTCTAAATCTAGGCAACATTTTTTTAGTAGTTATAAAAATAAAAGTTGTTCCTATTATCAATATTTTCTTTCAAAATATAACATCAGTAAGATTGCGACTACAGTACAAAGATGACTCTTTAGTGCTGACTCACTAGAGTGGGTCCCGAATGACTCCTAGCTGAATCTACACCTTTTTTCATGTAGTCTTGGGTTAGATCTCTCTCTTTCATCTTTCCTGTCAGGTCTCCCTTGACAAACTCTTGTTCTCATCTGACCCTAACACTATTAGAGTATTATAGGGCTCTTTATTTTGTTTTAAATTTTTTTAAAGACAACCATTATTCTTTAAAAATAGGTTTATCACCTTTTTTAAAAAATAAGAAGACCATAAAGAACTAAATAAATTTCTAGTTACGGTTCACTCTAGAAACTAGATCAGTGTACCGTGAGAAACAAATGCCTGGACAATGTAACAATGCTCAATTAATCTTGTAACAATTTACAGAATATAATTACAATTAATTTGGCAATATTAATTCAAATAAACATGCACTTATTTAACACAATTTGACATAAATTTGGGTTTGGCTCAATTTTAAAAACAATTGTATCCTTATCAGTCCGTAAGTACAAAATGACTGCCAATTTAATTATTTTACATCTCGCAAAATAGTTTAATGCATCTTTAACATGTTATATGTACAATCAATATGAACAAGGAAAAACCCCAAATCACAAAATAACACAACTACACAAAACTGTATAATGCGTTTATATTACCTTATGTACATTTCGATAGCTCTACTATCATCTTCAGCTATCGAAATGTACATAAGGTAATATAAACGCATTATACAGTTTTGTGTAGTAGTTGTTATTTTGTGATTTGGGGTTTTTCCTTGTTCATATAATATAATCACCACAGTGCTCTAGTGATTTATTTATGTACAATCAAGGCATACACATTTTCTATAATTTTTTTTTTTTTTAAGTAATAATATTCAGTTTTAGTCAAATTTAGTATGTAAACTAGGTTTTACTATTACTAGAATATTATTGAAATAAACTGTAAAAAAACATTACAACGAACTTTCTTACTCATCCATGCCAAATCCAAATAAAAACTAATTGTCACCAAAAATGTCAGTTCCTTAGCTGTCAGTAAAAAAAGTGAAAAAGAACCACGGATGCTTTGTTTGAAGAATAATTATATACAGTGTCCCGTAAGTAAGCCATCAAATTTTTTCATTTGTTATTAAAAAAAGACATTTTATTTTTGTTGTCAATTTTTGGTAATGTTAATAGTTTACCAGATATTCAATATTAAATATTTTAAATGGCCGCCATTTTGAAAAATACAAAATAAAATCTTTATTTTCGATACAATTGTAAAACCCAACATACAAAATACCTATACTAAATCTGAACTCAATAACTTTTCTATTTTCAAAGTTATAATTTTGTTTTGGTAAAATAACAAACTGCAGATATCTCGAGAACTAAGGGTTTTCAGAAAATTTTTACTCCCATTTTTTTCTTCGTCCTGACAAACAGAAATATTTCATAAAGTTTCACAGCTTACTTACAGAACACCCTGTATTTAAATAGGGTATGCACCCTTAGTTTAAAACATATTGGATTCAAATCGAGCTTTAAGTGACGGCAGACAAAATTCATTTTGGTTTTTCGCTCATTATGCCTGAATGATTTGTTTTGTTTACTTAAGAGTAATTTAGGGTATTTTTTACTCAGGGTAATTTAGGATATTTTTTACTCAGGGTAATTTAGGATATTTTTTTTACACAAGGGTAATTTAGGGGATTTTTTTAATAATTCACAAGGGTTTGGGTCATTATTTTTTTTTTATTTTATTAAAATTTAAACTAATCAATAGATCCAATTTTTAGGATTTATGTTTTTTAACAACTCTATGACCAATTTTTGGTTTTTTGACCATTAACTCAAGAACCGACATTTCAAGACAGATGGCGACCAATATTTTAATCAAACTTTGCTGTTATAACAGACGTCATTTTTCAAAATCACCTTCACTGATTTTAGTGAAATGTTAAGGTTAATGAACCAATCCCATGTGTAAATACATTAGTAAAAAAGTATTACGGTTTAGGAATAATTGACTAAAAAAAACCTTTTTGATCGATCTTGAAATTTAATTTTTGACAATGTACCCAATACTTCGTAAGAGTAAGTAACATAGTAACATGACAAAAAATAAAGTTTTAGTTTTAAACACAAAGTAGTAGATACGACCAATGTACATAAATACTGTAACGACTAAGCCTATCCAAATGTATTTTATTGGCTAATAAAACTAATAGTAACTATAATTCAAAACATGTCTCTAGAAAACACGTCCAGGCTCGCTAACCTGCGTAAGCTGTAAAACTTGGCCTTTCTGATACCTCAGAGCTTTCTTTCCACACTTCCTGCAATACTTAGGTTAGTAAAAATATAATAAAATATTCAAATCATAAACTTTGTAATCTAATCGATGTCAAGTTCTCTGAGAAACGTTTTTGAGGTCCTCCTACCTAGTAAAGAAGAAACAAAAATGTGTATTTTTGGAATTATGTTCGTTTGTCGATTGTGTAGTGCTTCTGCAGCCCAAACGTGTGGACAGATTTTGATCAAATTAGGTACTATGGAATAGTTTAGTCATATCTAGAGTATTTTTTTCCCATTCTTTTGGTAATTCTGTTTTGACGATAAGATATAAACACGAAATTACGATTTTATCAAAATCTACTCTTTCTATTCTACTCTACTATTTCGCTGGAGTGTAGCCTCTAAGAATCCAAACATAACTTACTGGTCACTGTCCAAAAATACTGGTTCATGAATTATTAATAATTTTTTTTTTAATTTGTCAAAAGGAAAGTTATAAAAAACTTAAATTCTCAAAAACGGCTTTGATTAAGTTGAAATTCTAGTGAATGTGAAGAATAATGAAAACAACCCGTAATGACCAAAACCCATGTGTAAAATTGCAAGAAAGAAAAAAAGAAAAGAAAGAAAGAAGAGAGAGAGAGAGAGAGAGAGAGAGAGAGAGAGAGAGAGAGAGAGAGAGAGAGAGAGAGAGAGAGAGAGAGAGAGAGAGAGAGAGAGAGAGAGAGAGAGAGAGAGAGAGAGAGAGAGAGAGAGAGAGAGAGAGAGAGAGAGAGAGAGAGAGAGAGAGAGAGAGAGAGAGAGAGAGAGAGAAAATACTGTCATTAAACACTCGATTTATTTAAATACGATTTCCGCTGGAAATATATTACTACACAAACTAAGCACATCTGACTCTTATTTAAATATATAAATATGTTTTCAAACATGGCACCTATGGTTAATTTTCACCTTTTCATTGATTGACAAGAGCCAAACTAACATTTTGAGTAATGATTAGTTTATCTTTGGTTTTGGAAATGGACGAGTGAGAAAGTTTGTGCAACAATTATTTTATTTAAGTTTTTAACTGGTGTCTATTTTCAACAACAATCCTCATTTATAATTAGTATAGTCATACAAGTCCCGACATTTTCTATTTTATAACTAAACAGTTGTTCTTTATAAAATAGAATATCTCGCACTTATATCATAATATTAATACTAAGCTTGTAATATTAATAGTTTTATGAAATAGAGTCCAAGAGTGTCGCTATTTCTTTGAATGACATCTTACAAGCAATAATGTCAACGTTATAAATTCGATAATAATGAGAAGCAATAGAGAAATCACACATGACACATTTCATTGAAGTTCGCACGGAATTTAGAAACAGGTTTTCTGGCTGTACGTATCTTATAGCCATAACAAATCAGTATTTAATTAATTAATTGGTAAACCTTTGCCATTTACGTTGAACAACTTTACTACGTCCTAATTTCACAGCAATGATGTTGGCGCTCACTATAGTGAGTACAGGCATGGTATTCCGAGGTTCATAGCTGAATCTACACATTTTTCATCTCGTGTTAGGTTAGCTCTTTCCTGTCAGGTATCCAACACATGTTCTCTTCTAACTCTGACAATATGTGGGAACTTCATTTTATGTTTCTAGCTTTTTTCATAAGGCGATGATGACCAATAGATTTTTCACCTTTAATCAACAAGTAATAAAGGCAATGATATATAAGGTGTCCTGAAAATAACCTCACCGCCTACATTTGAATGTATAAAAAAATTTTTAATTCCTTTTGGGAAACTTAATAGGATTAAATAACCTTACTATCAATAAATATTGAGCTTGACTTGTGAGATAATATTAAATAGGGAAAAAACACAAGATCTCACAAAAAATACGTTTACTTAATCAAACGCATTTCAACGACAAAGTCGCCATCCTCAGTGATTCATGAGCTACACCATCACTAAACTATAACTAAACTTAATCAAACGCATTTCAACGACAAAGTCACCATCCTCAGTGATTCATGAGCTACACTATCACTAAACTATAACTAAACTTAATCAAACGCATTTCAACGACAAAGTCGCCATTCTCAGTGATACATGAGCTACAATAACTAAACATTTATAAACGACTTTGTTGTTGAAATGCGTTTGATTAAGTTTAGTTATAGTTTAGTGATAGTGTAGCTCATGTATGACTGAGGATGGCGACTTTGTCGTTGAAATGCGTTCGATTAAGAAAACATAATTTTTTTGAGATCTCGTGTTTTACTTTTTTTCTTCTTTCTATCTAACCAAACAACAAAAAGTGCGATTTTGTTCTAACCGCAATTTAAAAATTTTGAAATGGTAACCCGCTATATTTCATAGGTAACGAATAGAAAACAATCATTATACATTACGTTGCCCCTAGCAACCAATAGACATTTAAAAGAGAGTTTTGTGTTATTATCTCATTTTACTTATTTCTCACATTACTTGTAAAACTTATTTTTACGTTATAAATTAGCGTAAAGATAGCCCTTCAGGGGCTCAATATGCATACCTGGAAATAACGAGGCACTCTAGCTGAATCTACAATTTTTTTTTTCATGTAATTTTTAGTAGATACCTCTCTTTTATCTTTCCTATCAAGCTTCTCTTGACCAACTCTTGTTCACTTCCGACCTAGACGCTATTAGAGTATCATCCCACCTAGAGGGGTTTTATTATGCAATTTTTAAAAATCAGCCATGCGGCTATTACAATACAAACCATTTTTCAAATCGGCTCTATTGATATTTCATTCAAATTTTGGTAAAATGGGGAAAGATTAATGACCCAAACCTGTACACTAAACTGCAAGTAAAAAAATATATATGGTTTATGCAAAAAAAAACGATACCAAAATAAACCCTGACTACAGTCATTAAAACCTCAATTTTAAATTAGTACGGTATGTGCTGAGAAAGGCTTATGGCACTACCAAGGATAGTTTAGTCCCTATATATAATTACTTTGTCATGGTTCATTCAGTTTTGGTACGTTTTATTTCATTTGGGGTGTGTGAGGGAGAAATGTTATGCCATTTAGTTTGTATTATTTTTTCAAATTTTAGAAGAGAGCAGTACTTTTGAGAACTGACAACACCTATAATGTATGGTTCTGGCGTTACTAACCTGAGATCTGCAAGTTTTGGATAAGCACAAATACGCAATGTCTTAGAGTTAGATCCCACCGCGTACAAATTGCCCTGTGGGTGGAATTCTGCACAACGTACTGCTTGGACATCTTCAAGTGTGGTGACTGCAACAAAGTGTGGTCTTCCTGTACTGCTGGCACTGCCGTTGTGTTGATCTACACTGCTTGGTACTCCCTGCAACAACAAAACATTGGTTACAAGTTGATATCAAACCTCCTCTAAATGTATTGACCAAATTTGGTTTCCTTGTAGGAAATGTTAAATTGTAATAATCGATCAAGCAATCTTACCCAGTAGGGTAAGTTTTTTTTAAACAGTCGTTAGACAGATTTTCTGAACTTCATAATTGTTTATATGTTAAAACGTTATCACTCACTTCACTCTTGTACATATCTTGGCTCTAGCGGGCCTTACGGGTGTAGATATTTAATGTAGCCTCCCCTCGGTCCTACCGGATTTCCTTTGTAATTGTTATAGGAGGTCAGGTTTCCAAATTACAATTTTTACAGTTAATTTGTAATTTGTCATCGTAAAGAAGTGGAGTTTGTATCATTAAATATGGATTTAAATTTGTTAATTTGTATCTAATTTAATGTTATATATATGTCCCCATAACCCCTCATCATCAGAATGGTTATTTGCTCTGTCTCACTAAGTGACATTGTAATCTAAACTAAAGCTTACTAAAAATTTGCCATTGAATTAGCATTAAAATCAAACAAACTTTAAGAGGCTGCCATTTCCAAACGAATGGTCCTTTTTCAGTCGGGATTGCGGCAATGTGTTCCTCTAACAAAGACCTTTAAAATGAGGTATAATTCGACCTATGCTTACATTTAAGATTTTTTTAGACTTCCTCCACAGGACGTCCCCCCAAAGTGTGAAAAAAGACAGTTAAAATGAGCAAAAAGTCGGTAACTACAGTGAGGACGTAATCCTAGAGTTTCATAGCTCTGCGTTTATTAATAAAATTAATATTAAGGGGTTTTCAGACTTATTGAACACCCGGTATATTATATATAATATATTATATTATTATTAGATTATATATATAAGTTGAATAACACACGATATGCAAACAAAAAACTAAAAATTATCACTCTATCTTTAAAATCAGCAAAGCTAGGAATGTTTAAATATGTGTTGTTAAAATGGCAAAAACACCCGGCAAATTTAAATATATTGTATTAAACGAAAGGAGAGTTCCTAATACTTACATTAATACAAAATATAAAAATTAAGTGCAAAAAAAAGACGAAATATAATATATTTCCGAGAGCCGATTATATCGGACCAAGGCGCTATTCACACGAACTAACGAGGCCGATGATATTATCGACCCGTGGCTTTCGGTATTTGGACAACTTTTGCGAGCCGACCAAATCGGCCTTTGGCGGTATTCCAACATTTTTTTAATAGTTGATTAAATCGGGCAGTAGCACTCAAAAGGTTAAAATGGCCACCAGTTTGACATTTCAATAGGGTTCTATACGAGTACACAATAGCTGTCTCATAGTCTTAACGTTTTGGTTGTTATCGTCTTTACGTGCAGACAGACGGACGGCTTGTCGAAAATCACTTTGTAGGATTCCAGAAGCTATGACACATCAAGTTAGACAAAAACGAAGGTCAATTTTTTATTTTTTTGCAAATTATCCTTAAACAATGATTTAATACATTAAGCTTTACACTACAGCAAAATTAGAACAAAATCGGTTGAGACAATTTTGAGAAATTTGATATTTTTATCTGAGGACAATGTTTTATAATAACTGATCCACTGGTAGAGTCTTAGGAGTGACCGAGTGATATGTTACTTGACACCATTCTACGGTTTCGTTAATTTACTTTAACGAATAACAGTACTGTAATACAATTGGCTACCCTAGATTTACAGAGCAATATTTACTTCCAATTACATGCTGAATGTAAGAGAAAGGTTGACTAACAACATGACGCGAGTTCACCAATGAACTCAACAAAACTCTAAATCATAAACCAACGGTCTGTAGAGACTATCTATCATACTTAATAAATCTGTTTCGCGCTACAATTACTCGTAGCTCTCAAAGAAACGGTGCAAAATTATTGCACAAACTTTCTCACTTGCTCATCAAACAAAAAACTAATCGTCACCAAAAATTTAATTTCGGTGAGACAACAATCAAATAGTGAAAATGAACATCAGTCTATAAAACAAATATTAAATAAGGTACTAAACTTGCTTCGCAAGTACCATAAACACGCTCTCAAATAAGTTGAACTATTAATGACGTCGACAAAAATGTCTGAACTGTAATGTTGTATTTCTTGCAACTTTGCCTACAAGTTTAGATCTTTAATTTTCAGATTCCACCAAAATTCTAAAAAAAATAAACAGGTATTTTTGAAAAAATGGCAATCAATATGTTTTGTATGATCCCTTAGAAGTTCCACATAAAAGTTGATAAAAATCATTAGATGTTTGAAGACTCAAATCGTTGGAAGTATAAATAATCCGATTATTGTTCACATTTTAGACTTTGTTGGAAGCATAAATAATTTGAGTATTGTTTATATTTTACTCTTTGAGCGTAAATGATCCGACTATTGTTTATATGTCAGACTTTGTTGAAAGTGTAAATGATCCGACCATTGTTTATATGTCAGTCTTTGTTGGAAGTGTAAATGATCCGACTATTGTTTATATGTCAGTCTTTGTTGGAAGTGTAAATGATCCGACTATTGTTTATATGCCAGTATTTGTTGGAAGTGTAAATGATCCGACTATTGTTTATATGTCAGTCTTTGTTGGAAGTGTAAATGATCCGACCATTGTTTATATGTCAGTCTTTGTTGGAAGTGTAAATGATCCGACTATTGTTTATATGTCACTCTGTGTTGGAAGTGTAAATGATCCGCCTATGTTTATATGTCAGTCTTTGTTGGAAGTGTAAATGATCCGACTATTGTTTATATGTCAGACTTTGTTGGAAGTGTAAATGATCCGACCATTGTTTATATGTCAGTCTTTGTTGGAAGTGTAAATGATCCGACTATTGTTTATGTCACTCTGTGTTGGAAGCGTAAATGAACCGACTATTGTTTATATGTCAGTCTTTGTTGGAAGTGTAAATGATCCGACTATTGTTTATATGTCAGTCTTTGTTGGAAGTGTAAATGATCCGACTATTGTTTATATGTCGGTCTTTGTTGGAAGTGTAAATGATCCGACTATTGTTTATATGTCAGTCTTTGTTGGAAATGTAAATGATCTGACTATTGTTTATATGCTACTCTTTGTTGTAAGCGTAAATGACCCGACTATTGTTTATATGTCAGTCTTTGTTGGAAGTGTAAATGATCCGACTATTGTTTATATGTCGGTCTTTGTTGGAAGTGTAAATGATCCGACTATTGTTTATATGTCAGTCTTTGTTGGAAATGTAAATGATCTGACTATTGTTTATATGCTACTCTTTGTTGTAAGCGTAAATGACCCGACTATTGTTTATATGTCAGTCTTTGTTGGAAGTGTAAATGATCCGACTATTGTTTATATGTCGGTCTTTGTTGGAAGTGTAAATGATCCGACTATTGTTTATATGTCAGTCTTTGTTGGAAATGTAAATGATCTGACTATTGTTTATATGCTACTCTTTGTTGTAAGCGTAAATGACCCGACTATTGTTTATATGCCACTCTTTGTTGGAAGCGTAAATGACCCGACTATTGTTTATATGCCACTCTTTGTTGGAAGCGTAAATGACCCGACTATTATTTATATGCTACTCTTTGTTGTAAGCGTAAATGATCCGACTATTATTTATATGCTACTCTTTGTTGTAAGCGTAAATGACCCGACTATTGTTTATATGCCACTCTTTGTTGGAAGCGTAAATGACCCGACTATTATTTATATGCCACTCTTTGTTGGAAGCGTAAATGACCCGACTATTATTTATATGCTACTCTTTGTTGTAAGCGTAAATGATCAGACTATTATTTATATGCTACTCTTTGTTGTAAGCGTAAATGATCAGACTATTGTTTATATGCTACTCTTTGTTGTAAGCGTAATTGATCCGTTTATTTGCCAGGCTTTGTTGGAAGTGTAAATGATCAGACTATTCAGCATAACAAACACACAGAACACAATTCTCACAAATAAATACGCCTAACTATCAGACGCGTTTCAACGATAAGGTCGTCCTCTTCAGTGATACACCAGCCACACCAACCAACAACTTGTTACTGAAACGCGTCTGATACTTGGGCGTATTTTTTATGAGAATTGTGTTCTGTGTGTTTGGTATGCTGTATAGTTTTTCTCATAAGTCAAGCTCAACATTTATTATGATCAGACTATTGTTTAAATACCACTATTTTATTGAAGCGTAAATGATCCAACTATTGTTTACATTTCACTCTCTGTTGGAAGGGTAATTGAAACGACTATTGTTTAAATCCGGGTTTTGACTCCTTTTACGTTTCATGCGTTAGGAAATCGATAAAATGATTTTCGACACACCGTCCATCAGTTATCGTTGGCGTTGTTGTCTGTAGCCTACAACAGCTGCCATACAAATTAAGATATGAACATGACATTTGGTATAGGGGATTATAGTGTGCTCGTAGTAGACTACATTATTACAATTTAAAAAAAAAATCGAATCGGAACTGTCAAACATTTTAAACAGTTTTGCCTTCATATCTTGTATATTATTCAACTATAACACAGTAAATAAGATAAAAATTTGCAGGTGTTTATACCACCTCTCTACAATGTCAAATGGTAACGCATATTTTTGGTTTTTTAGTATGGTAATGTTGGTGCACAACCCAAGGCACCTAGTTGTCTATTCTACGACCTTGGCAAGACATTCCAACAAGAGTTCCGTTGCCGACGAGTTGCAACGGGTTCACAGCAGTTGCAGTTAATTAGCAAGCAACAGTAACAATCAATTGTATTTAAATTACTGCACTTTAATAAAGCAGGCCACAAAGGCTACTTTCACGTTTTGTACTCTACTCGTCCTTTAGATAGACTATGAAATGACCGGTGGTAGGCATTTACAAGATTACAAAATATTTATTCCTTTCAATGTTGAATGAGATATCTTCTTTTTGATTCTATGATGGAAAAATAGATCAAATATAGGTAACAACCGATTTCTTGGTATTTTACTAGAACAGGTTTATCTTGGTCATCCAGTACTCACTAATAAACTATTTTACAAGCTGACTGCAAAGTACTGTATAATAAATTACCAATAACTCTTTTTGTTAAAGTTATTTAACGATATATCGACTACGCTAACAAATATATTCAGCATTGAAAGGGTTATATATTGTGTATTTTGTTAAATACTTTGTAATATCAACAATTTTGGAGATATTTCTCTGTAGGTGTCTTAGTGGTTGAGGGGCTTACAGCGACAATCCCTTGATTAAGAATTAGTGCCTAAGGTGTTGGGGTTCGAATCCCATTTTAGACACAAGGTTTTTTTCTGTGCAGTTTGATTCTTCCCAACCTGTGGCATAGTAGAGGAATGGCCCACTATAAATGAACGGTGGTTCCCTACAGTGGAAGTTGACGGGGTAGGTTAGAAATTAATTGGTGTATGAAATAATTCATTCCAAATTTTATAGAATGTTTTTTATACTATTAGTTTGCAGTATCCCACAAAATCTGACAGTTTCAAAATGGTGTTTATTTTTTTTATTTTTATGCCAAATATCTCGAAAACCGTTGATTTTATACAATATTTACAAGATTAAAAAATATTTATTCTATGATAAAAAATAGTCTAATTATTGGTAAAAAACGAATTCTTGGTAAAACTTAGTCTATTTTAAAAGTTGACCGGAAAGATCTAGAAGACCAAGAAAAGCTCTCCAAGTGTTCTAGTAAATTAGCAAGAATTCTTTTTTTTCTTTTTTTTCCTTTCTTTTTTTCTTTCTTTTTTCTTCTTTTTTTTACCGATATGTAGGGCACTTAACAAAAATAAGGATATAATCGTTTTTAGCATTAAAAGGGATAAATATTTTGTATCTTGTAAATAGTCCGTGAAATCAACAGTTTCAAGATATTTTTAAACAAAATTTCTTTATGAACGCCATTTTCAAGACAGTTACACGATAATTATCATAATACGCTAAACTGTAAACTATAAACATTAAAAAAAAATTTCGTGTCGATAATTCAATTCGTTTTGAAGTTATCTTGTTTTGAAGAAAGAAAAAAGGGGGGAAAATACACATTTTTTCGAAAAACGAAAAACAAAGCATTTTTTGACATACGTTTAATTATTATGATATACACCCCTTCCCAACGTTTAGCAGACTAATCGTGAAACAGCCTATATATCTGTGTGTTGTTATAAAAAAAATAATAATAAAAAAAATAAATAATAAATAAATAAATAAATAAAATATATATATTGGACCCGTGACACAACCTTGTAGCACAACAGATTTCATTAAATAGAATTAAGATATAGTTAAACGTAATAAGAGTCATTCGTCTTGGAATCCAGACTGGTAATGTGACGATCGAGAGAGGACCAAATGGGTTCCTGGCCAATCAGGGCACGAGGCTGGCGATCGCCTTACTCAAAATATGATACAAAGTTATTCGTCTTTTCTAAAGGAGGCTTAAATATCAACAGAGAGATATGATGACGCGAGTTACTTTCTGAGATTAAATACGTTTAAAATTTATGTTTAGTTTGGTTGTTTTGTTATTTATTTGTACATTTTGTGTGTTATATTTTATCAGTAGTAACAACATAAGAATGGTGCTTTCTCACCAATGTTAACTAGACATTCCAGACTAAGTTAAGTAATATCTATAATAGGTAGTTGCGCTTTTAAAATAAGTTTGTAAATCGTCAAAAAATATCGACCTCCGTTTTTTTGACTTATCTTCATGTTGTAAACATCACCTCGGTTGTTCAACGTTTTGTCCGTTCGTCTGTACGTAAGCACGATAGCAGCCACCAAAAAAATAATATAGGAACATGAAAACTTGTATAAGGAACTACATTGTGCTCATTATAGAACCTCATTGAAATTCAAAATAATCGAATTGATAATATCATTTCAAACAATGTTTTTGTTGATATCTCGTGTGGTATTTAACTTGTAACACAGTAAATTAGATACAAATTTACAGATGTCAATTCTGCATGTAAAGCACCAATCTAATCAATCTACGACGACAAATAGCGAAGTTAAACGAAAAAATGTAATTTTAAACGTATGCTTTCCAAGGAAATATGATATTCGGTTGGGTTCGAGATGCGACAGCGCCGAGTCACATATAAGCTCTATCATAGTGTACAGCTTTGAGACCCTCGAGGATCGAGACTCTGACACGAGCGAAGCGAGTGAAGACTTTCAAATTTGTAATGCATACAGACCTACGAGATTAGTTAGGCTTCTTTTATTCAAGGCGGTGGGCCGTGGCGATCGACCGCCGTTCAGTCTCATTTAGTCGCAGTCCACCACCGCGGCGGACAGAGGCGAGTTGAAAATTCACCCGCTTGCACTTAAAAACCGCCGGCGTTTCAATAAATACCTGCAAACTCGTGTAGTAGGTTTCTAAAAGCCTGATTTATAGGATGCACTTTCCAACATCGTTTGCGTCGTTTTTGGTCTGCAACTGTAAGTATGAGTACAGCATAACACACTTACCATCGCGTCGGTAAAACACCTACCCAGGCACTTGTACTGAAGGTTTCCAGCACTGTGAAATAAAAATATAGCGATCGGCTGCGGCGGATCACCCCCATGATACTTTGGTATTCCTTGAATAAAAGAAGCCTTTAGGGTTTACCCGACGTCAAAAAAGTAATGATATACACAATTAAAAGGTTCAAAAAACCCGCAGAAAAACTTTTATAAACAAACTTACCCCAGAAACCAAGATGTGGGCGTTACTATTAAGGGATCATTGTATGATGGGGCTGGGGGGTAAGTGCCACGATGGTATAGTTACAAAATCCTGTTTTAGGATAATACAATGGCAGGACTAAACGTAAAGCTGGCCTCCCTATATCAATGTACAATAAATGAAAAAAAAATAAACGAAAATATATATTTCTGGTATTTTTTAAACCAAGTTATATAATTTCATGAATATACTACAATCGTCCATACTTAAACCGAAACAGGGTTCAATTTAAAAAAATCGTACTTGATCTGAAACCAGAGTCATGTGGCTCCGCTACGCATGCGCAGATTGAGTTGTTTGATATTGTAGAAAATTTTGGTGCCTTCACCAGAAAAAGAAAAAACCGCTTCAAGGCGTTGATGACATGTTTGAGACAAGTGTGAAACAGTCCATCGAAACTCACGTTATCGCAACAGACGCCGTCCGACAAAACGTTCGGCCGTAAGGCGTTTTATTCAATCCTGTGTACGGCCGGCCTTATACAGGCGAACAGGTTCATCCTGTTCTTCAACTCTAAAGGAATAAAAAACAACCATAACATACGGCGGCATAGTGTTTGATTCTGAAATAGCTCCTGATTTGGTAGAACATATCCTGTTCGAATGTGAGGTGTCTGCTTGACGGAATGTTAGTATACTTGTATCTTACGTCTTCACGAGTCCACGATCCTAATTACCCCCGTAAAGAGCCTTCGTTGGATTTGGGAGGATATTATAATGTATAATTACAGAATAAATGCATTTTGAGCCACTTTAGAGAAAGGCTGGGGAATGGGAGGTCTACATCACACTTGACTAGGTTTTCAACTCATTCCAACAAGGTCTCAACCGAAACAGTTTTACATTATTCTCTTTCACCATTCATTCCAAACCAGCGAAAGTATTATAATCGTAAATGAACAATGTAATCCAATATTTCTTATGGATATCCGTTTTCTTTTCTCTTGGTGAATAAATATTATTATTGTAGATAAAATAATAATTTATGTTTCATAAATAATAATAATGAAAGATTTATGCGAGTACTGAAACCTTAGTTCTGATGAACGATTAGTAAATGTCCCGTTGCCATTCACACCGAACCAGCACTCGATCCCGAGTCGCGTCACTCGTACACTGCAGTTTTAGTTTCCGCATTTCATATAATCTGTTCATCGTTTATAATTCTTTAATAAACAACTCCTTGCATAAATTTCTCACAAACACGTCAGAGCTAAAGTCTAAGCAAAAAAAAAATTATAGTTAGAAGTTACCGATAAAATAATTTTAAATGATGTTGAATATTTTAATAATGTCTCAAGATATTTCGATGAAATTTTGGGGAGGTTTGACGACTAGCTAAACCAACATGACTAATCGCGAGTAAAAAATTACTGGGTCTTTCAAAAGTAAGTTAAAACTTAATTTGACTATATAAATTCATTTGGAATTGTACACGATTTAATATAAAAACCCTTAAAATTATAGTAAATTATTACTTGTACGAATATTATGACAGTTTTTAAGCGGCCATCATCTCTTCCTGGAGAAGCAGTAGTCTTTCCTCTACGCGGCATTTCTTAACTATTTATTTCAGTTACAGAAGTTGCTGATTTTTACGCTCGATCTTTTAAAAAGCCCAACAGTGAAAAATTCATTGGTTTTACGTTTGGCGACCTCAGGGTCAAGGCATTGTCTATCTATACACGATTACCAAATATTTCTGATAAATAACCTTTTATTGGGTTGTAAATGTGTGGCGGTGCATGAATATCACGTTTGCAATATCATGCTGTTGCAGTTCTGATATTACCTTATCATATACCATGTTCAAATAAACATTGTCACTGTTCTTGTGACACCATTTTGAATATGTCCAACAACAAAATTGGAAGAGAACTCCATGTAAACTGTAACTTTTGTATTGTGTAGCCCCTGTTGGGTTACTATATGAGGATTTGTAACTGACCGTATCCTGCAATCATGATCCATTTAGAAGAAAATGTGTTTCATCAGTCCAAACGATTTTACCAAAACAAGATTCCAAATTTGAGTCAATGCTCAAATCAAACAAAATCAAGTCTCTTAAGCTTATCTCTAACTTTCGGTTCAAATTTAAATTTAATTTTAATATTGGTGCTTCAAAATGGATATTTCAAAAAAAAACCTTCATCATTTTTTGTATACTTCATTAAACGTTAATTTTGTGGTACGGGGCCTGGTATATTTTTGAATCTTTGTTTGGGAGGAAGTTAATGCAGGATATCGGCAGTGTTAATTATAATGATTAAGTACAGGAACTTTACAAGTAGTAAATTAAATTCAAAAAAGTGTTTCATGATAATTTTTGAAAAATTGACATGTAATAACTTTTATTTGGATAAACTTTAAAAAACTGATCAAAAGCGTTAGAGTCGATTTTGAGAAAGTCGTAATTTTGTGTTTTTGTCTTATAGCAGATACTACCAAACTTGGAGATATGGTCAAAATATGCCTACATACTAAATTTAATTAAAACCAGTCCAAGCATTTACGCTGTAGAGCATTACAAAGACAGACAGACTTCAAAACCGTGAAATATAACCGTGAAAAAAATATCTGAAAAGGTAAAAAAAAGTCTTACATAAATTCACAGGCTGTTTTAACCCTATATACTGAGTCCAGCGATGATGGCGACCTCACGCTGTGTTGAGGATCAGTAGTGGTCGTCCTTCACAAGTGGTGCAGGATATGTTCAACACTTCGTCAAAGTGGCCTATTCTGTAATACAATCCGAACAGCAGTTCTAAACAATACTGCCAAGACGACTATTATCATGGGTATGATGAGATCGAGATTGCTTGCTATATAACGACCGGTGCAAGTTGTTTTAAAGACATCAATTTGCAACGATCACCCAGTGATTTAGCTCTACTAACAGAAGTGTAGCAGGATCAAGTCGTGTGCAATATTAGATCTGTAAAACGTATGGATTGGGTTATGCGGTTAGCCTAAACGCACGCCATTTGTAATACCAAAGGATGGATCCCTCTGTATCTAACCAACCAAAGCAATGGGCTTTGACAATTTAACTTCACAACAGGGAAGATATTATCAGTAGACATCCTTAAACCTTAGCCTGACGGTAATAGCCCTGATGTGACGATAGTCTCGACATTAAGGACGGCGGCTCGGGTCATATATCGGCCCCCAGTCGCTAAGCTCATTAAACTTAACAGGCCGTAATACTTTTAGCACACTAAGAAACCATTGAAGTTCATAGTCGGTAGGAGAATACCTAAGAGCAATCACGAACAATTCTCTATGAGTTTCATGTGGTATCCGTGTCCCACAGATTGGTAACTGGTAGAGTGAAAAGCTCAACCAGAATCTCGACCGTGATCAAGAGCCCGTCCCAGGTGTAGAGGGATTGATGAATCCAATTAGATTAATCCAATTCACTCCAACGTGTCTAAAGATGTTTCACTTCAAAAAAAAATGGGAAAACACTCTACAAGTAGCAAAAATATACGTATTTATGTATTTAATTTAAAACTGTGCACTCGTTAAACCAATTTACGCACGACAGACAGATATCATTAGCGTAGGGGGACATTGAAAAACATATTTTCACGAAAATCACAACATCCAATTTGTTTACGAATACGATAACATTCTCTACACTTTTTTTTTCTACGTAAAAGAGTAAATTCTATTTGTAGAGACCGCCTTCAGCGAAGATTATGTTGTTACATTCTGGATAGTCATCAGCAATAAACACTGACGTAACGGGCGAGAGAACTTCGGAAAGAGAATGTAATGCAATAAAAAATCAGTAGAGTGCGTTGAGTCGAGTCCAGTCATGCGCATAGCGTACTCTGATGCCGCCGCGCTTTCACTGTCATAATTCATTAGCAATTACTGCAATTAGAGGCGGCTCTATACTTTCTATCCGGCATACCAGGGGTTGTGCTGCTCTTATATAGTTGTCATTTGTGAAAAAGAATTTTTGTGCTGAGCCCCTTTATTCACTGTAAAAAAAAAAGTTTAAAGTTAATCTTTCCTTTTTATTTCCTTCATCAGACGATATAAAATACAACAAATATATATTAGTAGTTATGTATTAAAGCTAAAATTTTACTTTTACATTATAGTACTGTTGACAGGGATTAATGTATAAATGTACTGTTTTAAGGTATAAATGTATACCTCTAGAAAAGGACTAAGTATCCTTGAGCTGGGGTGAGGAATGAGTGTTATAAATACAAACATTAAAAATAAAATAAAATAAAATAATAATAATAATAATTGAGGACAGTTATAAAATCAGAACACACAACAAATAGCCAATTAATATTTACTTTAAAAATAATGTATCTAATATTTCTGGAGTAAAAGAGCTAAAATTAAATTTTTAAATCAAAATATTCTTCAAAAATGCGAGGTTTTTATTTCATCTGAAATAAACTTTAAAAAAAAAGGACTTGAATTACTAATATTTCGACGACACTTTTGGAGTCATAATCAATTTCACCCCCATATTTAAATTAATTATACAGAACAATGCAAGCAATAAAACAACAATATATCTCAAAAGAAGAATGATTAGTAATAGAAAAAGTGGAAATGAATGTGTATTGTCATTTTTTTCCAGAGATAAATCCTAACATGCTTTCAAATATTAAATACATAAATACTTCCCCCAGCACGAAATATGATTATTAATTTTTGAATGAACGAAAACAAAATATATCTTTGTGAATGAATTTAGATCGCATAGCTTTCAAACTATAATACGCAGTTTGAAGAAAATGTTTTCATCAACAATCAATACTTAGTTTGATCAAATTATACTACAATCACATAAATAACCACTGTAATCCAGACTATGATAGCACATAGGTTGATCAAATCTGAAAGGAAAAGGAGACAAAATATTTACTATAAATATTACCAGTATTTAACGTTGATTTGTTTTGGACAAACCGCAGATTTAAATCATTTACATCAACTGTTCGTAAATTTGAAACATTAAATTGGACAGTGCAACAACATCAGCAATTGCAGTGGGTAAACCATTTAAACCTGAAAAGAAATCACTGATTGGTAACAAAATTAGACCTAATACAGAACCTTGAGGTATTCAAATGTTCGACAATCCAATTGTAACATATTACTTCCAACCACCACTTGGCGAAGCTCTCGTTAAATTGGATCAATTAGTTTTTCGAGTTGAACTCTGTTTAGCTTGTTTGGACGACCTGGAGCTCTGGGTTCCTCATCTGTTCCTCCCGGTAAAGCTGAACTCGCAGTATCAGGAGGACGATGCCATCCGCCCTAAGTTCAGCCACGTCAATGGCCGGCGATGATGGAAGAAGGTGTCTCCAGGGAGAGTCCAGGAACTACCAAGTAAATTTGCCATTTGGAACGACTCAATTTGGCCATACGCTACACCTCTTAACTCACTCTACAAAAAACAATCGCAATGGGTCACGTTGACCCACCAACTGCAAAACATGCGAGTCGTTAAAGACACTACAGATTGCGTTCAAATTATGGTATGATATAAATATTTATGACCCATACACGTCTCCAAAAGCCAAAGAAAAAGAAAATGACACATACAAAAAATTGGTAAAAAATATAAATTGAACTTCACATACGTCACATTAGAAACTTGATTTTAAATAATATTTATGTTTAGCAACATTTTATAAAGAAGTACGCTCTTGTTATATTACGTATTGAGACATTCTTGGGGACACGACATGGGCGGAGAATCCTAGTTTTAGTTAGTATTTTGTTTTGTGAATGAATGCGAGAAAGTTGGTGCAATATTTTCACGTTTATATCAATAAATAAAGATTTGAAATTAGTTGCCTAAACACTAAAATGAAGAAGGGGGGGGGAATAAATAAAAAAAGAAGTTTTTTCTCAAAACCGTCTCAACGATTTAATTAAAATTTCCTCCAAGGAAACAAACCAAACGTATTCCCATCTCACCGAAAATTGACCACTTGTTTTGAAATTATTTGTTCACAAGAGATGTTATTTCAATGAAATTTTGGTAAAATGTGAAAGAATTAAAACGAAAGCAAAGTAGAAAAACCAAACTAATGGACTGTGAACTTTGTACACCTCCTTCGAAATTATATACTGTATATTAAATGAATAATATTTCTATTTTGACCTAATTTTGAGGTAACGTTACAAAAAAATTGGTTTTAGTAATATTTATTTTATTTTGTACAGTAAAATATAAATGTGAATGATATTAGATGGAGATTAGAAAGCCGCATTGTACGACGCACGTGTTTAAAATGATTTTTAACATTTGTACAATAGCAGTCAATTTTGAAATTTACCGACCGATATTCCAGGTTTACAAACTTACATACAGAGCCAACAAACCAATTTCAACAAAAACGTACTTTTTCCAACACAAACTGTGAAAAAAAATGGCGTCAATTTAGTCCAATATGGCTACGGTTTCTGTTCTATAAAATCGCTAAAAGAGAGAATGATTATAGTGAAACCTAATTACACGTTAGAGAGGACGGACAGAGAACTGGGTTAAACGCAGAATGCTGTTGTTATTAGGTTTATTATTTTCCGAATCTCATTAAAATCCCGAGCAGAGGAAATTGTCTTACAAAACGTTGTTATAAAATTAAATATAATAGCATTTATTAAAACACCTTGTACTTGATCGGAAGTGCAGAATCGTGCACGGTGGTTAGAACAGTGAAATATCTCTATACTGCTCATATGTGAGAAATAATAGTATTTCTTATGAAGATAAACAGGTTATTGTTTTGTAAATTACAATACAGGATGGATTGACACTTAGTGTCGAAAATTGTTTAGGTAAAAGTACACATTATACAAAATAGAAACTCGCTCTTGAAATTTGTTCTTTCATCTCAATTTGCCTAGAAATTAAGAATTTTATACTTCCCCCCCCCCCAAATAACGATGAAAAATAGTTACTTTTGGTATTATGATGACAAAATCGGTTAAAAACAGTAGGATGAATTCTAGTCATACAACCCTCCCCCCCGCCAATTAAATAAGTATAGACTTAAAAAAATATCTTTCACAAGAAATAAATCGGACAAAAATCTACAATAAAAACAAATAATTTTCTAATAATGAATTGATTTTCAGTATCCAGGTCACTATTAGTTAAAATAAAGTTTCTTACCTTGTTACCGTCAAGTGACCGCTATGTTGTGTCTGAAGATGGGACAAAAGTCCCGAAACGCGTCACTAACAGAAAAAAGAGGTCACTTGACGGTAACAAGGTAAGAAGCTTTATTTTATATAATTTTCATTTTTCACCTAAAAATAGACTTTGGGTGAGGGCGTAACGACGAATATTATTTGCGGTTTTGAAGAGGAATGTGTGAAAAAGATAGTACAATCTTACAAAAAAATCCTTACCCATTTATACAATTAAATAAGTATAGATTAATTTGTTAAAAGTAATCTACAAAATCTAAGACAATGTCCACGCCAACTTAATTATTTTACGACAAATGTTTTTTTCTCTAATATTTCGATTGTGAATAGGGATGTGAGAAAGTTCATGCAATATTCTTGCACCGTTTATTTTAAGTCAGCTAAATATTGATAAATTTGACAAACGCTTTCCAAATTTACTTCTACCCTAGGATGACCATAAAACACAAACGTCCAGACCACTCTGTAAACAACAGAAACTTTAACTCTCCAACTTATGTAGAATTGTTGCAATAAAAACTCCAAGACAGAGAGACAGACGCTACGGAAATGTATTGCAAGCAATCCACATTCTAGAAATACATTGAGATAATTAGCTCGGATTTAATAACACATAAAATACAGTAAAACCTGACAGTTCTACTCTCCTCTCACTGCTTGTTAAATGTCAACACAGTTCAGGGTTTAGGTTCCCTCTCACTTTGCTTATATCCTATTAAGAATAAAACTCAATTATTTATCAGCGATATAACATTTTGTTAAGAGGCGGCAGGAGTCAGTTTGAAAATCGTCTTTTGGCGTTGCCTTCAATGTAGTGGTCCACCACCCGCACTAAGAATTTGTCATACCGACCGCCAGTGGCTCACGTCAACCTTAGCCCCCTCCAACTATCACATTTCACACCCCATCAACTCCATTGTTCAATGCCGACACAGTACCAAGCGGTCTTCACAGTACCAAGCGCTCGGCGAGTTGTAGCAATGACTACTAAAACCTATACAGAGTGTTCCAAAACTCAATTGTCCCTATTTGTGGATACAAATGAGGATACAATCTAGGCTATTGACAAAAAATATAAGTAGGGTAAATAATTAAGTAAATTGTCAAGCAGTACAAATATCGCTTTATTTGATTTGCGCATAAAGTATATTTATTTTGTAAAGTAAATTTGTGTATTCAACAGTAATTTTTGAAACAAAATACAGGATTTCAAAACCGACACACCAAAATTGTTCATGTAAATGAATAAAATAACTTATATAGAACACAATATATACATTCGTACTTTTCTCTTATCAAAAGCCTTATATAAAACAGAACTTAGAACGATACAACCAATAGAATATCCAGTGTTCTTGATGATGTGTCACACATTCACAACCCTTCACTTATGATTACAAATTATTCATTTAGTTCTCGTATCCATGTGTAACATACATGAAGGTATATTTTTGTAAACATAACTCTTCCAACAATACTAATTCGATTCGGAAAATAAGGTTTTAATATTCATTTTTTAATGAACCAACCAAACCGAAATTTAGTTTCCTTTTCCTGAATTAACAAAAAATGTTACCTTTGAGTTTAATTTATTTACAGCTATCAGAAATATTTAAAAACTGTTGCCAACAATTAACTGTTTAAATTAAACATAAGAAATACAAATTTATTTAGTAAAGGGGTTTTCAAATTTGATATATAGCTGTTAGCATTTAATATGGAACACAATTTCATATAATTAAGCCAACGTGAAATCATACAATACACATACATATACAAGTATATGTCATAATATATAATAATATCGGTTTTCGTAATACAAAGATACAAAAGTAAAATAAGTATTACGAACATGTATACAAGTCTGTTTTGTTATTACAGTAAATGGGACACTTAATTCACAAACAAACTATATACGGAATATACCACAATTAATTCGAAAACACGAAATTCAACACACAACATTTTCATCCACAAAGGACTGCGATTTAAATTGATTACGTTATATATAATCTGCTAATAGCTATTTATATTCATTATAAACCTTTAAATAATGTAGGATCAAACTTTTTAATATGTAACTGATGACATTATTTATTCAAAGAAAAATCATATTTGATCAAAAAAGGTGACAAGTTATTATATGAAGATCAATACAGATATACAGGTAATACAGGAATATATATATATATATATATATATATATATATATATTACTTATGTAAAAGTTAGAAACATTACACAACGCCCAAAAATGAATCTACAACAATTATTTAACTAAACACAAGCATATACAATTTCGAAGCCAATATTCTAATGTGTTAAGAAAACATTTGACAGGAAAATAACAATGAAGTTAGATTTAATATTACTGTACTACCAAATGTTAATTTTATTTAGTCATTTATTAGAAGTCAATAATAGTTTTATGTGTGTTTTATATTTACAAAAACTTTAGTTGTATTTTAAAAATTATATTCAATGTTTAGTGTAATAGTTGACAATACATTTTAGGAAAATTAGCAGCATGTGAGGTGCAATATGTATTATTCCAACTACACAAAACATAATCATTTCAAACGTTTGATTAGTTTGTACTTAAATACTATTGCAATTTTTTTATAATGCATCTATTATCATAAGTTCGCGAATCATAAATATGTCTGATGACTGATAAAATAAAATAATTACTTTGAATGTGTTGTCTCTATAACTGTGGTCTAACTCAAAAATATGTGCCATAACTTTAGAACTTGATTTATGGCGTCGAAATAAAGAAAAAAAGTCTCCATTAATATATTATCTGAAAATGTTGCATTATCTGTCTGTCGGATATTTTATGTTTATTGATAACTTTATAAAATATTAAGATTTTGGTGTACACATTTTGTATGCTAAGTTTTACTAGTATACAAAAAACCAAAAGTTCATTTCAAAAATTGTCAACTCAGTGGCCATTTGATAATTTAATTTGAATATCTCTTAAACCAATAACCGTACAAAAAATGTAAACAACCGCCATTTTGAAATTTTATAAGATTATTCTTGGTATATTGGTAAAACCAACCATATACCAAATTTTAACAAATTTTGTTAAAGGTAGAAATCTTAACAAATTTTTTAACTTATCTTTATTTTTAATTAGTATAAAAAATCGCGCTATGAAAATAACTTAGTTGATGGCACTAAGAAAAACTGACTTTCTATTATTAACTAAAATAATTAACTTATCATAATAATAACAACACATAATAATAGTGCCTGTTATTATAAAATTACATATTTGAGCGTAGCGAACGAATGCGTTGGGCTATTTTTATTTCCTTAACAACAAAAATTCATTTGTTTTGAAAGTCTTTAATTTGATGCTTCACAAGTAGTAAACGTCCTTTTTAGGTAGTAAGGTTTTTGATTTTGTAAATCGGGAACAGTTTGTTCACATCTTTTTCCGACTTTTACAGAATAATGATGGTAAGTTTTCAAAATATATAGACGATTATTTTGTTATATTCTTGTCAATTGACATAAGAGGGTGAAATCGGTTTTGCAACAATTTCAGCAGGCGTGTGAGCCGGGATTATTTTAAATCAATTGGATTATCTATCTTGACACGAATGTGGTTTATATAAATTAAATGCATTGTTTATATCAAGTTGAAGCACCGAGCTTTGGATCTACTACTGGAGGGCGCAAACGGTAAAGAAGATTGGCGAGCGACGCCAACCCTATCTGCAGGGTAACGGCTGAACTACTGCGCTCTGTATTTTTCATTGCAAATGCTAACATATTTTAAAACGCCTAGTATAAATAGTAAACACGGTTAAAATTACTAAAGTAAATAATAGAGACAATTGCAATAGTATGAGTGTACCTTTTATAGAATAATTATTTATATTAAGCTTGTACATTAATTTTAAAATGTCGACAAAGTCACCCTAAAAGTACGTGTTTCTTATGGGAAAATAACAATGTGTTTTAACTGTTTTTCGAGTCGGTACAAAGTAAATACAATATTTTTCTACATTAACGTGTTGGTAAATACTATTTATTTGGTTGTACCATTTTATTTTAATTTAAAATTTTCACGCATAGCCAATATTACATAATTTAAGAGTTCCTCCCATGTTAAAAGGGTAGAAGGGCAGGCGGACTGTGCGGCTGACTCCGACCGCCTCTTAAGGAGCTGTTGTACATTTATCGCACTAAAGAGACTATAACTAAAGAACGGGTAAACCGATTGAGATAAAATTTTAACCCAGTTACTACAAATGTCTATAAAAGACGATCTAACAAGATATAGAGGAAAAACGTTTGGTTAATTTCAAAATGGCGACAGCTCTGTTTGTTTTCGTCGATGACTTCAGGTCACACTTTATGCAACTTTTTTTTTTTTTTTTCTTGTTTAAACGCGAAAAATTGCATCGTGGTCATCACTGCCTTACAAAAAATAGGAAGAAAGGGACATAACATAAGGACCTCCTAGTTCTCGAATACTCTAATAGCATTAGGGTCGGAAAAGAACAAGAGTTGATCAAGAAAAACCCTGATAAGAAAGACGAAAGGATTTAATCCAAGACTAAATGAAAAGATGGGTAGATCCAAGTAGGGTCCGTACTATAATTGAGCCCCAGAGGGCAGTAAGTAACGACAACTCTACAAAATATCCCTGAATGGGCTAAAACAATCCCGCCAAAGACCAGTATCGTTAGCAACGCGCGCTCTCTCTCTCTCTCTCTCTCTCTCTCTCTCTCTCTCTCTCTCTCTCTCTCTCTCTCTCTCTCTCTCTCTCTCTCTCTCTCTCTCTCTCTCTCTCTCATTCAGAAACCGGGTCAATAAAAGTACAACAGTAGCTTTCCCGACATCAGGTTTTGCTTGTGTAAACAATGTCGTAATTCAGACACACGATTCTCATAACTTTCTCACTTTAAAACTGCACAAACTCTCTCAGGAACTGCAACATTCCTGTAATAAAACAATAAGAAGAAAAGATAAATTTATATCGCTAATTTAATTTCTTATTAATAGATTGGAAAACAATATTGTTCAAGAGTTATACGTAAGATACTACGCGAAAAGCGGTTATGGAATACATGAATGAGACCGGTCTGGGTTGGAAAAGAACAAAATTTGGTTAAGAAAGAAACCTGAAAAGAGAGATAAAAGAGAGGGATCTAACCCAAGACTATATGATGGATCTCATGCTGTGTTGGGTCCTATAACTATCAAGAAATGTAATTAAAACCTGATAAGTAGTCGTCCTTCAACGTCCAGGTTGAAGTAGAGTAGAAGTCTCCACAATCAACACACACGGCTTGTCAAAGTAACCTCGCAATCCTAACAGTTCTGAAGAATAACTTGCTTTTCTGGCAGGAACTACCCGCAGAAGACTGTGATCACTGGATGGGGTACGGTGTAACAGAACTCTTAAAAAAACACACACACTAAGAGTGTGGCCTGTTCCGTAATACAATCCTAATAGATCTGAAGAATTATTTTCCTGTTCACCCTTGGGAACTGCTAGAAACTACCCGCAGAAGATTGTGACCACCGGATGGGGTTTAATGCAACAGAACTCTACAAAAATCTACTAAAAAAATTCCAAAATCGCACCAAGTCACAATTTGACATTCGCCCATTGACATCTAACCATGCTGCAAAACGATGTTTTGTCTTGTGTCAACTTGGAGCAACCTTCATACAGATTCTTCCTGATGTTTGACTCGACCATAAAAATGTTCAGAAAGTTTCTTCGAAGAGGTGGTGTCCTGAACTCATGCACTGCGAGTAGGCGAAGGATGAGATATATATAGCACCAAATACAAACCCAATATCAAAGGAAAAGCGAATTTAACAGGTTCTGATCAACATACTACCACAATTTCTACCGAGGTCTCCCACAAGTTTAAAGAGATTGTACAAAATGTTGCGACCATTAATTTTAAAACAGCAGACAATTACTCACTAGTTAACTAGAAAAACAAACCTGTTTCACTGAAATCAATCTACATACATTGTAAGCTCCAAAAAGAAACAGGTTATATTAATAAATAAATTTCAAAATTATTAGCAATTTAAATTAGGGAGCTCATTTACAACCACCTGGTATGTTCACGAGCTCTAGGCATTCAGTGTTCCCAGAAATAACAGCCATATCGTTACGATTATCATTCCTGAATATTTTGTGTACTAATCGTATCTTCAAAATTAGCTGCCGGATATCATTATAACATTTATTTGTGACGCAATTTGTTGCTTGAGACATTACTCGTATAGTGTGATCCTAATATCTCGGAAGTGTATATCTTTTTAACGTTATCTACAAAATTAACAAAAATTGTTGATTGTAATAAATGTTTGTGTAACCTTAGGAACGTGATTTTATGATGACGTCACTACCCATACCCATCGCTATCCGCCTGTGCTAGTCTGTTAGCCAGTCTCGAAATATCTGTGGCCTTCACGGTCGCAGGTTTCTGCGGGGCAATCTTAAGGACTCAGGACTCAATATACAGAACTAATCCTAGAAGAATGCAACATCTACAAAACAACTAGTAACCGACGTTGTAAGAACAATATCTCCAATGTACAGAATCGCGCACCTACAATCATAGGTTCTCCAGTAGATTTGTGTCGTTGCAAAATGAAGTTATATTTCAACATATTTTATCAAGGTATCTTTAAAACTTTTATTTCAAATGTATAAAATAAATATTGCGTTAAATAACATAAGTTTTACAATTTCTATATTGAAGTTCATTTTTGATTCAGAGACGTAAATTTAAGAACCACCCTGTACTTTATAGTTCCATAAAACTTTTAATCGAAGCAGCGGTAAAAAAATCCGTATCGATGTAACTTTAAAAAAAAATAATATTTATTTTTCTTTAAAGATAAATATATTTCGAGATTTTAACGGAATCTCTTAGACCAAGATAAAGCAAAGTGCTTGATTTACGTGTGTCCCATGTCCATCATTGGTTCAAACTAACAGGTTGGATCGAACAGGTTAAAATCTGAAATATATTCAAAATTTACAAATACCCTATTTTTGTAAGTACGCAAATTTTCCTGAGGAAAATTGAAAATATTAATTGTCATATACATAAATGCCGGGGTGCGGAAGTTATGGGTAGAAATCTAAACAAAATAGTCTACGTGGCTAATATATACATATTCATTGTTGAACAGCTTTAGAACTACATATATTTCATTTTATACATACTTTTGTGTCTGTCAAATGTAGTCCTTGTTTGTATTTTCTTTTTATGTGGCTACATGTTTCGCTGCCACAGGCAGCATCTTCAGGCCAACTATTATGTCTACAAAACACTTACACTTACACAACACTTATAACAATTATTTTTATACATTTCCTGTATACGTCATATATTAAATATTTTAAATAAATTATGTTTAACATAGTTACACTTTTGAGGTACCTAGGAAATGTATAAAAATAATTGTTATAAGTGTTGTGTAAGTGTAAGTGTTTTGTAGACATAATAGTTGGCCTGAAGATGCTGCCTGTGGCAGCGAAACATGTAGCCACATAAAAAGAAAATACAAACAAGGACTACATTTGACAGACACAAAAGTATGTATAAAATAATATATACATATTTCAATAAACGTTATTAGTTCCAACCAACGTGCCTCATCGTAAGTAAGGGCTAATTACGATTCGGGAGGAAATGGAAAACCCTAAAATGACCTTTTATAACCGGATATCGAACTTGTGAACCCCAATGACGAGTCAAGAGATATGATATGAGAGAAAGAAATGGGTGATTAATTTAAATAACTTCATGGTTTATACGTGTGGTATGGGCCTGGACAGATTGGAAATCTGGTGTGAGGAGCCACAAGTCTAGAAGCCTCCATCATCCTAGGATGTTCTCTTGAACAGAGGAGATCTCATTGGTCAATTATTAGACATCTGAACATAAGAGGTAAGAGGGGTGAAACATCTACTGTGACATGTGTGACCTGAGGACACCAAGTCGTTACTTTGAAAGGGTTCCTCCAAATAATCTCATCCTGTGGATATGTGGGACTGATTTATAAGAATCTTCAGAGCATGCACTACCTGGACTTGTGAGTTTCATAAGGACAACAGATAAGGGTTAAGTAGACGTTCCTTATTTCTTATATATAAAGGGAAATAAGGGATATATAACAAAATATACATCAAGAATAAAACTGTGCAAAAGTTGCACAAACTTTCACACCCACCCATCCCCAAAACCAAATAAAAAGGAACCAAAACAAATCATCACCAAATATTTCAGTTCAGTAGTTGCTTCATGTAAAAGTAAAATTGAACCATGAAAGCTAGCTTTGGAAATTTTTATATTTTAAATAAGAGCGTAAACTTGCTTCGCTTTGCCGTAAACACTTCCGTAGAGTAAGTAGTATTTGATTAAAAGTTTATATTTATGTCAATTATTCCTGAACCGTAATATATTTTTTCGTACGATTTTGCATATGAGTTTGGGTCTTAAGCTTCACATTTCACTAAAATTTGAACGAAATCAGATGAGCTGATTTTGAGAAATTGCGACTTTATTAACAACTCCAAACCCAAGCTTTTGGTTTTTTATCAGTAACTCATGAAGAGGTAAATTTGAAAGATCGCCCATGTTTTGTTTGGGTTTTTAAAGGCTACACTTGATCAAAATGTTTAGAAATAAAGTTTTATGAGAAAATCGTAATATTGTGTTATGTCTCTTATGGTAGGTACCCCTAAAATTTGAGTAATCAACAAAAAATGGGGGGGAATCCCGAGATACGAACACAGCAAATTTTGATTAACATCGTCACTTTTTTGGACTCGGAAGACCTTAAAACGGATATAACCACAAAACACTGGACACAGTTTTGTTTACCCATCTTTTAACGTTCTCTATACTACGTATATTTGAAAAAGTATATTGAATATTACAAACGCTAGTACTACAGCCCTAAATTCTATAAAAACTATTTGTGTCAAGAAGTTGATTTAAGTTTAAAGTCTACCTCCATAAGTTGTCCACAGCAACCATAAGCAATTTTACATTTAATGAGAATTTTCAAAGAGAATTCTTTTTACCATTATACACTCATAGCTATTCCAACAGATTTTTTTTAAGTGATCAGCTGTTATTAGCTTATTTTCAGGTTATGTTTATATAATTACCCAAAACGAATGTAAAACTAATGGGCACTAATAATCCAGGTATAACTGCCACTAAATCTGTCTTAACCAAGTGACCAAGACGTTTTGAAATTAACAACAACTAGACCAAGTGGGCGACACGAATACATCATGATACCGAATGTCAAAATATTAACAATCACGAGTGTGAAAGTCTGTGAACCATTATTTATTCAAATTGAAACCATTAAAAACCGCGCACATATCCGTCGCTCATGGTTGAACTTATGTTGAAAGTATCTTTATCTTTATGCTCCGATGAAGCAGTCAGTATTTCACGAAAATGATTTATCCGGCCCCCCAGGGACCAGAGGAAATACCATTCCCTTCTGAAGTAACCTTTGAGAAATGAAATGATAGGCAAAGGCAACATGATTGATGCAATTCTTAATCCTGTACAGACTGTAACTTTCTAAATCTTGTTAATTACCAGTTTTAAATCCTTGAAATATGCGCAAATCCTTGTAGATCGGAGAGTTGGTGAATGCCTTCCTCTGACGCATTACAGTACTGTTGCTGTAGGAAGAAATCATTTATCATAAATATATTTTAGATAACATCAAGTCGGAAATGGTTTTACGTCATATCACATTTAACAGACGTGTAACTATTCGTCTTTTCAATGACGATATTTCTAAGTAGACAATTTATGTTTCGTTTCAGAGCGATTTAAAACCAAATCAATAAAACTCTGTAGATGTCAGGACATCTGGAAGTGAAACTATCTAATACCAATATCCAGTTCGGCAAATGATAACAAAGAAATGTGCGTTCTAACATGGTCAGCTGTTTTGTAGCTATTGTACATCTCTTGTGAATAAAGGATGTTGAAAGCGTAACAAAAGTAGCTCGCTTCGCTCCGACTTAGATCAGCAGGGGACTAACAACGGCACTGTTATTGTACGGTTACTTAGGAGCACAATGCACGCAACTTGACAGAAAGACATTTTTAATGTTGCTTTAATTTCATGTCAAATTAAATTTCAAGTCTGTGTCCGTCCAGAAGATGTTTCTAATCGTATAACGGAAAGAAACATATTGTTAGTAGCAAATATTGTTCAGCAACAAAACATCCTACTACCAGTGATGTCCTCATGGCAACAATTAATTAAAAGGGGAGATATTTTTATTTTAATTGTAAAAACTAATCAATTACCCAGCGGATCTGGGGACGGGTTAAAGGGGGGCAACGCCCTACCCCTTGAGCTGTGAATTTACTATATAAAATGTATTCTCAATTTTTGTTTATGGTAAATGTTTATTTTAAAGTTTAGGGTTTCAGAAATTCATTTAACAAACTAACGTCTTATTGGACGCTTTATGACAGCAGCAGAAAATTACAATTAAGATTTCTTGATCTCAACTACAAAACTGAGAGCTGAATTTTGGCTGTGTCATCATCATACCCAGACGAAAAGTAAAAGTCGAAGAATTGCATCGACAGGTTAATCCACTGTATTGAAAACTTTCCCCGAAATATTAGTGTTATTGCAATTATTTGTGAGCCTCCCAGTTACTGAAAGCATTTGTGTAGCACTTGTCCTATCGTCTGTGCCATAATCTACCATCTCGCCATCCAGTCTACTTTAAAGCTTTTCCTTACTATAAGAGTAGTATAGAGAAAATTTGATGCCAACAAATTTTATCAAGTTTATTGCAAATATATTCCTTTTGAAATTTCCTCAGTCCAAAGTAATAGTGTCTCTAGGCAGTCGTGATTGTAGCGTTATACAGCACAAACGTGTAAGCTGATTTTAATTAAATTTGGTATACGGGCATATTTTACCATGTCTCGAATAGCTGCCATAAAAAAAATACAAAATTACAATTTTCTCAAAATCAATTCTAACGGTTTGATTTAATGTTGCTCAAGTGTAACCTTTAAAGAACCAAACAAAATGTATAGGTCGCTATCTCACGGCCTTCTATTCATAAAGACGTAATTTCGCAAAATCGGTTCTATCAATTTTATTCAAATTTCACGCAAATGTGAAGATTAATACCCAAACCGGTTTGCCAAATCATAAGTAAATCATCTATTACAGTTCAAGAGATTGGTTGCAACTTGACTAAATATGATCTTTAAAAATGGGGTTCATGGTTCATTTTCCCTTTTGTTTTGACAAGTACCGAACTTTCGTTTTTTTCCCGCACCATTTATTTACTTATAATTGGATTTTCTTGTGTAATAAAGTAAAGGCACACACGAAACCTGAAGGGTCGCACGGCATTAACTGTCTGTGTGTTACCTAACTTTTACATTTACAGTGCAGCAGATTATAAAGAATTAACATAAAAAATATTTCTATTGAATATGGGTGAAATATGTTTACTTTACATCTAGATTTCATAGTCTAGAAGGAAGACCATAAAACGCAATTTTAAGAGTTTTATTTATGCTTGAAAATGGTATTGGACTTCTCATAACACTCTCTTTTAGCATCAGCTCCTTACAGCCGTTTCTTAAAATATCTGTAGACAACCAAACATACATCTAAAATCTCTATTTACTATCTCAAAGAGAGTGTACAGTGTCTACACCATTCCTAAGGTAGGGTACAACAAATAATGACCTCTCTAAAATGGTGCGTGTGTAGAACACCTGTCATCTAGTTTTGTTGTGCTGAAGAGAGAAAGTTATTGCGTAAAAGCACAGTAAAGTAGCAGATTGTAAACAATACAACGTCCGCTTTGATCAGTCACAGGTGCCTTGGGAAAGCGTATTGCATTGAGTGTATGGATTGAATTGGAGCATGTAGAATTACGACACGATTTCTTGTTTGATTTTGAAAAAAACACCGTTGGAAACGCCGATATAGGAGGCTGTGTAATACCCAACGAAACAAACCACTTGAGTATCTATTTTGGTTTTGTGTATTTTGTAAAGACAACTTCTAATATGTAAACCGATTTAAATGAATCGTTGAACTAAAGAGTCAAACGTACAAATCGGTCGGTACATTACGAAATGCTGGACAATTTGTAAAAAAACATTTTACAGAATTTGTTCACTCGTACCCTCAACCGTAATAGTTTACTTTTACTTACTAAATTACACACAAGTATGAGTCGGTAATCTTCACATTTCACTAAAATTTGAACGAAATTGGTAGAGCCAATGTTGAGAAATTACGTAGGCTACTGAAGACCTTAAAAGTATATCATCTCTCATGACCCAACTTTTGTTTTTTACCTATAACTTATGAACCGGATGTTTTTAACAGATGCCCACCAATATGTTTGGATCAATAGAGGCTACACTCGAGCAAAATTTGATCAAAATCGTTTGATCGGATTTGAGATTTAGGCGATGATGACAGAGTGTTTTTGAAAAAAAAAAAAATCCCATAACTTTCTCTATAGTACGTATATATGTGTGAAACTAAACACAAAATTACTGAAGACATAACCTCAAAATTCGAAGAAGAAAATCAGCAATAGTAACTTTGATAGACAGAATTTTAGCCAAATTAAAAATGCAATATTGGTTAGTTTTAAAATATATATTATATATTTAAAAAAAATAAATAATGGGACATTTACAAATGGCGACCAATTACCTATTCCCCCCTGATATTTCCTTCTTGTGTAAAAAACCTATAATAGACCTACTTGTACCATTAGGAAATATGCATTTACCCCATGTTCTCTTCCGTCACTGACACTATTAGAGTATTCAATGGTGTTCTTCCTTTATAAGGCAATGATAACCGAGAGATTTTTTGTCTTTAAACATAAAGGGGAAAACATTTATCGAATTTATATTTTGGTAAAGAAACACCTGATAGGAAAGATGAAAGAGAGGGATCTAACCCAAGATAAAATTAAATAAGGTGTAGATCCAGCTAGGTTCACTCGGAATTGAAAAAAAAAATTCTATAAATAAATACACATAATATATCATAAAAATTTTCGTCCAATCATATCAGAGAATCAGAAGACGATTGATATATATATATTATTATTATTAGTTACGTCAGATAGGCTACTTTCAATATTTAAGTCCATCTCGTAGACTAAAGATTAGTGTAAAATTAATTCACTAAATTTAACTCTACATTTTATTGAACTTCTAGCTAATCAATATGGAGTAATTTATTAATTTTACTTTAAAGTGTTTTTGTGACCTGAAGATGGGCGAATCCCCGAAACCGCAATCGTCTTTTAAATAAAGTTCTTGACCAAAAAGGATTAGTCAGACGTACCTGATAATGTTAAATTAATTAATTTCAAAATGGCTGCTGTTTGAAACAATGTATTACCTTGTGATCTTGATACTATAATTTCCTATTCGTCATTTTTTCGGTTAAACGTCCGTTACTTAAACACTATCTGTTTACATTAAAGCGTTTAACAGACACTGAAATAAAAATAGAAGCGCGTCTGAACAGAAATACGTTTCAAATACATATAGTGGTATTTCATTCTCCAGTCACGATTACGTTGCATGCTATTTAGAAACAGTTCAGTCAGATTAGGAAATAAGGTCGGAAAATAAGGAGTTATTGAAATAAAAATCAAAGCGGGGGGAATCGTTGCATAATAACGTTTACAGAACCTCCCCCCCACAACAAAAAATAAAAAATCGAGGCTCAAATGTCAACCAATCTTACAAACAATAAAAGTGATTACATTTTGTTAACAGTTTTTTTTATGATAATTTAGTCAAAAATATGAATTTTTTATCTCAGTTTTTTATTATTTTAAAGTTCGTGTAGAGGGTGTTAAAATCAAAATTACCTCAATGACTTTTTTAAATAAATGTATTTTTTTCGAGCGTCAAAACAAATTAGAAAAAAGTTGTTTAAAAATAGTCTATGGAAAAAATTCATAATTTTACTCGATATAAACTCTTTTTATTTCTTGAGATTTTTTTAAAAAGGCTTATTTAGGAGCGGTTTCCCCCTGAAAAATAAAAATCGTGTGGTTTAAACATGCCAACAATGTCGAACAAATATCCAAGCATTCAATTTTACATATCCACACGTATGAAATTTATATTCTCCTAATTTTTTATTTTTTTTATTTTTAATAGAGTCTATATTTGGTGAAGTAGATTGAAAAGTCCAAAAAGAGCGGAGGAGATCAAAAAGTTGTTTAAAATAATGAAAAATATATAAGAAAGTATACACTTCAATGACTTTAATGACTTTTAAAATAAATTTATATTTTCCAACAGTAAAAAAACAAATTTGAAAAATGGAAAACATTTATTTACGAGCGGTTTTTCACTGAAAAATTAAAACCGTAAAGTTTAAACATGCTAACAATGTCGAACTGATAAGGTTTAATTAATTGACACTTACTTAAACAACAATAAATATTTAAAAATAAAAGTACTATAAAAATGTCAATATGTAAACAATTTTATTGTTTCAATCAATGATAAAAAGTTGAACATTTCGGGATTTGTTTAGAAGTACGAACCTCCAGTACGATTACTATATAACTCCAGGAGGTTTTCAAAGTTTCCCCCATAAATGTATAATTGCATCGGGTACGACGATACATTGTTAATAATATTGTAGCATAACTTCAAAGATTATCTGCAATTTGCATATATCAAGCAATCGAGTGGAAAAAAATACCATACAAAATTTGCATTCTATCATGTCAGCATATCATTTGCGTGTCGAAACACGTCTGTTGGTGACATGTGAATATGTCTCTATCTAGCATGACTATGATGATGTACTGTCCCATAGGAGAATACACAGTCCGTTTTGACTCCAAAAAGAGATGTTTTTGGAATGATGTCGCTTTGTCGTATCTGCACTGTTCTACACCTCACTTGGTTTTAATCAAATTTGATATGTGGATGTTTTGATCATATCTATAAACCTTTTCATTTTTATGACAACTTAAAATTCAGAGATTGTTGCCACAAGAAAAAACACAATATTATCCTTTTGTCACAATCGGCTACAACGATTTTGTTCAAATGTAGGCTCTAAGAACTCAAATAAAAAATAATAATCACCATCTTTCCAAAAATGTTGGTTCGTGAGTTATCGTTAAATAACAAAAATATCGACCATTAAGAAACGTTATTTCTCAAAATCGGCGTTACCGATTTCGTTGAAACTGTAATGAAGTGTGAACATTAATGACACAAACACGTGTTCAAATTCGCAAGTCAAAAAAATGTACGGTTCAGGAACAATTGGCAAAAAAAACAAGAGATCTGATAGGGAAGATGAAAGAATAGGATCTAACCCGAGACTAGATGAAGGAATATATGTAGATCCACATGGGTATCTCGGGATTGCCAGACCCCATACTCACAATAAGTAAAGGCGTTCAAAAAGGCAATAAAGGGTAAATCGATGAAGGAAAGACCAAGAGGTCGGCCAAACAAACATGAGAAGCGGAAATCGGGAATGGAAGGAGAGTTGCGGTTGACACCATAGAAAACTTAGCACCATACTCATATTCGACTTAGCACCATAGAAAACATGAATGATTTATTAATACAGCATAGGTAATATGTATTGATACTATTAGGCCAGAATTATAAATACAGTAACTTGATTTTACGTTACGGACTGATTGATAGATCGTGTTAGGTCACACTTTCAAATCTATAAAATTGATTCGACTCTATTATTTGACGTAAAGTTGTATTTGATCGGCTTTATAGCTCATTTTGCGTAACTTGTCGACTGAATGAAGGTCGAGGTGTGCAATCAAGCGGATAAACAATAAAATAACGAAACAAATTCGTCCCTTATCATGTCAGCGTATCTTCCGCATTTGGAAAGTGGCACTAACTAATTTACAAGTGTAATATCTATAGCCCTAATTGCATTTTACTGTATGATAACATGAAAGTAGTTTTTAGCCAAGAGAAGCTGATGGCCAGATAAACCGGTCTAACTAGTGCTGCGCCGTGTTTAATAGGATCGTAAATCTAAACGAGAACTGTTCTTAAATTCTGCCATCACCAAATAAATATAAAAGTAGAAATACATGGACAAGTTCGTTGTGAAACCGACCTACTGGGAAGCACGTGACGTAGCGTCAAACATCGTAGTACTTGCCCAAGACTATTGACACAAGGTCGTTGTGAAACCGACCTACTGGGAAGCACGTGACGTAGCGTCAAACATCGTAGTACTTGCCCAAGACTATTGACACAAGTTCGTTGTGAAACCGACCTACTGGGAAGCACGTGACGTAGCGACAAACATCGTAGTACTTGCCCAAGACTAGTGACACAAGTTCGTTGTGAAACCGACCTACTGGGAAGCACGTGACGTAGCGTCAAACATCGTAGTACTTGCCCAAGACTAGTGACACAAGTTCGTTGTGAAACCGACCTACTGGGAAGCACGTGACGTAGCGTCAAACATCGTAGTGCTTGCCCAAGACTAGTGACACAAGGTCGTTGTTAAACCGACCTACTGGGTAGCACGTGACGTAGCGTCAAACATCGTAGTACTTGCCCAAGACTAGTGACACAAGGTCGTTGTGAAACCGACCTACTGGGAAGCACGTGACGTAGCGTCAAACATCGTAGTACTTGCCCAAGACTAGTGACACAAGGTCGTTGTTAAACCGACCTACTGGGTAGCACGTGACGTAGCGTCAAACATCGTAGTACTTGCCCAAGACTAGTGACACAAGGTCGTTGTTAAACCGACCTACTGGGTAGCACGTGACGTAGCGTCAAACATCGTAGTACTTGCCCAAGACTAGTGACACAAGGTCGTTGTGAAACCGACCTACTGGGAAGCACGTGACGTAGCGTCAAACATCGTAGTACTTGCCCAAGACTAGTGACACAAGGTCGTTGTGAAACCGACCTACTGGGTAGCACGTGACGTAGCGTCAAACATCGTAGTACTTGCCCAAGACTAGTGACACAAGGTCGTTGTTAAACCGACCTACTGGGAAGCACGTGACGTAGCGTCAAACATCGTAGTACTTGCCCAAGACTAGTGACACAAGGTCGTTGTGAAACCGACCTACTGGGAAGCACGTGACGTAGCGTCAAACATCGTAGTACTTGCCCAAGACTAGTGACACAAGGTCGTTGTTAAACCGACCTACTGGGTAGCACGTGACGTAGCGTCAAACATCGTAGTACTTGCCCAAGACTAGTGACACAAGGTCGTTGTGAAACCGACCTACTGGGTAGCACGTGACGTAGCGTCAAACATCGTAGTACTTGCCCAAGACTAGTGACACAAGGTCGTTGTTAAACCGACCTACTGGGTAGCACGTGACGTAGCGTCAAACATCGTAGTACTTGCCCAAGACTAGTGACACAAGGTCGTTGTTAAACCGACCTACTGGGTAGCACGTGACGTAGCGTCAAACATCGTAGTGCTTGCCCAAGACTAGTGACACAAGGTCGTTGTAAAACCGACCTACTGGGTAGCACGTGACGTAGCGTCAAACATCGTAGTACTTGCCCAAGACTAGTGACACAAGTTCGTTGTGAAACCGACCTACTGGGAAGCACGTGACGTAGCGTCAAACATCGTAGTACTTGCCCAAGACTAGTGACACAAGGTCGTTGTTAAACCGACCTACTGGGAAGCACGTGACGTAGCGTCAAACATCGTAGTACTTGCCCAAGACTAGTGACACAAGTTCGTTGTTAAACCGACCTACTGGGAAGCACGTGACGTAGCGTCAAACATCGTAGTACTTGCCCAAGACTAGTGACACAAGGTCGTTGTTAAACCGACCTACTGGGAAGCACGTGACGTAGCGTCAAACATCGTAGTACTTGCCCAAGACTAGTGACACAAGGTCGTTGTGAAACCGACCTACTGGGAAGCACGTGACGTAGCGTCAAACATCGTAGTACTTGCCCAAGACTAGTGACACAAGGTCGTTGTGAAACCGACCTACTGGGAAGCACGTGATGTAGCGTCAAACATCGTAGTACTTGCCCAAGACTAGTGACACAAGGTCGTTGTGAAACCGACCTACTGGGAAGCACGTGACGTAGCGTCAAACATCGTAGTACTTGCCCAAGACTAGTGACACAAGGTCGTTGTTAAACCGACCTACTGGGAAGCACGTGACGTAGCGTCAAACATCGTAGTACTTGCCCAAGACTAGTGACACAAGGTCGTTGTGAAACCGAACTACTGGGAAGCACGTGACGTAGCGTCAAACATCGTAGTACTTGCCCAAGACTAGTGACACAAGGTCGTTGTGAAACCGACCTACTGGGAAGCACGTGACATAGCGTCAAACATCGTAGTGCTTGCCCAAGACTAGTGACACAAGGTCGTTGTGAAACCGAACTACTGGGAAGCACGTGACGTAGCGTCAAACATCGTAGTACTTGCCCAAGACTAGTGACACAAGGTCGTTTTTAAACCGACCTACTGGGAAGCACGTGACGTAGCGTCAAACAACGTAGTACTTGCCCAAGACTAGTGACACAAGGTTGTAGTGAAACCGACCTACTGGGTAGCACGTGACGTAGCGTCAAACATCGTAGTACTTGCCCAAGACTAGTGACACAAGTTCGTTGTTAAACAGACCTACTGGGAAGCACGTGACGTAGCGTCAAACATCGTAGTACTTGCCCAAGACTAGTGACACAAGGTTGTTGTGAAACCGACCTACTGGGAAGCACGTGACGTAGCGTCAAACATCGTAGTACTTGCCCAAGACTAGTGACACAAGTTCGTTGTTAAACAGACCTACTGGGAAGCACGTGACGTAGCGTCAAACATCGTAGTACTTGCCCAAGACTAGTGACACAAGGTTGTTGTGAAACCGACCTACTGGGTAGCACGTGACGTAGCGTCAAACATCGTAGTACTTGCCCAAGACTAGTGACACAAGTTCGTTGTTAAACAGACCTACTGGGAAGCACGTGACGTAGCGTCAAATATCGTAGTACTTGCCCAAGACTAGTGACACAAGGTTGTTGTGAAACCGACCTACTGGGAAGCACGTGACGTAGCGTCAAACATCGTAGTACTTGCCCAAGACTAGTGACACAAGTTCGTTGTTAAACAGACCTACTGGGAAGCACGTGACGTAGCGTCAAACATCGTAGTACTTGCCCAAGACTAGTGACTCAAGGTCGTTGTTAAACAGACCTACTGGGAAGCACGTGACGTAGCGTCAAACATCGTAGTACTTGCCCAAGACTAGTGACACAAGGTCGTTGTTAAACCGACCTACTGGGTAGCACGTGACGTAGCGTCAAACATCGTAGTACTTGCCCAAGACTAGTGACACAAGGTTGTTGTGAAACCGACCTACTGGGTAGCACGTGACGTAGCGTCAAACATCGTAGTACTTGCCCAAGACTAGTGACACAAGGTCGTTGTGAAACCGACCTACTGGGAAGCACGTGACGTAGCGTCAAACATCGTAGTACTTGCCCAAGACTAGTGACACAAGGTCGTTGTTAAACAACCCTACTGGGAAGCACGTGACGTAGCGTCAAACATCGTAGTACTTGCCCAAGACTAGTGACACAAGTTCGTTGTGAAACCGACCTACTGGGAAGCATGTGACGTAGCGTCAAACATCGTAGTACTTGCCCAAGACTAGTGACACAAGGTAGTTGTGAAACCGGCCTACTGGGAAGCACGTGACGTAGCGTCAAACATAGTAGTACTTGCCCAAGACTAGTGACACAAGGTTGTTGTGAAACCGACCTACTGGGAAGCACGTGACGTAGCGTCAAACATCGTAGTACTTGCCCAAGACTAGTGACACAAGTTCGTTGTTAAACAGACCTACTGGGAACCACGTGACGTAGCGTCAAACATCGTAGTACTTGCCCAAGACTAGTGACACAAGGTCGTTGTTAAACAGACCTACTGGGAAGCACGTGACGTAGCGTCAAACATCGTAGTACTTGCCCAAGACTAGTGACACAAGGTCGTTGTTAAACAGACCTACTGGGAAGCACGTGACGTAGCGTCAAACATCGTAGTACTTGCCCAAGACTAGTGACACAAGGTCGTTGTTAAACCGACCTACTGGGCAGCACGTGACGTAGCGTCAAACATCGTAGTACTTGCCCAAGACTAGTGACACAAGGTCGTTGTTAAACAGACCTACTGGGAAGCACGTGACGTAGCGTCAAACATCGTAGTACTTGCCCAAGACTAGTGACACAAGGTCGTTGTTAAACCGACCTACTGGGTAGCACGTGACGTAGCGTCAAACATCGTAGTACTTGCCCAAGACTAGTGACACAAGGTTGTTGTGAAACCGACCTACTGGGAAGCACGTGACGTAGCGTCAAACATCGTAGTACTTGCCCAAGACTAGTGACACAAGGTTGTTGTGAAACCGACCTACTGGGAAGCACGTGACGTAGCGTCAAACATCGTAGTACTTGCCCAAGACTAGTGACACAAGGTCGTTGTGAAACCGACCTACTGGGAAGCACGTGACGTAGCGTCAAACATCGTAGTACTTGCCCAAGACTAGTGACACAAGGTCGTTGTTAAACAGACCTACTGGGAAGCACGTGACGTAGCGTCAAACATAGTAGTACTTGCCCAAGACTAGTGACACAAGGTCGTTGTTAAACAGACCTACTGGGAAGCACGTGACGTAGCGTCAAACATCGTAGTACTTGCCCAAGACTAGTGACACAAGGTCGTTGTTAAACCGACCTACTGGGTAGCACGTGACGTAGCGTCAAACATCGTAGTACTTGCCCAAGACTAGTGATACAAGGTTGTTGTGAAACCGACCTACTGGGAAGCACGTGACGTAGCGTCAAACATCGTAGTACTTGCCCAAGACTAGTGACACAAGGTCGTTGTGAAACCGACCTACTGGGAAGCACGTGACGTAGCGTCAAACATCGTAGTACTTGCCCAAGACTAGTGACACAAGGTAGTTGTGAAACCGGCCTACTGGGAAGCACGTGACGTAGCGTCAAACATAGTAGTACTTGCCCAAGACTAGTGACACAAGGTTGTTGTGAAACCGACCTACTGGGAAGCACGTGACGTAGCGTCAAACATCGTAGTACTTGCCCAAGACTAGTGACACAAGTTCGTTGTTAAACAGACCTACTGGGAACCACGTGACGTAGCGTCAAACATCGTAGTACTTGCCCAAGACTAGTGACACAAGGTCGTTGTTAAACAGACCTACTGGGAAGCACGTGACGTAGCGTCAAACATCGTAGTACTTGCCCAGGACTAGTGACACAAGGTCGTTGTTAAACAGACCTACTGGGAAGCACGTGACGTAGCGTCAAACATCGTAGTACTTGCCCAAGACTAGTGACACAAGGTCGTTGTTAAACCGACCTACTGGGCAGCACGTGACGTAGCGTCAAACATCGTAGTACTTGCCCAAGACTAGTGACACAAGGTCGTTGTTAAACAGACCTACTGGGAAGCACGTGACGTAGCGTCAAACATCGTAGTACTTGCCCAAGACTAGTGACACAAGGTCGTTGTTAAACCGACCTACTGGGTAGCACGTGACGTAGCGTCAAACATCGTAGTACTTGCCCAAGACTAGTGACACAAGGTTGTTGTGAAACCGACCTACTGGGAAGCACGTGACGTAGCGTCAAACATCGTAGTACTTGCCCAAGACTAGTGACACAAGGTCGTTGTGAAACCGACCTACTGGGAAGCACGTGACGTAGCGTCAAACATCGTAGTACTTGCCCAAGACTAGTGACACAAGGTCGTTGTTAAACAGACCTACTGGGAAGCACGTGACGTAGCGTCAAACATAGTAGTACTTGCCCAAGACTAGTGACACAAGGTCGTTGTTAAACAGACCTACTGGGAAGCACGTGACGTAGCGTCAAACATCGTAGTACTTGCCCAAGACTAGTGACACAAGGTCGTTGTTAAACCGACCTACTGGGTAGCACGTGACGTAGCGTCAAACATCGTAGTACTTGCCCAAGACTAGTGATACAAGGTTGTTGTGAAACCGACCTACTGGGAAGCACGTGACGTAGCGTCAAACATCGTAGTACTTGCCCAAGACTAGTGACACAAGGTCGTTGTGAAACCGACCTACTGGGAAGCACGTGACGTAGCGTCAAACATCGTAGTACTTGCCCAAGACTAGTGACACAAGGTCGTTGTTAAACAGACCTACTGGGAAGCACGTGACGTAGCGTCAAACATCGTAGTACTTGCCCAAGACTAGTGACACAAGTTCGTTGTGAAACCGACCTACTGGGAAGCACGTGACGTAGCGTCCAACATCGTAGTACTTGCCCAAGACTAGTGACACAAGGTCGTTGTTAAACAGACCTACTGGGAAGCACGTGACGTAGCGTCAAACATCGTAGTACTTGCCCAAGACTAGTGACACAAGGTCGTTGTTAAACCGACCTACTGGGTAGCACGTGACGTAGCGTCAAACATCGTAGTACTTGCCCAAGACTAATGACACTAGGTCGTTGTGAAACCGAACTACTGGGAAGCACGTGACGTAGCGTCAAACATCGTAGTACTTGCCCAAGACTAGTGACACTAGGTCGGCGTTAAACCGACCTGCTGGGAAGCACGTGACGTAGCGTCAAACATCGTAGTACTTGCCCAAGACTAATAACACTAGGTCGTTGTGAAACCGACCTGCTGGGAAGACCGTGACGTAGCGTCAAACATCGTAGTACTTGCCCAAGACTAGTGACACTAGGTCGGCGTTAAACCGACCTGCTGGGAAGCACGTGACGTAGCGTCAAACATCGTAGTACTTGCCCAAGACTAATGTCACAAGGTCGTTGTGAAACCGACCTACTGGGAAGCACGTGACGTAGCGTCAAACATCGTAGTCCAACCAAGACTAATGACACAAGGTCGTTGTGAAACCGACCTGCTGGGAAGCACGTGACGTAGCGTCAAACATCGTAGTACTTGCCCAAGACTAATGACACAAGGTCGTTGTGAAACCGAACTACTGGGAAGCACGTGACGTAGCGTCAAACATCGTAGTACTTTCCCAAGACTAGTGACACTAGGTCGGCGTTAAACCGACCTGCTGGGAAGCACGTAACGTAGCGTCAAACATCGTAGTACTTGCCCAAGACTAATGACACTAGGTCGTTGTGAAACCGACCTGCTGGGAAGACCGTGACGTAGCGTCAAACATAGTAGTACTTGCCCAAGACTAGTGACACTAGGTCGGCGTTAAACCGACCTGCTGGGAAGCACGTGACGTAGCGTCAAACATCGTAGTACTTGCCCAAGACTAATGACACAAGGTCGTTGTGAAACCGACCTACTGGGAAGCACGTGACGTAGCGTCAAACATCGTAGTACTTGCCCAAGACTAGTGACACAAGGTCGTTGTGAAACCGACCTACTGGGAAGCACGTGACGTAGCGTCAAACATCGTAGTACTTGCCCAAGACTAGTGACACAAGGTCGTTGTGAAACCGACCTACTGGGAAGCACGTGACGTAGCGTCAAACATCGTAGTCCAACCAAGACAAGATCGTTTACGATCCTATGTCCCGAAGGCGGGGAATAAAAGTTTGTAAACGATTTTTAATTTCAAAAACATGTTAATTGTCATCCATGCGCAACTAACAAAAGGATAAATTCGTAGAAACCGCTTCTTATTACTGTGATGTAGAAAACAAATTTTGCAATTTTTGGATTCGATGGATTTTGAAAGCAGCTAATGTAGCTAATAATTTTTGATGTGCTAATGTGGTTTTATGTGTAATTTACATGTAATAAGTTCTATTCAAAATAGCCGTCATTTTCATTTTATAAAGCGCAAGTTATAGATGTAGCCTTCATTTAGAGGATGTTCTTGCTTTACTTTGTATTACGAGGCAGGCGCCCATCAACTTTATTTCGTCTCTGGCGATTGATCTGTAAATTACTTTCTGCAAATATAAACAAGATGAAGATGATTTCGTCAATGAAACCTTGTGTTGTTTAAAATAAAATATTGTGTAAATTGTCATTTTCTTTCGTTGAATGACAAGACTACATACCATTTTTGGAAAGCAGTTAATAAAATAAGAATTTATTTCCGCAACAGGAAGCAAAGCGTATATTTTATCCCAGTTTTTAGCGATTATCTTACAACATTCGACCTTCTACTTTGCTGCTACCAATACAAAACTCGTTACAACAAGGTCGCGTGCATTCCGGAATCTAGAGTCGATAAAAACTTTACTTTAAGGTTATGTTCACTTGTCGCAACGCGTTGATTGGCTAAACCTACCAGTTGATTTCTGACATGATGGTTTGTGTATTTCTAAACTCCTCACTTGCAGATTGTCTAAAAATGATTTATTACTGCTCAAGTAGGTCCTAAAATAAAAAGAAACATTTCGAAACTCCCGCATTTTGAAGTTTTTTGAACCGTTTAATATAGAATACAAAAAAAACAAATATTAAAATAAAACTAACCAATTTTTTAAAAAAATACCACTCAAATAGAATATTGAAATCCCTAAGCTCTTGTCTGTCTTGGGCTTTCTGTATTGTTAAACAGTGGAGTGTACAGAAAATATACTAAAAAATGAAATTAAAATATATAAGAAATAACACCTAAGAGAGGAGGATGTTGGAACATTATGTCTAACCGTATGTAATCGTTATTTTACTCTGTTTTATAATAGAACTTAGGTTTTATTTTCCAATTAATATTATAAAAATATTCCAATATTTTCAAAATGGCGTCAAATAATGTTAAAGTATCAGGTGCGCAGTATTTTTATTTTGAAGAGTGAGCTCCAAAATGTCTCAAGGTATTATAGGGTAGTTGAATAATTATTGTTTTAGAGAGCGCAGTTATTTATATATTTCATAAATATACCTTTTTACAATCTCTTGGACAGAGAAGATAGTCGGATTAAATATTAGGTTGGAACTTTCATATTTTGGAGGTTATGTGACGACGTAATTCTCAATATTTTGAAATTCGTTTATTTCAATTCATTAAAGAACACTTTTATCCAAAAATGATTTCAAAAAGTAATTTGGGTTTTAAAAGGATAATTAAATTGTCTATTTTCTCAAATTATTTTAAAATTTTGCGGTTGTGTTATTACAGTAGCTCATCTCAATAGAGAATATTATTGTGTATTGATTGAGAATACTATATAAGTATAAGTTTTAATTTTTATACCGCTTTAAAAAAAAAAGACAAATAAATCATCAGGGAAAAAACAATTTTAGTTTTTTGTAATACATTTGTTACCTCTACTTGGATATGATATATATGAATGATTACCATATGAAGCACTTACAACAACAATTTTAGCTCAAGGATGTCTTGTCATGTTAAAGTCTCCTACTACTGAACTATTAAACAAGTTGAGTAGCACACTCATAGTACATACCCAGCTCCATCATACAGTTTAATACAAACTAGTTTTACAAATGTAATGCCAAAAAGTTCATCTGAGAGGCCAGAATTTGAAATTATATTTTTGAAATTAACTTATCGCAGAATTGAAATCTGCAAAGTTGTATCTAATTTTAGTGAGTTGAACAAAAACTGTTTAAAATGGCAGCCACAATATATTCCCTTATAACAAATTCTATATCTTAATTTTTGTGGCCACTTTCGAGCCTACGTACAGACGATAACAGACGCATGTCGAAAAATCACTTTTACGGTTACCTGAAGGCATGAAACGATAAAATCAGTCAAAAAACGGGGGCAGAAATTTTTCGCGATTACCAAACATATCTAATTCTTGCAAAAAACCACAGTAATCATCATCGCCATAACAAAAATAAAAACTAAAGCTAATAGCCAAATGAAGAAAATATAATTTTAACAAAACCAACAACACAATATTTAGTTATGAATAATAAAACATATTTTAAAGCTGTACAAGGATTCTCTGTTTGAAATTATTTGTTAATGATGGAAGTTCAATTTTATTATTATGCATTTTTCGGACATTTGCCATCATTTGTGTGTTAAAAATCAAAGCACGACGTTTCGGGAATAAGAATCAATTCCCGTTATCAAGTGACTAAAAACTAAAGAAACATGAAACTAGAAATTAAGCCTATGTAAGAAATCAAATTAAATATGAATACCACCACTTTAATATCTAAGCGTGCATCAGAGAGCTAAAACTGAGAAGTCAAAAAAAAAAAAAACGCACACACAATCCCGGTAACACACAACTAACGTCAAATACGTGTTGTATCAAAGATACAGCAACAAGTGACGTGGTCCAGAAGGCGTGATAAACTATTAGGGGAGTAGCCTATTGTTAGTTGTATTAAGCTTCCTAGCCCGAGAGCGGGTTACAACCCTTTCTGGCGATTTACAGGTAAAATTTCAGCTTGTTTTTTTTTTTTTTTTTTTTTAGTCACTTGATAACGGGAATTAATTCTTATTCCTGAAACGTCGTGTTTTGATTTTTAACACACAAATGATGGCAAATGTCCGAAAAATGTACAAGGATGTTGTACTTTAAGAATCTGAACAGAGAAAAATCCAAATTCGGGAATGAAAGAGACAATGGAGAGTACATACTGAAACGATAAAGGAAGTCCAGCATTATTACCCAAGGGGATCCGTAGCTGGCGTAATGTAGACTACAATGCCAACAAGTGATGATACGCAAAATAAAGTGTTTTTTTGTAGAAATCTGCGCATTTCATTTGCGATTAAAACCTCCTGTTAGATTATTACCCTCTATTTAGCTGTATTTAACTTTTAAATTTTTAAACAATGGTATTTGTTTGCAATAAACCAGACATTTTACTATCTAGACCTAACGGTTCCAAACCGGTACCGTTTAAAAGAAATGGGTGTTTATACAATTTTGTATCCGTTCTTTGCACCAAGGGCATGCAATGAAGTCATTAAGACGACCTCGTTTCTCTGTCTGTCTATCCGTCCACTCTTCACCATATCTCGATAACAACTCAACAATTTTGATAGAACTTTTTTAATGTTTGTAGAAGTATTTTAAATAGTATAATAATTGTTTTGTTTTTTTTTAATAAGCACAAAAGATGTCGACGTTCGTAAATCATGTTCGCTTTTTTTTCCGGAATACAGAATTTTGGAAAAGATTTCAATAGCTTACATATGGAGCAACGTTTGTGAAAAACATAAACCGTTCAGAACCAATTTTGAAAAAAAAAAATTTGAAGCTAATTTAAAAAAAAAAACATAGCCTTCATATAATGAATGTGCCCGACAGATTTGAAAAATGTTCCACGAAACCAAATTACTTTAAATTGCTGTGGAGTCGTTAGCGTTATATGGAGAGACTCTAAGACTCAATCAGATCTTAATCCGTTCATTTCTCGCACATAATTTTAAAAGATGGTGCTAAAACATTACACATACTTTCTCACTTATCCATCCCTTCAACGAAATCAAAACTAATTAGTCGCAAAATATGTCTGTTTAAAAAATGAAAAAGAACCATGAAAAGCGCTTCTGAAGAAAAAAATTAATTAAGACCTAAACTTGCTTCTCCTTGTGTCATAAACAAGTCCACAGCGTACATCGTATTTGATTAAAATCGATTTTTTTTATTTTAAGAACAACAGTCACGGTTCGTTATTATATTTTTGCCACTTATGCTAATATTTGATCATTAACTAAAATTTGAACCGATTAAGAATAAACAATTTTTTTTTTTTTTTTTTACCGAGAACTCACAAACACTTTTTTTTTCGGATAGATAGCGGACCTACACGTTTTGTTTTGGTCTCTAGAGAAATTTTTTGCATTAAAATCGTCATAGTCGCTTTTGAGAATACCATAATTTTATATAACTTAAGTGTTTTGTTATGGCAGTAAGAACAAAATTTTGAATAGCGTTTCGGCTGTAGGTCATTTGCAGATACGTTAAGCGTTATACTGTAAGTCAACTCGTTATAAATTTACCGACGCATTACTCTTCAGGGGCTCACTTTAGTACGGGCTTGACAATCCCGAGGGGACCTAACTGGTTCTACACCTTTTTACCAAGTAGTTTTAAGTTAGATCCCCTAACAAGTCTCTCTTGACCAACTCTTGTTCTTTTCCGACCCTGACGATATTAGAGTATTTGAAAGCTAGGCGGTCTTTTATAATATTTTCTTCTTTTCGTTTAAGGTAGACGGAGAGATGTTTCGCCTTTAAACAACAAAGACAAAATATTTCTGAACCATCCACCTTTTCACATATAATATAGAACGAGTAAAAATAGATAACTATGATTACTGTACTACAAATGGTTTGTTTTTATTCCTAATTACGCGCGTAACTTAAATGTAGAAATTCCCGCAATTCAAAATTGAAATTTAAAACAATACGATCTTCAAAAACCGGACAATTTCTTCTATCTTGAATATTTTAGAACGGAAATGGGACTTTGGACTTTGCGATAGCGGACCTACTAGCAAGCTACTAACATTTAAGACGTAAATGTCACGACTATTGATCTCTCTCTATAGAGTCTATTCACGGACATGACAAGATGGGAATTTCATCTTCTGTTTCATGTGTAAACTACCTCCAACATTTCAATAATATACAGAATGTCTAAATAAACCCACTCTCCTGTAAGGTACCAAATGAAGTATATAACAGATCCGCCATCTTGTATCTCAGTAAATTTTACTTATCCAGTTTACAAAGTATAGGGGAAGTTCGGTGGTCGAGAAACTTTAATACAATTACATTAAACATTGTTTTAAAATGTCACAAACATACATAACCTAAAATATAATCATTATTACTTGCAGAACATATTAACCTTGAAAATGTTCTATTATTAATTTTCATTTGATTTGATACATATTTTGTGACAAATTTCATAATTTTGTAGTGTTCAATGGAAAGGGTCTATACTATTTCATGCGGTCATTTCATTTGTTTGTGTAGTTTATGGAGTTACTGTAAAGAAAATGTGATTTTGACTTACCCGTCCGTCCAGCGTCGTTGTCGTCTGTGACAAACGCTAGCGAATCACAAGAATCTAGTAGGTGTTAAACTTGTAGTAAATTACAATTAATTAATAGACTTTTTTATTCCATCATGATTTTACCTTTACAAACACGTATCGCATTGATTCAGTGTTATTATGAGTGTGAACGGAGTTTATCAGCAGGGTTAAGAAAGTTTCCTACTCTTGTACTATAAACTTGTCCCCAACGGAAATCGTGTTTCATTAAAATCTACTTTTCAAATATAGTAGTCCAGGTTTATTTTCCTTTTCCTCTAATAATTGTTTTTTACTTGTAATTTTGTACACGGAGTCGTGTCCTTAAGTCTTTACATTTTACTACAATTTGAACGGTACAGCCGATTTTTAAAAAACAAATTTATTTTATAATGGACTTGGAGGAAATGTTGGAAAGATTATTGTTTTGGGTTTTTGATTATTTAGATTATTGAGGAATTATTTATTATTATTGGAGATATAGTAACCAATATGTTTTGTTTGGGTGATTAGACGCTAGTAATTATATTTGAGCAAAATTAGATCAAAATCGTTAGAGACGATTTTGAAAAGAAAAAGGTGTTTTTGATTTTTGCTTTTTTTAAGTGCAGCTACATGAATATTTTGAGCTCTATAAAAAAGGGGAAAAAAACTGTCAAAATATACCCAATTATGTCACAGGTTTGGGTTTTAAATTATCACACATATAACAGACAACATCATTTAAAAAAATACTTTAAAGACTCAAGTGACCACAAAACGGATATATTCCCACATCACTTCAACTTTTTCATCCACTTCATATCTTTCTGTCCATACTGTGAAAGAGTAAAAATCAGATAGAACTCAATGAACACGCGGTCATGTTACCAATTTTATAAATAGTCTCAAATTCAAGATCCACAACGTACCAAAACATTATTACGTCACATCTCAGAACAACAGACAAACTCTTTGAAACGCCCGCCATTTTGAAATTTTCCGACATTAATTTTAAGGAACAATCATAATCAAGGAATACTAAAAACAAACACAACTGCTAAATTTTACCGAAGTACAATTATTGATGATTTTTTAATTATTAATTTTAGAGTTATGTTTTTAACAAATTTTGTTTTATTATAACATTCTGTATTTTTCGTATTGTATTAAGTTTCATTACGTGCAGTGTTGCAAACTGTACAACACGAGTCTTTAGTGTTATAGTGTAAAGTTATATGCCGCCATTTTGAAATTTCTTAACCAATATTTGAGTATAATTACTAAAACTGTCACTTTTAGAGCATTTACTAAAAACATGTACGGGGTTGGGCAAAAGTCCCGCATACATTTCAACTTCTATTTGGTGAATAACAAACTCTTGATATCTACAGGATTCATATACAGGGTGTTACAAAAAATATGAAACATAATTTCCCCTATTTTTAACGTAAGCATATAAATACTCTCCAATTTGATCCTAAAAATCATTTTATTATGAAAAACAATCATTTTATTTGACTTAAGTTATGAGGAATCAAACTTCACAATTTTATTTCATTATTGTGGCCGTAACACAAGAAAAACATTTATCTGACAACTCTTTGCAAAACTGTTTACATTTTCTGTCTAATCATGTATATGAATATTATTTTTCTGCACAGTATGTTTAAAAAGTAATTTGTTTGTTATTACTTCGTTAAATTTCGTGTAACAATAGAAAACAAAGAAAACACAAACACTATAAGCTGTACTGAAACTGTTTATCTGAACAACATCAACCATATATGATTTCTAAGCGTCCGTGTTTATCAAGTTCAAAATGTCCACCATCTGGCAATGTACTAAACTTAGTATAAAGCATTACTTTTAATTTTATCACTAATTTGTTGTACCAGATTTAAAGGGGGGGTCTATTATAATAACTTATAATTTTCAATTGCCCTACAGGAAACTATTTATGTTTTTCTTAGAGTTTTATATTGTACACGAAATAAAATAAACTAATTTTTGGAACACCCTGTGGAGAAAAATATATTTAGGTACATCATTAGATTAAGAAATAATGTTAACAGCTTTCCAAATAGCTGTCACATAAATAGCCTATTTTTCTTGTGTTACGCCCGAATAATAATGAAGTAAGACTGTGAAATTACCTTATTATAACTTAATAAAAAGATTTTGTTTACACTTAAATAAAGAGACTCTTTAGAAGTAAGTGAGGAGGGTGGGACATTGATATGCTTACAATTAAAAAAATGGGGAAGAGTTTACATTTTTTTTTCAGAACACCCTGTACATAAAACCTATTGTTACAGTAAGCACACTCTATAGATATCTCCAATCTAGAGCTCCCATTAGTGTGTCTACCATATTCCCACGCCAACTGGAAACCGAGCTATTGCAATGTATGCCTGACTTACAGCTACACAAAAATAATTTACAATTATTCCCTTTAATAGAATCTCCTATTATCATATTTGATCCCGGAGATCCCGAGAGAAAAATCAAAATTAAAATTGTTACTTACCAATATTTCATCTTCAAAGTTGAAAGCGGGGACGGATATTTTATTACGGTATAAATTGTTCTACTTAAAAACAAATCGGTCAACCACATCCTTAAAATATGGAATCAGGAAACGTGTAGTCCGACGGTGAAAAACGATGACCTGTCATAGAAAGCAGTAATTGTCGGCAGAAATTTTAAAAGGACATCGGGGTTCCAGACTAATTGGAGAAAATACGGAAACGAAACTTGGTCCTGCCAGCGAGACACAAACTGGAATTCCTTAAAATCTTTACAGACATTGATTGATCTCGACACAGCTTCGCGTCCTGCATTATACATTAAATTTACCTCCGATATTATTAGTATACTGTCATTGTGTAGTTTCGAAAATATCTATCAACTGTCATTATCAAGTGATAAACATCCAACAACACGATAAGGACAACATAGCGCAAGATATTGATGGAAACTAAGGATATTTTTAACACTGGGTTGCTTTCTTATAATGCTCGTGGTAATTTTAGTTTCCAAAATAGTTTTATCCTTCTAGACTATGTAACTTGATAACGAAAGTTGATAAATTGTCTAAAAACGTCAGTTATTAGTTTTTACTTTACCACATACACATAGTTTTGGAAAAGTTCTGTCATGAGTTAACAAATCGTTTTAGTGCTTTTGCAGATATGTAAGGTATCCTGAATCCAAAAAAGTGTTGTTATTTTGTAAAATTGTCTGCCTGTAAATCTGTGGTAACTGCAGCTCTTAAGCCAAAATATGTCAACCAATTTCAAGCAAATATGGTGTGTTGACATATTTTAGCTATATTCTATCTCGGGACACTCCCCCACCCCATTTTTTATATAAAATTTCAAGATAGTTGTAATATAAAAAATTACCATTTTTATTCCAAATCAGCAATAATGATTTTGATCGAATTTTGACCAAGTGTAATCTCTAAAGACCCAAACAAACCGTATAAACAATTTTAATATCTTTAAAAGAAGTATAGACCTTTGATCCCTGTCTTTGATTGTCTGCACTACCACAGGAATAAAACAGCAGAACAATAAATAAACTGAACCAATATTATTACAATCAATCGTTATTTAATAACTTTAAAACAAGTATAGACCTCTGATATCAGTCTTTGATTGTATGCAGATGACATAGATGATTGAACAAAAGGGTAATGACGCAACTAACGGCAAGAGAATGATTTGAACGCCACTGACATACGACCACGTTTCATCTTAATGGAGACAATAGAAAACATAGAAAAAAGATGGATGAACGAAAAAGCAATGAAGCAACTAATGTCTGAAAGAAGGATATGAACCCCACTGGCATCAAGGAAGGATTAAGAATAAATATTAAAAAACCGCTAAATTTATAATTCGTAGAAATCAGAAAATCATAACTACTAATGGCAGGTTCAACAACTTAAACGTAATGTTATATAAATATCATTAGTTAATATTCACAATTAAAAACTTGTGTTTTCTACAAATGATAGTTTTGACGTATATGGACTTTAATTATTATTATTATCATTATCATTATCGATAAGAAAGGGGGAGGATTTGAGTGAGCTATATGAATCAATTTCGACTTGGTATTGTGTTCGCCTTGAAAGTAAAAGTTCATTGACAAGAAACATATACTTTATAGTGCATATAAGTTTGATAGTGTACTTTCTCGCTTTATATAAGCCAGATAAAATATTTAGGAACCTTAATATTTGGGGGAAATGTCAGTTCTTTAATACAACCTACACTCGCTTCGCTTGTGTAATAAAATCGTCATAAGAGGATCTATTCATTGGTCGAAACCGATTTATTATTAACGATGGTTAAGATTACAAAACCTTAACGTCAACTTGCAATATGGCACACTTCATATTAAAATAAAACTTTACAATTATCGGTAGGAAAAATTGGGCCTTCTACAACAGTTTCAAAGATGACTTATTATTATTATTATTATTATTATTTTCCCTTGTGGGTACAGAAACAGTAAATAGCGGAGTTCCCTCAATTTTGAGTTTTATTTTTCTCTCAAGGCAGGTTACCTCCACAGTAATGAGAAATATATTTCAAGCACATATATTTTGAAAAATAAACGATGCAAAAATATTACCCCAATTACAGTCGAAACACAATCGTAGCCAAAAATTTATTTCCGTACTTGTCCGTAAAAAGAAGTTAAAATCTACCAAGTAGACTTAGATATTTCAGATTATTTGAAACATCGCTCATGTAAAGTCTAAACTGCTTCACTTGTGTACATAAACTCATCTTAAACAAACATATTAAAAGATACAATAGTTTAAATCGCGGTTTGTTTTAATTTTTTTTTACATTATTTATAATTTTATAAACTAGTTTGAGTTATAATTCTTCACACTTCACCAAAATTTGAATGAAATCTGTAAAGCTGATTTGAAAAATTACATATTTTATAACATTCCCATGGCTATTTTTTTTTTTTTAAGGATAACTCACGAACAGGCATTTTTAGAGATATGTACTTGGATGTGTAAACATTTTAGCAAAATTTTATCAGAAACCGTTGAAACGATTTAGAGAAATTCTGAATTTTCTGTTCTTTTCTTATAGCATGTCTCAAATTTAAATTGGGGTTATGAAAAAATTAAAACAAACGTACCGATATATTGCCAAAAAATACTCACATACATAATTTACAATAAGGTCCACTCGTTTGGGTTGTAGAGCACTGCACGGACGATAGACAGACACTTTCTGGCGTCAAAGAACTTTAACGATATTTCCACAGAAAACTCACAACTTTTTTTTTTACCCTTCACATTACATTCTTTTTACTAGGTGTTCAGGGTGCCACAAAAACCTTAACACACTGTACAGGATCGGATTCTAATTCAAATAAATGAAAAATGTTCAGTAACTATTTTTCGAATTCGCCTTACTTTAGTCGCAATCCGCCATTTTGATTTTTACAAAACTCATTGTAGATCCAGAAATAGATAAGATATTGAATTCAAATTTGCATTAAATTTTGATTTTCAAAATGGCGGCCGTTAAATTTTAACGCTTTTTGAAATGTTCGACGTTAAAAGTTCTTGAACGACCGTCATGTTGAAAATTATAAAAATGAAGTATCTATGTTTGGTACGCTTGTAAATCATAACATACAAAAATGGTAAATTGCGACTAAACTAAGGCGAATTCGACAGAGAAAAAAAATACTAAACATTATGTATTTATTTGTATATGTAGAACCCGATCCTGTGTAGCGCGTTAAGGTTTTTTGTAAGTATGGGAAAGTAAAACGAAAAAAAATCACTACGAAATTTCAGACTCAGAAAGATCATGAGAGTCCAAAATATATCTAATTTCACGACACTTATTCTCTATATTACAGAATTACGTAACAGTTTAAACAAAAGGAATCTAAGTCACGTTCCTCCTCCCACAAGAAAAAGCCGACATGCAGAAGATACGACGTCAATTTATTTTCCTGTTTCATTGTGAACGCAGGTTTGCCGATTACAATCTAGAAATTAATATAGCGCTAGAACAAAATGGACAAAGAACTATTATGAAAGACTTAATTTCATTAAACCTGCTGATCCGATTTTGGTGAAACTAACTAGTGTATCGCACTACAAAGAAATGTATAATTCAAGAATAATTCCAAAAATCAAAAATGAACGCCGCCCAATATATAATAATCGATTTCAATCAAATACGCTTTACGACGATACTGTTGTTGACGATTGAGAAAATCGGAATATTGACTTTTAGTCACAAGGTAGCTGCTTTTAAATTTTTAGTTATTAAAAACAATAAGGGGAAAACAGTTTGATTAAATGTACACGCATACTAAATTTATAAAAATGGATCCAATGTTGGAACTGTAGAGTACAATACAGATGACAAATATAATTACAAAAACTACATTTTTGGGGGTTACAGGACCTTGAAACGATATATCCGCGAAAAATTAAAGTTTGACACTACGTATGGGTTGTATATATGATGAAAAAAATCAATTACAAATAATCCGATCGGTTTATTTTAATTATCAACGCTCAAAAACCACCACTGAAAATAAAATTTAATGAAAACATATATTTCCACTCCACGTGAACACACATAAACTTCACAAAACACAAAAACCAATACGTACAGGCCTTCCTCGTCTCCTGGTAGGACGTGTCTCCAATAGGTTCTCCATAGATCTTCGTTTAAAATGATTCTCCTTGCCATGGTGTCGTCTACTCCGTGTCTGATAATGGTCATCCTCTTCGTCAGAACGTACGTTATCCAACGAGCGAGATCTCGTACGATGCAAACACGAACACGAACACTGTGATGGTTGTATGAGTAGCCGTCGTGGCGGCATATTCAAGGGAGGCGGCGGAGGAGGTGGAGGCAGAGCATTGCGGTACAGAGGCGCTAGGAAGTAATAATCCCGTCCTTTATCCCTGGTAGAACTCTGGAAAGGCGCGTAATATTGGAAGTCGGGATAGTTGAAGCTAGAACGATGACGGTAGAGCGGAGGCCATGGGCGACGTAACATGGCTGCATCGGTACTGGCGGCGCGGTGGTGGTGTGCGACCCAGATTGCTTTCTCCCCTCCTCTCTCCCGCGAGCAAAGAACATGTTACACAGCTCTGATGTGATCTAGTTTCCAGTCATAGCAGGAATCAACTCGATCGCTCTGCTCTCTAAGTTCATCGGATTATCATCGCGAATAGTTATCGCTAATTTTGTAAAAACTTTCTAGGAAACAAATTATAAAATGTTGAAATATTATGTTAACGCTGTACATTAATTTGTAGACATTACGACTTCGCAAATAAATATTCAGATTTATTTATGAGCAAATCGGAGAACGCAATGATAAATATACTGTGCAAAAAGTTGCACAAACTTTCTTACACGTCCATTCACAATCGACGAAACAATTCGTCGTTAAAAATGTTAAACATTAGGTATATTTTCAACAAATTATTTAATCTTTTGACATACTTTATTGGAGAGCTAAAATCGTCAAATTTGGCACGCTTACCGGGGTTGGATGTGCCAGTATGCCTGACAAATTTGATGATTCTAGATGTCCTATAATTGTGTTGAAAAATGAAATATGTGTGGAAATTATTATGTGTTGTTCTACAACTTTAATCCAATGTTAATCTCCCCTCTACACCCTCTCTCCGGTTTGTGGAAAACCCACCGGGGGTTCGGGGCGAAAATTACATGCAAATTGAAATATGCAAATTAGTATCTCATTTATTGAGTTATAAGTTGAATAACATACGAGAAATGACAAAAAAAAACTGTTAATTTTTTCTATTATTTTTTTAAGAATTTGAATAGGATTGAGCACGCCCGTTTCGCTCGTAGGGGGTCTCACCCTGAACCCCCCCCCCCCCCGAAACTTTGCCACAAACTCCCGGTGGGTTTTCCACAAACCGGAGAGAGGGTGTAGAGGGGAGGTTAACATTGGACCAAAGTTGTAGATCAAAACTTAATAATTTCCAAACATAATATCATTATTTCAACACACTTATAAGACATTTAGGATCATCAAATTTGAAAGCGTGCCTAATTTGATGATTCTAGCTCTCCAATAAAGCGTGTCGAAAGATTAACTAATTTATTGAAAATGTATCTTAACCGTTAAAAAATCAAAAATCTTGTTCTATCTAAGATATAACCGATGTAAATACGAAAAAGTCATAGAAACAAACTTCTAGATCTCGCCAAATCAGTAGCTGCTGTTTTTCAATAAGTCTTACCGTTTATCCACAACAGATCTCCAATAAAGGTCTACGCCGACTTTAAAGTTACCTCCGTCATTTTAATTTCTTTTCGAAAATTAAAAATTATATGCTACTCATCTGGAAGTATGTTAGAATGTGTATGTATAGGAGTGGACTGTAGTCCCGTATACCAAATGTCACCTCAATTTGTATGACGACACTAACATACTTACGTATAGACGACATTGACGCCAACGACGACGGACGGACGCCGAGTCAAAAATTACGTGTTCGGTATCCGGAGGTCATGAAACATAAGAACAGTAAAAATACGGAGGTCGAAATTTTTGATATAGGTTTACCTAACCACGCCTGAGTAGGTTCTAAGTAAAAACTGAGATTGAAGGATCTGAAGATTGTCAGACCTATCAAGGATCAGGGAGTGAAAGAAATTCGCATCCAATCAGTACGTTACAGGAAACACTACAGGTTATCCACTTTCTTTCATGTGCTAAAAATGAGGTCAGGATCTATAAATCGTTGTAAAACACAATCTGGTTAGTATTGATAGCTTTGCAGTGGAACAGGTCAGCAAGACCCGCTAACTGTATGTCTCAACACTTCATAAAGAATCCATTTTGTAATAGGGACTCAATCTGAAGACTGCATTTGTCATGAATTGGTCTTTAATAGAGCACACAAATATTACAAGACAAAATACGAAACAAGAATTATTATTGGACACAAAATAATTTTGCAGTTGGGTTGAAAAGCCCTTAACTCGCCTAAAAAATAAATAAACACTAAACTCTATCTATCTACCCCTGAACTTCAAAGTTGAAAAATCAGGGGTCTAGAAGTGGCGTTTCATAACTTTTGTAACACCAGAAAGATAATAATTGGGCTAAACCTAACTGATTTACTTTTTTGAAAATACAGAACCTAATTTGCAAGCCCATAAAGGACCTCCGGATAGACCTAGAAAATCTGGTAAAAACTTGTAAAATTATTGTTTTGTTTATAAAAAGTAATCATAAAGACTCGAAAATTTATTTTAAAATGGTTGTAAAGCATTTTATTCTTTTAAAACTTAGTTCGAGTTGTAGGGTTGACAATTCTACAATTTCAAACCAATCTCTCTTAACGGGATACATTAAGGGGAAAAATCATCTATGGTAATAAAGGTTTAAAAATTATAACTTACTATCTGTGGGGGACCCTTTTGGGTTTGCATAATTTGGCTATATACAAAATGATAGTTCAATTTGATTAATAGGTTTGCTCAATTCTTGTTTTCTTTTGTTGTGACAACTCGTCAAATCATTTCTAAACGTTTCTATGACTTTACAGTTCATAAAGAACATGAAAAAACACGTTTCCAAGTCTATATATTTAACACACAAACAGGATTTTTAAAACGCTGAGTTCTTACAAACTACTGAACCGATTTGTATATACTTGACGTGCCTTTAAAAAGATCTAGAGGCGTAAATTTGCCGAATTTCTTAAATATTTTGATTGTTATTCACCAAAGGGCAGAATTCGCCATTAAATTTCAATCTCTAAATTGCAAAATATTAATTTTGTATATCACAGATGACATGTGATATATGACAATTTTGTTAAACATCATAATATATCACAACTAAGTATATCACAGCTGACAAACATAATGTTATTGTTTAATCTATATTATTATTATTCCGAATATTATTAATACCGAGTATTAATAATTATTGTATATTAATTTTCCCTAATAAAACTTAGAATGTGTGACCTTGAACCACGAAGGAGCACAGAAGCTAATTTTCCCTAATAAAACTTAGAATGAGTGACCTTGAAGTGTCAACATTACCACGAAGGAGCACAGAAGCTAATTTTCCCTAATAAAACTTAGAATGAGTGACCTTGAAGTGTCAACATTACCATGAAGGACCACAGAACTCAATTTTCCCTAATAAAACTTAGAATGGGTGACCTTGAACCACGAAGGAGCACAGAAGCTAATTTTCCTTAATAAAACATAGAATGAGTGACCTTGAAGTGTCAACATTACCACGAAGGAGTACAGAAGTCAATTTTCCCTAATAAAACTTAGAATGAGTGACCTTGAAGTGTTAACATTACCACGAAGGAGCACAGAAGCTAATTTTCCCTAATAAAACATAGAATGAGTGACCTTGAAGTGTCAACATTACCACGAAGGAGTACAGAAGCTAATTTTCCCTAATAAAACTTAGAATGAGTGACCTTGAAGTGTCAACATTACCACAAAGGAGCACAAAAACTAATTTTCCCTAATAAAAATTAGAATGAGTGACCTTGAAGTGTCAACATTATCACGAAGGAGCACAGAAGCTAATTTTCCCTAATAAAACTTATAAAGAGTGACCTTGAACCACGAAGGAGCACGGAAGCTAATTTTCCCTAATAAAACTTATAAAGAGTGACCTTGAACCACGAAGGAGCACAGAAGCTAATTTTCCCTAATAAAACATAGAATGAGTGACCTTGAAGTGTCAACATTACCACGAAGGAGTACAGAAGTCAATTTTCCCTAATAAAACTTAGAATGAGTGACCTTGAAGTGTTAACATTACCACGAAGGAGCACAGAAGCTAATTTTCCCTAATAAAACTTGGAATGGGTGACCTTGTACCACGAAGGAGTACAGAAGCTAATTTTCCTTAATAAAACTTGATACAAACAATTAGACATACAAGATCGTGTAACCTAACTTATCCCATCGCGTGATCTTTTCACATCAACTGAACGCAATCCTGTTCGTGATCTAGTTTACATTTAATTAGTATTATTTACAAAACTGAGCACAACTTTTATCAAAATCACTGTCAGGATACAACTGGATTCCAGAAACAGGTTTATGAAGTTCTCAATCTGTCTTTATCCACGTCACCTACACCCCTAAAACAAGTTTTGAATTTTATTTTAGATCTAGCAAAGAACCACAATATTAATTTTAATGAATGCTATAATTTTTAATATTTCCATAAATGTCAAAATTCGAAATTTAATACGATTAGGAATAGTGGATGGAAAAAAAATTAAAATGTGTCATATAAAAGATAAATCAGACAATGTGCCTACACTTAAGTCAAAAACGATATTTTTTTTTTATAAACAGATCTTTACCTTCCCACATATAAGTAGTGTTTAGAATAATGTTCGCCTATCGTAGTGCAATGCTCCACAGCCTAAAATGTCTGACTGATGATTTGGGGATAAGCTACCGACAAATTTCGTGTTATTTTTAATTTTTGTTCCAATTCGATAGGAGTAGATAGAAAAAAAAAAGTTTTTTTTTCGACTAACGATTTTGATCAATTTTTTTTTTGCTCGTATTCATGGACCCGAACATAACGTATGGGACGCCCGCTTTACAAAAATGCAAGTTTTTGAGTTATCGGACGAAAACAAAAATATCAGTCATGAGGCTGTTATACAAAATGTATTTTCTCAAAATCGTCTCTACAGATTGCGTTGAAATTTCATTGAAATGTAAAAACCCAAACCCGTGTGAAAAATTGCAAATAATATTACTGTTCAGGAATAATTAGAAATAACAAAAAATGAACCTTGACTGCATCGATAATAGCTTTATTAATCAAATATCACGTGTTTATGACACAAGTGAGGGAAGTTTAGGCTCTTATTTAAATATACAGGATGTCCCGTAAAGAAGCTGCACAAACTTTAGGAAAATATTCTACGGATCAGGATTAAGAAAAAATTACGAATTAAAATTTTTCCGAAAATACAGTTCTCCAGATATACGTCATTTTGTTTATTTTACAAAAAAAAATCTAAATCAAATATTGAAAAGACGATGAGTTCAGATTTAGTATATGAATTTTGTATGTTACGTTTTAAAAGTGTACCGAAAATAAAGACTTCATTTTGTATATTTTCAAAATGGTGGCCGTTTAAAATATTTAATATTGAATATCTCGAAAATCATTAACTTTACACAAAATTCATAAGAGACAAAAAAACTTTCAATGACAACCAAAAATTGTTTCTGTATCGATCAAAGGATAACCGAGTCACTGATAAAAAACAGGAAAATAATATTTGGGGGGGGGGAATATTGTTGAAAAATTTTACAATTGATTGCTCTGAATTGCATACAAAAATCAAATGTGGCCCATAACTATTTCAAAATGGCGCTTATATAATTTGTTCTTGTTAAATAACTTGAAACGTGTACAAAAATAAAACCAATGTAAATTGTATTTATTAAACAAAATAATGACACTTGAAACTTTATTTTAGGTTTACAATTTGTATAATATTGACGAAGCTAAGAAAGAAAGGCACCTGTCCTGCCCCAAGTTCATATTACCGGAATGCCGTTGTTACGCTTATCTTATCTATTCCAAAACCTGGAAACAGGTGTGCATACACAGATTATCTAATCAGTCTATATGAGTGGATGCCGGAACAACCAGGAATATGCTGAGCGTTCATATTTGTGTCAACCTAAACTGACCTTTTTGAACAGTTTATTTATACAGGGTAACAAAGAATTTTGGCTACAGAAACAATAACTTGTGTTACAAGTTAGAGCTAAGATTATGGGGGTTAGGTTGAAGTTATCGTCATTGAAAACCATTTAACAAAACCGTCGTTGGTGGAGACTAAGAACAAACACTGTTCCTTACACAAATTTTGAAAGAGGCTTTCCTTCCAATAGAAATTAACCTCAAAAATTGAATTATAGTGAGTACGGGCGAAATAATTTCTTTTAACGAAATTGAAGAAAACAATTTTTTAAATAAAAAAATCTAATATGTTCGACAAACAAACACGTCCAGGCCATATTTAAACCCATATTTTAAACTAAATACTGTAAAAATTTGACAGGTAAAGACTGAAACTCATTCCACAAAAACGTGTTAAAGGTGACATTGACCTAAGTCTCACCATGAAGACAGCTGCAATATAGATTTCCAATACAGATATTATTTGATAATCTATTGCGATCTGGGTCATGAGAGAAACTTAGTTACTATAGTTTAGTCGCACCATATATCTACTTACAAAATGGCAATAGCTCTCGCTGATCTCTGCTTACCTGCAATAACAAAAGATAAAATTAATTTCACTCCTTAATAAGAAGACAAGAGATTAGGATAATTATAATAAGACATAAATGCGAGGTCAATCCAACTGATTTTGTTCTTCTTCGTCTAATATTTAGATTAAGTATGCACAACACCTCAAGGATGAAACAGCAGAACGATGGTTTCCATGCTTAGAAAATAGTAGACGAGTAGCTAATTTTTTTACATCTGGCAACCTCAGGTTTAATTAAACAGAGTATAAAACATCAATGTATTATTCATTTAAAGTAGTAAATCATCATGCCGATTTGCTCTTTTCAAATACGTGTTCCAAGAACAGTCTCTCCGACTACTGAATTTCCAGGCGCGCCAATTGAGATGGCAGTGGATCAGCTGCTGGCACAGAAAAGCCTATGACATAGGAGATAGACTTTCAGAGTAGATGTGTAGTGCCGGTAACAGTGAGACTCAGTCTCCGCATTTATTTGGTTTATTTTAATTCAGCACATTTTTTTAAAATGATTATATCGGGCTAGGTTTCGGATAATGGCCTTCCCGACATCTCGGGAACGTATGTATTTAAATGGTTGAGTTAGTGATAGCCTACAGCCTCGACTACCCTTACTTCAATTTAAGTTGTCTACAGTTACTTTTAATAATCATTAAGAGTTGGTTACATGGCGTGGTCTGACGTGGATAAGGAAATTTATATCTTAAACTGGATAAAAGAGTACGGTAATAATTAAGTTTAACCCTCAAGCAACCACAACAGGTTGTACGGTTCATTTAGCTATAAATAACCTTACTTATTTTTGACAATTTAAAAGTTGTGTTTTCTACAAATTTTAGTTTTATCGTATACGAAGATATTTCCGCCTATTACATAAGTAATACATTTCGATAAGAAAACTGTAAGATTGTAGACGGTTGTATGGATAATTTCCTTCTAGTATTACGCAAGCTTAAACGTTAAGGGTTTTTTAGCGATAAGTATCACTGTTGGACATTTAAAATTATATTTTTGTAATTGGACCTGCAGGTGGAAATTATTTCTGAAGAAAACTTTAAAATCCATCTCATTTGAGATTAATTAACAGATTTTTTAAGGTCAACAAATTTTAAATCGGTTGTTGTAATGAAGACAGAAGAGTAATCTACGAAAAACCACAAAGCCAGCATTTCGAGCTTCAGAGCTTCAAACACCGTACGACAATTCTGCCACGGTGTTTCCCAACGACAAACATACTGTATATGAAAAGAACAATTTGTAACAAATTGGAAGAAATGTTGATATAAATGGATCCTGTAGAACGGTTACCAGAAAATTTGATCATTTACTGTACAGGATTACACTCTTTGATTCAATCAGTACAATGTAACATTTCAGATAAAACCCAAGAACCCAAGAAACCAACTTCTGGGCATTACATTTAGAGGATCTCCTTACATTGTATGTTGTGCCTGGGTAAGTACCACGATGGCACACATCAACTTGTTTCCTCCTCAAGTGCATAGCCAAAACGATCTATTGTGGAACAATATGTATGACTCACTAAAGACTCTTCCAAGTTTGCTGAATTTCTACTCTTAACAATCGTGCGGAAAGTGTTCTGCCGACAAACGTCTCGGTTCTATAAACTCCCGTTAAAAGGTATTTCACTGAGCAATCTCCAGTTTGCAGACAGAATAAAGTCCCTATCTGCTCAGTTATTACTTTAACTGGAACATTACCGTAATTAAAGGTGACATGGAATCGCAACTCGCTGCTGACAGATGGATAGGGTTACTTCAGCCTTAACTCATTCAAATTGAGTCTTCTTTCATCGGAACCCTTTTTACAGTTAGAGGGTTGGCACCTTTTTTACAACTACACTCTGTGAGGGTTGGCACTATCTAAGGTTTTAAGCTGTATTACTCCAAGGCTAAACCTATGGAGTGTCCACGTCAGTACAGCTCAGGATATAAAACCCTGAAGAGGCAGTTTAACATTGTACCATTGTACTCTTATAACAGATCCAAAGTGTGCAATGAGGAATTTAATTAGTGTTAAGTAGAAGTTACCCTCCAAGCAATTACAACCATAGCAGTATGGCCTTCTCAACAACAATTTGTGAGAGTTGGCTCCATCCAAGGTATCAGCGTATTCACTCCGGGACAAAAACCATTCAATTCCCTCACCAGTACAGTTCAGGATATAAACCTCTGCACAACCAATTTAATATCGCATTCAGGACGTATCCAAAACATGTTGAGGAATATAATTAGGGTTAAGGAGAAGTTACCCTCCAAGCAATTACAACCATAGCAGTATGGCCTTCTCAACAACAATTTGTGAGAGTTGGCTCCATCCAAGGTATCAGCGTATTCACTCCGGGACAAAAACCATTCAATTCCCTCACCAGTACAGTTCAGGATATAAACCTCTGCACAACCAATTTAATATCGCATTCAGGACGTATCCAAAACATGTTGAGGAATATAATTAGGGTTAAGGAGAAGTTACCCTCCAAGCAATTACAACCATAGCAGTATGGCCTTCTCAACAACAATTTGTGAGAGTTGGCTCCATCCAAGGTATCAGCGTATTCACTCCGGGACAAAAACCATTCAATTCCCTCACCAGTACAGTTCAGGATATAAACCTCTGCACAACCAATTTAATATCGCATTCAGGACGTATCCAAAACATGTTGAGGAATATAATTAGGGTTAAGGAGAAGTTACCCTCCAAGCAATTACAACCATAGCAGTATGGCCTTCTCAACAACAATTTGTGAGAGTTGGCTCCATCCAAGGTATCAGCGTATTCACTCCGGGACAAAAACCAATCAATTCCCTCACCAGTACAGTTCAGGATATAAACCTCTGCACAACCAATTTAACATCGCATTCAGGACGTATCCAAAACACATGTTGAGGAATTTAATTAGTGTTAAGAAGAAGTTACCCTCCAACCAATTACAACCATAGCAGTATGGCCTTCTCAACAACAATTTGTGAGAGTTGGCTCCATCCAAGGTAATCAGCGTAGTCACTCCGAGACAAAAACCATTCAATTCTCTCATCAGTACAGCTCAGGATATAAACCTCTGCACAACCAATTTAATATCGCATTCAGGACGTATGTCGAGAAATTTAATTAGAGTTAAGAAGAGATCCAAGCAATTTCAATCAAAGCGGTATTATCTTCTCCGCAACAATTTGAAATATTCCCACTTTCAAAATAAAGTCATAAAATACAAATTTCGAAACGCGCACCAGCACACGACAGACGTAAGCAAGCAAACGAAGGAGTTCAATGCCATTAATTCACAAGTGCGCAGAAGCAATACTAATAGAAGTGAGTGAAGATTATCTATAATTTACTCACCTTCGATTAGCTTAGTCAGTCCACTTAAATTTTAAAAAAACCAACCAGACCTAACCTGTTCGCGGTGTTGTATCTAACCTTGCACTCACCTCTTCAAGATAACTCTATACTAATTATACATTTTATTTTTACATTTTTTATATGGGGGGGGAGGTGTTTACGAGTATTTACATGCATATTACAATCTTAAACTATTGCTTATACATATAACAAAAGAGAAGATAATGACACGTGTAGAATTCTATCCAGGCTCTACCAAATATAATAATACTACGATCAAGAACGGAATGTAACTTTCTTCATTAAAAATACTTTTTTCTCTTATTGGAGAGTAAACGTCCCCTTGTTATATTTTGATTTATAATTTTGTTTGAAAACATAAGTTGTATTTAAATAAAGTCTAAACTTTGTAGACGTGTGCAATAAATCCGTCTTAAGACGCAAATGTTATTTTAATTAAATCGAGTGTTTAACGATTTCGGTCAAAATTCAAATTAATTATTCCTGAACAGTAATGTATATTTTACTAGCACTCTATCACAATGGTTTGGGTCAATATCTTCAAATTTCACAAACTTTTACCGAAGGTATTGGGCGTTTCAACTCCCGATGGCGAGAAATCAATTTTAATTGGATCCATTTAGCTAATATCTTGGATCGTTATAAACTGAAAATATATAGAAATATTGTGTTTCATTATTCTTATCGCAGGTAATGTCACATTGTTTGGAAAAAATAAGTAATCAAATTTGACTAAAACTCAATTTGATAAAAGTCTACTTGTTTGTGTTGTAACGAACGGAACGGTCTACAGAGTGACAGCTGTCATTCCAAACACTACTTTTTTCAACTTGAAGCCTTCAAAATATCCATTTTCCACTTCATTGAAAAACTGAACTATATTTTTTTGCCCAATCATAAATTTCCCTCTGCACTGCCCACTAACATAAAAAATAACACAGTCCAATTGTTGTAAAACAAAAGTTATTTTGAACAAAACAAATTAATAAAATTTTTAAAACAGTAATGGAAGATTCAGAATTTTTAAAATTTTAGATCAATAGTTTGATAGTATATATACTTTTACAAATATGGAAGTCGGTTATTTTTTTATGGGATTTGGCTAGTACAGAGAATAGTTATTTGTGCAACTAGTGAGCAAAGTGGCACTTTTTAAACGAGAGAAAAATGTTGACGCACGAGGCTTGCCTCGTGCGTCAATTTTATCGAGTTTAAAAAAGACACTTTGCTCACGTTGTCTACAGTTGTTATTTTGTGACAAATAAAAAACATACTTCAGCAGTAACATAATTTAATAAAACATTAATTTAATTACAATAGTGTTCAAACAAACAATCAATTACAACTCGATCTTTAATAACCGCATTTTTCTTATTTTTCAGATTATTTTAAAATCTGAACTGTCCATATTTCAAAACTAACTACACAAAATATAGCAGTAGTGCTAAACAACACATCAACACCGAGCAGAAGTTCTCACGTCAAAACTGAGGTTATTTATGAATATTACAAATATCTTAGGTGTATTGTTGAGGAAACGGGATTGCCAACTTCAAAACTCGGCAAACGAAAAATACTCTCCGTGTACATACACTGTAAATCATCTTCATGAATAATTACTTCCTTTTTCAACTTTAAAACGTTGTTTTGTTGTTTATTTGTGTTATTTTACATGTAAGAATTAATCTAACCTACATACGGGACATTTCCTGTATATTATAAATCAATTCAAATAAACTTAACCTAAATTTCGTTTTGTTCGGTTGCCATTCGGAGTGAGCAAAGTAGTGGGCAATGTGAAACTGTTGAGAAATCAGCTGTTTTGCAAACTAATTTAAATGAACAAAATGCCACTTTGTCAACAACTGTAGACAAAAGTTTATTATTGGGCCAAAAAATCTACATTCAGTTTCTCAATGAAATGAAACAAGGATACTGGAAGCCTTAAGTCACACTTGTCCCGATACCATTCACAAAACTCTATTCGTGTGTGTGGATCGTCTTTATTTAATGCATATAGAAGTCTTGGGGTGTATGATCTCCACTTATACGCAGGTAAAAACGTCATCTGTCCGTCTGTAGACTGTACCATGCGTTACGCCCCAAACGAGAGGGCAGATATATACCAAATTTGATACGTGGACATGTTTTGGTCATATCTGGTGACTTTTTTAATTTAAAATTTCCTATAAAAAGATTAGAAAGCGTTGTTTTGATATTCTCAGTCAATAACGATTTCATCAGATTTTGCTCAAATGTAGTCAAAAAGATTCAACTTAAATTGATTGTTCTCCATGTTCCCAGAAATGTCGTTTCAGGAGTTGACCTTAAGAAAAACAAAAACGTCTACGAAGCTGTCTAACGCCCAATAATTTTAATTGATAATTTTTTTCTAAGTAATAAAGTATATCAAATACACTCTTTTTGCACAAAAATAGCTGTGAAGAAAAATCTAGTGTATTTCATATGAACTAAATTTGTAAAGAAATTTTTACAAGTTTTCAAATAGACTTGTAGCCTACCTATACTCTATAACCAACACTTTATCTGTCATTTACTTCTAAAACTACAAAAATACTATTTGAAAATGGGGGAAGGGATATTTGAACCTATTCGAAATTTAAAGCAGTTTTCTTTTTATCTTACAACGACCCGTATTACTTCTTACTGAGTAATCTTCTGCAATAATATGGTTTCGTTAAGAAACAAAAATTTTAGCTTAAACTTAAAATTTACAAAAAATCATTTATAAACTCAATATCAATCTTAATTTCATAACAAATCCATTGTATGAGGAAGAGTTACATCCAATTCATTGGAAATTGAGAGTGTATACATATTGCACGCTCGAATGATTCTTAGAAAACACGCTATTCTGATGTCATGCTCCACTAAGACGGCCTACATCGCTTTACATTTAGTCTAACGGAGTGAAGGATCAATTTAAGTACAAACATTGCAACAACTTTCTCAACACACAAGACGAAAGCTATCTTGGACAAAAAATATTCTGAGTAAGCAGTTATCGGTAAAAAAAGATGACCATAATCTATGTCTCTTGGAAAGTTGGATATCACCAAAATAGAGGAAAAGTCTTGAAATGTCCATTTACAAAAAAATGACTATATATAAACTGAGTTTTCTATTTGAGGGTCCTTGGAAAACCAAGGACTCTAATATAATTTCATACGCGTGTATCTCCTTTTGTCTGTAAGTAGCAAACCAGTATACACAGACAATATAATAAATCCTATATATTTCAATTTTGAATTTATATTGCTATATTATCCCACATAGTTTTGGTATTGTAGCTCATGTATCACGGAGGATGGCGACTTTGTCGTTGAACCGCGTTTTTTTTTGTTTTTTTTTTTACAATTACAACTAGTTAACAACCATCTAGCAATATTTCTCTGATGTAACTGGATGTGTGGTGAAAAAAACGTCCAGAGTCGTCCTTCACAATGCAACTACACTTCGATCACGTGTATCAATCCTGCATCAAGTCAACAGGTTTCTTTATCTTCAGCCTCCGCAACCTGTGGGACGTTGCTGACCAAATGTGCCACCTCTACATTTTGATGATCACGGAGTCTGGTTACATGCCTTCCAGCATACTTTTGTATCTCTTCGTGCACCAAAGGCATCTTCAAATCTCGATGGATATCTCTATTGCGGACATACCATGGTGCTTTGACAATACTACGAAGCACTTTATTTTGAAATGTCTGAATTACTTGGATGTTACTTTTTTTCGTGCATCCCCACAACTGAATGCCGTAAGTCCAGATGGGTTTTAAGATTTGCCTATATTAAAAGCAGTTTATTATGTACGGACAATTCAGAGTTCCCACCAATAAGCCAGTACATTTGTCTGTACTGCATTCCTAGTTGCTCACGTTTTTTTTTACGTGTGACTTCCAACGAAGTTTAGCATCCAGAGTTATCCCTAGATACTTTGCCTCGTTCGCATGTGGAACAGTTTTCCCATTAATTATCACCGGCTGATACACACAGTGCTTGTTAGTAAAGTTGACATGAGTAGACTTTTCCTCATTCAGTTTAATGCGCCATTTCCTAGTCCAGCTGTTAACGCTATCGATAGCTGATTGCAACTTGCCAGTAGCTGTTTCCATATCTTGTCCAGTATCAAGCAGGGCACTGTCGTCCGCGAATGTGGCTGTCAAATTTTGATTAAGTAAACGTAATTATTGCGAGATCTTGTGTTCCGAGTTTTTACCAATCTCAATGTTATAAAGATAATACCACCTAGATATGAACACTCATGTATTTCTGGTATTTCTTTCTTCGGAAATTTACTAACAGGGACTTAATTATAGCTAGTACGGGCGTAGTACCGAAGAATCTTTGCTGAAACTACACTGTATTTCATGTAATCATTATCTTCTCCTTTTTTATTACAAATACATTTCATTATTTACACAATAAAATTATTTTTAAAACAATGTACCTTATTCCATTCTGCTATGCACAAATGCATAATATAAAGATCGCATTATCTGGAGAGTGCAGATATTAAGAAAAAAGTAAGTTGGTGTTATTTTAGATTTTAATTTTGTTATGTGATGGTCATTGGATTAGCACACGCTCATCTTTCCTATCAGGTCCCTCTTGACTAACTCTTGTACATTTCCGATCCTAAAGCTATTTATTCAAGAGGTAGAGGGGGTCATTATTGTATGTTCTTGCCATCCCTCTTTTTACTTACAGAGTGAAATATGGTAAATTTGGTAAAATTTAAAAATTTCGACATCCGTGTGTTTTTTTTATTTACCTTCGCGTTTCATGGTCACAGAAAAGTAGTTGCAACATGCCGTCCGTCCGTCGTCGTTGTCTGTACATAAACACGATAACGGGCACAAAATTAAGGATAGGAACATGTAATTTGGTAGCGGACTAAAGTGTGTCCATATAGAACTATTGAAATTGAGAACAATCTAATTAAAAATGTCAAAACAGCCGTCATTACAAACACAATTAGAGAAGTTATTACCAAAAAAACAATTTCGAACCCTGTGACCTGCCGTAACAAAGTTAAATAGATAAAAAGACGAGTACGGGACACCCGTTATGCGGATCTTGAGATCGGTACATGCAGATCACTAAACTGCAAACAATGGAAACCGTTGTAATCTCGTATTGTATTACAGATATTTGGAAAGCATTGAGGATTATGCGTGACTCCTGATAGTGACGGGTTGGAAGTGGGTCATATGACACAGTGTGACGATGTAGCATTAGTTGCGCTTCTATTTGATACTCTTAGCCGCATTGCACAACTCTATAAAACTGATATCTTATATCGTAGTACAGAGTTACGCGGGTTAAAAAACAATCTATCATACAATGTAATACCCAAAAGTTGGAAGGGTAAGTTTCACTACTTTCTTGACATCGGCAAGGCCCCTGGATGAGTATCTACTGAAAGTCTCTACTCGCTTGGCTCCTGTCGGTGCCTTAACCTTGACGATATTGTACATATGTTACAGAACCACGCTCGTGTCCAGATCTCGCTACTATAAAAAATATCACATTTTCTTACAAGGTCAGGGTTATTAATTACATTTATGACTATAACTTCTCTATTTGTCATCGTAGAGAAGTGTGGTTGGTACCATTACATACGGAATTGAAAACTGCAAATTTGTATCTAACTTAGTGTGTTATAAGTTGAATAACTAACAAGACATCATCAAAACATTGTTTAAAATGTCGCCATTTTTAAATTTTTAATTCTATTTTTCTAAATTTCAATTGGGTTTTATATGAGCTGACTATAGTCCGACATTGGAAATTGTAGGGTCCTATCTTAATTTTTGAAGCTACTATCGTGTTTACGTATCGACGTAAAAACCAAAGCAAACATTTTTTTTTTTTTTTTTTTTTAATCCGCTTTCCTAAAGTCATGAAAAATGAAAATTATTTCAAAACCGGTGGTTGAATATTTCTGCTATTACCAAACTAACCCCATATTTCGTGGTTTGGAAATATGTCTGTATCTACAGCCCAAAAGATTTGAACGAAGTCGATATGTTTATATACAAGTATACTTTAACCATTCCACTAAAGGTTTTCCTTTTTTTGTCTTCGATATCTCAAATTCTGAAGGTAGTTAGTTGGCAAACAACAAAACTCGAGATTACGATTTTCTCAAAACGGTTCCCGAGTTTTAATAGATACTTTACTCGGAAATTTATCATAGTGTGTAAATAAAAATGAATACACGACGTTTCGAAAGTAAGGATCAACTCTCGTCATCAAGTGATAAGCCTAAACCAAGATAAAGATGAAGTGTCAACAAATACAAGAGTCTTGTGGAAAACTAAAACTGACATTAAGATATGTAAGACAAGAACTCAGGGTTGAGCAATAGAAATAAAATTGTCAACACAACTCTAGGTTCAACCGAGATCACAAACTTAATGGGTTTTATCAGAGTTTATTCACTCCTTTCAGCATTACTTAAATTAAAGGAATGTTTAATTCTATTTTTATAAATAGAAGCCGTAGTGATCTTATGGCACTGGATGGCCGATTTGTCCGTTAGCTTTATATACAGAGTGTAATAAAAGTATGGAAACGGTTGGATTTTTTTAGCTTAAGAAAGGTAGAAAAATGTCTGATCTCTCAATTTGAAAGCTCTTGGTCTAGGTTATTCAGAAAATAGAAATAATTTAGTGTTAATAGGGTATACAGAGTGATCGGCGAAATTTTCATAAAATGTATTTTTTTTTTTTGAAAATTTCAAATGTAATTGACGTCATTATATCTGTTGTTTTGAGTAAACCAAATATATACATTAAAAAAAAAAAATTATATAATAAAAAAAATCAATCTTGCGTTTTCGAAACAACTTATAATATGTTAAAACGAAATTATTTCAATTTTCTGAGAAGTTCATAATATTCAAATAAGAGGACAAACATTTTTCTTAGACCCCGAGAATCCTATCGTCTCCTTATTTATTTTACACCCTGTATGAAACGACTTGTATTAATTTGTATACACACAAATGATGACAAATGTCCGAAAATGGACAATCCATCATTATTAAATAACTTTTAACTTTGGTTTTGTTTTTTTAATCGAAATTTGGTACTGTTCTTTTACTTGTTATTTCGTATGTTAATTGTGGTTACAATTCTTCACGTATCACCTGAATTTTACAGAAATCCCAAGCGCCATTTTGAGATATTTGAAGACAGTGACCAAGATTTACATAAAAGACAGTGCTCTATTGATTTTGATAAAATTTTACTAAAATATAAGCTATAATGCACCATATAATAAATGTTGAGCTTGACTTATGAGAAAAATTATACAGTATAACAAACACACAGAACACAATTCTCACAAAAAAATACGCCTAAGTATCAGACACGTTTCAACGACAAGGTCGTCCTCTTCAGTGATACACAAGCTACACCAATCAAACTATAACTCTATAAATCACTACTAAAAAACTATATAACTATAACTATAAATCAAGTTATATTTTGATTGGTGTAGCTCGTGTATCACTGAAGAGGACGACCTTGTCGTTGAAACGTGTCCGATACTTGGGCGTATATTTTGTGAGAATTGTGTTCTGTGTGTTTGTTATACTGTATAATGCACCAGAAAGACGTTTAAAATCCCAATCTCTGCAAAAATAACGGTTGGAGAATTTATCTGCGGGAAAGTGGAAGATTGAATAAATAAGATGAAATGTCTCCAATTACGTGCAAACGATGTCGATCAAACTGTGAAGAAATATATGCATCAATCGTTAGTTTTATAAAAACTACGTTTGGAGAATAAATTTTAAAATAAAATAAATTCATCGACAGTAAACACACGAATAGAAATTACTTAAAATTTATATCACTTTAAAAAATAAGAAGAGAAAAACTAACAATAAGAAAAATTATTTGAACCAGATTGTTTTCCTCTTTTGTTGATAGTATTTATTTATTGTATAATATTGAACAACATTACTTCAAAACAAAATTATACCACTCATTGGTTTGGTTCAGGTTTATTAAGGAATAGGGATTAACGTATTCCGTTCGTTTATTAGTGATTGACCATCATGGTACTTACCCAACCCCTTCATACCATCAGATCCTCTAAATGTGATGCCCAAAAGTTGGTTTCTTGGGCTTAGTAGGAAATGCTTAGTTTTACCCTATATATTAAAATGTTTCCACTCACTTTGGTCATTACCTCAGGGTTCGAAACTAAGGGAATGAGTCTGCATTCGCTACGCTCCTCTCGACGACGCAGTCTTCATAAACTGACTACGAATTTCATATTTTCTGGGGGGGTCGAGGTTCAAAGTTACATTTTGGATCATAACTTCGATATTTGTCATCGTAGAGAGGTGGGGTTGGTATCATTTACATACAGAATTAAAATCTGCAAATTCTTATCTAATTTAGGGTATTTTAAATTGAATCACAAAAGAGATATTAACCAAAAAAACTGTTTAAATGGCAGCCAATTTGATTTTTCTGTATTTCAATAGGGTTTTATATGAGCACACTAGTCTCCTACACCAAATTTAATGTTCCAATCTGTATTTTTGTGGCTGCTACCGTGCTTATGTACCAACGAACGACATGTGACAAATCACTTTTCTGTTACATGAGGCCATGAAATGTAAGATCACTCAAAAAAGGAGATCGAATTATCAAATTTACCCTTTACTTCGTATACTGTAAGCAAAATAGTGGTAGATTAGATACACTGCTAAATATTTGGATTTATTTAGTCTTAGAAAACAGAAAATAAACACACAGTGATAAAGTAAACAATAAAATAGTCTATATGTGATTATAATAAAAATAAAGAAGCTGGTTTTGTTTAAATATATATATATATATATATATATATATATATATATATAATAGAGGAAGAAGAACTACTGTAACGTCAAAGTACAGATTTAATTAATAAAACAGGCACTTTCTGTAAGAAATAAAAAACTTTAAACTATATATATCTAATTAATAAAACAGGCACTTTCTGTAAGAAATAAAAAACTTTAAACTATATATATCTAATGTTTAAACATTTCGAAATCTTTATTGGAGCACCAGTTGATGTGCCAATTCGTTTGTGTTTGAATTTAATTGTTTAAATTCCTTTTATATCAATACATGAACCTCGAAATTTTGAAAACTAAATTGTTTGTTTTGATTTTTAGTTCTATATTTTTAAAGGATGTATTTTTTATGACGCCCTAGAGAATATTGAATAATGAATTTAGGGACATTTAATGAGCCAGTAAGTGTGTATAGTATCCAAGTTGCTGTTTTTTTATAGAAATAGACTAACTTGTTTACCACCTACTGGGGGGAGGGGACTAGACATTTGTTAAATTAAATATCTTAAAGGTAAATAATTGTAAAGGTCTTGATAAGTAGAGATCAATCATAATCTCGTTAAGCCCAAACAAAATGACAGGTCAAATTTAAAGCAAAGCTAATTAAACGTATTTTTAATTTCAGACACAGCGAGGTCGAAAACGACAAATTAACACGTAAGGAATTCTGTGAAATCAAATCGCAGTCAGCCAAGTTTACACTAAAATACATAACCAATTCCCCGATGTCAACTTACAAATTTTATTTTATTCCATCTTAACTGGTAAAACCCCCCAAGTAATTAAGTGTTAAACTGTGTAAATTAGAAAGTTCTCTTGTTTATTATCCAGGAAGTAATGTGTCCAAGTGAAAGTAGGGGTAAAGTATAGCGCCTTACTTGGCTGTACCGAAATTGCCTAATTATCCCCTGAAATATCAAACATCCTGCCACTACAATATTCCTCTCCTTAGTTATTTCTCGTTTTATCTTCTATTTTTACCTGCTTGTTTGTTGTTGTTCTCAAACATACAATAAATAAAAGCAAACCGCCAGTTTTACAAAATGAGCTATTAAAGGCTCATATGTTGATCCTAGATAAGAGAAAACTACAGAAAAATACAACAAAACATCCGTTTATTGTTGTTCTTTTAACTTTGGTGTTATGTGCACAGTGATAACTCTTATTTAAATAGATTCTTTGAGGATTACTAGATTCGAATATTTTAAATACATAAAATGAGCTATTTCGGAATGTCGTAAACGTTGACGTTAAAAATTTACCCCTAAAAAAAATCACTTTTTGACATTTAAAAATCGGGCAACTATTTTCAAATTTACAAAGCTATATTTATAGTTAACGAACCTACATAATAAATTTGATCATTGAACTAAACTTGCGACATTTAGAGTCTGTTCAGAGAGCCGCGAGAAGGCAGACCGCAACGGGACGAGGTAAGTCCATTTTCGGCCACGTGCTATATAAATTAATAGGTATGCTTTTCGGCCACTATTAAGGCTTTTATCTAGCCGTTATGTCTTTTTTTTTATTATAATTATTTCTGTAATCTTCTAATTCGGCGCTAAAATAAAAGATAACATTTAATTAATTTAACTTGCGTTGCGTGCGTTCATTAGCGCCCTAACCCGACTCCTCGGCCCATCCTGACAAGATTCGGCTAAAGTGTACACGGTCTCCAGCCAGCCGGAGCTTCCAGCTGGTCAAAAGAAGTGGAGACGGCCACCAACACCACATACAGTGTGATCATAAAGTTGCGTCTTTTTTAAAATCAGAATAACATTCTAAATTTTGTGTATCTTAGTTTTGGTACAGACTATACTTTTTGTAAACAACTGTCTTCGTAAGGGAGCTGTGGGGGTCAATTTAAATATCCTTAAAGGTTATGGCGGTATGAAACGTTAGTTTACAGTCTTTAACAAGCGGAGAAAAATGAATCAAATAAAACCTAAATCTAATTTTAACACTGTAACTTAGGGATTAGTGTGCTTGTGTTCCGTATATTTTGTATTTCGTGTGATTTTAAAACATTTAAAATACGTTACGACCTCCATACGGAAGTAAGCTTCATTAAACTGTGTTTTAAGCTACGTGTTACTGATGGATGCAAGAAATCAAAACTGCAGTAATTCTTTCACGCCAAACTGTTGGATTAGTAGATGTATCGAAAACGTAAGTGACTTTGTTTATCAAGTAATTCTGTAGTCAATGCAAAATAGCTCCTCGTCAAATTTTAAAAACTTTGTAAATCATTTTCATATAAAACAAAAACCAATTTAAAAAAATATATATTGCGTTTTAATACTCATTTTAGGATATTTTACAATGTAACAACTCAATTCCGCATATTATCTATAAACTGTCTACGTTCTGGCGACAACAATTTTGTTTAAGTAAATAATCCCACTGTGTTTGAAAGTAATCTACCTGAAAGCACTCCTTAGGGGTCCATGAGTAAAACCTAGAACCCTTATAATTTCACGCAATGTCTTTCTGTCTATCTGTAACTAGCAACCAGTCTACACAGACAAGACGATAAAATTCTATATATTTCAAACTTTGCATTTATATTCTTTGTATTGTTCCACAAATACATAACGATAACAAAAATGACCTTGAAATTATAATATTGATACTGAACATAGATTCTACCAACATACTTCTTTCTTTTTTCCTTTTCGTTTAAAGGAAAAAATTGCCTAGTCATCATCGCCTTAAAAAAAACAAATCTACAAAAAAAAGATGTAAAGTTCCCTGGCGATTACGAAGCCCGCGTACTCTCTAAAATGAGCTCCTAAGGATGTGCTCAACTCTCAAAATGTTGAAAGGTGAAAACAAGATAAGATACATTGGCGGATGTATGAATGTGCAATACAGTCACAGATGTTACCATATCACAGATTGAATGTGACACACTTTCTATCCTTACCAGTGTCGACATTTAATTAGACTCTTACACTCCATTGTGGGAGGACTGGTAGTCCAAGACAAGTCCCATTACATGTCCAACACACATGCTCGCTTCTGGTTGTAGACCAGTTTATAACATCCTTCCCTACCCACCGTTCACGCTTACGCAAGGCTGGTTTTACCTACTGTAAAGGTGCGTAAAAAAAGCACCCAGAATTTACATGAATGAATTTATTTCAATTATTAAAATAATTCCAAATTAATATTGTTTTTTTTTTTTTTTGTTGTTTAAAACTTCCCCATCATCTTATTAAAAAAAAGAAATCAAAGAACATAGTTTTCGAACACTGTAATAACGTCTGTGTCGGAGAAGAACAAGAGTTGGTCAAGAGAGTGGCCTAACCTCAACAATCCATGAAAAAAAAGGTGTATATCCAGCTAGACACCCTCGGAGTTGCCTCGCCCGTACTCACCACCTAATTAATAATTTGTAATATCCTAAACTATGTTGGAAACAAGATCTGAAACTAACGTCAAAAAGGAATCCATAGCTAACAACAGTAGACCTAAACCATACTAGATAAACACAAAGTTCAAGCGAAATCATAACTAGATTTAATTATTAACAAGGGGTTTGGTGCCAAGGGATTAGCTATCTAACAGTTTTTTATCGGGGGTGATCAACCTTCTCTCTCCCTGCACCGCTAGGTCAAGCAGATAAATGCAAAATTATAAATGTTTTTTTTTATTGTATTTAAAGCTTTGAAGATACATTTCGTTGAAACAATCAAAATACTTTTCGTTATAAACCATTACATATCAGACCTTTACCGGTTAAGTTAACCCTTCGCAAACACTTATAGAGTTTGTATTTTTACTTTTACAGTGGTTTAATTGGTTAAGAAACAATCTCATACAAAATGTCCAAAAAATTGGGGGGGGTGGACTTTAAAACCACTCTGAACAGTATGGAAAAAAAAAAAAAAAAAAAAGATCAAAAATTAAAATAAAGTTTTTCCAGACAACTAAGTGGTGTGACGCTTGGACAAGGTCACTACCTCAAGCATGTTTAATATACCAATAAACATAGTTGCATACTCCATGGGAAACAGGAATATACCGGTTGACATACTTCAATATCTTTAAATATTATAAATAAACTATGCTAAAATATTGCATTAACTATCTGACATTATAATTTTAAAGTTCTGTCGGGAACATTCCTTTTTCTTCTTCTTACGGGAGGGGGGGGGTGTTAAGAAAAGTATAGTTTCTTTCGTAATACAGGAAACATATTGTTCATAAATTTAAGTTGCAAATAAGAAAATGTCTCGAAAAACAATGACATTATTTTAATGAAACAGATGCCAAAAGTTTCAACCAATATAAATTTCAGAAAAATTGTTGACAGATTAGTTCGAAAGGACGTAATAGCCATGTATATCGAATTTCATAGCAATATAATGAACTTTGTTTTTGTTTAGCCTATTGGATTATTTAAACACCATTGATTCCTTTGGAGTTGAATTTAATTATTTGCAGATGTACAAATTAAACTATTCCATCGCTGTAAAAATAGTACAAATGTTTGTGTGTGTATATATATATATATATATATATATATATATATATATATATATATATATATATTAAACTATTAAATACATTATAGATGGCTTGAAATTCGTTTAAATAAAAAAAAAAAATATCACCTAAAATTTAAGGAAACAAAATTTGATTACAAAAATAAAACTAGTCACTGAAAGAATACAAAATGTAGAAAACCAAACAAGTTCATTATTCTAGCTTTCCGCGACACCTGTCGGCAATACACCGAACTACATTGTTTGAAGTAGTGTGGCTATAATCCGACGCAGCAGCACTGTACAACAGTTGATACTTTACGTTCTCAGCTGTACTGTAGAGAAAGTTCTGTCAAATATCAATATTAAATGTATTGCGGAAATATTCGATTTGAGATCAAATGATTAGCAAAAAGTGCCGCATCATCACACACAAAGTCTTATGCAATTCAGTAGAAAATGTAACATTCCACAAGTCACTTATTAAAATTCAATAAAACAGCTGTTCAATAATCGATGTCTTATTACGTTTTGCAAACTTTATAACTCAGAAAAACTATTTTTAAAAAGAAGGAATATTCAGTTTATGGTACATGTACAGATGGCACGAGGGGGGGGGACGATTTGTGTGTTATCGGTAATGTGACAAACTCGCCTTCTTACCTCAAACTACTACAACCTTAACTGGTCCAATAGAAAATCCCAGACTGGAGGGGGGATGCCATTTTTGCTCATTTTTTAATCATTGTTTAAAAATATATTAAATGTTGAACTTGACTTATGAGAAAAATTATACAGGATAATAAACAAACGTGAACACAATTCTCACAAAAAATACGCCTAAGTATCAGACGCGTTTCAACGTCAAGATCGTCCTCTTCAGTGATACGCGTCTGATACTTGGGCGTATTTTTTGTGAGAATTGTGTTCACGTTTGTTTATTATCCTGTATTGTTAAAAAAATTCACCAAGTAATATTATCCAAAACCCAACTTGTAACATATCATTTTTTACAGAAAGGTGCATAGAATATCTATGTAATCAAAAAATGTTCAAAAACCGAAATCAAAACGCTACAAAATCGTGTGTATCACACAATAAAAATTGTCTAATTTTTGTAATGTAGTTATGAATAAACGTTTCTACAAAAATATCAATTTTTGAAATTTTTATTATGAAAAAAAATATATAAAGTAGGTAAAAGGCAGATACAAATTCACATTAAAATGTAATATTATTCAAAACCTAACTTGTAATAAATAATTTTGTACAGAAAGGTGCTAAAAATTCATCTATGTAGTAAAAAAAAATTGGAGTTAAATCAGAAAAGTTGGTCTGGAATCAAAATACGTGGTGATCTTTAAACCAAAATGCCACAAATATATAACATACAACAAAAATTTTCATAAAATGAAACCCATTCCTAGTGATACGGGTGCTCTAATTTAGGGATCCATAAACAAAAATAAACTCAACTCTATCCTATCCATTTTCATTCGGAAAACAATTCATAGAATGGAAAAGAAAAACACTTGCAGTTCGGACTAGTAAGCAAACCGATCACTCGGGTAGATATTGTTATCTTATCTAGAGTCAACAAGTTTTTCCTCTTTACAATTTTGTTCTAGTCTGATTCTTACTTGTATTGACTGAAAATCAATCTGTTTCAAATATAATATTATTGGGTACTTACGTATTAACGCCACCGCAGCAGAAGTTGCTAATGCGCATGCGCCAATATTTGCTTACTTTGCGATATAATTATATATCACGACAGGTTTGGCCAGGTAGCTAGCTATATATATATATATATATATATATATATATATATATATATATATATATATATATATAATCATCTGGCCAAACCTTTCGTAAGTTTATTGAAGTTAATAATTTGAAATTAGATCATGGATAAACATGAGCTTTAAAAGTCAAGTGCCGCCAATCTACGCCTAAAATTTTTGCGACAAATCATAAAATGAAAGTATATGAATCTCAAAGCTGAAAAAAATGGAATTCTGCTTCCCTTAAACCAGTTTGCTCTTTATTGGCACATGCGCATTAGCGCAACTTCTGCTGCGGTGGCGTTTATACGTAAGTACCTATTATTGAAACAAATTGTATTCCACTCTTAATGTTCTTAAAAAAGTAAGTGATCCGATGTCACACTTTTGTTTTCGCCAAAATGTTTCACTTTCACACCCTTATCGTCTGAGGAATCACAAAAAATGGGGTGGGTTCACATTTTATGATTTTACAGTTGAAGGGAAGAGGGTGGTTTACAAACGTTCTCTTTTGGTAGTCATACTTGTACTTCAAACTGAATGAACTTGAAACGCGAAGATTCAGTTAAAATAATCGTGGGAACTTTGCGCCCCCCCCCCCCAATCTTTCATAATACTGGATAAATAAAAACATTGCACAAACTTTCTCACTTTCCCAGAAACCAAATAAAAAAAACTAACCACAAATATTCGTCAGGTTCAACGTATTTTGCCGCAGAAAATAATCACAAAATTTGCATAAAAGTTAATTGCGGCACATGCCAGGGATATAATTATTAATTGCAGTGTAGGTACAGGGTGTGGGATGTTACGGTATCCAGGTGGCAAAGTGGCTCGACCTACAGGTACCTGTTGGCGTAGGTAAATCTACTTTTTTTATAATATACATGTTTATAAATCTGTTGTTTTTATTTACAACAAGTGGGAAATGAATGAAAACATACTCGGCAGTCAGTTACGAAGCTCTGTGGAGTACTTGTATAGGATATTAGCAAGGTGCAGTAATAATGTTTATACAGGGTGATTCAGAACTACACGTCAATCTCTTGGGAAATGATTCTATAACTAAAAATTCTTAAAAACACATGTCCAAAAAAGCTGTTTTATGGAATTACGGCAAGCTAAATAGCTTGTTTGGATTTCTGATCCACCGGTAATATGCAGTTATATTGAATTTCACGGGGCCAAAAACTGGTTATCCTATACGTTATGTGACCTGAAAATTGTAAAAAATAAGTAGCAGTTTGTATCTCTTGTAGTTTATGAGAAAAAGCTTTGTAAAAGACCCTAAAATGGAGTCGAAAAATTCAGAATTAATTGATGTGAATAAAGCCAATAAAAAGCAATAATCTTTTAACATCTTAAGATTCAAATAAGGCTATTTATAGAGGATAACAAACAAACAGAACACAATTCTCACAAAAAAATACGCTTAAGTATCAGACGCGTTTCAACGACAAGGTCGTCCTCTCGTATCGTGTAGCACGTATATCACTGAAGAAGACGACCTTGTCGTTGAAACGCGTCTGATACTTAAGCGTATTTTTTTGTGAGAATTGTGTTCTGTTTGTTTGTTATCCTCTATAAATAGCCTTATTTGAATCTTAAGATGTTAAAAGATTTGGAGATAAAAATTATTGGAATTCAAAATGTTTTTGTTTTTCGTTTATTCTTGGGTGTGGTAGACAATTAACAAGAAAGTAATTTTTTTAGGTTTTTGCAGATAACTCGGTTATGTAAATGCATTTTATTTTTCGTTAAAAGAGGAAAATCGTTTCTTTTCTAGATATCCGACATTACAAACTTTAAACAGCCGCCATTTTGAAAATGTATAAATCGAAATCTTGGTCTTCTAGTATAGGCCTAGGGTCTTTTCTATTATACGACCGCACGGCTCAAATTATTTTCTATACTAACAGAATGATAATAAAAGTAGGTTTTCTCACCTCAATTGATGGAATCATCTAAAAAAAAAAATGGTTTTATTGTTTTTCACAAAACACACAAATATACAAAACAGAAAAACACACTAACACAAACTAATTACATGTGAACGTTTTTATGACTTTTACACTTCTGGTTAGGTCTGGGTTAGGTTAGGTTTTACACTTCTGGTGGCCAAAATACTACAATATCTTTGATAATTTTATTTGAGCCATGCGGTCGTATAATAGAAAAGATTCTCGACCTACTGGTAAAAGGTTACATAAATAATAAGAATAACAAATCTACTCAATATTTTCTCTATTTCAAAAAGTTAGTGTCTTTTTAAAAAACGCAAAATGACCGACGAAGCGTTTCCAATCCAATATTTATATGAACTTTTTATCTTACTATAGAATCATTTCCTGTTGAGTTTTGATAATCCGGTTTGCATTAAATCCAAACAAGTGGTGCGTCTTCTCTACAATGGACTAACATTGATCACATTCAGCCTATCCACATATTTTGGCCATATCACAAGGTGCTGCCGTACACGAAAGATAGGTTTGGTAATCGCAAGACAACTACCTCCGTTTAACTGAAATGGAAATTTCAAAATGGCGGCATTTTAAATATTTTTTCATTCATATCACGTTGATTATTCAACTTTATAAGCTAGATAATAAATTGCACATTTAAATTCTATATATAGCAATGTTATTGTTAAAACTTGTAAATTCAAACCCAAACGTTCCAAGGAAATCTAATATTTGTATAGTTACAAGATCCAGCTGGAGCGAAGCGAGTAAAGGTTCATTGACAGCTTTGAAGGTTGACAACTAAACGATAGGAATTTATTTTTACATAACTGAGTCAATAAAAGGGTCAAGCGTATGTTAAAAACCACACGACTTAAAAGCCCTTAGCCATATAGGGACAGTTATTTTTGTAAAGTTGAAGTCTTTTAAAGCGGCCAAGCGCCACCATATTTCTATATTTAATAAACATAAATAATTGAAATTACTTCAGTTTCATCTAAAAATAAAATGTTTGAACTCGATATTTTCGCCCTTTAAATGTAAACATAGAAATACATAAGATTTATCGTCTTGTCTGTGTAGACTGGTTGCAACTTACAGGCACGCGTGTGAAATATAAAAATACTTGGTTTTACCTACAGACCCTAATAAAGAGCAATGAAAATGTAATCCATTTTTTATTGGCTATTGAATTGTTTGTCTCACATCTCAGAAAAACATCTCTCATTGTGTTGTTAAATTAAGTTGTATTCATCATACAAAAAAAAACTATAATATATTGATTTCCCAATATATTTTAATTTTAAATCCAATTTTTTTTTCAGATTTGTAGGTCACGCCGGGTTCACATTAGTGGTGGGGGACCATGATATATGACACTTTAAATTTGGCCTAGCCGCAACATTTTTTTTTTTTCGTCAAATAAACCTACATATCAACTTACAGTTTTATTTGATAACACATATACATTTTTTTTTTTTTTAAATCCAATCTGTAGTTTTTTTCCGCATAACTACCCCAAGAATGTGGGACAATACAAACAAAATAAATGCAAAGTTTGAAGTAGAAAATTTAATCCATTTTTTATTGGCTATTGAATTGTTTGTCTCACATCTCAGAAAAACTGCTTTTAAAACTAATACGCTACGCATCTTTCATTGTGTTGTTAAAGTAAGTTGTATTCATCATACAAACAAAATTATAATATATTGATTTCGCAATATATTTTAATTTTAAATCCAATTTTTTTTTTCAGATTTGTAGATCACGCCGGGTTCACATTAGTGGTGGGGGACCATGATATATGACACTTTAAATTTGGCCTAGCCGCATAATTTTTTTTTTTTTTTTTTTTTTTTTTTTTTTTTTTTTTTTTCGTCAAATAAACCTACATATCAACTTACAGTTTTATTTGATAACGCATATACATAAAAATAAATAAAAAAAATCCATTCTGTAGTTTTTTGCCGCATAACTACCCCAAGAATGTGGGACAATACAAAGAATATAAATGTATAGTTTGAAATAGATAGGAATTATGGTTTTTTTTTTTCTGTGTAAGCTGGTTGAGACCTACAGAACACGCGGGTGAAATTATAAGGGTCCTTGGTTTTACCTACGGTACCCTACTGGGGAATGATTGTGCTGGGTAAGTAGCATGATGGAGCCCCATCAACTTATTTATAGTTTAGTTTCCTCGTGTTATAATGGAGTTTGCATAGCTTGACTTACTAATGGAATGGAATAACACGTACACCATATGAGGAGATTTCATCACCCACACTACCTGGGCAGATTGTCCTTTGTTGACCACTTCTAGATTTGGGCAAAGTGTGTCGCAACACACCTACAGCTGATCACATCAGCTGATGTAATAGGCACCATCATTGTTACTGATCATAAGCTTCACTATAATAAGTTTCTCAAATATGAAACATAATGGAGAGAGTTATGTGAAGGGCGACAAAACTCGAAGTTCGTCTGTCGGTCTACAAGTCGAACTCATAGCTCGATATCCAATCGAACTGGGAACATATTTATATCTAGAGATGTATATATTTAATAGAAAACTCAAAATTAGCAACTGTCACAAGACCAAACAGGAGATCATTTTGCACGGCGTGGCAATCCCGTGGGACCCCAGCTGGATCTACTGCTTGGGTTAAGTCTTTTCTATCAGATCTCTCTTGAACAACTCTTGTTCTCTTCAGTTACGTTATCACATTTCAAACAAACATGGACGATGCTTTAATTAAACAGAGGCTTATTTTCAAACTGTACACAACCTGGTGGTATAATTAATTACTTAGTGGTAGGGGTATCCCACGTCCGACTCGTGCGTCAACTACGTGTAAAGCTATATTACGTGATCTATATATTTACTTTCTACTTACAATAGAAGTACACTTCAAAGTTCTCGCCTTACCTGCAACAAAACAAAACATGTATTATTAGTTTGTATTATTATGTGAGCTATAAACATACAAAATAAACTGTACAAAACTCGTACAATTGCCAATATGGTGTCCGTCCGTTTTCTGTTGTTGTCATCTGCACGATAGTGGCTAAAACAAATTAAGAAACGAACATGAAATTTGCTAAAGGAGTGTGTATATATAAAATTCATAAATATCTAATTGGAATGAAATTAGCGGCAATTTTAAACATTTTTTATTCCTATCTTTTACGCTATCTATATTTATATAAACGTCAAAACCCACTGACTGATCACAAAATCTCTGGATCCAAGAAGCCTAGAGCTATGGATTTTTTAACATGGTTTATGGTAATTCTGTAGATGCGTTCTAAGAAAGGATTTTGAAAATGTTCCACTCCAAGGGTGTTTTTTACTCCTAAAGCATATCTCTGGATCCAAAAAACCTAGAAGTATGAATTTTTTAACGTGGTATGGGGTAGGTCTGTAAATGTGTACTAAGAAAGAGTTTTGAAAATGTTCCAATCCAAGGGTGTTTTTACCCCTAAAACATATCTCTGGATCCAAGAAACCTAGAGCTATGAATTTTTTAACATGGTTTAGGGTAATTCTGTAGATGCGTTCTAAGAAAGGATTTTGAAAATGTTCCACTCCAGGGTGTTTTTTACCCCTAAAGCATATCTCTGGATCCAAGAAACCTAGAGGTATGATTTTTTTAACATGGTATGAGGTAGGTCTGTAAATGCGTACTAAGAAAGAGTTTTGAAAATGTTCCACTCCAAGGGTGTTTTTTACCCCTAAAACATAACTCTGGATCCAAGAAACCTAGAGGTATGAATTTTTTAACATGGTATGAGATAGGTCTGTAAATGCGTACTACACAGTATAACCAACACACAGAACACAATTATCACAAAAAATAGCCTAAGTATCAGACGCGTTTCAACGACAAGGTCGTCCTCTTCAGTGATACACGAGCTACACCAATCAAACTATAACTAGACTATAACTATAACTTAGTTGGAGTTATAGTTTGATTGGTGTAGCTCGTGTATCACTGAAGAGGACGACCTTGTCGTTGAAACGCGTCTGATACTTAGGCGTATTTTTTGTGAGAATTGTGTTCTGTGTGTTGGTTATACTGTATCATTTTCTCATAAGTCAAGCTCAACGTTAAATATAAATGCGTACTAAGAAAGAGTTTTGAAAATATTCCACTCCAAAGGCGTTTTTTACCCCTAAAACAAGTATCAAATCTTTGTTATTTGTGGGTCCATTTTGATCAAAATTGGTGTGTTACTGTATTTGGGCATAATTTATTTTCATAATACCACCATAAGGGTTGTGGTTAAAAAAAAAATTCTTTATAAAACTATCTCAACTATCCCCAAGGGAAATCAGTTACTTCAACTTATAACACACTAAATTAGATAACAATTTGCAGATACCAACCCCACCTCTCTATGACAAATAGCGAAGTTATTGTCAAAAATGTAATTTCAAACCCCTGATTTCCCTAAAAAAAAACATGATATTCGTACAGTTACGAGATTCGGCAGTGCGAGTCCGCCGACACGAGCGTAGCGAGTGGGAACTTCTTTTACATATGTAAAGCTTCGAGACCCAACAAGACCGAGACATTGCCAAGAGCGAAGCGAATGGAGACTGTACACATGTACCAGTTCTTAGCCGACGTCAAAAAAGCAATGTTATACACAAATACGGGTTTTAGAAAACTTGTGAAACATATGTTTTAAAGAAACACCCCTTCATGTACCAATACAATTTGATATTTCTTAGAAGACCCGAAAAACAATTTTGGGAATTACATTTATATCCTATTGCACCATCCGTGGCACCTAACGGATTAGGAGACCCTTCCTCTTGCACGTCCCCCCCCCCTCTTTAATAGATAGTCTGCTTGTGTTACATTGTAATACTGGGCTGGGTAAATATATTGATGGCACCAATCAACTTCTTTATTGGATGTGGTATTGAAAAATCCATCCACTTCACTTAAAATTCTCTGTACAACTTTTGGAAAAAGATTTTAAAACAATATTTACACATAGCTTAAGATCTAAGTGATATAAATTATATTTGTTTGAAGTTTTTGATAACAGCTATCACAATTGAGCGGGGTTTTTTTTCAGGTACTTGAAATTGTCCGCACTGATGAGTCATCAATCTTTTCATTTCACTTATATTTGACTGATATCGTCAACACCGATTTTAACAAATTTAACCTTTTAAAATAACGCAGAAGCCGATTTATTTTTCTAATAAGTCCCAAAAAAATTTTAAGGAGACTTGTAAAATTCGTTTGAGTAGGCCTACTTAACGGTTACATTTGAAAAAAAAAATCTTATCAAAATTTTTTAAGAGGATTTTGAGAAGGCCAGCTATAAATCTATTCTGAGTTATTGAAAAATATAAAACATCTTCTCGAGATACACAGAAAATATATCCAACATCCAAAATTTGATCAAAATCGGTTCACACGTTTCTGATCACGAGCATCATTCACAAAGCGACATCAATAAGGATATTTCCATAAGGATTTCAACATTCATATTTCCCCCCTATCATAAAACTTTCTCTAGGCCTCCACTACTTTAGAAATAAAATAAAAAACATTACAACTTGTCTGGTAATAAAAGAAATATTATATCCTGCATGACATGTGACATAACAGCTTTTCCCATTCACTTTCGTACCAGATACATATTACACAAGTCGTTAATAAACTGATATTAAGTTCCTGAAATGTGAATCCGTAGACGCGCAGATATTTTATTGATTTTTAAAATAGTTGGATTAGACTAAATAGCGGCATTTTTGGAAATGTGAAGTTCGAGATAACCAAAAGTATATGGTAAGCATCCGACAATACAGTTTTTGAGGAACAACAATTACAAAATTAATCGATTTTTTCTTATCGTTTTTGTAGATTAAATCGTTTCCAAATTTAGAGTAAAATGTCGAGGGAACGAAGTTGTTTATTAGGAAATTACCTAACATGAGTGACGTTACAACCGAACCAATTATGAGGGCCATTTTTGCTCACTTTTCAAAAATCTTTGCAATTTACCAAAGCTCACCAATAAATAATGTCTTTATAAAATACCGTTTGAAGTGGAAGAAATTGTGTGAACTGAAAATTCTTAATATTTCTTACTATGAGTACAAACTTTAGTAAGTAGTATATACCCTTTAATATCTTTACTTAAATTACTTTACTTTAGTAATATTTCTTACCCTGCACAATCTTTCTTATTCAACTATCCCCAAAACGTAATCGTCAATCAAAAAGTGAAAATTAACGGAGTGTTAGAAAAAATATATTTTTCATTTGCTTCACTTTTGCCATAAATCGTATTTGATTAAAATCGAGCTTTATGACAGGTGTCAAATTTCATTCTCTTTTTTTAGGGTCCGTAGATACAACAACCTATAACCCTTATAATGCCATGCGCGTGTCTGTCCGTCCGTCTGTAAGTCGCAACCCGTCTACACAGACAAAACAATAAATCCTATATATTTTACTTTGCATTTATATTCTTTGTATCGCTCCACATGTAGGAAAATATAGCGGTAACAAAAATGACCTTAGGGTAGTTAAGAAGCAAATTTACGAGTTGAAAAATCTTATTTTTGGAAATATTCTGTGTGGCGTATCAAATAAAACTAGAAGTTATTCTTTCCAATATGTATGTTTATTTGACGAGATATTGGCGCTGAGCCAAATCTAAAGTGTCAGGTATCATGTCCCCCTCACTTTTAACTTGAACACGATGTGACCTAGGCCTACATATGTGGGGGGGGGGAAAGAACATTATTTGAATTTGAAATTAAATTACAGTGAAACATCATATATTATAGGTTTTTTGTATGACTAATACACTTAATTTAACCATGCAATGAGAAATGCGTAGCGTATAAGTTTTAAATGGAATTTTTGTGAGATGTGAGACGAACAATTTAATAGCCATCAAAAGATGGATTGTATTTTCATTGATTTCTCTTTATCGGGGTCTATAGGTAAAACTAAACACCCTTATAATTTCATGCGCGTATCTGTCTGTTTATACAATTTAAACTGCCGCTTAAAAGATTTCGACTTTATAAAAATAACTCTCCCTATATGCCTAAGTCGTGTAATGGTAGCACACGTTTGACCATTTTATGTGCCTGAACCGTAATAGGTTTTTATTTACGATTTGGCAAACAGGTTTGGGTTAATAATCATCACATTTCAGTAAAATTTGAATAAAATCGACAGAATCGTTTTTGCGAAATTACGTCAATTTTATTATGACCTGATGGGCGAATTTTGTTTTTGTTTTTCACGATAACTCAGTAACAAAACGTTTTTTTGTGAAATGACGATCTACAAGTTTTGTTTCTATCTTTAAAGGTAACACTTGAGCAATATTTTGATGATAACCGTTAGATTTTGAAAAAATCGTAATTTTATGGCAGCTATCCGAGACATGGCCAAAATACTCACTTATACCAAATTTAATTAAAATCAGTTTACACGTTTGGGTTATATATTTTTGGAAACACGATAGACTAAAGACACCACTTTTGTGAACTCAGGGAACCACAAAACGAATTTAAACTACATATCTTTTTTTGTATCAAATTTTCTCTAAATATGTAAGAATGTAAGAAAGTAAAAAAAGAGTTTAAATAGAACGAATGACACGATGAAAAATAAACGTCGGCTCCCTCCACTTCCCCAAAGCCTTACCATCCTGGTTAACTCTGAGTTAAGCCTCACAAATCCCCACTTTTACACTACAGTATGCCTTCAAGTGTATCGCCTTCACTAGCCTACTTACAATAGAAAACCTGTTTATGTTGCAATTTATCCTATTTGGTGAAAACAACCGCCTACTTCTTCATTATAGCAATACCTTCACTATGTATAAGCCTACATAACGTGCTAATATTAATTCAATTAAAGTCAACCAGTTTTATGATAAAATATCCCTCCGTTAAACCTCTAATGGAAGCGAAGTTTATATGATAGATGTAAGCGTTTTGACCTACGATGTAAACATAACCTCAAAGTTAATAACCATATAACAAATATGAAAACAGCTGTTCAGTAAAATCAGCTGATTGAGAGTCCCTAGAGGTAAAATATCCCTCCGTTCAACCTCTATTGGGAGCGAGGTTTATAATATATTTTATGATAGTTGTAAGCGTTTTAACCTACGATGTAAACATAACCTCAAAGTTTATAACAAATATTAAAACAGCTGTTCAGTAAAATCAGCTGATTCTTTAGTACAGTCGCTAGAGGTAAAATCGACATGGCTTGTTAATCAGTGTAATGATGTTTTTGCACGACAACGCTCGATCTCATTCCACAGGTCAAACTGTTCAATACAAAAAAAATACCTGGGAATTTTCGACCACCCGCTCTACAGAACTGATTTCGGACCAAATGATTACCACTTCCTCCTGCTTTTAAAGAAATGACTTGCATAGAAACCACTTAAAACAAAGCGAACAGGTCGGCATTACTAACCTGTTCAAGAAACTGACGGTGGAGTTTTACGAAGATGGAATAAAAAAGATTATGAAACTGTATTAAAAATACGAAGATTATGTTGAATAATTAAAAAGATAAGTAGATTTTATTGTTGTTATAAATCATTTTTATTATTTAATCTGTTCTCTTTATTTCAAAGCAGACTTTACTTAAAAACACACCACATAATCTATCATGTCAAAATTACTCTACGCTTAGAAAAAAAAACTTTAAGCTTATACGTAGCAATCTGTCAATTTTGCTTTCCAAAATGGACGTTTGAATTGGCGATCAACGAATTCCGCCGTTCGAAAAAACACATTTTAAGTTGATATTGGTTTTCACGTAAATTAAAAAAAAAATCATCCTATTTTCCAGGATTAGGCATGTATTGCCTGTTCCGGCTTCACGGCCTCAGCCTTTCCAGACTTGTTTGGGAACTCTTTCATCTGACATTCTGAGTAAATAATCCATCCACCCCTATTACCATAATAGATAGTACCTCAGGATCCAGTCGGATACAGCAACTATTACCCATCTGTCGTGTTACCCAACATTCTGAACAATAGAACAGAGCGGGAACGGGCTGCGTTTCTCTTCCGATCCATCCTTTGTGCCACACGACCCCGTTTGATATCTACTACAGGTAATATGTATCCCCTTCACAACTAACTCATCTCACAACCGATACCTGCTCCACCAAGCTTGAGCTTTTCATCTGAAGGGATAACTTTCGGCGAAGACATCACCTTGGTTTCCGATTGTCCTTTAAAATATTTGAACATAAAATCTGTAAATGGTAGACATACTATTGTATGTTTAGTCCTACCTGCTGCATAGCACATAGCAACAGATGCAAATAAGCTGAACGCGTTTGCAAAAAAAACAAGATAATACTTTCACTCAAGCTGTATAATAACCATAATGATATAAATTGGAAAGGAGTTCAGTCACGCCCTCTGTTTTACTTTTCATTGCGATAATAATCTTTAAATCTACATTCAAAATCCTCTTTTTTTCAGCGGTGATTATTTCTACTTTTCTCAATTTAAAAGTAACGCGAAATTACGCAACCACAATTCAGAAATTGTTGCACATATAAAAAATAAAGAAAAAACTACCATCACGCTTCGTTTTGTCATCTGACGTTACAGGAAATATACATAAAATTTGAGCACAATTCTACTACCTCTTAAGAAGCATCATTATTACCTATACCAAAGGATAGAACCGTTATATCTATAGTAACTCTTTTAACTGTGACAGGTTGTAGGCTTCAGAATTAGTTTTCACTAAATTAAATATATTAGTTAGTTTTCAATTAAAAAAAGCTTTACTCCGTTGGTTTTACAGTAGTGCTGAATAGTTTTCTGCCGTTCAACCAGTTTTGAAGTATTTTTGAGGCTTTCTATTAACTTAATTTGTTTCGTTTAAAAAATATTTATTTTTAATTAAAAAACGACTACAGTATTTACAAATTTAATTTCGTTTACCAACTGAAATTACATGGAAAATATATATATATATTTTTTTTATTGTTTTTATTTCCAGGACTACAACTAAGTACAGGCTTATCTAGTAGTTATAACTTAAATAAGAGATCACGGTGTTTCAGAAGTTCATTCCATTGAATCTCTCTGATATTATCATCTATATCATCTTAACCAAACACTACACCAAGTCAAGGGGTTTAGTTCTACACAGTCTTCGTACTGTATTCCTACCATGAAAAATATGAAAGATATAAAAGTTTTTAGAAGTTAGGTTAGGTTAGGTTAGATCTGAAATTTGGGGGAGTTTTTGTACTCAATACAAGCAACATTATTTATAAATGATCATAAAATATTTGCAAAGATACGGCAATTAGTTTATAATTGTTGATTTTTTTAATAAATATTAGCAATCGGATTGATACGTGACACTTTCACGTAAGTGAAAATTCGTTCATTCACTCCCGAAATATATACCGGGTATTCCAACGATAAGTTAAAACTTTAAATAGTTAATTGTCGTCCAATCCCCGAGAAAACTCTTTATTGGAGACACAGACATAATTGGGATTTATTAAAACATCAGCTGTTATTTTCTTTGCTGGAAATTTGTTGCCATAGCAACGAGTTCTCTAATTGTTGACTAATTTCAAACACAAGAATCTAGTAAACTTGTACTTTACAATTAATTGATTTTAAAAAAAATTCCATCGTGAGTTTACCTTTGCAAACACGCATCGCATTGATACAGGTTATTTTGAACCTGAACGGAGTTTATAAATCGGATTATAAATTGTTTCGTACTCGCAACGGTTTGAGGGACGGACCGTGCAGTGTAGTCGCGTATAGAAAGCTTGTTAGTAAGTTTAAAACACCGGGTCCGTTGGAGACATCAAGAGGCCAGGAAGTCCTTCAATCGTAAGAGATGTAATTGCTGTTGCTGAAGTCTTAAATGAAAAAAAAAATGTTTTTTGTCAAATAACATTGAATACGGAAAATGAATCGCAATAGGAAAGACTACTACTTCTCCAGGAAGAAAATGGCGGTCACTTCTTGAACACCTCTCTTAATAAACCTAACCGGTAAGAATTTTAAGGGTTTTTTTACTAAACCGTATTTATTTCCATAGGAATTTATATACAATATTATTTGTTCCATGCTAAAAATAATAATAAGCTATAATCCATTAGTTTTAACTTACTTTTGAGAGAACCTGTATATATTTTTTGTAACGATAAAAAACCATATTTCGCCACTTTGTTAAAAAGATATGTTTCTGAAATTTCTTGTAAGAAATAACACTGTATACTTGTCTAAACACCTGCTTCCATGTCTCAGATTTGAACTAAACAACTTAACAATTAAAATTGAACCCTACTATAAAACTAAAAACCAAAAACAGTAAATATTCACCGATTGTTGGTCCTCGTTGCAGACACACGCCTTGCTCTCTACGTGCATTGTAGGTGGAACACTTTGACATTACACACAGATTGGTCCACACAGCTTCAGCTGACACCGCTGTTACTTTCTACTTCCCGTTTCTCACTTCCTGTATACGTAATACCAGCCTGCACCGCATCACTAGACATTCGACCTATTGCATTCATATTGCACTTACCTCTTCTGGAACGTAACATTGCACATGCAGGCTTTCCTGTACTTTATAATAAAGTGCTTCGGTTCGTAATGCTCTCGAGTTACTGTTTGAGCAAGAATAAAATTTGTAGATGTATTTAAATACGTGTATACAGGGTGAGTCATTATGTGTGTGCAATATTTAAGGGACGAGTTCTAGGCAAAAAATAATCTAAACAGTAACTATAAGCATTATTTCAGAACACGCTTCGGTTTACATGTGTATGAGTTTTTGTAATTGTTTTTCTTGTTGTTTAAAGGCGAAAAACCTCTCGCTCATCATTGTCTTATGGGGAAACCCCCCCCCCCTCAAAGAACTAATAATAAAGACTTCTAGCCTTTGAATACTCTCAATACTCTTTCACGATTTTAGCAAAAATTCTGTACATTTGTTATAATTAAAAAAAAAAAATTTCAACTTTAAATGAAAATTGATCGGAAACTACTAGGATTTTTCGGATCAGTACGTAACTCTATAAGGCTAGAAAAAGCTACAATTTGTTTTCTTTTAAATTATTTATTTTTGTTACATAAAAAATTAGTCGTAGGCCTATTCGAAACAAGAAGTTATGAAAAATCTCTATTTTCAGTAGCCTTTAGGTTTTCCACTAATAAATCGGGGGAAACTTGGTGAATCAACATTTTCATTTTTCAGAAAATTACCTACAATTTCCTTTTTTAAGGTCTTGCAAATTGTAAAATATCAGCTTATGGGGTTGGAATATTTTTTCATCAAAAATGCAAAAAGTCTTACAGAAGGTTTGTCTTAAGTTATTATCGAGTTAAGAAACGAAGGAGGGATCCTACATATATTATCAGCCCTCAAGTGGAGCAATAACGAAAACCCTGAATGACGTATCCCGACGTTTCGGCTTTTGCTTAACAATGAAGAAAGGAGAAGAAGAAAATAACACTTTGAAGGTAAAATTCAATAAAAAAAATCACGATTTTGTTTTCCAAACAAGCGTGTTTCTTGCGAATAATTTTTTAAAAAAAGCACATATTTAAGTCGAACAATAAGGAAACGAAAAGGCAGATAAATTGGCAAAAAATGGGACCAAAATATCCTTCATAGAACCAGAACCTGTATGCGGAATAACTAAAGCCGTAGCAAAAGATGATCTAAAACAATGGCTAAACTCAGAAATTTAGGAACGATGGACAAAATGCTTCACGGGAAAACTATACGGATTACTGGTCCAACCAGATCTGAAACTTTCTAAATTCTTCACTTCACAAAGTAAACAAATCTGAGGTAAATCTTAAGCTTCGTATCAGGCCATGGCGCTTTCAAGAAACATCTTAACACCATGGGATTAAGGATACTTGAAATGCAGACTTTGTAATCACCACCTAGAAACTGCAGAACATATACTTCGAAAATGTAAAGCATAATGTCGAAGACAACTGATCTTCGGCCCAGAAGCGACTTTTAAAACAACAAGCAACCTAGCTAGGAAAAACCTGACCCTAATCAAGTGAATAGACATAAGCTAGTTAGGAATTTAAGAAGTACACAAAAATTCATAAAGGCTGAAGTGTCTAGGGGTTAAAACCCAGTTCTATTTATAATAGGCCGAACAATTCTCAATAAACTTTGTTTATAGAGTATAAAATAACCTGAAACTTTCTTTCTTTTCTCGCCTTTTAATGTACAAATAAAATTTTAAAATGTTTAATTTCCAAACAATTTGTGTAATAAACATATTCAATTAATAACACTTACTGTATCAAATGTGATAACAATCGAACCCAACTATACTGTTTAAGAGATTTCTTTGAACAACTCATAGATGAAACACACTTATGTTTATTACATCATACTGTATCAAGGTCAGGGAAAACCTAACAACGCGAACAAACAGATTAATAGGTTACCAGAACTATCGAGCAGAGTGTTTGGTCATTTATCATGTTGACCGGACAGTAATCTACCGCAATATATTTTGAATAGACAACTCAATTGTTATCCTGATACAGAATCAAACAATATTATAACTACGAATCGTTTCAAAATTAACACAAGTATGAACATAATGTTCAAAAACATTGCACTAACTTTCTCAAACATCCATCTTCAAAGCCACATATAAAATTCGTCATTACATCCCCGCCTCCAAGAATAAAAATATTTTAAACACCTAAGTTTTGGTTTATATTTATCAAGTCGAAAATTGTATTTATAAATTGTATTACCCATAATCTACACGACATTTTTTTTCTTTCTTAATACAGTATTTTATTTATGTTAACTTTGAATTTTTCATGACTAATGTTATGATAACCTCCAAATGAAACAAAACAATAACCAATGCAGTAAGGTGAAACCTCCGAGGACACAGATTATCTGCTTAAAAATTAAATAAACATAACGCGAAATAAAGAAAGTAGCGCACAAGTCACGTCGCACCGTCACAGGGTCAAGGTCGTATACATCATGGTATAGGTACTTCCCCAGCTTCATTCTTTACAAATCCTGTGAATACAGACATAGCAATCCCGAGGAAATCTACCTGGATTTACACTTTCTTCGCATATTCTTAGGTTTCATCCCTCTCTTTCGTCTTACCTTTGACGTCTCTCTTGATCAACTCTTGTTCTTTTCAGACACAGAAGAGTATTCCAGAACAAGTGGTATTTACTTTATGCTCTTTCTTTTCTTTGTAAGACGATGATGACAGAGAGGTTTTCCCTTTAAACAACGAGACCGTTATACATCTTAGCAACGTTAACATGTCAGTTTCAGATATATTCTCAGTGCTACCAACATAAACATCGCGCGTTGTCTTTATTAAAACATTAAATCCAGTAAAATGTCAACAATAAACAGTAATTTTTTTTTAAATCCTAAATGACCTTCAGTATTTTGTAAAAAAAATACGAAAAGTGTCAGAAAACAAGATTTCCTACTTTTTAAAATTGTTATAACGCGGAAACAACTACACCGATTTCAACAAAGTTTTCATTTCCAATTAGCATTCAAATCACTTACAATATATCTGTCACTGGATAAGTATAGTCTATGTTGCGACTCAAAACTTGTAATAAAATACGTAAAATATGTAAAAAAATTGTTTTTTTATAACCTATCCTAAAAAAAATTATAACAGTAAATATTTAATCAATTTTAATGAAGCGTAGAAATCGAATCAGCGGTTCTTGAGGGATACGCTCATAAACAGAGAAGCGTTACGTTTTATACAGGGTGTCCCGCAAGTAAGCTGCCAAACTTTTGGAAATGATTTTGTGGGTCAAAATATACAAAAAATTAAGAATATAACTATTTCCGAAAAAACTTAATTCAAGATATCGGCCATTTCGGTAAACTTATAAAATTGTAAATATAATTTTGGAAAGAAAAAAAATTGAGTTCAGATTTAGAATACAAATTTTGGAGGTATAAGTATACCGAAAATAAAGACTTTTGTACATTTTCAAAATAGCGATATTTTAAAACATGTCGAAAACCATTAACTTTATTAAAAATTCATAAGAGACCAAAACTTTCGTTTTTTCAATGACAAACAAAACGATCTTTGTATTTTTTTCTATAGATAAAAACATAAACGAGTTAATGACGAGAAAAATTGGAAACTTGGTAGTTACCACCCAAGATTAAAGTCACCCTTGAACCAAATTATTTTTTAAAATTTTAATACGATTAATAATAATTTTAAAATCCATTGCATATTAAATTCAAATGCGACCCCTAACTATTTCAATGGCGCCTATTTAATTTTTTCTTGCTAAATAATTCGAAACAAAAACAAAAATAAAATTAATGACTATTGTATTTATTAAACAATTTAATGTCACTTCTAACTTTATTGTTTACTTAATAAGTTTACAATTTGATTAATAAATACAATAATTTACGTTTGTTTTATTTTTATTTATTTATTGTATTTATTACTACTTACACAAAACATCCGTTTCCACAATGTTTCGAGATATTTAGCTGGAACAAATTAAATAGGCGACATTTTGAAATATTTAGGGTTGTATTTGAATATTTAATAAATGAATTCAAAAATATTTTGGTGCTAAGTTAGGTTAAGTTAGGTTAGTTTATTGGTTTTTGTCAATAACCCGGTTATCCTTTAACATAGAGAAAAAAATACAAAACATCGTTTTCTTTGTTATTAGAAAAAGACACTTTTTTGTCTCGTTTGAACGTTTTGTAAAGTTTTCTAGATATTCAATATTAAATATTTTAAACGGCCTTCATTTTCAAAATATAGAAAATATAATCTTTATTTTTGGTACACTTATAAAACGTAACAAAGAAAATGCGTATACCAAATATAAACAACATGTTTTCTATTTCCAACACCATAAATTTTTTCAACATAATGAAGGACACCTGGAAGAGTAATAGTTTTCGGGAAAATTTTAATTCTTAATGTTTACTTTTTTGCCGACCCCCCGAATCATTTCCTAAATATTGGCAGCTTACTTACGGAACACCCTATATTATGTAAGGAAGAGACGTTCAACGGTCAGCACAACCGAGCCTAAATACACAAAATTTAACTAAAATTGCAATAAATGGACGTTTCATACTCTCATATGTCGAACAGTTAATTCAAATCACGTGATCAAAGAAGTTAGGTCATTGATAACAAACCATTGTACTTATCGTTATCTATAATGTAATTTCATGTAACAGTTGCACAAGATAAGGTCGTATCGCTACTGTTGTAACGTCTAGTGTTTTTGTAGTGACTTCATAACTCAAACAATTGTTTAGTGTTTTAACTTGAATGAATGTATACCGTTCACATATGATTGTGAAATTAAACATGTAAAACTATTGGAGGGTTATACTTGGATAACTATCTCACCTGACAACCACACATAAATGTTTATTAAAAAAAAAAAAAAAAGTTACCGTCGCGGGACGGTAGAGAGAAGTGAAAACTTTAACTGTCAATTTAAAAAATTAATAATATTTTAAACTTTCAATAAATGTAATACAATTATTTATTATATTTTGCACTGATTATTAGTGTGACTTGATTAGATTTTTAGTTTTAATATATATGGGTATGTGAGAAAGTTTGTGCGATATTTTTGCATTGATTTTAGTTTAACTATGTATGTGATTTGAGAAAGTTAGTGCAATAATTTTTCGTAGATTTTTAGTTTTAATACGTATGGGTATGTGAGAAAGTTTGTGCAATATTTTTGCATTGATTTTAGTTTGACTATGTATATGAGTTTGAGAACGTTAGTGCAATATTTTTCGTAGATATATGAGTTTATATATACGCTGTGCGCGTGTATCCGTTGTATATATATATATATATATATATATATATATATATATATATATATATATATATATATATACAGTATATATATATTATATATTAAACTTGCATTACGGTACGGTGCGTGACGCGATTTCTATTGAAAAAGTCCATCCCAAAAGTTGCATTACGCTACTGTGCGTGACGCGATTTCTATTGAAAAAGTCCATCCCAAAAGTTGCATTACGGTACGGTGCGTGACGCGATTTCTATTGAAAAAGTCCATCCCAAAAGTTGCATTACGCTACTGTGCGTGACGCGATTTCTATTGAAAAAGTCCATCCCAAAAGTTGCATTACGCTACTGTGCGTGACGCGATTTCTATTGAAAAAGTCCATCCCAAAAAAGTACCCAACGCGCCAATAGAAGTTTTCACTTCAAAAACATTCACGGCTGTGATATTTTTAATGACAAAAATTAAATTCATTATCAGCCTTGATGAATATGTTGATCAATGGCAACATAGTATGATGAATTCTGTTAATATGTGTGGTTTATTTCATTCAATGTTGATGTATGCTATCAGATTGTGTGGTAATTCCAATCGCACTTTCAACATCTTTCTAAGAATTATTGAAGGTTTATCTAACAAGGAGTCGTTGGTATCGGTTTCTTCAAATTGCGGAATTGTGACACTTCCCTATTTATACTTAATCTGTATTAAGAAGAATCTTTCCCAATCTGTCAACCACAACTGATGACATAATTATAGTCAGGATCTGGTCACCTCTCTTATCAGACTTATCAAAGTCTCAGTTTCCAACAGCTTAAGATATTTATTAAGCTGGACAGTTTTGTACAATCTTTGACAGAAAATAAATTACTTAATGGTAATATTTTTAATGAGAAAACTTAAAATTATCGTCAGCTTGAAAGTTATATTGATAAGATACAGAATGTCTCATGAAGAGGCCGTTAATTTTGAATTAATATACCGGACATATGAAACATTCTACAAAACTTGACACTTTATAGTTATGTTACATAAATATATAAAATAAATACAACGGAGTTTAATTTTTGTATGGTCAATCAAAACAACATGGCGGACCAAAAAAATAATGTTACGTTTTCATCAATATGATTTTATTTGCATAACCATTACAAATTGTTGATGCAAAGATAACATGTAAATGTATAAAACTTAATAAAAAAAAAAGTTAAGAAAAATAACAGTTATAAATTAATAATCATCCAAACTTGACCTTTATTCGAATTGATGTCCATCAATAGCTATGCACTAACAAAGAAACAAAAAAGAGTCATAAACGCTTTTGAAAAATCAACGGTAATTCTTTTTCGTTGGGTTCGATTCCCAGTCTAGGTCGTATATTTTTCACTTGAATTATTATTGTATTTTCAATACCTGCTAAGTAAAAAATCGTATAAGCGGAAAATTAATTAATTTAATTTAATAAATACATACGTAAGGGCTGATAAATGAGTAAAAATTAATTTCAATGTCGCATATGTGATGTAATTAGTTTAGAAACTCAAAATTGCAGCAATAAACGTAAAAAGTCAAGTGAGAAGTCTGCGCCCTGTGCTGGGAAGCGACTAGGATAGCTCTGTTGGTAGAGCATTGGCGCGTAAAGCTAAAGGTCCTGGGTTCGATTCCCAGTCTAGGTCGTATATTTTTCACTTGAAATATTATTGAATTCTTTTTCAATCAGCCTCATTAGTTCATCATATGTTGCTATATATGTTGAGAACAATTTTTTTTCTTTCAAAAAGCCACATAGGAAACATTTGAAATAGTCAACACTGTGGACCTTGGAGGCCAATCCATGATATTGCTGCCACAGCCTATCTATCAAACGGTTGGGAAGATCTCAGTCTAAAACTGCTTTGACCACATTACCATAAATAGTGAGGAGCTCCATCCTGTTTGAAAAAAAACGCCCCTCATCACTGACTAAGTAAGATGAGGAACTATGTGATCAGTTAATATTGATCCGTATCTGTCTCCAGTCATTGGCTAATGGGATATGTAATATGATAAAACACCATCCTTGGTGACGGCAGCCCAAACAGTTATACCCTTTGATTTCAAGCCCTCTTAGTGTAAGTTATATGGATTTTGTGTGTTATAATAATTACAATTATATCTGTTTACAGATCCTGTACGGTAAAATGTAGCTTCATCTGAGAATACAATTCCTTCATACCACTCGGCATCTTTGTCAAGCTTTTCAATTACCTTCCAACAAAATTCCACTAGTCTGGGTCATGACTATCAGCAGTTCGTGAACTAAATGTGTTTTATAAAAAGTTATTTGTTTTCCTTGGAATACCTTTGAACTGACAACTTTAGTATCCCAGTAACGGATGAAACTTTTCTAACTGAATTAGGCATGTTTGGAGATTTAAGTAAAATAGGACATGCAAGCTCTTCATTTTCTGTGTTAAAAAACCAAGTTACTTCTTTTTAAACTGATCCAGTTTCTAGTTGCATAGTTTTCCATTTATGAATTAATTTTCTTGATGGAGGAACCACATTTGGTTAAGTTCATTGTAAACAGCTTATCGGTACATATTTATTTTCATAAGCAATAGCTCAAGAAGAACATTTCACTTTTTGTTCAAATGAAAAATTCATTGTTTAAAGGTTAGCTATCACAATATAAACTGCCAAATTGTGTTTCATTGTTGTGTTTTAACAAAGAAATAGTTGTACGTGATTCAACAGATAGCAGTGCACATTTTAATTGCATAGTATTGTGGGAATAAGTGGTTGTATACAGACGATTAATGTTCTTTTTGTTATTCCGCCATTTTGTTTTGTTTGGGAATAAAAATGAAACTCGAGATTACTTTTATGACATATCTATATAACATAACTGTAAAGTGTATAGTGTCCGGCATATTAATTCAAAAATAGGAAACTCTTTGTGGGAGGCCCGGTAATTTGGTTTATTCTATTCACAGCTGATATATGGTATTATGTAGGGTAACTCCCAGTCTCACTTTTAAAGTCTTTCTGCTACAAAAGAAGTTGTAAGAATTACTGCAGGTTTATCTAACAGGGAGTCTTGTAGGCCCAGTTTCTCAAAATTTTATTAATTCCCCATTCAGCTCCAATATGTTTCCAAATTTTGTCAAAGAGGGTTTTCAAAATATTGTCAAACAAATAGTTTTAAATTAAATATTGATAAACTTTTGAATTGTATAATTGTATGAACAAAAAGACGTCCTGCTTCAATTCGAATATTTACGTCGTTATGGCGCACAACATGTGTTCTAATCGTTATGAATAGGATTCTTTATTATCGGTATGATTTAATCGGAACGTTTGCCATGACATGTGTAAATTTAAACTAATAGACAACGTTTTGAGAGTATCAAACCTAGAACAGCCTAGTAGAAATTATTATGATAATCTACACTTCTGTCAGAATGTATACACTTAACTCGTTGTGCTCGTTGGGAGCTTCGCACGGTTGGTGAAGAGGGGGGAGGGGTCCGAGGAGTTTTGACAGAGGCATTGGATTAAAGTTTAGATCAAAACTTAATAATTTCCAAACTTTTTTTTTTTCAATGTTGGCAGGCATATTGCCACATACAACTACCAAAAGCGTGCCAAATTTTATCGTTCTAACTGTGCTTATAAATGTGTCAAAAATCTCGCTCTATTTAAGGTATAACCTATGAAGATACGAAGAAGTCATAGAAACAAACTTGTAGATCCCGCCAAATCCATAACTTCTAGTGCAATCAGTTTTTTGAAAGGTCTTACCGTTTAGCTACAACGGATCTCTAAAATAAGGTCACCGACTTTAAAGTTGCGTCGCCCATTTTTTTGTTCGGGGTAAACATTACAAATTTTAATCTATTGGAATTTCCCGTCGCTTACAGGCTAACCTATAAGTTAGCAAAATTTCAAGTTTCAAGCTAATCTGGAAGTAAGCTGGAATTAATATAGATAAGTGAATATTAGTGGTTGTAGACTCGCTTCGCTTATTGGGAGCTTCGCGAGTCATCAAATTTAGCAGACATACTGACACATCCAACTGCCATAAGAGTGTGACAAAAGATTAAATAATTTCTGTAAAATTTATCTAAAATAACAAAATCAAGATCTATCATACACTAAAAAGTCGTTGAAACAAACTTGTAGATCTCGCCAAATCCGGTTTAGATACAATAGACCTCCTAAAAAGGTCTACACCGATTCTTTAAAGTTAAAAATTAAATTTTGGGAATTTTCCCGTCGATTACAGACGAGGTGCTATAAGTTTACCAAAAATTTCAAGTTTTTAACTCATCTGGTAGTAGTTAGAATTTGTATAGATTTGTTAGTGAGTCGCACAAGGAGTTATATATATATTAGGTTAATTAGATTCTATGAGGGTGGATCATATAGCTTTGAAGAAAGAGAAAGTTACTTACGTTATATACGATGCCTTCTTGACTAGACGAAGCAGTACGTAATTGTTTTTGAAAAAGGAGTTAATCCGAAACGTGTCAACAGAAGTTTAGGAAATGCTAGAAGAAGGTACTGTACTCAAATTAATTAAATGACATAGAAATCTAGTCATTTTTTAAAATTTTATTTTATTATTTTGTTTGCTCAGGCCTACTTTTAGTAGTTATAGTTTTAGATTCCAAAGACATCTACATTAGCTTTTTTTTTCCTTCGTCTAAGTTTATCACTTGATAACGGGAAGTTGATTTATACTCTCGAAACGTCGTGTATTACTTTTCATATGGACACATAATGACAAATCTGCAAGGGCCTAATCGAGATCAAGAGAGTAGAGATATACACAATTACGATGTGCAAAAACTGTTCTAAACAAACTTATTCTACCGGATAAGACACCTCGATCCATCAATACAATTTAACATTTCCTTCAAAACCTATGAAACCAACTTTTGGACCATACAATTAGAAGATCTGTTTGTACTGTATTACATGATGGGGGCTGGGTAAGTACAATGATGGTTACCCATTAACTTATATTTACCGCGAGATTCCCTCCGTTAAAAAATGACATTGAACGACTAGTTCTGCGTGGCAGTTGTAGTTCAGTACCAAGAAGGTTATAGTAGTATATGTAACACCTGAAGATGATGGCTTCAATTATCGAAACGTCGTCTTGAACAAATAAGAAATTTATTGTGGGAAATTGTGCTTTTTTTATATTATTTGATGATTGAAGTTTCCACAACTATTGCTCATTTAAAATAGATAGTTACGATTATTGAATTTCATATTGTATACTTTAAGGAGTTCACTCATAGCGAGTGCAGGAGAGGCAGACCAGATGAGCCTAACTGGATCTACACCTTTTCTCATGTAGTATTGGATTAGATCCCTCTCTTTCGCCGTTCCAATCAAATTTCTCTTGATCAACTCTTATTCTCTTCCGAGCCCTGACGCTATTAGAGTATTCGAGTGCTACTGTAAGGGTCTTTATTTTAATGCTCTTTTTTGTAAGGCGATGATGACCGAAAGGTTTTTATGATTGTATGTTCATGAAATAGAACGCAATATTTCAGAAAAAACGATTAACGGTTCAATTTATTTTTAAACCACTTCAACTAGATCAAACTATGTTCGCTTGATGCCGAGATTATTATTTGACGGAATAATAATTATAATTAACGATGAACCCTGACCACCGCAAGACCGTATTTGGAAGAGCTGAGTGATGGCAAGTCAATGTAGGCGAGATTATTATACCTTTCGTAATATCAAAACAACATTGAAGTGTGTAGGTCTGGACTGAAGTTCAAGTCCAGAGGTGCGGCCGTGTGGCCCGTCCCACTACCACCTACTGAACATAATACTGTAAGCCAATTAGCGAATTAACCTTCAACACTCTAAGGAATGTACTACCATAATATTCCATTTAGAGAATGTAAACACCTTGACCTGCTACATCTAGTCCTCAATAGATTTTTTTTTAAATTTTGAGGATATATTTTTATAAAATTTGTTTCCTAAATATTAACGAACACAATAAATTTAAATTAAGGAAAAAGAAAATTACGGTTTTCTCTAAATCAACAAAAATCGCACATCATCATATTTTGTTCAAGGCTTTAAAGACTGGAACAAAACATATTGGACATTTACCATAATTTGTGTAAACAAGAACACGCAAATTTTCTTAATACACAAACACAAATTGATAGCAAATGCCAGATTAACCTATTATAATAATAATATAATCAAATTACTCTACTTATTGGTCGCCAAAAAATCCTGTTAGAATTATCGGTAAAAAAACCCCCGACCATGAGGCTGTTATTAAAATAACTAATGAAATTCGACAAAAATCAACTCATATTCCGATTATAATAAGTTTTTCTCAAATTTTAAGGTTACATATTTATTTCTGGTCACATCATTGGATGAAGATTTTTTAAAACTAGACAAAATGAGCTATTACGACTTAAATGTTTACAATAAAAATCATATCTTGATTAATCACGTAAGTAAGAAATGATTGATACATCAGTTTACTGCAATTTAGTGATGTATTCCGCGAAACGTAGGCTGATAGGGTTCATCACCTCCATCATTCAAACAATTATAACGGGAGTTATTGATGGTTGTAATTACAGAGTCAAAGGTTAAGTCAACAGATATTACCGCCATTTTGAATTTCCCATCCACAGACAGTAAACCTTAACCTTAAACATTCTACTGAAGCCAATATTATCATCTGCGAATTATAATTTATGTCTCAATTTAAAGAACGCATAAAGATTAATGTTTTCATAATTTATAAACTATGAAATTATAAAATCGTATTTGTAGCTAATTATCCACACCCATCACAAAAACCAAAAATTATATTCGTAACCATCTTCCAACATAATGTCTTTACTACTTTGAGAGAAAGTGTCTTTACCCTTCTATTTCTTACAAACGTGTATTTACCCATCTATTTCTCATAATAAAAAGTTTCTATGCCCATCTATTTCTTATAGAAAGTTTTTTTACCCATTCATGTCTTACATACATTACCCTTCTATTTCTTACAAACGTGTATTTACCCATCTATTTCTCATAATAAAAAGTTTCTATGCCCATCTATTTCTTACAAACGTGTATTTACCCATCTATTTCTCATAATAAAATGTGTCTATACCCATCTATTTCTTACAAAAAGTGTATTTACCCATCTATTTCTCATAATAAAAAGTTTCTATGCCCATCTATTTCTTATAGAAAGTTTTTTTACCCATTCATGTCTTACATACTGTACCTTTACCCATCTATTTCTTACAGAAAACGTCTTTACCCTTCTATTTCTTACAAACGTGTATTTACCCATCTATTTCTTACAAAAAGTGTATTTACCCATCTATTTCTCATAATAAAAAGTTTCTATACCCGTTTATTTCTTATAGAAAGTTTTTTTACCCATTCATGTCTTACATAAAGTACCTTTACCCATCTGTTTCTTACAGAAAGTGTCTTTATCCTTTTATTTCTTACAAAAAGTCTATTTACCCATCTATTTTTTACAAAAAGTGTATTTACCCATCTATTTCTCATAATAAAAATTGTCTATACCCATCTATTTCTTATAGAAAGTTCGTTACCCATTTATGTCTTACATAAAGTATCTTTACCCATCTATTTCTTACAGAAAGTGTCTTTACCCTTCTATTTCTTACAAAAAGTGTATTACCCATCTATTTCTTACTAAAAGTTTATTTACCCATCTATTTCTCATAATAAAAAGTTTCTTTACCAATCTATTTCTTACAGAATAGTCTTTACCCATCCATCTAATTCTTACAGAAACTGTCTTTACCCATCTATTTCTTACAAAAAGTCTATTTACCCAACTATTTCTTACAGAAAGTACCTTTACTCATCTATTTCTCACAGAAAGTCTCTTTATCCGTATATTTCTTACAGAAAGTGCCTTTAGTCATCTATTTCTTACAGAAAGTGTATTTATCCATCTATTTCTCATAATAAAATGTTTCTTTACCCATCTATTTCTTACAGAATAGTCTTAACCCATCTATTTCTTACAGAAACTGTCTTTACCTATATATATATATATATATATATATATATATATATATATATATATAGATATCTAACAGAAAGTGTATTTATCCATCTATTTCTCATAATAAAAAGTTTCTTTACCCATCTATTTCTTATAGATAGTATCTTTGCCCATCTATTTCTTACAGAAAGTGTTTTTACCTATCTATTTTTACAGAAAGTGTATTTACCCATCTATTTCTTACAGAAAGTGTCTTTTCACATCTATTTCTTATAGAAAGTGTCTTTTCACATCTATTTCTTACAGAAAGTGTTTTTACCTATCTATTTTTACAGAAAGTGTATTTACCCATCTATTTCTTACAGAAAGTGTCTTTTCACATCTATTTCTTATAGAAAGTGTCTTTTCACATCTATTTCTTACAGAAAGTGTCTTTTCACATCTATTTCTTACAGAAAGTGTTTTTACCTATCTATTTCTTACAGAAAGTGTCTTTTCACATCTATTTCTTATAGAAAGTGTCTTTTCACATCTATTTCTTACAGAAAGTGTCTTTTCACATCTATTTCTTACAGAAAGTGTTTTTACCCATCTATTTCTTACAGAAAGTGTCTTTTCACATCTATTTCTTACAGAAAGTGTCTTTTCACATCTATTTCTTATAGATAGTATCTTTGCCCATCTATTTCTTACAGAAAGTGTTTTTACCCATCTATTTCTTACCGAAAGTGTCTACACATCTCTTTCTTATAGAAAATCTCTTTACCCCATCTATTTCTTACGGGAAATGAGGTGATTTCAAGGCCTTCCTTATGTTTCTCAAAATATTTCAACTGATACGATTTATGGTACGGTGCGAAAAATTCAACACAGCGTAACGTCGTCACTGACTCGTCACGTCACGCGAAATTGTAACACTCGACACTCGTCGCTATCGGCTCCACCCCTGCCAGTATATATAACTAATAAGTTCATTTATATCATCTACCTAGAGTATGTAGATTGATTTATTTTTATGTGTTCATTATTTTTGATGAAACCATTACAAACACATATACATGAAGTTGTTCACTCTTCCTATAAACGTATCTCTAAATATTTGAATTAATACGATTTATGGCATGGTGCATACCAATAATTTCCGGGGGTGGGGGTCCTCAGAGATGACTTTTTAGTGGAATCTTATCAAAATATTTAGAGGCAGAGACTATCTTGAATGCCCTATCAACCTATACACTGACTCGGCCAGTGTTGCGGTGGACATACCTTGCTTATAAGGCCATGTTGCATGTGAGTCATGCATGTATACATTGCAACACACGTGCGTATGATTCATCAATGAGGTTAGTCAATAGAAAGTAACATGTTCTAAGACAGCTCGAACTCGAAGAAGCTGTTTTGAGTTTAATGCGGCTGACAAAATAAAAATCTGCCTTTGTCACGACCTACACAATGACGAGTCAAATGATGTGAGAAAGAAAAAATGTGATCATAGGTTCAATAATTTTTTAGAGACGTTTGTTAAATTTCGATTTCGATTTTTTGACAAGATAGCTCCAACCACTTCGTTCGCTCCGCTCCAAAAATAAACGCACTATGTAAGTTTTGAGGGAACCCACAAAATAAAATCGTACCACACTAACATACAAACTTCAAAAAATGTTTGTTTTTGAAAGACCTTTTCAATAATGTGCTTCACGACTAACGTTACTATTTCAAGTTTTTGAGTTTTAATTTGGTTTTTTTTTTCTCCAATATTGTATGTATTTTAAAAAAACATTTTGAGTAAGGACAACTTAAGCACATTTTTATAAAGTGTATCTTCTCATGAATCTAGGATAAAAATTTGGTTTATGTAGACTATGTTATGCGGAAACAATAAAATTAACTGTAAAACACTACTTTTACACGTTTTGGGATAACCTGTACATACGCAGTAAGATAAGATAAAACTCTTTTTTCCAAAATGATCAGTGAACCCTTAGTGTTTACCTTTAAAATGAGATATCACTCGACCTACCTTTACAATTGAAAATTTTCCAAAAACTACTCCCCACCCACCAAAAAAAAAGCACTTTGGGACATTTTAAACATTTGATAACATTTTTACTGAATTAATTAGGGTCGAAATAGGGGGAGTTTAAGTTAAAACGAAGACTGTATCTCATTTGGTTAAGTCGCTATACATTGTGCACGGGTGATCTAATTCACCCTTATCTCTTGATTTTCTACGGGACAAAATAAAAAGCTACTTATTTAGGCAAAGTATTTATATCCGGTGAAGCGTCTGACATCTCAAAATCGTGTTCCAACATTGTATTGAACAACAAGGCCTATAAATGTATTTTGAGGTTAGCCGAGAATAATATAAACCTGAATCAGCTGGTTTATCCAGCGTGCGATAAATGAATCACATTTAATCAGTGTTAATTAGCGTGCAATATGTTTATTGCAAGCTGAGTAGTAATCGGCTGTTTTAGAATCTGTTCTTAGGTCGTAAATGAATACTTTAAGTCACAGTTATAAGAAAAAGTCATTTAAACAAGCCTAGGCTTTCGTGGAACGCATTACGTTCTTCAGAAAAATTCGTTTGCGTGTCTTTATATTAGAAAATGTAAACCCATCTGTTGACAGGTCCGAAATAATAGTCACACTCGAAACAATATAAAATACTTTAAATTTGAACAAAAATTGTGGTCGAAATATACTTCAAATTGGGGGGGGGAATGTTTTGTTGCATTTACACCTATTTTTTTATCCCCTTATAAAAGAGGACTTTATCTATAACAAGAGGATTTTATATACAGTGTCCCGAAAGTAAAGTGCAAACTTTAGGAAATGATCCTGTGAGTTAGGATAAAGAAAAAATCCGAAAAAGCTAAATTTTAGACATCCGTCATTTTGTAAAAAAAAAAAAATAATAAAATAAAATTTAAAAAAAATAAATAAAAAATTACTGAACTTACTTTGGGAATAGAAAAGGTATTGAGTTCAGTTTTGGTACACGCATTTTTTTGTATGTTACTTTTTATAAATATACTGAAATAAAGACTCAAAATGACGTCCTTTAAAATCTTTAAATCTGAATATCTCTGAAAACCATTAACTTAACACACACACACACACACACACACACACACACACACACACACACACACACACACACGCACAAATCACAGTAAAGTTATAGTACGTGAACCAGCAGCAGTCCAAGATAACCTTCAACATGTTGATGAAATCAAAACATCGCCAAAGATGAGACGGTCTTACAGGACACGCTCACAGTAAATGACCCCTACTTGTTGGATTCGGTGGCAACTGAATAAATCTTAGTAAAGGAAAACTAAAAACACCGTGATCCTGCTAGAGATGCTATACAATATCCATGCTACTGATCAACAACAAATCAAAGAGCAAGCTTATGCGGTATTACAGAGCTCCCCCTTGTTCTTTTATACTGTTATCAAGTGTGATGGGAGACGTTTTTTCCCCTACAGTCCCATAATGTTATTTTGTTTATTGTAGAGCCAAAGAAAATTAAATGTCTCTTATTGGTAAGTGGCTAAAACTCCCATCGAGACGTAGTTAGTGGAGAACACAAATCTCCTAAACTAAACACTAAAAGCTCAGCTACTCACTAGTTTTTATTCTTTTATTACAGTTTAGAAAATAATCGTAACGTAGCATCACTATAGTCCTGGCAATACAGAATGATCCTGTCTGGATCTACACTTGTCTTGGGTAAGATCATTCTCTTTCGCCTTTCCTATATAGTCTCTTTTGACCAACTATTGTTCTCTTTCGATACTATTAGAAGTGTCGTGGGGTTGGCTCGACATATTGGCCGCCCCGGTCAATAGCAATCACTTCCTGGAAATGTGAACGGATCAGGTATCAGTCAGGCGGGTATAATTAAAATCAATAAAGATCAAATAGAAAATAAATATCACTATTTAGGTTAGGTTAGGTTAGGATTTTTTCCCTACAAATTTGAATTTTTAATTTGGTAATACTAACCATTAAATACGTACGTATAAACACTCTAGGTACAGTATCATTTAACAATATTGAATTAAAATCAATTCATACAAACTATAACAAACTAGAGAATTAGATTCAACATATTTATATTGTTAAAAGGAATAAAAATATTGTCTTTAGATAGTGTTTATGTATCTCTTAGTCAATCTTCACAGAAGTATGGTCATTGACAATATGATATATCATCGAACAGTGCCTTATGAGTTCAGAATAGTTATGATTGGTATTGTGCTTTCTGTTAGTTTTAAAGGATACCAGTTTAGCCAATTAAGCAGGAGTTTGAACAGATGACCCTAGTTTCCCAAAGTGACGAGCTAACCCCACGTCATCCTATTAGATTATTCGAGATGGAGGGTCTTTATATTATGTTATTTTCTTCCTTTTTTTTATCATACGGCGATGATGACAGATGATTTTGCCTCTAAACGGCAAGATAAAAATAGACATGCAAGTGTAATGATTACGTCCAAAGAGACCTAAATGAAACACACCCTTTGAGTAAGTGACAAAGTGTTTACTTAAGGAAGTAACAATTCTCCTGCAATTGCAAGAGATGTTTTTCTTTAAATGGACACTCATAAAAGAGCCTATTGTTTGGACTTCCATTGTTTTCCAGAGTTACAGCGCTACTCCCTCCGGCCAAAGCACATTCATATATAATTAAGGACTAGATAATCGCAAGTTTAAAACTGTCTGGCATGCAGCTGATACAGACATGATGAATGTGGTTCTACTTTATTATTATTCTGTCTTTTTTTTTTATCGCCACGCTCACTGACCTCAAAGATTTGGCTTATACTCAATAGAAAAAGAGTTATTATAGACTCCATGAGCTTCTAAAAGCTACCGAGAAACCAGTTTACTAGCAGACTATTTCTGAAGCTATTATTGTTGAGTTTTACTTTATCCTGAAGTTCTGTTGGATATTTTTTTGATAATTCTTTAAAATTTGTGAACATACATTCAGATATAACATATACACAAAATGAGGCATTGTTGAGAGTTGTAGGGATCTACAGGTAAAAAAATTAACCACAATAAACGATCTTACATTAATTCGCTTAGGAATTTTTGCACCAGTCGCGTATTTCTTTACTATAGGAACGATTTTAATGATAGAGGTGTTAAATTAAACAGTGTTACCTGTAGATTTGCCGAAAATTATTCATTTCCTTGGAAACACTTATTTTGTAATAAATTTATCATTTAAATAACGTGCTTGTTATGGGTAAATAACATGTTTCACAATAAAAATAATTTAAAACGACTGTTATAAAATCCCAATTTTTTTGGAAATTACAAACGCTCTTTTAAATTATTTTTAGGGTAACTTATATAATGTTTACTTTATTTGTGCGCATATATATTGTGTTGTAATTGCTTGCATCTCTTAAAATGTAACTGTTTAAATTCTCAAATACTTTTTAATTTGTTTGAGAATTTATAACAGCTGTTTTACATTATTTTCAAGTTAACTTGCATGGTGCTTACTTCATTTATGTGGATTCACGTTGTGTTGTAATTAATAGCTTAAGCAAAACAGTTTAGATGGTTTATTTTGTTAATGTGTGACAATTTAGTCTGATTTGTTTATCTCGCAAAACTTAACGATTTAACTATACATACTGATTCTTAGATATTCTAAATGGCGGCTGCAGGAAGACCGCGTATAAACCGTCGAATACAGGTCGACGAGAAATGCCAATAGCATAAATTCGAAAGTCACTGAATCGTGAACTAAAGCAACAGGAGTTTTTTTTTTTTTTTTTTTTTGTTAATCGGTTCAATTCACTAACCCATCGTTATGGTTAAAGAACATGTTCGAGAATTCTAAAAATCGAATCTTAAAAGCAAATTTGATTTTTTTCTTAAACGTTACTTTTAGAATTTCTGCTATTACATAATTATGTAATTAGTCAAAATTACTATCATAACTAGGATTGATGGACAAATAATTATCTCGGATGCCCTTAACAAACCTAAGATATTTGATAACATCCCTGGAAACTGTTTTTCAATTTATTAAATTATGTAAGTGCATGTGTTCAATAAAATTACTACGTCTATGTAATTATGAATCTGAACGTATATCCTTGACCTGTGGGACTTCATGTTGGTATGTTATGTAAGGGGCGTCCCAAACATGTTGGGAGCATTATATTCATATTAACTGAATATTGATTTATGGTAGACCTGTAAAGTAACAAGTTGGAGGTGTTTTCACTACAGGGACAAAGAAACTTTAGTGAACACGTTCACAGGGCTGTTTTGGAATTACGTTTGAAAAATGGAGAAACTTTCTCTGTCTATTTAACCATACGAACTTTCATATTAACCCTAAACTTAGTAAACGTTTTAATCTAGGAATTTGGACACGAGTGAAAAAGGGGGGAAATTATTTAACTCTAAAGGATTGTAAAAACTATTTTATAAATTCATGTGTACACATTACTGTATTACAAATCATTATTACCCAGCATAGGGTAATGTTTGGTAATCTCCATAATTTGCTACCTAAATTTTTTGAATGATATTCACGTTTTGTAACATCGGGTAACCGAAAAAGTGATGTTATCATGACGTCCGTCCGTCTCTTACCCCTCCCCTACTTTCTCCCGCAGATTTTAGACTAAATACACTTTGTATATAATAACTTGTACTACGTTTTGTGATGTGTTAAAATTTTCGGCCGCCATCTTGAATCCACCATATTAGATTTGTGTCAATTTTTTTATTTTAATGGCAACATGGCGTTTTGAAACACCTCCAGTTATTCACGAAAACACATTGGAAATTAATGAAATAACTGAATTAAACGGAATGAATGAATTTGATTTTTTCGAATACTGTAAATTAAGTGTTTTAATTGTGCGAGACCCATATTACTGTACTAGAATTTGATTTTCACCTCATTGGAGATCTACGAAAATAGGTCAGTATAGTTAATTGCACAAATTGATTTATCATTACTAATGAGCGTCTTTTTTAAAACCATTTTGAAGCTGTTTCAATGTTCCATTGATTTGAAAATCAAAGTCTAGTGTATGGGTCTCAAACAATTAAAACGTTAGATTTGCAGTATAGATTAAAGTCAAATTTCATACAATTTCCAATGGTTTTTCGTGATTAACTGGACATGGTGGAGATATCAAAAAATATTTACTTCACTCAACTCAGGGATGAAAAACTATGTTAAATCATGCAACAAAACGCGATGTTGCCGTTTTAAAAAAATTCTTCAAATTCAATATGGCGGATTGAAAATGGCGGCCGAAAATTGTAATACAAAACGTAGAATAATACGCAAACTTCATTTAGTACAAAACCGTATAACGAAAGCTGTGGAAAAAATAAGGGATGTAACAGGCTATATTTCCACCCTGCACGATAGTGACTACAAAAGTTAAGATAGGAACATGATAAGTACAGATAATTTACACAACCCCCACCACCCCAGACAGGAACCCTATTTTCCCTCAAGAAAAATTGAATTATTCACATTTAATTATATTCCACATTCAGTATACTTAATGAAAAAAGGAAAGCATTTCAATCAAAATGTGAATCAGCCAGGCGTCATCATTCAGTAGTTACAAAATTGATTCTTTTCTTACTATAGGCGACATTGTACAATCATCCATTGGTTCGACAAATTGTTCATCAATCTGTAATTTCATTGAAGGATTGCGACAATATTTCACATATTTCATTGTTTTTAATATTGTCAAGTAGTCTACTTGGTTTTCACGTATAATTAACAACAGTTGTAAAACAACGGCATTCCACAGCTTGAACTCTTCACTGTCTAAATGTCGTAATTTCATTAGATTCGACTCTGTTATCTGTCTGTCTGTCCGTTGTGCAATTAGAACGGATACGTTAGCACTGTTAGGTCAATGAACGTCTAATCACTTATAAAAGTTTCACTTGTCAGCTCTATATATTTATACCAGAGGATTTGCAGGTTTCATAATATACTGGAAAGAAAAATTGTATATAAAGGAAAAAAATACCTAAAATATTTCAATAATCTGAGGGAGGAAAATGTTATTAACTTTCATTAAAGTCACTTTGTCGATTTTCTCACCAAAATCGGAGAAGAGAGAATTAGGAAGAAGGGGGGGGGGGGTATTTTGTCATATATTATGCGAAAAGTAAGAGTTGTCGAGGAAATACCCGTCATGAAGCCTCCTGAACTCAAAGAATAATGCATGTTCCGCGACCGTGTATGAAGTGGTTTTCAGACCAAGAGAGTAAACTCAATTAGATCTATTAGTGTCCAAGGTATAAAATAAAATTATTTAGACAGGAATTTGTTCATAAATATCCAATCTTACATTTATAGAAAACGAAATTTAAAATGTTTCATATTACCTCATGTTAAGTGTACAATACAGGGTGTCCCAGAAGGAAACCGACCATACATCACAGATGTATTTCTTGGACCAAAATAATGAAACAAAGTTCAAATAACTACGTTCGGAAGCGTTTCGTTATCCGTCTACCTGTCGCCCCCCCCCCACTCGAGTCGAAATATAGTTTACACATTTTACATGCTACTAAAATCAGTGTATCAAGAACCAAATCTTTATCTTAAAAATTGTCGAAATGGCAGTTCATTTTTAAAATAACCATCTCCAAAACTTTATTATTTTACAAAAAATTAAACGGCCGCCATTGGAATATGTATAAGAATTTTTTGTTGTTTTTGGTACATTTGTAAAAAGTTACGTAACAAATACGTGTACCAAATTTGTATTTGTAAAATTCAATATGTTATCTAAACCCTCGCTACCCGTCTGCATTTCTGACCTGTATACATTCCATGTTTGGGTCAAGAAGATTCAATATTGGATTTACTGGGTGAGAGACAAGAACCTTATGAAGTCGCGCTTCTCTAGCAGTGCGATCTACCTCCTTGCAAAACTTCCTCCAAGACTCTCGCCTTTTCCTTTTGAAAGCTGAGCGACCCTCAGGGGCTCACTCATAGTGACGAAGCCGAGGACCATAGCTAGAGCGACATCTTTCTTCACATAGCCTTGAGTTAGATCTTTCTTTTTTCTTTTCTATTTGTTCTCTCTTGACCAAGTCTTGTTCTCTTCCGACCCTGACGCTATTAGAGTATTCTTAACTAGAGGGGGGGGGGGTTATGATCATTCGTTCTTTTTTTTTATAAAGCGATGATGATCGAGAGGTTTATCGCCTTTAAACAACATGCAAAAAATCAAAGCTGAGTGCAACAATTACAGAGGGAAAAGGCTAATTTAGACTGAAGTAGTTGAAAACAACAAATCTATAACTATATCTATAATTTAACTGGAGTTTCCTTCAATATTTACCGTTGCATATAACTAAAATTAAAACTATGGTTGGCACACGTAAGATTTGAATTGCATGCTGGCTGAGAAAGTAACACGGAGAAATCTCATTGTTCTAACGTTACGTATCCAGTTTAGTAATCGTAAAGAGTATTACCGGCGGTGTCGTTTGTACGTAAGCACGATAGCGACACAAAATTAAAATTTTGTATAGAAGTGTGTGTTCATACAGAACCCTATTGAATTTTAGAAAAATCAAATTCACGATGTCAAAATGGCGGCCAGTTTGAACATTTATTAATTCATATCTTGTGTTACCTTAAACAGTAAATAAGATAGAAGTTTGCACTTTTTAAATTTTCCACGTAATGATACCAACCTCACCAATTATAATTACCCCAAATATATTTTGGAACACTAATCTCTCAAGAACATGTGATATTTGTATAGGATATCAGACAGAGTCGAGACAGTGGCACGTGCGATGCAATTGATTTCTACAGGTCTTAGTCACCTACACGAGCATAGCGAGTGGAGACTATGAAGTATGCTCGTATGTACAGCTTCGAGGCTCGTCTGGGGTGAGATAATGACACAAGCGAATAGTGTGGAGACTGTATACACATCTACGAGGCGGTGACAAAAATATACAATTACAGGGTGTAACAATTATTTTAAACTTGCATTATGGTTTAGACACAATTTAACATTTCCTATAAAGCCGAATTAAACAACTTTTGAGGATTACATTTAGAATATCTGCTGCATTATATGATGGAGGACTACTGTGATAGCGCCCATTAACTTGTTCCGTAGTAATTCGTACACGTAAAAACTGGCAAAACGTAGGCTAATCACAATTGCGATGAGAAGAAAAACTGGTCTTCAAGTGCTATTAACTGACAGAGTTGATGATGTGAAGTACTTGGGAATACAACTTGACCTCAGGTTAACTGGAAAACAACATAAAATCACAAAACCGTGTGCAACATAACCTCAAATCGATTACATCTACAGGGTTTTACAGGACACAGAATGAAGCTGCAATACCGCATTATGAATTCTTGGCACAGTTGCTACACTAACAAGATAGGAACTTCGGGGAAATTTGGGGGACTATGAAAGTGCCCCGATATTTTAGGTACGTTTGAAACGATGAAACTGCCCCGATCATTAAAGAGGATCAAGAAGGGTCGCCTCGCAAGACCAGAAATGTTGAAATTGCCCCGAGCACAATTTCGGTAGTATGTGTTTAAAATTAACCTCAATCAAGCATATAAGCCGCTATTCTCTTTAATCAGCGGGGCAGTTTCATCGTTTCAAAAGTACCCAAAATGTCGGGGGCAGTTTCACTACGCCCGAAATTTGTAGTCTAGTATTTTCGAGCACAAACGTGGCAGTTTCACAAAATAATCATATGTTCGGGTCAAATTTAAAAACATGAAACTGACAAAAAAATTGTTTGATTAAAATTTCACGACCATTTTTATTTTCCCGTACGTACATAGTCTAGAGAAAGTTTTGTCAATTTTCTTTTCGTTAAAGTAAAAAAAAAACCTTTCAATCATTATAAAATAATCGTAAAAATAAAAAGTAAAATAAAGACACCTAGTCCTCGAATATTTTAATAGCACCACGGCCAGAAAAGAACAAGAAGTGGTCAAAAGAGACCTAATAATGAAAGAAAGGGAACTAATCCAAAACTACATGCAAATGGTGTAGATCCAGCTAAGTCCTCTCGGTATCGTTCTGCTCTTACTCACTACTGTGAGCCACAGAGGGTAAGTCATGTGGTAGGTCAAAAAATAAATGGCGGATTTATCAGTTTTAAGGTCCTCCGAGTCTAAAAATAGTGGTTATTTTAATGATGTCCATCTGTTGTAAGTGCAGAGCTCTACGCACTACAGCATAAACGCGTTGACCAATATTAATAAAATTTAGTAAGTTGGTATAACTTGAGGTCGGGGGAGTGGGTATCTGTCATACAAGGAAAAAACAAAAACTTACAATTTCATCAAAACCGGCTTAACGATTTTGATCAAATTTTGCTCATTAGTATCCTCCAACGACCCAAAACAATCCTCGGCCATGGCGCTGTTATAAAATACTTCATTTTCAAATTTGACTCTATTGATTTCCTTCAAATTTTAGTATAATCTGACAATTAATGACTCGAACCCGAGTTTAAAATAGCAAGTAAAAAAAATATTACGGTTCAGGATTAACAAAAAACTAAAATAAACATTGACTACCGTTTTGAAATAAACAATAAACATTGTTTTTATTGAAATACTATTTACGCTGAGGACAAGCGTAGCAAGCTTGGTTTCTAACTTCGATATATAAATACGTTTCTAAAAGAACGGAGTCCATCTTTGATTGACAACTAACGTATACAAACATAATATTTTGTGACGTTGAATGTCGATCAGTTTTACTTGGTTTTGAGGAAGGGCGAGTAGGAAAGTTTGTGCAATATTTTTTAACTTTTTTAAATTACTCGTCCAACAAAATCTAGTTTACACGAGAAATTTGACTAAACTTCCTATAACTAGTTACATTAAATAATTCTGTTGTTGTTGTAATTTTGAGGTTATGTTTTAAAACAATATTTTTTATAGTACAATACACATTTAGACATTCTGTTGTTGTTGAAATTTTGAGGTTAGGTTTTAAAACAATATTTTTTTATAGTACAATACACAATTAGACATTATAGGATGTTGGTTTCATAACTGTACAAAACTAACAATTGTAGGATTTTTTTGCGATATTAGTGTTTAAAATTATACTCAGAAAATGGTGACGTCATTTTGAATTTTTGTCGATCGACTTCCAGTGATTTGTAACGCCGAATCTAACTACATTTGAACCAAACCACAAAATCTGATTAAAATTTAAATCAGTAGAACGTTTACCCAAGAAAACATGATGACCGACATCATGGTACTTCACCAGCCCTATCAGTATAATACAAACCCAGAGAGATCTTCATCGTGGGGTTGGTACCACTACGTACACAATTATTTAAATCTGTAAATTTAATATAGAGTGAATAACGAGATACGAACAAAAAAAAGTTTAAAATGGCCGCCATATTGACACTTTTTAATTCAATTTTTCTAAATTTCATGATTCTCGTAACTATATGAATTTCGCATGTTCTTAGGAGGGTAAAGTCCGAAATTACATTTTTGACAATAGCGTCGCTATTTCTTATCATAACGTTTAGTGATGTGTGAGTTCGAATTAAAATACTCGGTGAATCCGAGTATCAAAATCCTCGGAGCATTCCGAGTATTAAAATCCTCGGTTTCGTATTAAAATATTCGGACGAAATCCTCATAACTAGGAACAAGGAGGAGGTAATGTGCGAGTATAAATTCGGAATAAAATCCTCGGACAACGATATTCGTTAGTGTTGTGTCAATTCCAAACAAAATGCTCGGTGTTTCTACTTTGGTTATACAGTATTAGTTTCTAAGCTGATTTTTCACTACACATTAATTAAACATTACGATTTTGAGTTAAAATGATTTAGATTGGGTAACAAGTTCAATTTAAAATAATTTATTTATTCATTCATTTATTTATATTATTCATTTATTTCCACATTAAGAAAAAGTAAATTATTATTATTTAATTGTTATTATTTATATTTAAATAAATATTAATAGGTTACCATCTTTATAAAAAAATATAGTAAATTAACTTATTTTAAATAACTACTAAATTATTAATGTTGGTAATAATTGTACTAACGTTAAATTACTGAATTTATGTCGAGGCAGGATAACATTTAATTACGTATTAGAAGTGTCAATCACATATTGTCTAACAGATAGAACGCAAAAGTGTAGGTTTATCGAAAACGATCTGATTGGTAAAGCTGAGTTCGAATCCGATGCGCAAAATCATTCTGCGCAGATACTCGATTTCGAAATAATAATACGAGTATTGAAATCATTTGAAACCGAGTAATGCGAGTATCCATTTCACCCGAGTATCAACATCGCTAGTAACGTTATTCAGTGCTATCATTATATGTAGAATTTAAATCTGCATTTTTTTTATCTAATTTAGTGTGTTGTAAGTTGAGTAACGCACGAGATTTAAACAAAATACTTTTTAAACAGCTGTCATTTTGACATTTTTAATTCGATTATTTTAAATTTCAATAGGATTCTATATAGACATATTATAGTTCAAATTTCATATTCTTATCTTAAATTTTGTAGCCGCTATCGTGCTTACGTACAGACGACAATGACTGCAGACGGTGTATCAGAAACTTACTTTTCCGGTTTCCTGAGGCCTTGAAGATCAGTCAAAAAAAGTAGGTCGAAAGTAAAATATACACAAGAAATAAATCTTTGGGAAGATCGGTGGAACTGTGTGATACAGTAAGGAATTCCAACATATCGGTTCTAGAGCGAGTCTAATCTAAAACAATGAAAATACACGAAGAGAAAGTAAGTATGGGAAATAATCGATGATTGAAACAAAATATAGTTTCTTAAAATGTTTGTATCTGGAGCATAACTCCTAGAATAATGTTGAAGCAGTTTTCCACTAATATTTTCAAATTGTTGCTATATCTAAGAAATCAGTTTACTATATAAACTCGTAGAGATTGATAAATGGTGGTGATTTAAAAATCAAAATATAAATTTTGGGAATTTTACCGGTCTCGTGTTGACGTCTACAGCCTAAACTAAAGAATATAGTTGAATCAAACTTTATATGTGTGCGCACTTTGACTATATCACAAGGTATACAGAATGTCATGAAAGTAAGCTACCAACCAAAGTTTAGGAAATGATTCTGCCAGTCAGAATAAAGTAAACTTTTTTTCCCCGTAAACGCTTAATTTTTCAGATATCCGCCATTTTCTTTTTTTACAAACAAAAAATATTATAACTTTGGAAATAGAAAAGATATGGAGTTCAATTTAAATATACCTACATTTTATAAGTGCACCAAAAAAAGACTTTATTTTGTATATTTTCAAAATGTCGAATATCGGTTTTCGTTTAGGATATTTTTATGTCACAAACGAAGTAAGTTTTCAAGGATTAAAAAAATATAGCTATAAAGCTAATATATAAAGCTATATATAAATGAGCTCATTCGGATAAACTCGTGGGAGCCGAATTTAGCCGAGCGAATAAGAAACAATCACCTGTTTGACGCTGCTGTTCCCGGTTGTGTTTAGTTTTATTTTTTATTAATATCCGATAGAAACAAACGTGTATTCGCTATTATTATGGCAAAACGTATATAAATTACGTATTTATCATTATTAAACCTAAAATTGATTAACAGGCCCTGTCGTTTTACAAACAAAATACAATTGCTTTTAAAGTTGTTTGGTTTTTCAGTGGTGTTTTGAAGTTTGTAACTATGCGTGTAGGTGTATTACGTATTAGGCTAAGTTTTTTTATGTCATTTACATATCACATATCAATAAAAGTTCATATAATTAGTAACATTCAGCAATACAACTATACGAGAGAAGGTAAATTGACAAAATTAAGATCAAAGAGGCGCTGTAACCTGGTGGTAGTCCACAACTTCAGACTTGATAACGGCAATAAAAGTTGATTTACGAACGCTATGCGTGAGACCCAATGAGACTTTGAGCACGTTTGTACTTACTGTAATGCGTCTTACATTATGCGCTAAATTATAAACCACTGGATACGATGACATGTTAACACGCCAATGGACCTATATTTCGATGAGTTGGCAGTCTACGGAATGCACTGATGGTGCAAATCAAATGAGGGGTTTCAGCACTTCTCGCCTTTAATTGATGGGGCCATCGTGGGTGGTATTTACCCAGCCCCCATAGAACCACATTTTCTAAATATAAATCCCAAAAGTTGGTTTCTTAGTATGTAAATGTTAAATTGTATTAGGTACATAAAGGAGTCTAATACAGTAGTTTAAAACCGTTGTTACACAGGTTTTCTGAACTTTGTCATTTTGTATATCATTCTATTTTTAGGGCATTATAGAAGTGTATTTATTACAACATTTCCACACTATTCGCTCGTCTCGCTGTCTCGTCCTTGACAAAACCTCGAAACTGTACATAAGTGAAGGAATCTCCACTCGCTACGCTCGTGTCGATGACTATGACCTTCGGGAACTAATATCACCTTTTCTTGAAATTACGTTTTAAACTATAACTTCCCTATTTGAGATGTTGGGTTGGTACCACTACATGCAGAATTGAAAACCGCACATTTTAGTCTAATTCAGTGCGTTTTAGGTTGAAAAAAAACGAGATTTGAAGAAGAAAGGGTTTAAAAAACCCCGCGATTGTGACATTTTAGATTCGTATTAAAAAAAAATCAATAAGGTTCTATATGTCTACACTATAATAATAGAAAATTATTTAAGAAATGATACTTAAATAATATTATACTATATATAAATAATACAAAAAATATTTTAAAAAATAGACACAACGAAACGCTGTACTAAATTTTATGTTCCTCTCTTCATTTCTGAGGACTCTGTCGTGCCTACGTACAGATGACAACGACGCCAAGGACAACGACGCCAGACGGAAAGACGGCACGTAAGAAATCATAAACAGAAGTTGGATTTTGTTGTCATTACCAAACTTGCCCTATACTTCGTATGTAAAGCCGGCGGTCATAGAGACGTTCACTTTTACATTACGTATCCACTATACTAAGTATAAAGTAAATTTGGTTAGCGTCGACCGATGTTTTTTGACTCATCTTCACATTTCATGGCCTCGGGAAAAACAAAAAAAAAATGTTTTTCGACTTCATATCCGCCCGTCATTGTCGGCCTAAGAACGAAGCGTTAAGATTTGAGACAAACGTTTAGTTTTCTGAATGAATATAAAAATATCGTTATAGAAGAATTTTGCAAGATTTATTCCTAACTATTCTAAACAATAAAATATCTTAAACAAGTAACATTTCAACTCGTTGTGTGATGCAGAATGACATCAACAGATAATCAATCAATCATATAAGCTCAGCTGTTTTTATAAACATACAATAAGCCTTATGTCTACAGATACAACATAGCTTGGACGTGTTATTGTAACTCATCGATCAAAATAATTGAATACAACTTTCACATAAGCGTATGTTATATAATTATTAATGGTTATAGGAAAGTAGACTTCGGTCTTTGTATGATTGAATACATTTGATAAGCCGTTTCATGTGCATTACAACAGCTACTGTACACTTGAATAAAACACAAGTTACAGAGAAATATAGCTTGCGCTATGGATTGATTCATTAGTATTTCACACTATCATTCATTAGTATTTCACAGTTTTAACAAATATTAGCCTATACTAAATCTGAAATACTGACTGGTATTATTTGGGAAAAAATATACAATTACCGTTATTATTGCTGACCTAATTCGTAGCAATTTTTAACAAATACAAGTTACATCAATTTGAGTGTAAATCTTAGGAAACAAAACACTTACGTAAATACAAATATATTTAAGCATCTTTTACCCTTTAATATTCCAATTCAAATAAAATATATAATGGGTGGAATTTTCAAAACTTTAATTTTTATTTCAAGTTTTTTTTTAAATAAAGATCACTTGGATACAATTATATTTAATAATTCTGTGTGTGCCATACAACCTACGTATTCGGCGGCCATGTCTTGGAACTGCACAATAATTGCACGAGTGGCTGCCATTTATAAACGGAAAATATAATTTAAAAAAAAAAAAAACGTTGTACCTAAATGGTTCAGCCTAGTTCCAAAGACCCTAAGTGATCAATTTTATAAGATTAACCCTAGAAATGTCACATTTTTTTCTGTAATGGCGAGAACTCTCTAGGCAGTTTACGTGAGTATTTTCAAAATTTCAAACAAATATTTGAATGCACCAAAACCATAAAGTGGTGCTTATTATTTTATTCAAAAATCTCAGATATTTATTCGTAATATACTAAATAATAATTCATTTGACTTCTTCTTTAAAACAAAAACAAAAAACTTGTTCAAATCTTGACTTATGTAGCAAACAATTATATTAATATTTTCAAAATTTTAAGATATACAAAAAAGAATAATGTCATTATCTTTAAAAATATATATATAATTGTCGAGCAAAGTTTTCAAAACTGTTCCAGTAATGACAAAAAGTTGTACACCATAATCGGTAAAAGTATCTTTTCTCAGAGTTAAAGTCAGAGAAATTAAGGATGCTATATTTTTATAATGAATTATAGAAAAGTCTTTTTTTATTAATTCGAAATTTTGTTTAAATTTTTTTTTTTATATATAAATACCAGTAATAGTACAACACAGTTGCAACACCAACAAAAATTAAATTTAAAAAACGATAAAAAATTATTATAGAAACAAAAAACTAATAGTTAACTTATTTATTTGAAAAATGAACACGTGAAAACAACTTTGGAATACCTTAGGGCGAGTCAAGCCTACAACGTAATACCTAAAACAAATCAACAGTTGAGACAGCTGTTTAAACCATATTAGAAGCTGAAGTATTGCCAACGTAGTAAAAACTAAAACACGAAATCATAGAGTAGAATTTCAACTTTCCAATGGTACCTAGATCGAGATAACAAAATGGTTTTTGTAGAGTGAAAAATAAATGTATTTTAACGGCTACGTGATTGTCGCTTTTGCAACCGCGTCAACATGGAAACCAAACTCTCACGTTTGCAACAGCTTCCAGTTCCAAGAACATACAAAAAAAAATATCAAATAGTCACTTCCTTTCTTTCTTTAAATGAGGTTAAAACAATTTCAGAATTTCTTGAGGTACAGCAATTGGTATCTCTCAACCATCACCAAATACAACGAAATGCCACATATATATTGTATTACATTACATTAATTTGACACCAGTATTCGCTCTGTATAACATTTATTGCTTACATGTAAAATCGGTTAGGAAATTTTAAAATGTTAAATCGTTTTTTCGATAAGTATAATTTAAGATCGTAAAACCTCCCTTTACAACTTGTTTTTAGATTAACTTGTTTAAGGGCGAAAAACCTCAACCTCTTGGTCATAATCGACTTTTAAAAAATAGAAAGAAAAAAACATAAAAGAAAGTCCCCTCGAATACTCTAATAGCGCCAGGGTCGGTAGAGAACAAGATTTGGTCGAGAGACCCAATAGGAAAGATGAAAGAGGGAGATTTAACCTAAAACTACATGACAAGAAGTGTAGATCCAGCTTGGAGCCTGGGGATTGCTAAACCCGTACTCACTATAATGAGCCCCTGAGGGGGTTCTTTTTTGGAGGTTTTGGGTCTTTTATTTCCCTTGCATTTAATAATGACCAAACGTATTTTTGACAATAAAAAAATTAAATAGTTATTACTAAAAATCAAAATCGTTAAACATATCACAGCAAAATTAAACAAAATAAAAGTACAAAAATATTGCACAAACTTTCTCACTCCCTCAACTACAAAACCAATCAAAACTATTCGTTCGATACTTTATACAGGGTGACTGAAACATTCGATAACTACACAAGTTACAAAGAAACTTTAAAAGGTAACCCCAGGATTGTTTGAGTTAAAACTAAAGGTATTTCGAAATGGTTTATAACATCCGCCGTTTTTTTCAATATTTAGTTCGTAAGAACCGTAATTTTGTATGATGATGTTACACTTCAAACTCTTGTCGTATATTTTATGGAATTGTTCCAGTGGTTGGGATAAACACAGAACGAGCATCCATTTGTTTGAAACAAGCTGAGTTGTCTATCTGTCATAAATTAGATTTGGAAATAAATTAGATATCTACTCTAAATTTGGTAAACATTTTTTATCAATGTACCAAAAACTATAACCTCGTTTTGTATTTTTTCAAAATGGCGGCAGTGTAAAAGTTCTTAAAATATCTTTTAAACCGTAAACTTTATAAAACAATTACAAGAGATAACGTTTTTTTTTTTTTTTTTTTAAGATTTTAACTGTAGTTCAAGAGATAACAGAGATGTCAAAAAACTCAAAAATAAGTTCTTGGGAATTGTCTACAATACCCAAAAATAGACTAAAACCAAACTATTTTTGAATTATGATATTTTTTTAATAGTAATAATAAAACCCATTACTTAGGTTACCATATTTTATTATCAAAGTTGCTCAATGCATTATTCCACCATGTAGTTTGCATTGTAATGTGCAATAAGCTGTTCATGAAAGAAACTAAAGGTTTTCACTGAGGCAAAAATGAAAAAGACAACAATATCATAAGAATACATAGTTGAAACATTCTTCGATAAATCTACCAAAGTTTGGCATACAAAAGGAAAACTAGTTTGTCTCTTGTACAAAACACAACATAGCGGAAACACTGAAAACAAGCTTGTTTCAAAAACATAAAGATTTGTTCTGTGATTACTGTTCAACCCCTGGAAATATACAACAAGAATTCCGTAACACCCTGATATATAATTATGTCAATTATTCTCGCACCGTAATATTGTCTTACTTGCGATGATCAACACGGATTTGTTTCATTGTTAATCGTCACAATTCACTAGAATTTGAACGAAATCAGTAGAGCCGATTTTGAGATATTACATATTTTAGCAAAAAACACATACATACCGGTATTTTTAGAGTAATGGCGATCAATACATTTTATTTGCACCCTTAAAGGCTAAATTTGAGAAGAAATTGTTGCTGAATTTGAATAAAAAAATCGTAATTCGTGGTTGTTACTTATGACAGTTAAACACCCCCCCCCCCCGAATTTTAATTTCGAAAAAATAGAATTCCGAGATATAGCCAAAATATGATTTTTTTTTGGCGAAAAACACTCCTATTACGTATTCTTCACCTTACTGTTCATCCACTTATTTCTATTTTTTATTTTTATGTTTTTAACCTTTTTAAATTCGTATCTATGTCCGTAAATGTGTTTTAAAGTGTTATTTACAAAAACGTGACGAGTTATAATGTTATCGAAAAGAAGCACGTGACCGTGGCTGAATAAATAGTCGAAACGGCCGTAGTGCAACCAAAGTACATTATATCATATTATAATAACACTCTACCAGTGTTTACCAACCACATAAGTTCCTTATAATTATGCAATGTCAAAAGGTAAAATATGTAGAATAATATAAAAACGACGCCCATTTTTTAATATTTACTTCTTATTTAGGACGCTTCCTTATACATTAATGCCAAAGTCGAAATCGGCAAACAAGCGCGACCCACAAAAGAAACTCGCCTCCCATCGATATTTATCTTATTCTTCCAAAGCCACCTCCACTATCATTAACAATGAGGAAGTAATTTACCACCTTCGTTTTATGATCATCCTATTTATGGAAGTAGAGCGTATTACCCCAGAGGTCAGAAAGAGAGTTAGTTGGAAATCGTCTTATCTACACGTAGATTAGCAGCTGTTAACAAGATTGAGCGTTTATTCGTTATTAAATAAACTGTGGAAAAATATTGCACAAACTTTCTCGATTATCGATTCAAAATTAAAACATTTCTTTTTTTTATAAATTATTCCTTAAGAGTAACTTTCATTAATCTTCACAATTCCTTATAATTTTAATAACATCTATATAGTTTTAAGTTTTTACCGATAACTGAAGGATCGGCATGATGGAGAATTGGGGATACCCGTTTTGTTTGAATACTTACCGAGCTAATTATTTGTTTATGAATTTAACATGTACAGAGTGACATAACTAATGCGAAATTATTCATAATAAACACATTTGGAGTACCCGCATATCTATAGTATACACTAAACTCTAAAGAATAATCTTCTTGTTATGAATTTGAAAGTCTTTGTACCCAAAAATTACGTAAGAGCAGGCTTAATGACTTTTTCAAAAACATTGTAAATTTACAATAATATTTCAAGTGAAAAATATACGACCTAGACCGGGAATCGAACCCAGGACCTTTGGCTTTACGCGCCAATGCTCTACCCACTGAGCTATCCTAGTCGCTTCACAGTACAGGGCGTAAGTACATGCTTATAAATACATGCGTAAGGGCTGAAAAATGAGTAAAAATTAATTTCAATGTCGCATATGCGAGGTAATTAATTTGGAAACTCAAAATTGTAGCAATTAAACGTAAAGTCTAGTGAGAAGTCTACGCCCTGTACTGGGAAGTGATTAGGATAGCTCAGTTGGTAGAGCATTGGCGCGTAAAGCCAAAGGTCCTGAGTTCGATTCCCAGTCTAGGTCGTATATTTTTCACTTGAAATATTATTTTAAATTCAATACTTGCTATTAAAAGCGTATAAGCGGAAAAATCAAATAATTAAAAAATCAACATTGTAAAGTATGGCTTGAAACTGTGGAGTGGTGCTCCTGATGTTAAAAAATTTTAATCATTAAAAAGAAAGCTGCAAGACACACTACAAGATAAACACTGTAAACATATTTTTTGACAGAAGATATTATGACTGTATTTAGTTTGTTTGTATTTGGATTGTTACTAAAAATAAATAAAAACTTCAATATCTAAGTTGTAGAAATAAATGTGGAACTAACAACAAATCTATGTAACTTATGTTTGGCTTAACAAATGTCAGTCAAAGGGACCAACCATTGTGTAAATTCAAAGTGTATGAGGGATCTACTTTTGGGAAACCCCCTTACATTCAGTCGATAGACATTCCAGAGGCTTTGTTGAATATTTATTTTAAGTAAATTATGAAATCACTTGTAACGGTTCACTTGTATAATACCTTATTATACCTTGAAATTCTTGTATAATTATATTAGGTAAGATTTGTTTTTTACTTTTGTCTTGTTATTGTTTAGTTTGACTTTGTTAATTTTATCGGATGATATACTTGACTTTTCCAATTGGATGTATCTTCCATGTTAAGGATTTTTTTTTTTCTTATTTTAAGGGGCTACATTGATAGGGTCAATTTTGTGTTTCTGTCTTATGGCAGATACTCCCAAATTTTGACAAAAAGGTAAAAGAGTCTCGAAGTAAGGCCAACATACTACCACAAACAAAATTAAAATCAATCTACTCCGTTGGGCTGTAGTGTAGACAGACAGACAGATTGTTGACAATGTTAACTCCAGAACTATTGAAACTATACTTAATAATCTCTTCAAAAATATAAAATACAAAGTTTCTTTCAAAATTTGGGTTTAAATTAAATTTTTAGCATAACCAGGACGTACAAACAGAACAAATGTCAGAATTCAATTTTAAAAACAATATCATAAATGGACCTCTAAATAAAATGTAGGAAAATATAAGTAAAGTTTCTTGTCACCTGTCATACCTTAAGTGATTTCAATCCAAATTTATTGCTACACAAAACTCTCAACCCGTAATAAACTGTAAAATATTGCGTCAGTGAGACCACCTGTTTTTGTAACAATGCGCAACCCTCGCCCATTTACACTTTCAACCCAACAATTTGACCGTAAATTGAATCATTACATGGAACACCCACCCCAAATCTGAACAACTATTTTTCAATATTTCGATTTATTTAAATTTAAGTGTATAAGTGAGCGTACTGCTGTAGTAATGAAATGTCACAATACTTACAAGAACGCAAGATTTACTTTTCACAACTTTACTTTTAAATATTAAACATGCAAAGTTAAATTTTAAATTCATATAAAACAGAAAATTATACGATAAATTTCTGATTTCAAATCATCAGCTAAAGTGTATCGTTCATATATGAATTACTTAATATATAATATTGAAACATTTGTGTTTTCTACAAACGATAGTGCGAATTTCAATGAATAAATTCCCACCTACAAATTATCTTTATATCGATAAGAGTACTCACTATCATATATAACACCACACCTTTACAAAATATCGATGACTTAGACAATTTTAAATGTCTCAAAAACTGTTTAAACTAACCTGCTCACTTTCCTCCAAAATAGGATCATCCCAACCTCCAGAACTTCCAGTTGATCCTCTACGTCCAGGATCCCACGAGTTTCGTCTTACCGAATCCAAGGAATCTGTCGAAAACCGTCGTCTACCGATTGAATCCCTCCTCGAAGAAGCGGTCGAACTAATCGAATCTCTCCGAGAGGACGAAATCGAATCACGACGTAACGATCCAAAAGACGATGCGAGTGAATCTTTACGTAACGTCGGAGGTCGCGAATCTCTTCTGACAGGATCTTTCCTCAAGGATCCGACGGAAGCTGCTCTGGAGTCCGATCTAAGCGTCGAAGGAAACGCCGATGGATGCGTTAAATTCTTGACAGGAGACGCTAGTACGATGGAATCGCGTCGTCGTAGACTCGCTGCCGGAGGAATCAAATTCAAAGCTGGCATAGAATCTCTCCTTCGGTTCGGTAGCGGTTCGGTACGAAAACTGATGGATTCTCGACGCTTCGTATGGCTAATATTTAAAGCCGGCATCGATACACGTCTCGGATCCAGATCTTTCTTAACGGAAGTCCTACGTGTAAATCCCCCGTGTACGTCACATTTCTTATCGACAGAGACGGTAACCACAGATACTCTACGATCAGGTTCTATCTTGACATCGCGGAACAAAGCTTCCAAACGTTTCACTGCGGCCGCGCTCATAGCGATGCACTAACACAGACTGAATCAACATAACAACTGGCTCACCTCGTGTGGTCGCTAGGTCGCCATATTGGGCGCCACATGGTGGGAGCAAGGCCTCTCATCCGCAGTTAATAGTAAACAACCAGTTATTTAAACTGTGTTAGTTAACAAATCTGTAAATATTAATCCCGATTTGCAGTACGATTACGTTTAAATTTGACAAGAGGGCAAAATACATGAGAATGACCTATGTTTATTTTGGTGGAAGCTTTATTTTATGTGGTTATTAATACGGTTGTTATACTTTACTTTCTATTCTGTGATAGGGCAACAGAAAAACGTGGGATCATGAAATCATTATAGTGCCCTCGAGTAAAATTAAATACTTTATTTTCAAATATGTCTTTCCGTAGTCTTTTTTTTTATATTAACGTTCTGAAAAAAACCGATTTCTTCAAAATTGATTTTGATTAAAATCGGCTAAAATTTGTCCCATCTATTACGTGAGCTTATTTAAACAGTAGCTTGTAGTTTATATATTGATGTTTATTATTTTCCCACCTATTTTTAAATAACTAAAAATTTAGTGTTATCTAAACACCAAAACACACATGTTCTCAGAATCAGCTCTAACGATATTGATTTATTTTTTCTTAACGATCCAATCAAAACGTTTTAATCGCTATCTTCACAAAATTATTTGAATAAAGCCAACATAAGTAGTAACACGTAAAAGTGTTATTTGTATTTGAATACGGAAAAACTAATTCGGCCGTTGTCGGAATGACTTTTTTTAGAAATTTACGGAACATTTCGAGCGATTTGAATTTATTTTTGACTGGGTTTGATCAAACTAAGATTTCTCAAAAATAAGTCGGTATAAACACTCCTGTAACATCCTTGTAAAATCTGATATCGTTTTTAAGCAGACTTAAATTTTAATTAGTGTTTTTGGGGTCCGATGCTCTTGTCACTTCGATCGAAATGGATCTGTTTTGACTCAGTAATAATAATATAGATTAAACAACAACATTATGATGTTTGACAGCTGTGCTATACAAAATTAATATTTGGCGATTTAAATTGAACTTTAGGCCGATTCCTGCTCATTGGTGAATATCTATGAAAATAATGAAGAATTTCGACAAATCTAGATCTTTTTATAAGCATAAAAATCGGTTGAGTAGTTTCTAAGAAAGTATGGTTATAAAAATACTGCTCGTGTATTAAATATATATATTTCGTAATTTGTGAAAATAAATAAATTTAAAAAAAGTAGAACGCGATATAAAAACAGAAAAACGTGAAAGCTACCTCGAAGTTGCATTTTTCATAATCTTCGTAACATTCCAAGTCTGGTGATATGAAGTAATTGAGATTAATTACCTTAACCTCAATAATATATGTAATAATCCTAGTGGACCACCAGTTTCGACGATATACCGTCATCTTCAGGTCCGGAAAATAATTCTTCTGGTGATATTTATCGTATTTGTTCAATAGAGACAATTTTATTCTTTTAAAAAACAGTTCAATTGACAAACCAATAAACTTTAATTTTCTAAACGCGGTATACATTTTACAACAAACTGCCGAAATATTTAAAGGAGTTATTTTATTCATTTCACAAAAGCTTCAACAACGTGTTATTTTAAAACGGTTTCATTTGGACTAGTAGCCTATATATAATAAGTTATTTATTGTACTACATGCAAAGTATAATATTTCATAAACTAATTTCACTTTTAATTTGAACTGTGGCAACAATAACCTTAAAAATTTAATTTCTTGGCAAAGTTAAAATTATTCTCCTAGGTATTAAAGGATTTTTTTATTTCGTTAAACATTTTAAAAAAAATTCTGAATTTTCACTCTAAATTCATTTATTCGTAGGGTCTAAAATAATTCTGAAATAAAAATGATCGGAATTCGAAAACGTTATTTTATTTTTATTTTTTTAATGTTTCGCAAACTCTGAATGAAATAAGTGTTTGTTCTGATGATGTCTGATAGATGGCGAAACAGCTGTAAATAGTAATTTACAATCACAATTGTTCAGGCAAGTATAAAATGCTAAAAAATTTTACATTTTGTTTGACGTAAAAAGAAGAAAATATTGTATCTCTTGTAAATATAAAGGGTTCTCTAAATATTCGTAGTTGAATATTTAAAAAGGCCGCCATTTTGAAAATACACCAAATAACGTCTTCGTTTTTCGTACAAAGCTTGTAAAAACACACACACACACACACACACAAAAATGGGTGTACCAAATCTGAATTCAATATCTTATTAATTTCACCAGCTGCCTTCTGAATCACCCTGTATAGGAAACATTGTGCAATTGAATGCATATAAGATTGAATAGGATGTGTAACGCATTCACCCCCACGTGTTGCCATTACTGTCATTATAATAAAACCTTATTGGATACTGCAGTAACTACGCAGTCAAATACAATGACAACATGGACAAGAATCTCTTATGCTGATCATTTTTTTTTTTTTTTTTTTTTTTTTGTTATTTATAAAAAGGAAAAAATATAAAGGACCTTTAACCCTCGAATACTCAATAGCGTGAGGGTCCATAAAGAACAAGAAACCTGGCAGCAAACTATGAAAAAGTGGGATCTAACCCAAGACTAAAAGAAAAAAAGTGTAAAAAACAGTTTCGAGGACCCACAGGGCCGACACACTTCAGAATATGTCATGCCTAACTTTAAGTGATGGTTATATGGGTAAACTTATAAAAAAAAATTAATATTGAAGATCTCTAAAACCATTAACATTACAACAAATGTAATGGCCGCCATTTTGAATTTTTATAAGATAAAGTTTTGATTTTTTGTATACAGATAAACCGTTTCATAGAAAATGTGTATAGCAAATTTCGAGACTAACTATTTTTTTTAAATTGTTTTCAAAAACACGAAGCATTTCCGGACATATGCTTATTAGGAATGTTTTTATATTTTGAACGATTTTACTACCACTTAATGTTTAGAACGACATTTTCTGAACACCCTGTATTACATATCAAAGGTCCGTTATGGCCAAGCCGATGTAAAGAAAGTACGAGTTTGGAAACATGTGTAACAAAGTTTTGAACAAACTTATCCTATTGGAATCGAACAATACAATTTAACATTTCTTACAAAACCAAAGAAACCAACTTTGGGGCGTTACATTTAGCTGATCTTCCTGTATTACACTGTATGATGGGGCTGGGTAATTACTATGATAGTACACTTCAACTTGTTTTAATTGAAAGAATGTACAATGAATGATTGAGCGTGATTAAAGTTGTTTTATTAATTAGTTGATAAACAAAAAATTATAATTTTAGTATTTTGTATAAATTACTGTTTACTCTCTTCATTTGAAATTTGATTGTGTTCAAACAAATGTTTTGTACTGTTTTGTTTGTGGTGATTGCTCACCACTTCCCCTCCCCTTCATGAATCTGGTTGTATCCGCCCAAGAGCTGATAAGGGAGAGTAGTGCTCGAGACAGCGGTGACTGAAGACGTCTCACAGCGTTCTCATGAAATTTATATTATAGTGCCGTAAATTTCAAACATGCCTTGCTAAACCCAAAGGAACAGGGCCGTTACGGCCCTAGGGTTTATATCTGGGCGCATCGCGATTTTGGGATATCGTAAAATTATTAGTCGAACTATACGCGGCCATGAAAGGCCCTGCTATAGACCGACATGTTGTTGCAGTACAGTGTAGTTAATATTAATATTGGTATTAGTGTAATTCTCTTATTTTTAGTTAATTAGTTTGTAGTAATACTCGTCAAAAATGGCTAGCCTAAGTTGAGATTCGCCCAGGGTACTTATATTGATGTTACCACGCGATCGGGACCCGAAAATACATTATCAAAGTAGATCCGCGGACCACCCAAATCGTACCCCCAAAGCAATTCCTATTCTCTTGCTACCGTTGCATGTTATATGACAATTTTGTAATAAATAATAATAATTTCAGTTTTATTTATTAGATTGTATTGTATTATTATTTTTCATTTCTGTAAACAAATGCATACAGTGTTAAATAGAAAAGAGGACCTACAAGACCTAACATTACCCTAAAATATAAATCCAATTACTATCCACACGATCCTGTAATAACTCGTGTATCTCTATATTTAGCATTACCAAGATCGAATTCGGCAAATGAATACACAAAACTAATTCGCTTATGATCCTGTCAGGATGAACGCAAGGTCTGTTACAGGAAGAATAGCGGATGACGTATCCAAGATTTGATTTCTTATCAAACACAAGACAATAAATAATCACCTTGGGTTGATTGTGCCACGCCTAAATCTATTGTGTGCCTGATTATTCAATCTTAGTGTAGACTGCACACGCCTAACTCAATTTAAAAATAAACGAAAAATATCTGTTACTGATATACTGCTAATCCTGAAGCACAAGTTTTAGAAGAGCTTAGGCGACATTACATATAGCGTGATCAGCATTGATACTAACCTTCACATCAGAATTCGCTACAATCACAACTTTCTTACTAAACCACTCTAGCCTCTCAACACTATTTACCACGTTTATATTTAGTTCGGTTTCCGTCATATCTGTCTGTCTGTCTGTCCGTATGGAATTTTGCAATCGAGTTTAAACTAACTTCCCGATAAGCTAGAGACCTGAAATTTTGAAAATAGGTCAGAATTGGATGGCAATACAATATTCAGTTGGTTTCTGGGCTCTACATCTGTTTAAACAACAGTTAAAACAACTTGCAATGAAGATGTCATGACGGAGATGGGAAGGATGCGTCAAATACGACCTTCACCACCATAAGTTTGTGATACATTTACAATTTGTAATGGAGAAGGATCTGACAATGTATTGTTTTAATTCATGTACATGAAAAAATAACAATAAATTTTGTTTACTTCTTTAGTTTGATTTTCTGAGTTACAAGACTAATAGAACTATTATATGTAATAAGAGGTAATATTTTGAATTTCAGACATTTGCAGCTAAACAGGATGTGAAATGCATTGGGAATTTCCTATATTATGTCCCTGTCAGAGTCTCATCCATATATACAGAACCGATTGTAATCTTTCACCCGGGCGTAAGACTAAGAAACAGAAAATAATAAATCAAATTTAAAAAAGTTTTTAACATACCACGTTTTTAAAACGGACTAAAAAGTATAAAATAATTTGTCATGACCCTTCTACAATTTTGATGGAGGATTGTTAGAGGCTATGGATATATTTGGAATACATGGAGAGAAAAACGTGGGGCGCAGCCAATAAATAATACAAGTAGACAATCCGGATGAATTCACAGCTAATTTCAGTGAATCGGAAATGAGATTCACTGTAATTTAATTTATTTACTCCTCCTTAACTATCATAGATTGCCTGCACCCCACGTTTTTCTCACCAAGTATTCCAAATATATCCATAGCCACTAACAATCCTCCCTCAAAATTGTAGAAGGGTCAAGAAAAATTATTTTATACTTTTTAGTCCGTTTTAAAAAACGTGGTATGTTAAAAACTTTTTTTTTATTTGATTTATTATTAAAAACCTCCACGGAAGCCGTCCAGAGACTAAACGCGGGTGGCTTACCATTACACCAACCAGTGGCTTCTCGTGGTAAAACTATCAATATATAAAATGGCGCACTAACATTCTCACACAAACATGTTGATGGGCACCATCATGGTACTTACCCAGCCCTGTCATTACAACGTAATACAAACAGATCCTATAAATATAACGCCCAAAAGTTGGTTTCTTGTGCCTTGTAGGAAATAATAAATTGTATTGTTAGATCAAGGAGTCTTATCCAGTAGAGTAAGTTTGTTTATAACAGTTGATACACAGGTTTTATAAACCACATAGTTGTGTATGTTATGTACTACTCTCTTGATGTTGACAAGATCCTGAACAGTTTCCATTCGCTTCGCTAGGTCAGCGTCTCGACTCCACTCGCTATGCTCACGGGGTCTCTATTTTATATTATTGTTTTATAAGACGATGATGAGCAAAACGTTATTCACATTTAAACAACGAGTAAAGAAAAACAATCGTGAAAGTGACTTGTCCTGCATCTCGTAACTATACGAATGTCACGTTTTCTTGGGAGGTCAAAGTTCGAAATTATATTTTTTGACTTCGCGATTTTTAACATCGTACAGATGTGTGGGTGGGTAAAATTACATGTATAATACAAAACCGGACATTTTTATCAAATTTTATGTGTTATAAGTTGAAAAACACGCGACATACGAAGAAAAAAACGTCTAATAAACATTCCACATAAATGAAGCTGTAAAACATTATATTAGAAAGATCTTATATCTGGTATAAAGCAAATAGATTAGTTGTAAATGATGAACAAACTGAAGAGAATATGTTTAGTCTGTAGAATACAAACATCTATGTCAAATTACTGGGAATAAATGTCGACTCTCAGTTGAACTGAAAAAGACATACAAAAAAAAGTGTTTACTGCTTATCCAGAGTACTATTAGGAAACTGAGACAGTGTCATGCTCATTTAGTGTATGGTGTTTTATTGTAGGGTAACTCCTCTGGAGCAAATCAGGTTTTTAAGTGACAGAGGAAAGCCATTAGATACATTGTCTTGATTTTGTGAAAGAAATTTTTTTTAAATTTATAATTTACGAAGTTATTATAACACCAGACAAAACAACTGTATAGACAGTAAGTAAAACACAACAAAGATATGAATATAATGGGGTTAGATTGTTCAATTAATTGTCTGAGAGTGCTAGAGTTGTTTCTATTGAGCGTTTTAAAAGTGTTGTGGAGAGGTAGTTAAAAATGGAGTTGTTCCTATAATGTTGTAGCTTGGCTGATATGATCAGTCTGGAATTTTAATTGTGTTTATTGTATTGTATTATGTTTAATATTTGACACTGTCTATTGCAATGTGTAAATTGTTGAATGACAATAAAACAAAATAAATTAAAAACTTGTTAGGGTGACCACCATATTGTTATTGTAAATCGACTTTTCTGAAATATGTTTCTATATGAGCACAATATAGTCCATTATAACAAATTTCTTGTTCCTATCTTAATTTTTGTGGCCGTCACCACGACGAGACCACGACAATAACGACGCAAGGACGGCGTGTCAAAAGTCACTTTTTCTGTTTTCCTGAAATCGTCGAAATAGTTTGCGATTACCAAACCTAACCTATAATATGTAAACTGTTAAAGTAAAACGAAGAAATCATTACAATTCGGTAAAAATCTGGTTGTTGTCGTCAAAAATTAATGAAAATAAATCTAATACGCCTTCTTAAAAAGTCAAATATCTAAAAAAAATAATTAAAAAAATTAATAAATTTACAGCCAAAAGGGATATTAATCTAGAAATTTGCTAATATGATGGTTTGGCCCAAACCACCTAACCACAAAAACACCTCAACGGTATTTTGATATTTTCCAATTTGGTTTGGTCATAAAATTCCATACCTCAAAAATTTTAACAAAATTGGTAGTGCTGATTTTGACATTTCGTAAACGAATAATCCATTTAATTTGTTTGCTTAATAATTGCTGAACCTGTATTTTAAGGGAAATAGCGACAAATACATCCCTTGAATCTTTGTCTTCTGAAAAACAAACCATTAAAAAGTATATTTCAGATTTGATCAAAATAGGTTCTCCAGTTTTAACAAGAGAAACGGGAATACAAGAAGCAGATATTCCAAAAAGCATTTATTCAAAATTAAAAGGGACATTTTCGCAAAAACATTTTTGATATACGTGGAAATATTTCGTCGACTCTAGCTCCAAAAAAAAAAAGTTTTTCTTTCAACTTTATGAAAATTTCATCCCATAACTATTAAACTCTGTTCACAAGTTGTAAAACTGCAGTCGTTAGAAATCTAAAACTATCATATCTCTATTACTTTTTTAATATATTTTTTTCACTATCTATAACACCACTAAACAGATTTGAAAATAAATTGAGATTTAAAAATATAATAATGTTCAGTAAATAACAAAATTCTCTTAGCACGGAGGTTGTTAGGTCGGATATTTTATTGTTTTGTTCCCAAAACGTAAATGTTGGTATGCTGACCCATACCACTCCTGAAATATACCTACACACCAAATTTTATTAAAAAACCGGTTCAACAGTTTGATCGCAAAGCGAGTGATCAAACAACTTTTGCTTGATTCTGTTGGAGATCACGCTTGAAATCGGCTTTTCTTTCTTTATATATGTCACATTTTAATTCAAAATTCTACTGGTGTTTTCACTTTACAATGTTAAGCATTTCATTAAAAACATTCAAAAATTTCAAATCTATTTTATTTTCAATGCATGAACATATTCAGAGGGTGTCAGAGATTGTATGGTAGTTAAAGCTAAAGGAGAAATAATCAGTAACCAAATAACACGTTGCTGTGAAAAATTACCTACTTGGGGAAGCAGACAGAGAGACATATACTATAGGATATGGGTTGATATCCCACTGAATAACAAACTGTATAACTAAACAAAATATCTGCAGGTTTTGGTAAAACTCGGTATTTCCATGTTTATTGTAGTTCTGACAAATATTTTACAAAACTCGTTTTATTTTCTCACATTATATACTATCTGAAAAATTACGCTATGATCAAAAAGTATGTATCGAGTTGATCTTTTAATTATTTGTTTGGAGAATATCTCAGTCCAAAATAATTGGTTTATAGAATAATGTCTCTCTAGCATTCTAATAAAAAAAGGAACACACTATTAAGATTTTATAAAAATCGACTAAACTCAAAATCAAAAAATTAACATTTTATTTTGGAAATCATTTTGTACGAGAGCTCGTTATACCATTGTATTTAAAAACTTTGATGCAATTTAATCCCAGATTGGGATCACCATTCATGTGATTCACCAATTTCATGTGATCGAGTTGAGAATCATGTATATAACTAATCACTTCAATTCTGTATTATTATTAATCACTTAGTATATCACTTTACACAACTTTATAACACTATAACTAAAACCTGAATTAACTTACTAAAATTGAACAGAAAACTATCTTTACAAGACCTTTAAATTAAAGGAGCACTTGACGTGTCTTATTATAAACAGACCCATACCACAGTAAAAAAAAAAAAAAAAAAAAAAAAAATCGAATTTCGAGGGAAAAAATCCCATAATCCTTTCACCTACAAATATGTGCGGTATCATTTTAAACGGCGGTTTTTTTCATTTGGGTGAGGTGGTATTTGTAAATGTTTTATTTCAATATTATTCTTAAAATCTCTTGCCAATGACTGTGTGCATAACTTTACGCATTTCTAGAATTAGTTTCATTTGTTTTGCTTCATCGTCGTCCGAAATGTTTCTGTCACAAAATAAACAACATTTGCTTTTATTAACTGTTATAAATGGTCGCCATTTTTAAATTTGTTCATTATGCTCAAATTGTATCAGTTCCAATATTATCGGTTAAAAAGGAGAAATGCCAAAGTCAAATCTTAAAAATCTGCGAATTCAAACAATTCTTTCTTTGATTAGAAGATTTATATTGCAAATCAATTTTCAAAACATTAAACGAAATTAGGAATTGATTGTAAGTTTCTATTTTGTATTTCCCACATTAATCTTGAAATATAGGTTTCATTCATTTGTAATATATCATTAGATATATTAGTTTGAGTTTCTTCAAAATTGTATAAAATATTGTTGAACCGAATTTAAACTATTGCAGCGCCCCTGATTTTACTCTCTTTTTTAAAAGCATAATACTATGGCAGGAATTTCAGAGGAGATTGCAACAAACTAAATTTTGTTTGGGGTTTTAAAGGCTCACCCGCATGGGCTCACTTTAGTGAGTATAGGCTTGGTAATCACGAGGGGGCCTATTTGGATCAAGACATTTTTTTCAAGTAGTATTGGGTTACTTCACTCTCTTTCATCTTTCCTGACCAGTTTCTCTTGACCAACTCTTGTTATTTTCCAACCCTGACAGTATTATGAACAGGGGTTTTTACTTTAAATAATTTCCATTTTTCTTAAGACGATGTTGACCGAGAAGTTTCTTGGCTTTCAACAACAACAAATTTTTAATTAATATACATACGAAATTTCAGCAAAGACCGAAGAGCCAATTTTGAAAAAATTCGTAATGCTCAGTTTTGATTTTATGGCAGCGATCTACAAATTTTATTAATTATTAAAAGTGAAAATTGAGCAAAAATCAACCATAAGATGCGGCGAACATAATCTTATATAATTTCAGTTCACTCCTTTCTGTTTGTAGAGCACACATTCATAACATTAAAATAAAAGGTACAAAAACATTGCATAAACTTTGTCAATTACCCATCCTCAAAACTAAATAAAAAAGAACCATGTCAATTTTGTAGCTGTCAATCAAAGAGTGAAAATGAAATATCGAATCCGCGGTCGAGATTCTATTTCTCTTGCTGTCAATTATTCCTAAACCTTAATCATTTTTCACTTGCTATTTTGCACACTACTTTGGATCATTCTCTTCTTAACATTCCACTAAATTTAAACGAAATTGGTAGAGTCAGTTTTGAAAAACTACGTATTTTATAACATCTAAGAAGACGACTTATCACTGATTACTCACAAACAAAAACATTTAAAAAGATGGCGACCAATACGTTTTGTTTCGATCCACTTGAGAAAATTGGATCAAAATCGTTGGAGCCTATTTTGAGAAAATCGTAATTTTGTGTTTTTTTTCTTCTTACGGTAACTATTCACTAATTTTGAGTTGTCAAAAAAAGTCCCAAAATATGGCATAAAGCACATATAAAATTTGATTAAAATCGGTCCATGCTTTTAGGTTATTAAGCACTTCACATACTACAGGCGAGAGACAGACCAAGGGGACCATTACACAACTTTCTTAATAACACCTCATATCAAATTTATCAAACAATGTTCTGGGACAATGAACGATGTATGATAAAAAGAAAAATATGTTTAAAAAATCACGCGGTAGTAACACATAGAGAAACACTTTAAACTAGTTCTTGGGTTCGTCCAAAGGAGAGAAACGGAACGAGTGTTAGAGTGAAAGGTGATTGACCTTGTATATTAGCCTAGTTCAGAGTAACAGATGAAGAACTTCCATTCATGCTTCATCTAGTGTTTCGCTCCTTGTCTATTTCAATACGTGATACATACTCGCGGGGATATTTTGTAGTACGGAGGACACCGAGTAAACTGCACTGATTGGGAAAGGTTCAATCAAGATAAGCTTGTCAGGAAGATCGAATCATCATCTTCTATTTGTGACAGCAATACGCGCCTTGTAGCTGACGTGTAAAACCAAATAGACTGCTCAAATATATAGAAAAAGAAGAACAGAGAGCCGACGGCCTTAAACCATTAATTTTATACACAAAATACATTATCCATCTCCATGGTATAGAGACTCTGTTGCTGACATCCATCGGCTTGTCCCCACACTGGCGCATTCTGAACTTGAACCCACAAAACTACAACTGTTCAACCCACACGTATTATCGTATTAAACCGTTATTATTTTGTACTTGCGATTTTTTATACCAGTTAGGATCGTTATTTTTCACAATTTCACTAAAAATTTTAACGGAAATGGTAGAGTATAAATTCCGTCATCACAGAGTAAAAATAGACCTGTAAATCGAATTAATTTATATATTTAATTACACCCCTACACTTCTCGGTATAAATCGTCCTTCAACAAATTCCAACTTTTAATGACAGCAATCAATATTCTATTACTTCTACTGCCAATATTCCTGTAATGTGATAATTTTTTCGTCATACTGCTTCAAAAACAGCTGTTTTCAATACATGCATTGAGATGTTGAAGCTGTTCTTTTTAGTCCTAGGACTTAAAAACATCAGCTGAGGTCGATGTCATCAGCTGTTACTTCGTTTATACGAATTAATTAACGATTGTAAAGCATCTATAAAAACAACCGATACTCTCTATTGTAAATGACCGTTAAAACAGCTGTTACCATCGATTTGAAGGTGAATAGGTTATAACATTTTAGTTTTTGTGAAATCGTTTTCTTATATTGTTTGCAGTATAGCGAAAAATATAGTTCATCATATGAACCAAAAGGAGCTTTTGGGTCCTCGCTCATTTTCCGGCCTCGACCGTTAAACTTGAGCTTTTATTGAAAAGCTCCATTTTTGGTCGTAGCACTATATTGTTGTACTTCACAAGGATTTGGATCTTTATTCTTCAGAATGACACTAATTTATAGAAATTGATAGACTCGATTTTTTTAAATTACTTATTTTATAGCCCTATGGGAGATTTTGTTTTTGTTTTTCACGAAACCGTTATACCGTTTTGTTAACTCACGAACCGCAATATTTTGGAGAGATGGCGACCAATAGAATTTGTTTTGATCCTTATGAGGCTACACTTGAGATAAATTTTATCAAAATCGCTGGATCCAATTTTGATAAAATCGTAATTTTGTGATAAAAAAAATGAAAAAAAAGACCTGACATACACCCAAATACCAATTTTATTTTAAATCGGGCCACCAATTTGTATTGTATAGCATTGTACATAAGACAGGCCGAAATACAAAAACAGCTTTTTTCCACTCGGGGGGGGGGGGGTATATGCCAAAATAAATCCGCAAAAAGTAAACATAGAATTTTTGATCCATGGGATAACACTCTCTCTCTCTCTCTCTCTCTCTCTCTCTATATATATATATATATATATATATATATATAGAGAGAGAGAGAGAGAGAGAGAGAGAGAGAGAGAGAGAGAGAGAGAGAGTTTATGGGGAAAAGTTTAAAAAAAATTTTTTTAACACTTTGAATATCAGGTTACCTCAAAACCTATCATCGTTATTTGACCTTCACAACTACCAAGTAGGCTTATTATTGTTTTCTTTATTGTTTAAAGCCAAAACCAGAAAAGACTCTTAGTCTTCGAATACTCTAATAACGTCAGAGGTTAAGAAAAGAAAATGAATTGTTCAAGAGAGATCTGATAGAAAAGATGAAAGAGAGGGATCTAACCCAAGACTACATGAAGTAATCGAGGTGGTTCCCACAGTAATTGCTAAGCCCGTACTAACTAAAGTAAGCCCCTAAGGGCAATTACAAAATAAAATCAATATTAACACGGTCAGTTATGAATGAACAAGAAGTATTGTTAGTCAATAAGGAAGCATTCAATCACTCTTACGGGTAGCTGCGAACGTAATTGATGTTATAATTAAGCAGTTTAATCCGTAAAGAGGCAGGAACATAATTAACCTTGAAGCGTGGCCTTGAAGGACACGGTAGTAACGTAGGCCTAGTCAAAATGTATCTCCTTGACATTATTATAACCATCATACTGTTTACGGATTAACGATTGCCACATTCATACGGAAATAACCTGTTTTTTTGAAAATGACGTTGTTATAACCTAAAATGTACATTTCAGATAAGTCGTCCCGCCTATGCTTTTGTAAAAGTTATGTTTGGATCGTTGTTGTTTAAATATTGAATTTCAAATGTAGATAGGCTACACCAACTTTGCAATATTCCTGTTTTTCCTTGTTGTTTCAAAGCGGAAAATCTATTGTTCATCATCACATTATAAAAAAAATATATAAAAGTAACCCCTAGCCCTCGATAATCTTACATCTCAGTCCCCCCTTACGGTTCGAAGCTTACTTGAAGGACCGACCTTCCACTCGCAACGCTCGGCCCGTGTTTCAGTCCTCCCGAATCTCTTAACTACACGAAATCACAGTTACTCGGGAGGCGTTAGAGGTGGGAGAGCTGTAGAATTGAAATTAATAAAATTTTATCTAATTTAATGTGTTATAAGTTAAAAAACGAGATAAGAACAAAAAACTGTGTTTAAAATGACTGCCTTTGGACATATTGAATTCAATGAGCACATGACAATCCCTTATACCAAATAACTTCCTGTCTTGCTATATCGTGCTTACGTACAGAAGACAACGACGACATGTCAAAAATCGTTTCTTTTTTCAGTTTTCTGAGACTTCTTTTCCTTATCCAGGCTTTATTTTGTTAATTTTTTTAACAGATATTTTTCATTAAAATTTAAAATGGTGGTTTTAATAATGCTGCGTTAAAATCGTGACTCGGTCTGACATTACTTGTAAATTCAAGGTTCGAAATTACATTAACGTCACTATGGAAGAGATGTGGGGTTGGTACCACTGTATTACAGAATTGAAATCTGCAAATATTTACTTAATTTAGTGTGTAGTATGTTGAATAATAAGAGATATGAACAAAAACTGTTTTAAATGGCTGCCATTTTGACATTTTCGATTCAATTTACAAAATTCCAATAAGGGTTCATATGAGGAGACTATAGGAAATGTCATGTTCGCTATCGTGCTTACGTACAGACGACAACGTCGACGGACGGACAGTAGGCTATGTTGAAAATCAGTATCTCGATTTCCTGACACTATGCACAAGATGAGTCAAAAACAAATAGAATGTTTTTGGAATTACCAAACTAGACTCTTGTAGCCTAACAAACAATTTCCTCAGATTTTTTTCATATACTGTCACTCGATTTATAGAATAATAAATTTAAATAAACACAGCACTAATTTTCCCAACCAAAACCAAATGTATTTAAATAACTCACTAATACATCAATACGTTTTGTAATGGTGCTTAAGGATTAAATTTGAACAAAATTTGTTTAAAAACCAGTATCATAAAATTGTGCAAAAATAACAAGAAAATCCATATAAACAAGGCCACAAATTAACATTTTAGTAAAATCATTCCACTAACTTGACACACAGACCCCTTAATAAAAAGTAAAAGGAAACATAAAGCTTACTAAAACCAAGACACAAGTTTATGAAACCAGACAATAATTGTAAAGAATTTCAGCGAAAGAAAAAAATACAAACACAAACCTAGTTATGGGTGCTAAACGTAAATATGAAAGTTCAGTGACCTCTAGAACAGCTGAGCTAGAACAACAACAAATGTAATACGATTGAACTTCGAAATTAGACGCATTGCACACTCTGTTAGACACAAGTGGAACTACAATATTTCACGGCAAAGGCGTACACTCCTCACAACGTAGAAGTAGAATGGATTACATATCGAGAAAATTGAAGGGGCGTGGAATAGAAATAATGTTTCATAAGAAAATATTTGTAATTAAATACCATAATAAAAACCTAAACTGGAGGTTTCGTACTAAGAATCATAAATATGAATCTTACAAATTGATCAATATTATTTCCTTACTACAATATATTTATTATGTGTATGAGAGAGAGAGAGATTTAGTTAATCTAAATTTTAATAGACAACTTAGGCACTATACTATTAATTATTCAAAATTACTTTCGTTTTAAACTTTTTACAGGATAGATCCTTTACGTAGAAGCTCATTTAGTGTAGAGTACTAAAACTTCGAGGTCGGCAAGTGAACCGATAATAGAAATTAGTGACCCATCATAGTACTTACCCAGCCCAATGTTAAATTGTATTAGTAGATCAAGGGGTCTTATTCAGTAGGGTATTTTTTTTTTTTTTTACTTAAAAGGTTGTGACGTTACTTTCCATTACATAAAAATTTTACATTGATTTCAATTCGCAGGGGCACATTTATAATGTAATGAGTACGGGCGTGGCAATAACGAAAGATCCTAGCTGGATCTACACATTTTTCTTTCTATCTTGGATTAGATTTCTCTCTTTCATGAACCCTATTAAGTCCCTCGTGACCAATTTTTTTCTCTTCCGATCCTGAAGCTATTGGAGAATTAGAGGGTTAGAATTTTTATTTTATGTTCTATTTTTACTTTTAAAAAGCAATAATGACGGAAGGTTTTAGACCTAAAATAACAACAAGGGAAACAAACTTTATACTTAGCATATAGATGGCACATTGTGTTGTGTTGGAGTATCCGCGTCTATGCCAACGCGGATTTTTTTTAATGTCTTGGAACCGTGCAGTAACAGTTGTGATTTGCCACCAGTTTAAAACGGAAAATAAAATTAAACTTACCGTTCGTAAAAGTCCAAAAAGGTGGGAGGGGGGATCAAAACGTTCTTAAAAATCTGAAAAAATTCATCAAGTTGTAAAATTGAAATACAATACTTTATTACATATATGACTTTACGAAAGAAAATATGGATATTTTATGAAAAAAGTTACGAAAACAAACTTGGAATTTTGTTTTGTTTTATTCATGCTAAAATCGTGATTTTATTGATACTAAAACCTGATTTTATTGGTGTTGAAAACGTGATTTTACTAATGCTAAAATCGTGATTTTATTGATGCTAAAATAACGATTTTATTGATGCTATATTCATGATTTTATTGATGCCATAATCGTAATTTTATTGAACCTATAATCGTAATTTTATTGATGCTAAAATCATGATTTATTGATACTAATATCGTGATTTAATTGATGTAAAATCCCGACTTTATTGATGCTATAATCAAGATTTTATTGATGCTGTGATCGTGATTTTATTGATACTAAAATCGGGATTTTATTGATGTTAAAATTGTGATTTTATTTATGCTAAAATAGTGATTTAATTGATGTTAAAAACGTGATTTTATTGATTCTAAAATCATGATTTTATTCATGTTGAAAAATCGTGAATATATTGATAAAATTGTGATTTCGTTGATACTAAAATCGTGAGGTTTTTTTTTTTACTGATGCTATTGATGTTATTGATATTAATCGTGATGTTATTCATGCTAAAGTCGTGATTTTTTATTGATGCTAAAATCGTGATGTCATTAATGCTAAATATCTTAATGTTATTTGACACTAAAATTCGTGATTTTATTCATGGTAAAATAGTGATTGTATTCATGGTAAAATAGTGATTTTATTAATACTATATTGACGACACAATCGTGATTTTGTTGATGTTAAAATCGTGTACTGGTGGTAAAATCGTTATGCTACTGACATTAAAAATCATGATGTTATTGATGCTAAAAATCGTGTTTTTATTGATGCTGAAATTGCGACTAATGAACAAAAGTATATTATAATAATGCAGGCATATCTATAAAAAACTATAGCTAATTATTTCCTCACATGTAGTTTATCTTACCTTTACAGTATCATAATGAGAGTCTGAAGGAACACTACTACCGCTTGTGAGAGGATAGGTTGAAGGTTCTGTCTTTGCCACCATCGCACCAACCACACTACCGTTTGTGAGAGGATAGGTTGAAGGTTCTGCCTTTACAACCACTGTACCACCAACACCGGGTCTCATACTGTAAACATATAAATAATCTTACATCAGCTTGGAGATAGTTGTAGTTAAGAATTGCACAATAATTACACGTTAAATCCAAACAGGAACAATAGACCTTCTCACATAACCATACACAAAATCAACTTATAGACTGCCATAAGACCAAAACTAAAATTCCGATTTGTTTTAATTGATATTAACTATTAAATAAAATTAACTAAAATATAGGCTCTAAGAAACCAAAGTAAATGTCCTGATCGTCATTTCGATGAAAATTTCTTCTGTTTCATTGTTATTATTGATGAAGAGACAATTGACTATGGTCGCCGTTGTAACGTTAATTAACTTCCCAAATAACAAATAAAGAAGATTTCTTGAAACGATTTACACAGCTCTCAAAGAACTTTTCCATATTTTCACGGCAGTAATTCAAAAATTCTAATATTTATTGGTTGGCATTTGGGTTTTGGTTATAAAGCTTCACAAATTACCAAAAATTCATTGAAACCGCCTATTTTTTAGATACACCAACTTTTCTGACAGCAAACAAGTCTTGAGTTAGATATCTCTCTCTCTCTCTCTCTCTCTCTCTCTCTCTCTCTCTCTCTTCTCTCTCTCTCTCTCTCTCTCTCTCTCTCTCTCTCTCTCTCTCTTCTCTCTCTCTCTCTCTCTCTCTCTCTCTCTCTCCTCTCTCTCTCTCTCTCTCTCTCTCTCTCTCTCTCTCTCTCTCTCTCTCTCTCTCTCTCTCTCTCTCTCTCTCTCTCTCTCTCTCTCTCTCATCTTTCTTATTTACTCTTTAGACTATGACCCAATTGGAGTATTCATAGATTTTTTTAGTCTTTATTTTATGCTCTCTTTGTCGATGATGCTTCACTGTAATGAGCTAAAATTACCAAATGAATTAAAACACAATGTTTTCCACAATAACGGCACAAGTAAATCGTCATCCTCGATGTTACAATGTACACAAACCCTTCTGATACTGCACCGTGACAACCTTCTGTGAAACGTAGTGTTGTATTAATGTTGCACAAATAAAATGGTTATTATGAGAAATTATATTTTATTCATTTGGTGAAAGTGACGATTACTCAGAGATATTTCAATGAAAAATATATATACTTTCCCTTTTTAAGCGACAACTCCCGAACCGGCGTTATTAGTTTTTTGCTTAGCTTCTTAGAGACCTTATTTTAGTAAAATTCCATCAAAA